>CM021101.1:589732109-589964710 GCA_007115665.2 Sequoiadendron giganteum | reverse complement strand
AAAGGGAGATTGAGAGAGAGAGGGAGAGGGATAGTGAAAATCATTAACACCTCAGAAGATTGCACTATTCTTGTAAGATTGCAGATTTATCTGGGTCAAATAGAAAGTAGTTTATGAGGGATAGGTCCATTTTGAGCATCTTATCTTTTGCATTGTCAATCTTAGGGCAAGAATTAGCCTTAGAATTATCTCTGAAACCTTTATCATTTGTTATTTCTTTATTACCTAGGTTAAATTTAGGGTTTAGAGTATCAACTTACTGCTAGATTTGATATATCCGAGTCTAATGTTTGCTCGTACTAAGGCCCCTTTGTGATTACCAACATTTTCACATTATCTCTGAGTTGTTTTATTTGCAATGTCAAGACCTGAAATTAGAGACCTTGGGGTTATCTCTTTTCCCATAAAGATTTACCTTTCAAGAGAGATAGGATATCATATTCTGTTTGAGTTGTTGTTGAGCAAAAAACACCATCAACAGATTGGTGCTAGAAGGAGTGCATTGGATAAGCAAGCTAGAGCATTTTCTAAATGCCATTTCTCGTGAGAGGCTCAGAAGAAGAACCAAATCCACTCCAGGAGAAGAGGAATTTAAATAATTGAAAGCATCTACTAGGTCAAGAAGGACTAGAAGAGGGGAAGAATCATCAACCAGTTAGCCACTTCCATCATCCCCATTATCCTAATCCTCATCTGATTATGAAGGAATTCCTATTCCATAGCCCCAACCAACCATAAATCAGCCATTACCACCCCCACCTCCACCAAAGGCTTTCCTTGTCAACAACCCATCTCCATTAATTTTCAAAAATTACAATGTCATGCCCAAAAATCCTGAGCATTTTTTCTCTAAGTTCCATACTCATGATCCCAATAGGATAGCAGAGGAGCATATCCAGATTTTCCAAACCTATCTGAGGGGTAGAGGAATTAACCATGAGGATGTTGCATGCAGGCTTTTCCCTTATTCCCTTGGGGAAGAGGCTTTTTATTGGTAGAATCATTTACCCGCTACTTCCATCCATAATTGGACCGAAATAGAGACTACATTTTTGTTGAATTTTAAGATTCCCATTAGTGCTAATGAGCTATACCTAAAGTTTACTAGAGTTAAGAGGGAGATTGATGATCCTAAAGGATCATTCAATAATAGGTTCCATCGAGCATACACCAGAATCCAGGAACCTTATGCTGGAAATAAAGACACTACCCTAGAAGTTTACTTTGAAGCCTTGGAGAGCCTTACAACCAAATTCCTTATGTGGAGGAGTAATCCCCCAACTACTTTATTGACTGCATATGTAGAGGATGTTAAGGTCAGCATGGATTTGAGACAAAATTTACTAGGAGCTCTCCCATGCTTAGGACCTACGACTCACCTTGGATAGGTCCAAGCTCTTAACCAGGATTTGACTAATCATGCTACTATAATGAATCCAATACATTCATTTCATTTGTTCCCTCATCCAATTCCTCTAATAAATCAAGTTCAGCCTATGACCTCTTATCCTTAGCAAATGGCTAATCAACCCATCCATCCACAACAACAAGGTGGTTTCCCTACATATTTGAAGAATTCAGAAGATTTAAATCAAGTTGTTGGTTCTAGAGGAGTACTTGGGTACCCTCCTAATAATACGAATTTGACACCACCTAATGGTCTAGATAAGGAGCGACTGGATGAGTTATCTGAGCAGGTGAAAAAATTGAATATGGAGGTGACTTATTTGAGAAATCAAAATAGCCAACTTTAGGCTGCTCAGAAGAACATCTAGTCTAATTACAACAGAGAAAATAGGAATTTTGATAGAGGACAAGGCTTTGGTCATAATTTTGATAGAAGACAAGGGTCTAGGCAGAACTTTGATAGAAATCGACAAGGTGGACAAGGATTTGATAGAGGGCAACCATCTAGGCATAATAGGTCATGGAATACTGGACCTAATAATGGAGGGGTCCCTACCCCATTGGACCAGCCTTCTACTTAGGAGAAGCCTCCAAGTGGTGTATATTTGGTAGAGACAACTTTGTCTGGATGGTGCAGACTCCATAAGACAAGCAAACATTTTGAGTTAGATTGCACTAAGTTTCAGACTGCTGCTTCCATCTTCTAATATGAAGTTGAGAACAATTCTAGTAGTCAGGAAATTGTGCCCTCAAATCTCTATGATTCTCCAGTGCTGGTACTTAATCATGCCCTATTAGAATGATAATGGTCCCTTGGATTAGGGAGAAGTTGGTGTTGAAGAAGTTCAGAGGTTTCAACAACCAACAAAGAAATATGATTTGAGGAATAGGCCTAACAGGAGTCCACAGGCTAGAGGTCCTTTCACTACTTCTATCCCTCCTAATAATTTTACTACTCACTAGATCCGCAAGCTAGTAATAATCCACTTGATCCTCATGTGCTAGTACAATACTTGTTAAACGGAAAAAATGTTGAAGTTTCAAAGGATAGACAGGCTAGGGGCTACAAATAAACCCATGTTGATATAAATGTGGAGGAATTGGGCGAATATGTGACTAAAGAATTCAAGAAAGTAAAGGTTAGTCTTTCTTATTGTGAGTTATTAAGAGTCCCTACTATTAGAAATGCAGTTTTGGGGTCATTCAATTCAAATACAATACCACAGGGGGTAACTACCAATGAGGTTGTTGCCAGATCTTCTAGTTCACAGGCATCTAGAGGTCAAGTTCCACCTGTAGACAAAATCAGAGACAAAAAAATATTCATCACTTTGGGACATGGGTCATCTACTTATATCTAAAATATTATAAAAAAATATTATCATTTTATTGTGGTTAGGGTTGTTAGACAAACGACTACTTATTTTTTCCTTGAAATTTAAGTACTACTACATTGAAATTTCAAATTTTCACCAAATAGATTTTTTTAGTTTTTAAATAAACCTAGTAGTTTAGAAACTACATTCAATTTTCTACAGATTCTATTCTTACACATTTTTGAAATAATATAGATAATTTATTCAAATTTTTACGTCAAGTTGCCTAACTCTGATTTTTCTTAATTTTATTGCCACTTAAGGGCCTATTTTTTCCATGATGATCCTACACATACCCAAAGAAACAATAGAATATTTAGGAATAAGTACTCTCCTATAGAGGAAGTGCTCATCACTTTGGAATCCTCAATCTCTGAAGTTGTAAGGTCTTATATATATAAAAAAATTGATAATTTGAATTTTTTTTGAAATTGGGCTGGTTATAGTTAAAAATTGGTCTCTTCTAAAATATTTTCCCTTAATGGATCCTTTTATAATAATGTGGACAAAGTTCTGGCATGAAAAGAGTCTAAATGGTTGCCCCCTCCAGAAAATTGCTTTAAGTTAAACTATGATGGGGCCTTAAGGGGTAATCCTGGTAAACCTGAGGTAGGGGTTATCTTATTGGATTCAAATGAAAACATTGTTAAAGTGGTCTTTAAGATGCTACCTATGGGTACTAATAATAAGACTGAATTAGAAGTCTTGAGCATGGGATTGGATCTTGCAAGGTCTCTTCAAATCAATTATTTAATCATTGAAGGTGGTTCAATAGTTATCTTTCATGTAGTTTCAAATACAAAAATCCATGCATGGAAATTGCAATACTTATTGGATAAGGTTCTTCTTCATTTAATTAATTTCTATTCATTATCCCATTTCTATAGGGAAGCAAATTTGATTGCTAAATCTATGGAAAATAAGGCAATAGAAAATTGAATAATGATAGGGGAACACAAAGAATAATTGGTCCTCAGGGAAGGGTTGTTGCAAACTCCGACCCTGTGTCCATTGCTTGAACTTTTGATATGCCTAATAGGTCACATGTGGTGCCCTTCGATATGGATGCAGCCAAGAAGTACTATGAAGAGAATGTTGTTAAGTCTCAGAAGCTAATCAACTCTTGGTTGGAGAAGCCCAAGTCTCACTTCTCCAAGCTACCTAAATAGCTAGTCAAACTCCAATTTAGAAGGGAGTACTATGATGCCATCACGAACCTCAGCAGGCTGGTGGGATTCAAGAATGTAGGGGTATTTGAGAGCTAGATGTTCAAAGTCATTGCTCGGATGGAGCAAGGTATAGACTACCATTGGGAAGGTGTTATAAGTGTAGTGATCCATGAACAAATGTGGAATGTCTTATAGACAAAGAGATTCACCATGACTTCTTACTTGGTGTATGCACTTGTAAGATTTCCCCCATACAAGGGGCTGAGTACTAGAGGTATATTTGGGTAGGATGCAATCTATGAGGTGTATCCACAACTTCACCTAGGAGGAGGAAGCTATAGAAGGGTGAATGATGAAATCTATGAGGTGTATCCACAATTTCACCTGGGAGGAGGAAGCTATAGAAGGGTGAATGATGCATTCACCATGTATATTACCAGGTTGTTATAGGGTGTTGAACATGTTAGAATTTCAGACAGGGCCAAAGAGTTGATCAAAAGGTTTCGGGCCTGGTTCATTAAGTTACCTACCTTGTCTTACATAAGAATTGATTGTTGTCAAAGGGCTCCCTATAGACTTCCAAGGTACCCAACAGACCATATTATATTTTTGGAAGTCACAAGGAAGATTTGTGAATTTGATGTGATTTTGAAGGCAGGGAAACATAAAACAGGGTTTGGCAATTACTTCCAATTGAATATTGACAAAAATGAGGTATGCCCTTCCATCCAGTCAACCCATTCTTCTAAGGAGGAAATGAGTACTTTTGGTCTATCCTTTCATTCCAAGAGGGCAAGGTTTGATATCACTGGTGAGGCACAAAAGAAGGCTAGTAGGGAATATAGTCACAAGGATAACATTGAAGACTATTGGGCTAACCTTAGTGATGATTTTTATGTTAGAAGAAAGAAATTCTCTAGGTTGCTAGTTGATTTGGTGAGATTATATAACATAAAGGAAATTCCTGATCAGGTTGAAGAAGATGGGAGTCTGATTCAAGGCCACATCTTTGAGGCTCTGATGGACAAGCCAGTTGGAGAGATTGACTGGTTGGAAGAAGAAAATAGAGAGTTGGAGAAGATTATGACTCCAGTGATCAAATACACAAAAAATTGGCTTAAGCACGAAATGCTAGAGTTGGAAAGTGAAGGCGTGAAACGCACCTATGACTTAATGGGAGACTTGGAGTCTCATTTTGCTTCTGAGGAATCAGATGAGAAGGATCCTAAAGGCAAGGACAAGGTGGACTCTCCCTTCAAGATCAAAGTCAGGGATGTTCAAACTAAAGAGGTACCAGAGGCAGGAAAACAAAGGAAGCCCATTGCCAAGAAGATGAAGCATGATTCAAGGAAAAGGGCAACTAGAAAAGATGAAGAGGAAAAGGAAGAGGTAGATACCATTGCTCCTTTGTACAAGAAAAGAAGACTTATGAAGTTGTCACAAAAGGAAAAAGAAACTTCCAAGACACAAAGGGAGGTTGAGCCACCTATGGTAGAGGTAGAAATTTCAAGGGAGAAAACACAGGTATACATGAGGAGGTCAAGGAATCCTTCCCCAAAAGATGCTGAAACAAAAGGAGATGTTCCTATGACTACACCTACCATTGAACAAGAGGAAATTCGCCTTCCTCAAGAGACTGTCAGTGTGCTAGAAGAGCCAATGAAGGATGAAGAGCCTAAGGACTTGGGAGAAGAAGAATTCTAGGAGGGAGACCTCTACAATGTAGATGTAGAAATTGACAAAGTAATCCAGTCTCCTTTGGTGGCCTATGCAGATTCACCTATAGAGGTACATGAGGAAAAATCCCCTCAAAAGGAGGAGATACCAGCTAAGATTCCTTAACTAGCATAGGACAAAGGGGAGGAACAGTGTCAAGATAAAGAGGATTCAGTTAGGGAAACCTCTAGGGAGCCAAGTATTGAGAAGGATGCACCTAGTGCCCAATAGGAGCAGGATATGCAAGATAAAGTGAAGACAAAATCGACTGTTCTAGGGTGGATGGATAGGGAACTAAAGAGAAAACTAGTGATAGTGGAGGATACTCCTCCCAATTGGGATGACCTAATGGCTAACATTGGGAACGGTAAAACAAAGAAGAAAGCTAGGGTCATTTCCAAAATTGAAAGAGATGGATCAAACAATAGGGTGGCCCACATTGCTACCCCTGCTCCTAATAAGGATAGAGATGAGGTGACTGCAAAAGACTATCATGCACAGACCATCAATCTAGGGCATGCATGTTTCGAACAATATATTGAGGAGTATGAAGACTCTGAAATTGTAATCCTTGGAAGATTGAGGAAGGAGGTACATAAAAAACACGAGTTGGAGAAGGAGAATGAGAAATTAAAGAGGTATTTGTAGGAGTTGATGAAACCCTTGTAGTCCATTAGCTCTTCCTCTTCTACTGAATGTTTCTTACCTCAAGAGACAATCTTTGAGCTTGAAAAGATGAAAGACACTGCACATGCCACATTCGATTGGTTGCAGGGAGTTCAGAGCAAAGGAGATGGTGCCATCAAGGAAATCTTGTCAAATGCAGGGGATGCCACAAGGTCAGAGGATTGGTTAAAGACTGTGCTAGCCTAGGACAAGTTGGACATAGATCTTTTGTTGCAGAAAACAAAGACCATAATGGAGTACACTGAGGATCAACTGGTAGGGAGTGGGATTCTTCCTTTCTCAAGGGTTTTAGAGCCTTGGGAATGGTTTGAGATTTTGCAGATGAGACAAAGGTCCTTGAAGAAGATGCACAAATAGGGGAAGCAGATTGAGGACACCTTGACTGCAATTTATGATAGGTGTATCTCATTCTTTGAAATCATGACAGGGAGAAATAAGTTTTTTCTCCAAAACATCTTAGTTTGGAATAGTTAAGGAAATGGTGGAGGGATGTTTACTCTCCAATCAATGAAGTTCCAATTACTGAACATCAGCTAGATTATGTTGTAACCTATATTGTAGTTATTGATAGGTATCTAACAAATAGGGCTGATTGGGATGGTATAGTAAGGCAAGCAATAGATGAAATCAAGTCTCTTGAGAGAAAGGTGAGGGCTTTTCCTGTGCCACCTATTGCTGAATTAGATAGAGTATTGTTGGAAGTGCATGGTGAAATGGAGTGTGCCAAAGGCAAGGTTGGGAAGTAGTGATATAGGACTACATCGAAGTTTTTGCTTCCCATTATTCACATGCATTAGATGGATTTTTTGAGACCCCAAGCCAACTTGGATGAAATTGGTGCAAATTGAACAATTCATGTTGTTTTCAAATATCTTTTGGGCCGACCTATTGTTTGTAATTTATTATTGTAAACCCTTATTTGGGCTGACCTATCTTGGGAGAGTTCTCTATAAATTGGGAATGATGCCTCATTTGTAGGATAGATTGAGTAGCATATAGAATAAGATAGTAGAAAAGTTAGAAGATTTTGTATTTGAGTGAATTGTGATTAGGGTTTATCTTCAAGCAAGTATTGTTGTAGCAGACTAAAATTGTTGCCATTTTGGGTGATTTAATATAAGAAAGGATATTGCGATTTGCTATATCTGTTGTGTTAAGTTTTATCTCACGTGGTTCTTGTTATTCTATCTTTAAAATTGCTTAAGTTTATTGTTAGGTGGTTTGGTGATGCTTAGGGTTTCATGCTTGGAATGTTTTTTGTGATCTCCAGTCCATACTTTTTGCAGTTAGCTGATTGTTAGCTGCTTTTCAAAGTTAGCCTTGACTTAAAACAATGCTTAGTTCAATTATGAATGTTTGTTCATCTCAATTGTAATAGGGATTTTTTGAATGAATATACATGATTTGAAAATCGTTAACACCTCAAAAGATTGCACTATTCATGTAAGATTGCAGATTTATCTCAGTGAAACAAAAATTAGTCTATGAGGGATCGATCCATTTTGAGCATCTTATATTTTGCATTGTCAATATTAGGGTTAGAATTAGCCTTAGAATTATCTTTGAAACCTTTATCTTTTGTTATTTATTTATTACCTGGGTTAAATTTAAGGTTTAAAGTATCAACTTACTACAAGATCTGATAAATTCGAGTCAAATGTTTTCTTCTAGTAAGGTCCCTTTGTGATTACCGACATTTTCACATTATCTCTGAGTTGTTTTATTTGCATTGTCAAGACCTGACATTAGAGACCTTGGGGTTATCTCTTTTCCCATAAATATTTACCTTTCGAGAGAGATAGGATATCATATTTTGTCTGAATTGTTGCTATGTAGTAAACACCATCAACAGATTGGCGCTAGAAGGAGGGCATTGGATTAGTAAGCTGAAGCATTTTCTAAATGCCATTTCTCCTGAGAGGCTCAGAAGAAGAACTAGAATCACTCCAAGAGAATAGGAATTTCAAGAATTGCAAGCCTCTACTAGGTCAAGAAGGACCAGAAGAGGGGAAGAATCATCATCCGCTTAACCACTTCCATCATCCCCATTATCCTCATCCTCATCTAATTCTGAAGTAATTCCTATTCCACAGCCCCAATCAGCCATAAATCAACCATTACCACCCCCACCTCCACCAATGGCTTTCCTTACCAACAACCCATCTCCATTGATTTTCAATAATTACAATGTCATGCCAAAAAAATTTGAGCATTTTTTCTGTAAGTTCCATACTCATGATCCCAATAGGATAGCAGAGGAGCATATCCGGATTTTGCAAACCTATCTAAGGGATAGCGGAATTAACCATGAGGATCATGCATGCAGTAGTTTCCCTTATTCCCTTGGGGAAGAGGCTTTTTATTGGTATAATCACTTACCTATTGCTTCCATCCATAATTGGACCAAACTAGAGACTGTATTTTTGCAGAAGTTTAAGACTCCCATTAGTGCTAATGAGCTATACCTACAATTTACTAGAGTTAAGAGGGAGATCATAGGTTCCACCGAGCATACACCAAACTCCAGGAACCTTATGTTGGAAACAAATAAACTTACCTAGAAGTTTACTTTGAATCCCTAGATAGGCTTACAACCACCTTCCTTAAGTGGAGGGATAATCCCCAAACTAATTTACTCACTACATATGTAGAGGCTGTTAAGGTCAATGCAGATTTTAGGCAACATTTATTAGGACCTCTGCCATCCTTAGGACCTGCTGCTCACACTGGACAGGTCCAAGCTCTTAACCAGGCTTTGACTAATCACGCTCCTATAATGAATCCAATACATTCATTTCCTTTGGTCCCTCATCCAATTCCTCCAATAAATCAAGTTCATCCTATGACCTCTTATCCTCAACAAATGGCTAATCAACCCATCCATCCACAACAACATGCTAGTTTCCCTACATATTTGTAGAATTTAGAAGTTTTGAATCAAGCTATTAGTTCTGGAAAAGTACCTAGGTACCCTCCTGGTAATACAAATTCGGAACCACCTAATGGTCTAGATAAGGAGTGGCTAGATGAGTTATCTGAGCAAGTGAAAATATTGAATATGGAGGTGACTTATTTGAGAAATCAGAATAGCCAACTTTAGGTTGCTCAAAAGAAAATGCAGTCGAATTACAATAGAGAAAATAGGAATTTTGATAGAGTACAAAACTTTGAAAGAGGGCAGTATTTTGACAAAAATCAAAATTATGATAGAGGACAAGGCTCTGGTCAAAATTTTGATAGAAGACAAGGGTTTGGCCAGAACTTTGATATAAATCAACAAGGTGGACAAGGATTTGATAGAGGGAAACCACCCACATAGAATAGGTCATGGAATACTAGACCTAGTAATGGAGCAGTCCCTACCCCATTGGATCAGCCTTCTACTCAGGAGAAGCCTCCAAGTGGTGTATATTTGGTAGAGGAACTTTGTCTGGATGGTGCAGAGTTCATAAGACAAGCCAACATTCTGAGTTAGATTGCACCGAGTTTCAGAGTGCTACTTCCATCTTCTAATATGAAGTTGAGAACAATTCCAGTAGTTAGAAAATTGTGCCCTCAAATCCGTAGAATTATCTAGTGCTCATAATTAATCATGCCCATTCCCAAAAGGTGAGGAAAATGAATAATAGGAAGAGTCCAGTGACCAGGATAATGAGGCAGAGTAGGTGTTAAATGAAGATGAGATCTCTCAGTTGATTAGTGAGGAAAATGAGAATGATAACGGTCCCTTGGATGAGGAAGAAGTTGGTGTTGAAGAAGTTCAAATGTTTCAACAACCAATAAAGAAATATGATTTCAGGAATAGGCCTAATAGGATTCCAGAGGCTCGAGGTCCTCTCACTACTTCTATCCCTCCCAATAATTTTACTACTCCACCAGATCTGCAATCTAGTAATAATCCACCTTATCCTTATGTGCCAGTGCAATACTTGTTAAAGGGAAACAATGTTGAAGTTTCAATGGATAGACAGACTAGGGGCTCCAAGGAAAACCATGCTGATATGGATGCAGAGCAATTGGGAAAATATGTGACTAAAGAATTCAAGAAAGTAAAGGTAAGTCTTTCTGCTTTTGAGTTATTAAGAGTCCTTGCTATTAGAAATGCAGTTTTGGGGTCATTCAATTTGAATACAATACAACAGGGGGTAACTGCCAATGAGGCTATTGCCAGATCTTCTAGTTCACAAGCATCTAGAGGTCAAGTTCCACCTATAGACAGAATCCGAGATAGAGATAAGGGTCAATTTGTACAAGCTAAAACCCAATTGAGTTTGTTTCAAGGAAATATGGAAACCCCTCTTTCCTAATTTATGTTTTTATCTTTGGGAAGAATCTGCATAATTGTCTCCTAGATTCAGGGGCATCTACAAATGTTATGCCTTTTGTTGTTTGCAAAGCATTGGGTATTACCCCCATAGCCTCTCAAAAGAAGGTCACTCAATCGGACAAGACTGAGGTAAGTGTAGTAGGAGAATTTAACATGATCCCCACGTAGTTTGCATAAGATACTAGGGTGAAATAGGTGATCAACATTCAGGTTGCTGACATTCTTGATACTTATGGTTTGATTTTGGGTCGAGATTTCACCAAGGCATTGAATGGATATACATATATAGACCATTCTCACATGTGGCTACTATGGAAAGGAGTTTTGAATCATATCAGAATTGAAAGAGAACCCAAAATGAAGTATGTGATCATTGAATACCAACATATTTCGAATGAGGTATTGGTGTCAGAGGTCAGCATGGGGAATTATGTGTTGGTTGAAACATCCTTAGAGAATGAAGAGGTATTTATGTTATAGCCCCCCTTAGATGAATTCATATAAGAGATTAGTGGTTCTGGAAACCTGACTGAACAAGCAGAAGAAACAAATAACCAAGAGTACATGAAGCTTAGTTTGTTGGATAACTTTCAAGAATTCATCCAGAGATGTATGGAGAATCAGATTCAGTTGGGAGGAAGTATGAATTTTGAAGAATTATTACTCCCTAATTGGTGTAGAGTCCATGATGCTCCTCACTCTGAGTTGGAGTGTGACTTATGTCAGACTGCTATGGAGTAGATACATAAATGAATTAACCTAGTCCCACTTGTTAGATTCAATATATAGAAGGATTCAGATAATGGTAAGGGTAAGAACCCAATGCTTCCTGAGAAGCCCCCCATTTGCAGTAAAATGAAAGATGAATTAAAACAACCAGAGCCTAATGGTTGTTGGACATTGAGATTTGATGGGTCAAAATATAAGCAAGGTGCTAGAGCAGGGTTTGAGTTGCTCAATCCTAAAGGTAACAGTTATTTTTTTGCTCACAAACTCCAATTTCAATGTACTAATAATGTTATTGAATATGAAGCTTTGATCCATGGGTTGTTAATGGCATCAAGGAAGAAGGTTAATATATTACAGGTCTTTGGAGACTCTGAACTAGTAGTCAAACAGGTAAGTAAACAGTATTCATGTCGTGATAGGAGAATGACTAATTATAGGCATAGAGTGTGGGATCTCATTGAGGGATTCAATGCTTTCAATATCCAGTTGATCCCTTAAAGTAGGAATCAAGTTGTGGATTCTCTAGCACAAGAAACCAGTACATTGCAACCTTTATCACTTTCAAGATTGAAGAATTTTACTGTTGAACTAACTCTAGTACCTTCAGTACCTGACAACGTTACTAATTTCTAAGTATTTGAAGATGATAAGCATATTTTGGATTTTATTACAGGTTGTGGTGTGTTTTCTTGTCAATTCATTGATGAGATAGAGCCTCAAGAGGCAGAAATGGACTTGGGAGGAATCATTAACCTGAAGAACAACACTATCCCAAGAGGTATGGTGCAAATTGAACGGATTTTTGATTTGGATGAGATAAGAGATTAGGAACAAAAAGTAAAGAGAGAGTCTCTCAGCAATCGGTATGAAAAATATAATATGGGGACACCACATGACATAAAGAATGTTTTTATTGGAAAGGTATGTACTTTAGAAGAAAGAAAAGGGATTATTGATGCCTTGCACACATATCATGATGTGATAGCCTAGAGTTATGAAGATTTAAAGACATATGATACTTCAATCATTACACACACCATTCCCTTGAAGTCAAATGTCAAACCATTCAGAAAGAGACAAATACCAATCAATGCTTTGTTAGAACCCATCATTCAAAAAGAAGTGCAAAAGTTACTTTCAGCACGAATCATATTTCCAGTAAGACATTCAACTTGGGTTGTGAATCTGGTTCCAGTAAGAAAAAAGAATGGAGAAATCAGACTGTGTGTGGACTTTAGTAATTTGAACAGAGCATCAAAAAAGGATAACTATCCAGTTCCTTCACTAGATGAAGTGCTTTAGATTTTCAATGGATCTCAGATGACGTCCTTTTTGGATGGGTAGTATGGATACAACCAGGTTATGGTACAATATGAGGACAGGCACAAAACTGCCTTCACTACAAAATGGGGAAATTTTTCTTACAAAAGAATGCCTTTTGGGTTGATCAATGTTGGAGCTACATTTCATAGAGCTATGGATATTTATTTTAAGGATATAATTGGTAATTGCATCATTATTTATATGGATGAATTGATAGTTTTCTCTAAGAAACAAGGTGATCATATAGTAGATTTATGTAAAGTATTCCAAAGGTGTAGAGAGTTTGGCATTTCACTTAATTAAAGGAAGTTCATTTTTGGAGTCACAGATGGAAAGTTTCTAGGACACATTATCTTAGAACAAGGTATTGTTATTGATCCTGAATGAATAGTGGCTATCCTGAAGATCTAGCCTCCTGCAAGTAAGAAGGAAATGAATTCATTCTTTTGGAAGATTAATTTTGTTATGAAATTTATCACTGGATTTGCAGAGATAGTGAAGCCACTGAATGCCATGTTGAAATAAGAGATGAAAGTAGAGAGGAATGCAGAAGCTAAGGAGGACTTTACGAAAAATTAAGAAAGCTATTGTTGAGGCTCCAGTCTTGGTGAGTCCAGATTATGCTAAGCCCTTTTACATATATTCATTTTCTTTTGATCACTCTTGTGCTGCAATGGTAACCGAAAAGTCTAATCAAGGCAATGATAATCCTATAGCCTTCATGAGTACTCCTTTAAAGGATGCAGAACTGAGATATCACAATGTTGAAAATAGGCCTATGCTTTGGTCAGAGGAGTAAAAAATTTCAAACATTATATTTTGAGGAATAAGGTTTTTGCCATAGTGTTTGATCCTGCAGTAAAGTTGTTGCTAATGCAGAATGAGGAAGAGCCAAATGGGTGACTATGTTACAAGAATATGATATTGAGATTCAACCCATGAAATTAGTGAGAGGACAGGGACTGAAAAAGACAATGGCTAAGACAAGTCTTGATGTCACAGCTCAACATTATTATCTACATGAGGTATCTCCGAGATATTGGTATGATGAAATCATTTATTATGTACTAAATCAACAATGTCCTGATCACCTTAATGCAGTTCAGAGGCGAGCCTTGTGCCTGAAGAATGGAAGTTTTATGATGAAAGTAGTTGTCCTGTATAAGAAAAATTATGAGGGTGTATACTTGAGATGTTTGGGGAAAGAAGAAGCTACCAGAGTCATGGTTGAATTCCATGAAAGATATGGCATAGGCCATGGTTCTGCATCATCCACTGTCAATCAGATCATAAGGGCAGGCTATTATTGGCCTACCTTGTTCAGGGATGCACACCAACATGTGAGGACTTGTCATATATGTCAGACTACAATAAGTAAGGAAAAACATGCAGCTCTTCCCCTTCAGCCATTTATAGAGGTAAAACCATTTGCCTAGTGGGAAATGGACTTCATAGGTCCAATTAATCCTACATCTTTGGGAGACCATAGGTATATTCTCACCATAACTAATTAAGCTCTTGCTCATAAACAATGTACTTCAGGTGTGGTAATCATTTTTCTTGAGTTAGGTATTATTGATTGTTTTGGTTGTCCACTATATTTAGTTTGTGATAATGGTCCTGCGTTTGCATCACTGAAACTTTCTAATTGGGATTCTGATCATGGAATTGTCATTAAATTTGCATCCAATTACTACCCTCAAGGTAATGGTCTAGCTGAGTATTCCAATAAGAATCTCTTGGTAGTCATCAGTAAGTTTCTAGAATAAAATCCTAAGGATTAGCACACCCAGCTTTGATTTTCTCTCTGGGCATACCGTACTAGACAGAAGGCATCTATAGGAACCTCTCCTTATCACTTAGTGTATGGTTTGGAACCCATGTTTCCCATCCAATTGAAGATATCTACCCTATAGTTCATTAACAAATACTACAATGAAGAGGATAAACGTGAGGCCCGTTTGGCTAAGTTGTTACACCTTGAAGAGAAAAGAGATGAAGTCCTAGAAAAATTTGCTAAACATTAGGGTGTAGTGAAAAGATGGTTTAATAGGAGAGCTAAGGTGAAATCCTTTAGGATCTCTGACTTAGTTCTCTACTTGGATAAGGCCCATGACCGTAAGGGAGAGCATGGTAAATTTGATAAACTCTAGCTTGGTCCTTACCAGATTTCAAAAATTTTGGGAGATAATGTGTTTCGCTTGAAAACCCTCATTGGTGAGGATATCCCGCTGCCTATCAATGGGCAGTATTTGAAGCATTACTTCCAATCTTGAGCTATTTACAGCTCATCCTTGTACATAGTTAGAGTAGGTTTTCTTTCTTCTTTTCTTTGCTTGTTTTCTTTGGTTAGTGTAGGTTTTCTTTGGTTGGTTTTTCTTTCTGTTTTGGTTTTTTTCTTTTGGTTTCTTGCTTTCTTGGGGATGTTGCATCTGTATAACAGGCTATTCGCCTGGGATTGTTCTAAAATTTTCTTTTGCAAAATCTAATCAGTTTTTAAAAGACAAGTGGTGGAATTCCTTTATCTGATGTCCCTTGTACTTAGAATTAGGGTCGCTTGTTCTGGATGAACTTCAAAATATATTTGGGTCTCACACTTTCAAAATAAAATTAAAGATTCTGGAATTGCACATGGTTCCTATGTAATTTGGCCTAGTGAAAAATATTATATTCTGCTTCAGTGCCACTGTGTTCCTCATCCTTGAGTGTAAGTTTCATTACTTGCGAGGTGAAAGACAAAGTCTTAGAAAAAATGTTGAAAAGAGAAAAGAGAAAAGATAAAAGAAAGTATTGAAAATCAAAATAACCTTCACCTTATCAAGGGTGTCTTAGTATCTCTACCAAGGCTATAGATGCCTGGCTAGCAGTAGAGCTATGCTTGGGAGGGTCACAATGATAACCTCACTGCGGCTATGGATGCCTGACTGGTAGCGAGGCTCTATCCAAGTTGCTTTTGAAGTCACAACTTTTTATGTAGCCCAGTCAAACTTTCTCTGGTTCCCGTTGCACCTAAGGAAGAGGAAATGAATGCAAATACACACACTTGGACCTAGGTATAGGAAAAGGTCTTCTTCCTTATGGTTTCTGAAAATTTTTTCATAGGTGTCTTGATGTAAGGATTGAAACCAGAGATTCTGGGTTCTTGATTCCAATTTGTTCTTGAAATGCTCCGGAGCATTTCCCTAGCAGAGTCACCATTTGTTGTGCAATTTTTGCACACACGCCCCATTGAAAGTAGGGACCCTCTTTTGCACTCTTTTGAATTTTTATTTTGGTGTCTTGGCCCTTATTTTTTGGAGTTTTTCTTTCTTGGGCATGTGCTTTGATCTTCATCTTGCCCGTTGGAATGATCCATTTGTGATTTATATTGAAAACTTTAAGGTTTGGGTAAATTCTGGGTTTTTCACTATTTTCGAGAAAATCCACCCTGGGTGGACTTTCCCGGTTTCCTATTGGAGCCTAGTAGCAGTTGTTTTCTATTGGAGTCCAGGGATTTTGGTCATCCACGGAAATCTGTCATGTACAGATTTTTTCGACATCCGTTGCTCCGTCGAATTCCCAGGTTTGGTCTAGGCTATCTTGTCGATCGCATTAATGGTGATTGCACGACTTCTTAGGCAAGTTATATTGAGTTATGGGAAGTGATTTTCCATTTGATTTTGATTTTTTACTTTCCATTTGAGTTTGGAGTGCTTGAGCTTGAGGTGTGTTGCTGGATTGTGCATTTGGATGTGTCTTTGAGTCTTGCGTTTGGATTTCCTGAGCGCCATTCATGTTTTGCTCATGCTTGAGGTTTATTGTCAGCTTCCTTGGTCTTGTTTCCTCTATTCTCATGGTATGTGAACTTTCTATCTCTCTTTTTGGTTTTGATTGCTTTGTTGTGGGTGCCTTCATGTTATTGATTGATACGTTCTTACTGAATGTGCGTGCTTCCTGGGCATTTTGGGGTTCATGCTTTGCCAGTTTGGAATTTTACATTTGTTGTGCCAGGGAATTTCCCATTCTAGTCGAGCGCCATTTCTGGGTGTTTATTTTGGGGTTGTCTTTCATTTTTTTCTTGGGTAGCTTGCTTGCATTTGTCATGAAATTTCTATCATCCTGCAAACAAGTTGTGCCCGAGTTGTTCTATTCTTTTATGGCGAAAGATTTAGGGTTTTTGACCTAGAGCATTGCCAATCCTTCTCAATCCTTGAGAGATGATTTTTGAATTCAAGACTGATCCATTGGAGGTTTAGGTCAAGTCATTATTGAGCTCCAGGTTCTTAGTTTGTGATCATTTGGTCGATTTGGGTGAGGGCAAGACAAACATTGGTGTTTGGGTTTTTAGGTGTCTTCATGGAATTCTGTCTCTGCCGAAATTCCCTGATTTTTCCAGTTTCCTCTTTGTTCTTCATAATTTTCCTTTAATCCATACTTTTACTTGTCTCACAGATTTTCACTTCCTCTAGATTTCCTCAGGGCCTGTTGCTTGGTCATTCTCTCAAAATTGTGCTTTAATGATAAAATTCTATTAACTTCGCTAGAATTCGTACCCTCAGGATTTTCTCGAATGTTCTGCACCTCCTTCATTTTCCCGGTTCGTTTAAACTATTGTCACTTTCAGGGATTTTCGTCTAAGGCGGATTTTTTCGAGGTTTTGTGGGAATGAAGAATTTGATGATTATAATATTTTTCTTGATGATGATGCATTTAAATGATCAAATGAACTTATGCTACATTGTTTCAAGGGATTCCTTGATTAATTATTTGCTTAAAATCATGATATGGATATTTGTGTGCCTTTTCATTGGATTCTGCCTAGTCCGGATTTCCCCAGAGTTCCTCTCCAGTCTAGATTCCGCGAAGGGGGCTTAATCTCGAACTTTGGGATAATTGATTTTTTAGCACTTATTGTTTATCTTGGATCTTATTTTTTTGTCTTTACTTGTTTGCAGGTAGGATCAGGATAAGTTGTTGCTAGGCATGGCAAGGGAAATGCAATGGATCCAAGTGCTAAAGGTTCTGCTATCTCAGAGGTAGAGACAATAAAGATGGATATAAAGAGTAAGATTCCTGAGAGAATATTGACTTCCATCTAGTTAAGGATTACAGATACCAATGTGGGGATGTGGGAATACAAAGAGTTTAAGGACAAAATGGCAGCACATAACTTCCCTTTGTTGGCCAGAAGAACATTGGAGTCTGGGTTAGCACATGTGGCTAGATTTCCCTCTACAGTACAGTGTTATGAGTTGGTACTTGATTGTGCCAAGAATTATGGCAAGGGAACACAAAGAATAATTGGTCCTTAGGGAAGGGTTGTTTCAAACATCGACCCTATATACATTGCTCAAACTTTTGATATGCTTGATAGGTCACATGAGGTGGCCATCGATGTGGATGCAACCAAGAAGTACTACAAAGAGAATGTTGTTAAGTCCCAATAGGTAATCAACTTTTGGTTGGAGAAGCCCAAGCCTCACTTATCCAAACTACCTAAATAGCTAGTCAGACTCAAATTTAGATGGGAGTACTATGATGCCATCACACTCCTCAGCAAGATGGCGGGTTTGAAGAATGTAGGGGTATTTGAGAGTTGGATGTTCAATGCCATTTCTCAGATGGAGCAAGGTATAGACTACCACTGGGCAGGTGCTATAAGTGTAGTGATCCATGAACAAATGTGCAATGTTTTATAGACAAAGACCTTCACCATGAATTCTTACTTGGTGTATGCACTTGCAAGATTTCACCCATACAAGGGGCTGAGTACTAGAGGTATATTTGGGCAAGATGCAATCTATGAGGTGTATCCACAACTTCACCTGGGAGGAGGAAGCTATAGAAGGGAGAATGATGCAATCTATGAGGTGTATCCAAAACTTCACTTGGGAGGAGGAATCTATAGAAGGGTGAATGATGCATTCACCATGTATATTACCAGGTTGCTGCGGGGTGTTGAAAATGTTAGAATTTCAGACAGGGCCAAAGATTTGATCAGAAGGTTTGGGGCCTAGTTCATTCAGTTCCCTACCTTCTCTTACATAAGAATTGATGGCTTTCAAAGGGCTCCCTAAAGAATTCCAAGGTACCCAATATACCATATTATACTGTTGGAATTCACAAGGCAGATATGTGACTTCGATCTAATTGTGAAGGGAGAGAAAACTAAAATAGGGTTTGGAAATAACTTCCCATTGAAGATAGGCACAAATGAGGTATGCCCTTCCATCCAGTCAGCCCATGCTTCCGAGGAGGAAATGAGTACTTTTTGTCTCTCCTTTCATTCCAAGAAGGCAAGGTTTGATGTCACTGGTGAGGAACAAAAGAAGGCTAGCAGGTAATATAGTCACAAGGACAACATTGAAGACTATTGGGCTAACCTTGGTGATGAGTTTGATGTTAGAAGAAAGAAATTCTCTAGGCTCCCACTAGACTTGGTGAGATTATATAACAAAAAGGAAATTCTTGATCAGATTGAAGAAGATGGGAATCTGATTCAGGGCCACATCCTTGAGGATTTGAAGGATAATCCAGTTGGAGAGATTGACTGGCTGGAAGAAGAGAAGAGAGAGATGGAGCAAATTATGACTCCAGTGATCAAATACACCAATATGTGGCTTAAGCACAAAATGCTAGTGTTGGAAAGTGAAGGTGTGCAATGCACCTATGACTTAATGGGAGACTTGGAGTCTCATTCTGCTTTTGAGGAATTGCATCAGCAGGATCCTAAAGGAAAGGCCAAGGTGGACTCTCCCTTCAAGATCAAGGTTGGGGATGTTCAAATTGAAGAGGTAGCAGAGGTAGGAAACTAAAGGAAGCCTATTTCCAAGAAGAGGAGGCATGCTTCAAGGAAAAGGGGGATTGGAAAAGATGAAGAGGAAAAGGAAGAGGTATATACCATTGCTCCTTTGTCCAAGAAAAGAAGACGTGTGAAGCTGTCACAAAAGGAGAAAGAAACTTCCAAGACACAAAGGGAGGTTGAGCCACCTATGGTAGAGGTACAAATTTTAGGGGACAAAAAACAGGTATACATGAGGAGTTCAAGGAATCCTTCCCCAAAAGATATTGCAAGAAAAGGAGATGTTCCTGTGACTACTCCTACCATTGAACAAGAGGACATTCCCCTTCCTCAAGAGATTGGCAATGTGCCAGAAGAGCAAAAGAAGGATGAAGATCCTAAGGACTTGGGAGAAGAAGAATTTTAGGAGGGAGACCTCTACAATGCAGAGGTAGAAATTGACAAAGTAATCCAGTCTCCTTTGGTGGCCTATGTAGATTCACCTACAAAGGTACATGAGGACAAATCCCCTCAAAAGGAGGAGATACCGGCTAAGATTCTTTCACCAACATAGGACAAAGGGGAGGAACAGTGTCAAGATAAAGAGGATTCAGTTAGGGAAACCCCTAGGGAGCCAAGTATTGAGAAGGATGCACCTAGTGCCCAACAAGAGCAAGATAGATAGGATAAAGTGCAGACAGAGTCCACTGTTCCAGGGTGGCTGGATAGGGAACTAAAGAGAAAAATCATAATAGTTGAGGTTACTCCTCCCAATTGGGATGACCTAATGGCTAACATTGGGAAAGGTAAAACAAAGAAGAAAGCTAGGTTCATTTACAAAATTTAAAGAGATGGATCAAAGAACATGGTGGTCCATATTGCTACCCCTGCTCCTAATAAGGATAGAGATGAGGTGACTTCAAAAGACTATCATGTGAAAACCGTCGATCTAGTGCATGCATGTATGGAACAATATATTGAGGAGTATGAAGCCTCGAGTGCTGTAATCCTTGGCTGATTGAGGAAGGAGGTACATACCAAACATGAGTTGGAGAAGGAGAATGAGAAATTAAAGAGGTACTTGTAGGAGTTGATGAAACCCTTGTAGTCCATTAGCTCTTCCTCTTCTGCTGCATGTTTCTTGCCTCAAGAGACAATCTCCGAGCTTGAAAAGATGAAAGGCACTACACATGCCACAATCGGTTGGTTGCAGGGAGTTCAGACCAAACGAGATGGTGCCATCAAGGACATCTTGTCAAATGGAGGGGATGCCATGAGGTAAGTGGATTTGCTAAAGATTATGATAGCCTAGGACAAGGAGGACATAGATCTTTTATTGCAGAAAATAAAGACCATTATCGATTACACTGAGGATCAATTGGTAAGGAGTAGGATGCTTCGTTTCTCAAGGGTTTTAGAGCCTTGGGAATGGTTTGAGATTTTGTAGATGAGGCAAAGGGCCTTCAAGAAGATACAAAAATAGGAGAAGATTGAGGACACCTTGTCTGCCATTTATGACAAGTGTATCCCATTCTTATAAATCATGATAGGGAGAAAGAAGTTCGCTCGAAAACATCTGAGTTTGGAACAATTAAGGAAATTGTGGAGGGATGTTTACTCTCCAATCAATGAAGGTCCAGTTACTTAACATCATCTAGATGATGTTGCAACCTATATTGCAGTTATTGATAAGGATGGGAAGTAGTTATATAGGACTACATCGAAGTTTGTGTTTCCCATTAGTCACATTTATTGGATCAATTTTTTTAGACCCCAGGCCGACTTGGATGAAATTGGTGCAAATTTCACATTTCATGTTGTTTTCGAATATCTTTTGGGCCGACCTATTATTTGGCATTTATTATTGTAAACCCTTATTTGGGCTGACCTATCTTGGGGGGGTTCTCTATAAATTGTGCATGGTGCCTCATTTGTAGGATAGTTTGAGTAGCATATAGAATAAGATAGTAGAGAAGTTAGAAGATTTTGTATTTGAGTGAATTGTGATTAGGGTTTGTCTTCAAGCAAGTTTCTTAACATAAGATTGGAAGTGTTTCCATTTTGGATGATTTAATATAAGAAAAGATATTGTGATATGGTATCTCTCTTGTGTTAAGTTTTATCTGGTGTGGTTCTTGTTGTTCTATCTTTAAAATTTCTTAAGTTTATTGTTAGGTGGTTTGGTGATGCTTAGGGTTTTATTCTTGGAATGTTTGTTGCGATCTCTAGTCTATACTTATTGTAGTTAGCTGATTGTTAGTTTCTTTGCAAAGTTAGCCTAGACTTAAAACTATGCTTAGTTCAATTATGAATGTTTGTTCATCTCAATTGCAATAGGGTTGTTTTGAATGAATATGCATGATTTGAAAATCATTAACACCTCAGAAGATTGCACTGTTCCTATAAGATTTCAGATTTATTTGGGTCAAATAGAAAGTAGTTTATGAGGGATCGGTCCATTTTGAGCATCTTATCTTTTGCATTATCAATCTTAGGGTTAGAATTAACCTTAGAATATCTTTAAAACCTTTATCTTTTGTTATTTCTTTATTACCTGGGTTAAATTTAGGGTTTAAAGTATCAACTTACTACTAGATCTGATATATTCGAGTCCATTGTTTGCTTGTAGTAAGGTCCCTTTATGATTATCAACATTTTCACATTATCTCTGAGTTGTTTTATTTGCATTGTCAAGACCTGACATTAGAGACCTTGGGGTTGTCTCTTTCCCCATAAAGATTTACCTTTCAAGAGAGATAGGATATCATATTCTATCTAAGTTGTGCAAAAAACACCATCAACAGATTGGGACTAGAAGGAGGGCATTGGATAAGAAAGTTGGAGCATTTTATAAATGCCATTTCTTGTGAGAGGCTTAGAAGAAGAACCGGATCCACTCTAGGAGAAGAGGAATTTCAAGAATTGCAAGCCTCTACTAGGTCAAGAAGGACCAGAAGAGGGGAAGAATCAACATCCGCTCAACCACTTCCATCATCCCCATTATCCTCATCCTCATATGATTATGAAGGAATTCCTATTCCGCAACCCCAACTAGCCATAAGTCAGCCATTACCACCCCCACCTCCACCAATGGCTTTCCTTTCCAACAACCCATCTCCATTGATTTTCAATAATTACAATGTCATGCCCAAAAAGCCTAACCATTTTTTCTCTAAATTCCATACTCATGATCCCAATAGGATAGGAGAGGAGCATATCTAGATTTTCCAGACCTGTCTGAGGGATAGAGGAATTAACCATGAGGATGTTGCATGCAGGATTTTCCGTTATTCCCTTGGGGAAGAGGATTTTGATTAGTATAATCACTTACCGGAGTTAAGAGGGAGATTAATGAGCCTATAGGATCATTCAATAGTAGGTTCCACCGAGCATACACTAGACTCTAGGCACCTTATGCTGGAGACAAAGACACTACCCTAGAAGTTTACTTTGAATCCCTAGAGAGCCTTTCAACCACCTTCCTTAAGTGGAGGAATAATCCCCCAACTAATTTACTCACTACATATGGGTGATCCCACAATAGTGGTTTACAATTTTTGGGCAAACTGGACACTGCAATTATTATTTTTTACTAAATCTTCACTTTCAGGATTTTGTAGCGGCTAAACCGTGAGGAATTTGTAAATGATGCAAACTAGAGTCTCATCACATTTTGTCTGTACATTCTAAAAATAGTTTTTTAAAAATTTTTGGAATCAGATTGCAATTTTTTTCCCATCTCCCATGGAAACTGGTTTTTTTCAGAAAATAACATTTTTAAAAAGTGACGCTCACCATATACAGCATAACTTTTTTTGTATGAAGGATAAAATTCTAATTTTTTCAAATTTAGATTTGTAACTACAATATCTAGCACTTTCATTTGGTCTCATAGTTTTTTATTGAATATTTTTTCCTTAATCAAGTTTCAAAGTCAAACCAGTTGCAATTCAAACATAGGTGGATTGTATACAACATAACTTTTTCTCTATGAATCGAAATTCAATTTTTTTTTTTAATGGATCAAAGACATCAATACCCAGCCTCAATGCATTTAAAAAAAAATTATTTTGATAATCTGCTATTTTTTCACATGTGTAGACCAGATATTTTTATTTTTAGTGAAAAACCTATGTTTAATAAAACTAAAAAATTAAATACATAATAAAAACAAATCATATTAAAATTATATTCAACGGATAGCTCATTCCAAGGACTATCATTATCTCATTGGGTTCATGAAGTTTTATGCATTTTCATTTTCAAATTTAGCTTCGAATGACAATTTTTTACAAAAAAAATCAAATTTTTGAGGAGATAGGGGAAAAAGGGTGTTCGGCCGAACACCGAACCTCTTAAAGTGGTTCAAGCGAACCTATGTTCGGCTGAACCTCTTAAAGTGGTTCGAACGAACCTATGTTTAGCCGAAACTCTTAAACTAGGTTCGATCGAACCTCTTAAAGGGCGAACCACTTTAAAATAATGAGCGAAATTTAGGGGGTCCGGGAAAATGACAGGGTTTTTTTTTTTAAATCCCTATTAAGGGGGTTTGACCGAACCCTAGTTCACTCGAACCCCTTTATTTTAATATTTCTGCTCACATGTCAATGGGGTTTGAGCGAACATAGGGTTTGGTCGAACCCTGTGGTTCGGCCCCTTCACTTTGTGTATAGGGAAAAAATGACTTTTCCCTTCCTCCACAAAATTGTTCACCACTTATGTGGGTTCACCCATATGTAGAGGCTGTTAAGGTCAACATAGATTTGAGACAACATTTATCAGGAGCTCTGCCATCCTTAGGACCTGTGCCTCACCTTGGATAGGTCCAAGCTCTTAACTAGGCTTTGACTAATCATGCTCCTATAATGAGTCCAATACATTCATTTCCTTTGGTCCCTCATCCAGGTCCTCCAATAAATCAAGTTCAGCCTATGACCTCTTATCCTTAGCAAATGGTTAATCAACCCATCCATCCACAACAGCAAGTTGGTTTCCCTACATATTTGCAGAATTCAAAAGTTTTGAATCAGGTTGTTGGTTCTGGAGGAGTACCTGGGTACCCTCCTGGTAATATGAATTCGGCACCACCTAAAGGTCTAGATAAGGAGCGGTTGGATGAGTTATCTAAGCAGGTGAAAAAATTGAATATGGAGGTGACTTATTTGAGAAATCAGAATAGACAACTTCAAGTTGCTCAGAAGAACATGTAGTATAATTACAACAAACAAAATAGGAATTTTGATAGAGGACAAAAATTTGAAAGAGGGCAATATTTTGATAGAAATCAAAATTATGATAGACAAGGCTCTAGTCAGAATTTTGATAGAAGACAAGGGTCTGGCTAGAACTTTGATATAAATCAACAAGGTGGACAAGGATTTGATAGAGGGCAACCACCTAGGCAGAATAGGTCATGGAATACTAGACCTAATAATGGAGGGGTCCCTACCCCATTGGATCAGCCTTCTACTTAGGAGAAGCCTCCAAGTGGTGTATATTTGGCAGAGACAACTTTGTTTGGATGGTGCAGACTCCATAAGACAAGCCAACATTCTAAGTTAGATTGCACTGAGTTTCAGACTGCTTCTTACATCTTCCAATATGAAGTTGAGAACAATTCCAGTAGTCAAAAAATTGTGCCCTCAAATCCCTATGATTCTCCAGTGCTGGTACTTAATCATGCCCCATTCCCAAAAGCTGAGGAAAATGAACGAGAGGAAGAGTCCAGTGACTCGGATAATGAGGAAAAGCAGGTGTTAAATGAAGATGAGATATCTCATTTGTTTAGTGAGGAAAATGAGAATGATAATGGTCCCTTGGATGAGGAAAAAGTTGGTGTTGAAGAAGTTCAGATGTTTTAGGAACCAACAAAGAAATATGATTTGAGGGATAGGCCTAACAGGAGTCCACGGGTTAGAGATCCTTTCACTACTTCTATCCATCCTAATAATTTTACTACTCCACCAGATCCACAAGCTAGTAATAATCCACCTTATCCTCATGTGCCAGTACAATACTTGTCAAACAAAAACAATGTTGAAGTTTAAAATGACAGACAGGCTAGGGGCTACAAGGAAACCCATGTTGATATGAATGTGGAGCAATTGGGTGAATATGTGACTGAATAATTCAAGCAAGTAAAGGTAAGTCTTTCTTTCTTCTTTTGAGTTATTAAGAGTCCTTGCTATTAGAAATGTAGTTTTGGGGTCATTCAATTTGAATACAATACCACAGGGGGTAACTACCAATGAGGTTGTTGCCAGATCTTCTAGTTCACAGGCATCTAGAGGTCAAGTTCTTCTTGTAGACAAAATCAGAGACAAAAAAATATGCATCACATCGAGACATGGGTCCTCTACTTGTATCTAAAATATTATAAAAAAAATATTATCATTTTATTGTGGTTAGGGTTGTTAGACAAATGGCTACTTATTTTTTCCTTGAAATTTAAGTCCTACTACATTGAAATTTCAAATTTTCACCAAATAGTTTTTTTTAGTTTTTAAATAAACCTAGTAGTTTAGAAACTACATTCAATTTTCTACAGATTCTATTCTTACATATTTTTGAAATAATATAGATAACTTATTCAAATTTTTATGTCAAGTTGCCTAACTCTGATTTTTCTTAATTTTATTGCCACTTAAGGGCCTATTTTTTCCATGATGATCCTACACATACCCAAAGAAACAATATAATCTTTAGGAATAAGTACTCTCCTATAGAGGAAGTGCTCATCACTTTGAAATCCTCAATCTCTAAAGTTGTAAGGTCTTATATATATAAAAAAAATTGATAATTTGATTTTTTTTTCAAATTGGGATGGTTATAGTTAAAAATTGGCCTCTTCTCAAATATTTTCCCTTTAATGGATCATTTTCTAATAATGTGGACAAATTTCTGGCATGCAAAGAGGCTAAATGGTTGCCCACTCTAGAAAATTGCTTTAAGTTAAACTATGATGCGGCCTTAAGGGGTAATCCTGGTAAACCTGAGGTAGGGGTTGTCTTATTGGATTCAAATGCAAACATTGTTAAAGTGGTCTTTAAGATGCTACCTGTGGGTACTAATAATAAGACTGAATTAGAATCCTTGAGCATGGGCTTGGATTTCGTAAGGTCTCTTCAAATCAATTCTTTAATCATTGAAGGTGATTCAATAGTTATCTTTCATGGAGTTTCAAATAAAAAAAATGATGCATGGAAATTGCAATACTTATTGGATAAGATTCTTCTTCATTTAAAATGGTTTAATTGATATTCATTATCCCATTAATATAGGGAAGCAAATTCCATTGTTGACTGTATGGAAAATAAGGCAATAGATGATCAAATAACATACAAAGAACTCAATAAGGATGACTTTCCTCTCTCAAAATAAGTTATCTTAGTGTTCTTATAGGATCTTCAGTGGTTATAGTTGTTTCCCTCATTTTTCGTTAGTCTCTACACCGACTTCAAAGTTATTGATCATTGCTCACAAACTTGTTGGCTTGCGTGATTTTCTTACACATGGCTTTGGTCGGTTGATCGTCCTTGTGTACTCTAATTATCATTATATTTGTTGGTTCATGATGGCAGCTTGGACAATGCCTTTTGGGATAATCATTTATAAGTTCTCTTTGCTGAGCATCTTGTATAATCTTACCATCATTATTTTTAATGGTACTTGTTGGCGACTTGGGTAAAGCCTATATTGGCTGCCTTGCACGAGTGTTTTGCATTTCTGTTGTGCTTTAATTGGTCTTTTCAAGGATTGAAAATTGATTTTCATCCCTCTATGGGAGTTGGCTCGATCATCTTTCAATCATTATTCTTTGTGGCAGATTTCTTAAATCCCATCCCACGCCTTGTATATGCAAGCTATGTTTGGGAGTTCATGTCGACTGTTATATTAATCATAGTTTGGAAATGCTTACTTGATATGGCATTACGGTTGATTGTATCCAATTTTGTGGCTTTGGTCTTGACTTTCCTTTCCATCATTACTATTTGGTATATATGTGCAATATGGTTTTTCTATGGCTTGTATTAATCTATTGCCATAAAGTGTTGGTTCGATGGTTATATGGATACTACAGTGGGCTGGTATAGAGTTTATGTGGTTTTGAAGTGTAAGGATTTTAAAGCTCCTCACCTGTTTGATAATGAAAAGTTGGGGAAATATTTTCTTTTGGATGATGAAGATATTACTTCGGTTGTCTGCAAGGTGGTGGGTAAATCTTGGCTTCAAGAAAATGCTAATGCCTCTTATGTTGAGATATTATCTTGTTTTTCACTATTATTATGGTTTTTTTGCTGGATGACAAGCTGGTTAATATCATTGCTAACAAATTTGTGCATTCTAATATGTTATCAGATATGGTTTTACGTGAAGCTTTGGACATGTATAATCTAGACCATGGCTCCTTTCCTATTGTTGGGTTTATTTCTAAAAAGGATTTCCTTGCTAATGGCTATTTTGGAGAATTTTTATCGATATTCAGGTCTGACATTACTTGCAACAACATTGATGAGACAATTTTGGGCTACAATAGACTAATTGACAAACTATCTGCTAAGGTGTTGATTGCGAGGCGAAAGGAAAAGTTTTCGTTCGATCACCTGTTGCCATCTACTTTTTATGAAGCTAGATCCAGTGTATGCGAAGAGGAGGTGGAATGACTTGTTATGGTTCTTGGTGCTTTGTCATTGCATAAACATTCCTAGTCCTCCTTTTTGGGGGTGGTTGAGTAGTTTCATTCTAAGATCTCTTATGGGATATATTTTGGTGGGGCCAATGGGTATGAGTTTTTTTGTAGAATCAGGGTGGTGATTGTTCTTTGGTGGGACCTTTTATTCCAAATTTTGACTATGTAATCTTGTACTGAGCTATAACCGAAGGTTTTCTTCTTGGTTCTTTCCTATCGGTATGCTCCTTTGAACTAGGTTTTTGTAAAATTTTGACTAAAAAATAATAAAATATTTTAGTGGCTTAGCCACTTTTATAGAAAAAAATGTTTCTATAAGAAATGAAAATAAAATTATAAAAATTTGATAATAATAAATGCTTTTAAAGCTTAAATATAAAGAAAAATCTAAAATTTGATGTTACAATTAAAAGTAAGTTTTTGAATTGATATTAAAAACATATTCAAGATAATCTTGTTAAAAATATTTGAAACATGTTAAAATGTATATATTTTATCTTTTAAAAATATTTTAAATTAATATGTATTTAACAAATATTATAAAATAATATATATTGATAATATAAATCAGAATACTATAATATATTTCACTATAATATTATGTTACAATTTACTAATAATTTAAAATGTCATGTTTATAATTATATAATTATAATAAATTTTAAAATTATAATACCAAAATTTAAAAATCATCCATGAATTCTAAACCTAATTATAACTATCATTATTAAAATAATCTAGAAACCATCAAATTCCATACCTAAACTCATCCATAAACTATTACATTCTAAACCTAATTATAACTATTGCTATTAAAATGGTCCACATACCATGAAATTCCATACCTGATTGTAAGTATAACTTCTAACTATCCCCATTAACTATGACCAACAAAGATTAAAAGGATGGTCCACAGACCACCAAATTCCAGGGTTGATTGTGGCTATAGCTATCGCTATTAGCTACGACCTACGACCAACTAAGCATTAATAGTGATTTGACATTTTAGAGACTAACTTTAATAAGCTGGATCTTGGTTAAGACTGAAGCAAATTCTCTAAACAGAATTGCAACCAAAACAGTCCCTATCTGAGTGGGTAATATATCAATGTGAACGAGGACGAAAGGAAATCCCTCCTTCCAAGAGTTTCTTACCAATTTTCACACCCGTGATAATAGAGAAGAAGATATTATAAGGATTTTATGATTTTTTTGGTAGTACATCTCTATTCGAGGTAAAAGGCTATAATCTTGCAAAGATTTTATGGCTTTCCATTATTAATTATATTGACGAGATTAAGAAACTGTTCCAAATAATCTAACGTTTAGAGATTATTGATTAGTAAAAGGTTATAATTATTTTATACTTTAATGTCAATCAGGTATAAAATTGATATTAATTATTTGACAGTTGAACTGTTTAATGTTTAATATTTATGTAGTAATTCCTTCTTCAATCTCTTCATCTATTTGTAGATTTATATCAGTATTGAATTATATAAAATTTTACTAAAAATAATAATGTTAAAATATTTTATTTGTTCACATTTTTTAGATTATAAGAAATTATTCTTTCAACTTCATTTATGTTTTGAATATTGTTCAATGAGAAGAGTATGCTTAGAAAATTATATATCTAAACTTAACCATAAATACAGATAATTACTTAAAAAAAATGAAATTATTTTATGTGCTTTGTCAATAGAAAAATTAGCATACATTGAGTGACTTGCAAGTGGGAAGTCGGTTGTTTGGGGCCAAGTTTATGAGGCAAGGAAAGGAATATAAAAGAAGTCATTTTTGAAATTAGAGTTTATTGACTATCCTCTTAGAAAAAAGGAAAATAAAATCAGCTTTAAAATTAGTCTATAGGCGTTCTTTCTAGTAGTCCCAACTTGTTCAAATTAATGCAAAAAGTAAGTATGAGATTATGAAATGTATTCAAAAATTAAATTTCATATTCAGTGGTTCTCATTTTTATTGTTATATACATAGAGGTATATGTAAACCATCTCTTAAAATATTAAAGTTGTAATTTAACATATAATTTTATTTACAAGAAATTATAAGGTACTATATTTTTTATAATTATTATGATTTATATTTAATCTTCTAGTAAATATATACACGATAGCTATGCAAAATATTCTAAAATAGTTCTCGTCTTTCTATTGCACAAGTATTTTATTAGACAACTAATATGTGAGTATGTAAACAAAAAACATGTATTTATAGTATAGGTCTTATAATTTATTTAGTGCAATATATTTTCACTCTAATTAAATTATATACAAAAATACCGTGTATAAATATTTAATCATTCTATAATTTTCGATATGTTAGAAATAGAAAAAAAATCAAAAAAACATTTCAACACTATAATGTCATATATTAAACACCTCAATGTTTGTCAAATTAATAATCATATTTTATAAGTTTGAAAATAATTCACATGCTTATATGTAGCTAACTATAAATGTTTAAAATTTCTAGATATAAAATATTGCTAGCTCATCTTAATATACTTGATATGAATATATTTTTTTAAATTATAAATTCATATGATCAAAATATCATTTAATTAAATAAGTACTAGTTTACTTTAACTAAAAAATAATTAGTTCTACTAAATTAAAATTTTAAAAAATGAAAAAAATGTTATAAATGAAAAACTTTCAATAGTAATTATAACATTGATTGAATATAATGGTTTCATTTAATTATTCAATATGATATGTGTATAATTAGTGTTTAAAATTGAATAATAAAATAACTAGTATATTATATAATATTTTTTTAAATAAATGTGGTATGTGATTGTATATGAAATTTCTCAATATAATTGATATATAACAAAAGTAACTAAAGAATGTTATGGATGCCTCTGCCTCCGGTCTCTCTCGTTTCTCTTGTCAAGTTGAAATTTGAATGCGACTAGGTTTTGTCTCTCAAACATGCCACCTCTATCTTTGCTTGAGTGTGAGTTGATTATAGATCTCTTCGTCAATGAAGCCCCTTTTCTTGCTATAGGTTCTACTGCGGGTGTGGTTCTTGTTGTGAGTTCCATTGTGGTTGGGGCAGGGATTTCACCAAAACCTCTAGAGGGGTTGGGTATGTGTTCTCCTATTGCTAAGATTGTCTCTCCACCATCTTTTGTTGATATTGTGAGGACCAAAAGGTTTGGGGAGGGCTTTGTGTGTCCTTTGTGGTGAGCATATGTTGCTCCTATAACTTCCATCGATAAGGAAGTTTTTGAAAATATTGATTTTTATTCCAAGACTACTCTTATTTGTAGTTTTTCCGTTTGTGGCCTTCCCTCCAATATTTTCACCTTTGGATCACCAATCATTGGTCCCCATTGGTTGATGGTTTGATGGAAATTTACCCTTATATAAGGGGTTTTTGCTATGGGTTTCTATTCTCCTTAGGATAGACAAGCTATTTTAGACTATGGCTTGTGGGAATGGGATTCACATCCCCTCTCCATGAGGCCTTGGGCTCATTCTTTTAACCTTCTAAAGGAACCCTTAGATGTTGTGCTTGTTTGGGTAAGATTACCTTATCTTCCCTTACAATTTTGGTGTCACTTTGCTTATGAGGGCATTGATAAAGCTCTTGGCAAGTTTGTGAAAGTGGATAATGCGTCCAAGAATTTTACTCACACCTTTGCTCAAATTTTGGTGGACGTAGATTTGTCGAAGGCTTTACGTGGGTAGGTTTTGTTGTAGGTTAATGGTTGGTCTTAGTCTTAGCTGGTGGATTATGAAGGTATTCCTTTTCATTGCAGATGCTATTTTTTTCTCAATCACTTGGCTCATGAATGTTCTAAAGTCTCCCACCCTATTTCCTCCTATACCTAGTGGAAAAATTCTCTTAGTGAACACTTAACAGTGCTCCCTACTCTAGACTTTACTTCTTCTAACAAAGGTTCTAGGCCTCCTTTCCCTTCTATGAGGAAAAACAATATGGTTATGATAGATTCTACTCCTTTTGTGGACTTTGATGTGTTGTCTCTATACATGGCTATTCCTAATGTTGTATGTGTTGCTACCCTTGATCCCCCTATAGCCCCATTTCAAGAAAATATTGTTGTAACTTTGAATCATGTTGCTTTGAGTTTGGATTTGGATCTACTTCATTTGAAGTATATGTTGTTCCTCTTGTCATTTAATTTAGAGGGGAGTCTCCCCCTTTTGATCAAAATTTCTCAATTTTGGTTTTAGATTCTTCTTGGATAAGTGTACAAAGAAATAAGAAGCATAATTCTAAGGTCATAGTTTCATTTAATATGCCCTCAGAGGATTTATTGTTGGGTTCTAGCTCTATTGTTTGAATAGATTCTCTTTGGTTATTGTTTCTGCTATGTACTTTTTTGGTAGCTCCTTCCTTGCTACTAGTTTATTTTTGAGGTTCTTGTCTTATTTTTTCTGATTGGTTTGTTGTGTTTGGCCAGTCTATTTTATTGAGTTGTTTTGATCTATTTTCTCTTTGTACGGGATTAGGGCCCTTTCTTGCTTATCTAATAAAAAAAAGAAACTAAAATGTAGGGAAAGTGATCTCCAAAGTTTTATGTGTGGTTATAAGACCTTAAGAATCTTAATGGTTTCCTTTCATAATGGATTTTATTAGGAAAGAGATCAAAAACTATAAATATTGACTTTCAACCTCAATGGCGAGTCAATCAAACATTGATCTCAATCCTTAGGACAAAAAAGAATATCTGAAGCCAAAATGAAATGATTTGAAGCACTCAAACCAAATGAACAAGAATCCCTAATACTTAAAATATAGATTCTTGAATCTAAAAACATGGAAATGACAATTTGCAAGAAGATTTGAGAAGGGTTTGAATGTATGTACCTATCACCAGAATTTTTTTTTGAGGAGTGCAAAGGGACTCATTCACCCCTGGGCAAATGTATCTCAGTATATGTCTCCAAAATAACTTTTGACAATCCTCTAAGGCTAGATCTTGGCTTATGTTTGGTATAGGTCCCATTGTAAAAAAGAAACAAATTCTACACCTTAGGTTTTGTGGCTTGAAAATAATGATGATAACTTGTGCAATAATGCAAGATTTATCCTTCAAGATCTCTTTAATTCTTCATCAACTTGTGATCTACACATAAACAAAGAGGAAAAAATGTTTTGTTTATATGGGGGTTTTCCTTGGTCAAACCCCAAGTTTGGTAATTAAACCTTGATAGAAAGATAATGACAAGGGAGAAGGAAATGATGAATGGACAATGCTCGCTACAACTCACCACCCTTCAATAGTTTCGCTTAGAGGACTAAAGTCAAACACATCTCTACAAGAAATTTTATCATTCTTTGCTTGATGGATTTGGATACTTGAAATGCTTGGATGCTTTAGGATCAACAATGCATATTAGCCTTCACATGATGTTAGGATATTGATTGTTGCAACAAATGACTGATAAATCTTCTCTTGAATGTTCTTAACAATAGTATTTTCTCAATAGGATATCTTCATAAAGCATGTTAGATTTCAAATGATAAAAATACTATGTATTCATAGGTATTTATCTAATTTCTCAAAATTTAGATTCCAAAAGCTAACAATTGCAAGTTGAATTTGAATCATTATAATTCCGCCAAAAAACATATTTTAAAATGGTTGTTGGCACTTAAAGGGGATGCATTCACCCATGGTGAATGGGTCTTGGCCTATAAGTCTAGGATACTCATATTTTATGGTGATTTAATTATTGATTGCATTTATTAAATGTTAGTTATCCTTTCAAAAAATGGTAAAAATAAGGCTTTGGAATGCATAATTTGGAAAATTAGGAGCTTAATCAAGTCCAATAAATTAAGGGACCCAAACATAGTGTGAAATTGTAAAGGGATACAATTTTATATGCTATATTTAGCCTCCACTTTAGTGAGAGTATGAACTTACACTCATACTCACACTAAAGTAAATAAATATGTGACATGAGGGGTCTAAGTGTGCACATGTTAATGAAATAGGATGACATAGATCAAGGAGGATGATCAAGGCCCCAAGATCCAAGATCCCATGGAAAATCAACATAAGCACAAAGGACACACATGCATGTAAGATATGTGCATGAAGAAAAGATACACAAGAATAAAGTGTCAAAGCCAATGTAAAAAGAAAAATAGATGGACTAGAAAGTTGTATTATGCCATGTCCATAAAATATGCTAATAAGGGCTAGTGCAATCTGTTATACACTAGGTGAGACCAAAAGACAAAATGAGAAACACACACTAGGTCTACAAGGTGTGCACCCATAAAAATGTGGTAGATGGGAAAAGTCATCACAAAAATGTGTACCCATAAGTCAACCATACTGAACCACCAAAAATTAATTAGGGAAAGAGGATTCCCCAATGAGCCTCTAAGGTTTTTCACCTAGAAGCTAGTGAGAAATGAGCTCTCTTTCACACCTTTTCATTTTAGGGTTCATTCAAAGAGGTTGGGGGCTTAAAGTGACATGTGTGGAATGAACTAAATGCTAGAAATGGAAGATAGAAACTAACTATTAATGTAAAACCTAAGAAATGTAACTATGTTGGAAAACACACTATGATATGTAAATGAACTAAGAAATATAAACAAACTATAACAAAAATGAAGTGAAAGAAATATGTGCACCTGTAAGCTGAAAGGGGATGGCATGAAGGTCTAGAATCCTGGAAAAAATAATGCAAAAGTGATGTAGGAGCATCCTTGGTTCTTGGAAATCTTGCATCAACCAAAAATATTTTCGTTCAGTTTTGTTCTTGTTCTTGTTCAAGTTGGTAGATCTAGTATTTCTTCATGTTTTCTCACTAGATCTTGCGTACCTATGCTTTCATTGTGGAAATGTTCAATTACCTTATTCCAATTTTTTAGCTCGATTAGATCTTTTTCTGGCAAGTTATCACTTCTAGATTGAGTGACAGTTTTTGGAACTAGCCCCATAATCATTTCAAAACATAACGACTAGTTTGATCAATCACGGATCCTTCCCGTAACTTGCAAATCATCACGGTGTGTTTTGATCTTTTATGTAGAGTGTCCTCAACCTTAATATTAGGTCCACACTTCATCATGCACATCTACCATGGAAGAAATTCAGATTTGAGGCCGACCTGTTCTTGCACACGTTAGGTTTCCTTCATTGGAGATTGTAATGATCTTTGGCCGACGTAGATGTTTCTTGACCCACGGATATGATATAAAGCTTATAATGAATCATGAGAATGAAAGTGAATAAAGATCAAGTAGATTAGGATGTATATAGAGTTTGGTGTGTAGGATTTTTGCTCGCCTGTATGAGCATTATATTTTGGGCATGTTCTAAGCAGGCCTGTGAGCCGAATTTGTAAGCTCGGATGTGGCTGACTATATGTAATTGAAATTTATGATAATAAGAATGTTTGTATCTAAATTTTCCTCAAATTTTTGTATTTATTCTATTGTGTTACTCTAGCTACACGACCCAGATTGTTCTGTTTGAGGACCCTCCTACCGTGACTTCCACCAGAATGGTATCAAGAATTGCTTCTATTGTGTTACTCTAGAAGAAATGGTAGAGGAAATGGAGCACATGGAAATGAAGACCCAACTATAATGAAGATGTTGAGAGGAATTCTTGCTAGATTGGAAGCAGTTGAAATGACCTAGAGGAGAGGTCGACCAGTTGATGATGCGAGTGATGAAGAAGTAGAAGAATTGGAAGAAGTATCAAGAATAGAGCAACCTGGTCTTGATCAGGGAGAAGAAAGGTTCATAAGAGCCCAAACTAGAGTAAACACTAAACCACATTTCAATCCACCAAATTATAATGGTAAGTTGGATTCATATGAATTGCTAGATTGGATAACAGAGATGGAAAATTACTTTGATTTGGAAGGTACCCCAGAAGATAAGAAAGTGAAATTTTCTTGTACAAAGTTGAGAGGACATGCATCCCTTTGGTGGGAAAATTTGCAGATAGATAGGAAAAGAAAAGGAAAGGAGAAGATAAGATCATGGGATCGGATGGTGAATAAGCTGAAGAAAAAATGCATGCCTATTGACTATCAGATTAGTTTTTTTAAGTTGCAGAATTTGAAACAGAAGGAATCGAGTATGACAAAGTATATTGAGGAGTTCTATAAGTTGAACATCAGATCTGGACATTCAAAGGATTAGATCGAGCAAGTAGCCAAATATGTAAATGGTTTGAGGTCATCTATATAAGATGAGATCAGTTTGATTAAGAAGTTGAGTGTGGAAGAATCACATCAATGTGCCCTAAAATCCGAAGAGAAGCTAAACAAAAGACATGAGCAGAGATAGAGAGGAAGAGGTGGAAGATTTCAGAAAGGAAAAAAATTTACTGGAGGAAGAGGATCTTTTCTAGATCAGAAAAATGATAAGGAGGTCAATAGGAATGATAACTCTTACCGAAGAGGAGGATATGGTGGTTACCAAAATGAAGGATATAGAAAAGATGATAGAGGACAAGAGAAAATATTATTCAGGGGAACTTGTTTCAAATTTGGTGGAGAAGGACATAGAGCCTTTGAATGCAAACAAGGAGAAACAAGTAGATAGATTGAGAACAATAGAAGAACAACCTTTATTGAGGAGAATCATGCTAGATCACCTAATCAACCGAAAGAAGGAGAAGTGTTGGTGAATAGGAGAGTATTGTGTCAAAGTGAATTGGAGAAGGAACCATTATAGAGAATGAATTTGTTTTGGATCAGATGCAAGGTAGCTGATAAATTTTGTAAGGTAATCATTGATAGTGGAAGCTCAGAGAACCTAGCTTCTGAAGAAATGGTGACCAAATTAAAGTTAGAAATATTGAAACACCCAAAGCCCTATCAGATAGCTTGGATTCAAGTTGAGCATAAGATACTGGTAAGTAAACAATGTTTGGTGAAATTGAAGATAGGAAATTACCATGATGATGTTTTGTGTTATATCATGCCTATGGATGTATGCCATATTTTATTGGGAAGACCTTGGCAGTATGAAAAATAGGGTATTCATGATGGAAAGAAGAATATATACACTATTATTACTAATGGGATGAAGCAGAATTTGTTACCCTTGAAAGATGGTCCTAAAGTTGAGGTTTGTACAAATGATCGAATTTTCTTGGTTGATGGAAGAATATTTATGGATGGACTAAGACATGAGAACATGGGTGATCTGAAAAAGTTGGTTTACAATTTTTGAGAGGAATTGATTTTTGCTGAAATCACATATTTTTAGAAAATATAATGATTTATGCCTTTAAAAGTTCCATTTTAAGGATTCCAATTGAAGAGGGTTTGATCAAACCACCTTAGAACAAACCCCCTTGGATAGAACCTTGCTAGTTTTAAACCATACCTATAAATGAGTCTCCTTTACACCTATCAAAATGCTGATAAAAAATCACTTTTGATTTACCTTTTGGGGGATCAAATAAACTCATTTAAAATTTATTTTAAATGATTATGGTAGTCCTTAGAACGAGCTATCCAACGAATATAATATTAATATGTTTTGGTTTTATTATGTTTTTTTTTTTAGTTTTATTAAACATAGGTTTTTCATTGAAAATGAAGGTCTATGTTCTGCACATGTGGAAAATAGCAGATTATCAATTTTTTTTTTGAAAAATATGAGTGCACCAGATATTGAAGTCCTTGATCCAACAAAAACAATTTGAATTTTGATATATACAAAAAACATTATGCATTATACGGTCGCACTATGTCTGAATTGTAATTGGTTTGACGTCGAAACTTGATTAAAGAAAAAATATTCAATAAAAAACTATCTAACCAATTGGAAGCACTAGATATCGGAGTTACAAATCTAAATTCAAAACAATTAGAATTTTATCCTTCACGGAAAACAAGTTATGCATTATACAATGTGTGTCACTTTTTAAAAATGTTGTTTTATGAAAAAACCAGTGCTATCTAATTCCAATAATTTTGAAAAAAATATTTTTACAATCTCTAGACAAAATGTGACAAGACTCTATTTTGCATCATCTTCAAAATCCTCACGGTTTAGCCGCTATAGGTGCCCGAATGTGAAGATTTAGTTAAAAAAATTATTTCAGTGTCTAGTTTGGCCAAAAATTGTAAACCGCTATTGTGGGATCACCCACATGTGTTATGCCTTGGTGCCTAAGAAGGTGGAAGACTTGAAGAATGTAGAAGGAAAACCTGAGGAGATAAAGGAATTACTGGCAGAATATGAACCTATCATTTTAGATAATGTACCTAATGGATTGCCACCTATAAGGAGTATTAGTCATTGCATGGATCTGATTCCTGGAGCTAGTTTACCTAATAAAGAAGCACACTGGATGACATTGGCAGAGAATGAAGAATTGAATAGAAAAGTGCAAGAGTTGTTGAGAAAAGGTCTAATCAGAGAAATCTTAAGCCCTTGTGCAGTACCTGCAATGCTAGCACCTAAGAAAGATGGAGAATGGAGGATGTGTACAAACTCTAGATCCATAAACAAGATCACAGTGAAGTATATATTTTCTTTGCCCCAGATGGATGACATTATGGATTGTTTGAGTGGAGCTAAATACTTTACAAATATAGATTTGAAGAGTGGATATCATCATATCAGAATCAAAGAAGGGTATGAGTGGAAGACAACATTCAAGACAAATGAAGGATTGTATGAGTTGTTGGTGATGCATTTTGAACTGACAAATGCACTTAGTGTACTTTCATGAGGTTGATGAATGAGGTATTGAAGAAATTACTGGGTAAGAAATTATTTGGATGACATCTTGATTTTTAGTAAGACTCGAGAAGAACATTTGTTACATATAAGACAAGTTTTGCAGAGGTTGAGGGAAGAATAGTTGTTGATAAACATCAAGAAATGTGGTTTCATGAAGGAAGAATTGGTATATCTAGGATTTGTGATATCTATAAATTGATTGAAGATGGATCCTTAGAAGGTAAGAGAAATTATTGAATGGCCTACACTTGAAAGAATTGGAGAGGTAAGATCATTTCATGGATTTGCTAGTTTCTACCAAAAGTTCATTAGGAATTTCAGTTTTATTTGTAGTCTTATGACAAAAAAAATGAGAGGAGATAGGAAGGATTTTAGATGGACATCTAGAGTAGACAAAAGTTTTGAGTTGTTAAAATAGAAGGTGACTGAGCAACATGTGTTAGCTTTACTAGAATTTAGTAAGGTATTTCAAGTAGACTGTGATGCAAGTGGGAATGCAATTGGAGCATTTTTAAGTCAAGAAGGAAGACTAGTAGCTTATTTCAGTGAGAAGTTGAATGATGCTAGGAAAAGGTATTCAGTGTATGATCATGATTTTTATGCCATAGTTCAAGCCTTGAAGAAGTGGAGACATTACTTGTTGTCTAAGGATTTTGTGTTGTCTACTGATCATCAGGCTTTGCAATACTTGAACAGTCAAGGAAAGTTAAATCAGTAACACATGAGATGGGTGGAATTATTACAGAGTTATACTTTTGTTTTGAAACATAGGAGTGTAAAGTCAAATAGAGTTGCTGATGCTTTGAGTAGGAGAAGGAATTTATTGACACAAATGAGAATGGAGGTATTAGGCTTTGATGAATTGAAGAACTTGTATAAGGAAGACCTGAATTTTGTAGAACCTTGGAGAGCATGTAAAGAACCATTTTTGGAGGATAAAAGTCAGTGGTTGGATTATTTCATTCAGGAGGATATGTTGTTCAGAAGAAATCAATTGTGTATACCCTAAAGTTCAATGATGGATAACTTGGTAAAAGAAAAACATAGTGGAGGATTGGTAGGTCACTTTGGAGTTGATAAGACTTTAACATTGGTAAGTGAGAACTAATTTTGGCCATAGATTCATAAGGATGTTAGGAAATTTATGTAGATTTGCAAAGTTTGTCAAGTTGCAAAAGGGAGTAGTCAGAATGTTGGATTATACAAACCTTTGACAGTTCCAGAAAGACCTTGGGAGGATATCATTATGTATTTCATACTTGGTTTTCCTACGACACAAAGAGGTAATGATTCTATATTCATGGTGGTAGACAGATTTTCCAAGATGGCACATTTCATAACTTGTAAGAATACAACAGATGCAGTACATGTAGCAAACTTGTTTTTTAGAGAAGTAGTCAAATTACATGGATTACCTAAGAGTATTGTTTCAGAAAGAGATACAAAGTTTGTTGGTTAATTTTGGAGGACAATTTGGAAGAAATTGAAGACAGATTTGAAGTTCAGGTCTACTTTTCACCCACAGACTGATGGACAGATAGAGGTAGTGAACAAGAGTTTGGGAAATTTGCTGAGATGTTTGGTTGGAGAGAAGATTAGAAGTTGGGATTTATCTCTTGCACAAGAAGAGTTTTCCTACAATAATTCAGTGAAAAGGAGTACACGAAAGACGCCTTTTGAAATTGTCACTAGAGTTCATCCTAGAGGTATATCAAAACTGTGAGACATCAGTAAAGAAGAAAAAAGGAGTGCAGAAGAAAAAGAATTTATAGAACATATGAAGAGAGTGCATAATCAAGTGAAGCAACATTTGGAAGATATGAACCAAAAGTATAAGGAGCGAGCAAATGAAAAGAGGAGACATAAATAGTTTGAAGTTGAAGATGAAGTAATGGTATATTTGAGGAAGGAAAGATTCCCAGTTGGCACATACAATAAGCTCAAGATGAGGAAGTTTGGACCCTGTAGGATTTTAAAGAAGTTTGATTCAGGAAATGCATATGAAGTGGAGTCACCAGATGACATGGGTATATCACCTATATTCAACATTGCAAACCTACATCAGTACCATGAAGTGGGATTCAGGGAAGACAATAAATAAAAATTGGAAGAACAACTTCCTAAAAAACAATTAGATGGGATAAAAGAGATTTTGGATGTCAGAGATGGGAGAAAGACTCATGGAAGACAATGCAAAGAATATCTAGTGAAATGGAAAGGTAGACCAGTGAAGAATTCTTCTTGGATTTCTCAGGTTGAGGTAGACTATATTGGTTTCCCTTTGGACCCAATGAAGTGAGGGACTCACTTTTCATTAACCCTGAATGTCTGATGTAGGAGCATCCTTGGTTCTTGGTAATATTGCATCAACCAAAAATATTTTCATTCAGTTTTGTTCTTGTTTTGTTCTTGTTCTTGTTCAAGTTGGTAGATCTGTTATTTCTTCATGTTTTCTCACTAGATATTGTGTACCTATGGTTTCATGATGGGCATGTTCAATTTCCTTATTCCAACTTTTCAGCTCGATTGAATATTTTTCTAGAAAGTTATCACTTCCAAATTGAGTGATAGTTTTTGGAACTAGCTCCAAAATCATTTCAAAACATAACAACTAGTTTGATCGATCATGGATCCTTCTCATAACTTGTGGATCCTCATGGTGTGTTTCAATCTATTTCATGGAGTGTCCCCGACCTTAATCTTAGGTCCACACTTCATCATGTGCATCTACTGTGGAAGAAATTCATATTTGAGGCCAACCTGTTCTTGCACACATTATGTTTCCTTCATTGGAGATTGTAATGATCTTTGGCTGACGTGGATGTTTCTTGACTCGTGGATATGATATAAATCTTGTAATGAATCATGAGAATGAAAATGAATAAAGATCAAGTAGATTAGGATGTATATAGAGTTTGATCTGTAGAATTTTTGTTTTCCTGTATGAGTACTATATTTTGGGCATTTTGTAAGTAGGCCTGTGAGCTGGATCCGTATGCCTAGATGTGACTGACTATATGTAATCAAAATTTCTGATAATAAGAATGTTTGTATCTGCATTTTCCTCCAAGTTTTGTATTGCTTCTATTGTGTTACTCTACCTGCACAGCCCAGATTGTTCTCTTTGAGGACCCTCCTACCATGATTGCCATTAATGCATGAGATAGGATTGTTCTCTAGCCTTCTAGCAGTCCTAGTACGTTGGTCCTCAAAGAGAATAATCCGGGTCATGTAGCTAGAGTAACACAACATAAGCAATACAAAACTTGGAGTAAAATGCAAATACAAACATTCTTATTATCAGAAATTTTGATTACATATAGTCAGCCACATCCAAGCATACAGATTCATCTCAGAGGCCTACTTACAACATGCCCAAAATACAGTGCTCATATAGGCAAGAAAAAATCCTACAGATCAAGCTCTATATACATCATAGTCTACTTGATCTGTATTTGTTGTCATTCTCATGATTCATTACAAGCTTTATATCATATCTGCAAGTCAAGAAACATTCGTGTCAGCCAAAGATCATTACAATCTCTGATGAAGGAAACATAATGTGTGCAAGAACAAGTCAGTTTCAAATATGAATTTCTTCCAGGGTAGATGCACATGATGAAGTGTGGACCTAATATTAAGGTCGAGGACACTCCATGGAACAGATTGAAACACACCGTGAGGATCCACAAGTTACGGGAAGGATCCATTATCGATCAAACTAGCCGTAATCTCTAATGAAGGAAACATAACGTGTGCAAGAAAAGGTCGGCCTCAAATATGAATTTCTTCTAGGGTAGATGCGCATGATGAAGTGTGGACCTAAGATTAAGGTTGAGGACACTCCACAAAATAGATCGAAACACACCATGAGGATCCACAAGTTACGGGAAGGATCCACGATCGATCAAACTAGCCATTATGTTTTGAAATGATTCTGGGGCCAATTCCAAAAACTATCACTCAATCTAGAAGTGAATTTTTTTTGGAAAAAGATCCAATTGAGCTAAAAACTTGGAATAAGGAAATTGAACATGTCCATGATGAAACCATAGGTACACGAGATCTGGTGAGCAAACATGAAGAAATACCGGATCTACCAACTTGAACAAGAACAAGAATAAAACAAGAACAAAATTAAAAAAAAATATTTTTGGTTGATGCAAGATTGCTAAGAACCAAGGATGCTCCTGCATCAAGAAGCAGAGGACACTTATGCCATTTTTCAGTGAAAATCTATCAGAACCCATTTCTACCAAAAGTGTACTCAAATCTGTAGAAAACCCTAAAATGTATGTATTGTGGGACTAGGTCACCACTAATTGTGACCTAGTCCCTTTCAACCTTTCAGGAAGTCTGAAAGTGGAATCTAGAGGTCTCGGTCTGCACTTTTTGCTTCTCCAAGTGTCCAGATCTAAAACATTGACTTTCCATTTGTAGGTGTCATTTTGTGTAGATTCTTAACCTAACCAACAAGGAGGTGTCTCCAACAAGTTTTCAATCAACTCTTGAATGATTTCCAAGCTTCCAAGATACCTAAATCTACAAAAACACACAAGGAGAAAGAAGAAATGTTGATTGTTAGAGTATAGGGGTTTTCCTTGGTCAAACCCCTTTGTAGATAATTAAATCAAATGAAGAGACAAGATAGTAAATCATGAAACATATAATGATGGATTCAATACCTTGCCATGATGAATGATCTTGTGTTGTTGCAACGATCAACCCTTGAATTCCTTGGAGAGATGTATTGATGACTTAGCATGCAGAAACCCTAGCTTGCTTGAAAAGAATAGTGGATGAGTGCTTGCGAAGATTGAGTGAGGAGAAAAATGAGGGGAAAAACCCTTATTTGTAGAATTTGTGCCCTAATTTTCCCGAAATAACACCATACAGGCTAGCCTTAGGGTTTTATCAACAAAATCTTGAAAGAATATTAAGTTAAATTTTAATTTTAATCCACATGGAACTAGGTTTCCCAAGGTGGCGACCTAGTCCACCTGGACAATTTTGATTGGTTGTCAAGGATTAAAGTATGATTATTGTTGCTTGTTGGGATTGTCTCATAAAACACACTAAAGTAAGGTATGTATGTGCATTAAGGGGTTATTATAGCATAAGAAAGGGTTTATTTGGTGATGATAAGCCTAAGAAAGTGTGAATTTTTTTTACAACACTTTGGAACAAGGATTAGAAAGGGGTAAAAGGATGCTGGAAAAGGTCCAAAATCCATAGGCAAGGACCCAAATGAGTGAAAAGTTTCAAAGGCTATAATTTTTGGTGACACATTTAGCCCCCACTTTAGTGAGAGGATGAACTTACTTAAAAATAAAACTAAAGTAGCCCAATGGACATGGTGAATAATGAGAAAGATGAATGAGGTGGTCAAGCCCCCAAGATTTGAGATTCTAAGTCAAAAAGACATTAGTGCAAGAAGACACATTCAAGGGTGAATGATTTCTGGCAAAACAAGATAAATGATCATGCAATGACAAGAACTTGAAGGAAGAGAAGAAGGAAAGTGAAAATATTGGATCAAGCTTTGACCATTTTTCCAGCTAGTTGTGGATCAAATCTAGGTTGTTTTTTCTAAACAAAAGATGTGTACTCACTTTGGGGTGACGAGACTCTTGGTTGTTCGCCAGGTGGGAAGGCCCAAAAGGGTGAGAAACATAAACATGGTTGGTATGTACTCACACATAAAAAGGTGGCTATGCGAAAATTCGTGCTGCTTGGGCTTCCCGCTCAAACCATACCAAAGTTATACCTCCTAATAACTTTGATAAGGCACCACAAAAGACAACAATTTTTGTAATGATTTTTTTCAAAGGGATTTTTCTCTTATTCATGTGATTTATCATCTTTAGGAACATTATGCATAATGTGTCCAAGAGAGGAAGAACTCATTTTGAATGCAAAAGAGGAAAAATTCAAAGTCTCATCCTGAGCAACATTGTACCTAATGTTTTCAAGAGAAGGAATCACGAGAAAAATAAAATCACATAGTGAAATGTGAGTGGTGATGTATACCCCCACTTTAAAGGAATTTCTAAACATCGTACTATGAGAAATTGCTTTAAAGGAGAAGAAGAGGAAGACATGAGAGCTTGTTCATAAAGCCCTATTTTGAGTCATATGTTTCTGAGAAGCTACATCATGAAAAGGGATAGTATGTCACATGCGAGTCTATTTAAGACATGTCGTCCACATTCCAAGCTTTGTATTATATGTTCATGAAAGTTTAATGATGATTCAAAAGAGATAACAACAAGTGACATATGAGGGAAGAGGGCTAAATAACCCCTTGCCCCCAGTTAGTGTAGGACAAGAGTGAGCCGAAAGGATTGATGAAATGTAAGGTAGAGTGAAAATCAGTATCGATTAGAGGAAAGAGGTGCCCTCACGTGAGGAAGAAAAAAAATCCTTAAGATGTTGGATTTTACTACTCAAGGAGTTACACTCATTAGTGTGATGACCATGAACTTGGTGGTAGGCACAAAATTAATGCTTGTGATTTCTTTTGAGTTATGGGAGGAATGGATATCAAGTGATCTTGGAGGAGTCTCAACAAGATGCCCTCTTGGTTAAGGTTAGAAGGTGTTCCTTTGGTGTGCAACAAAGAAGGGTCTTGCTTAATAGAGGATGCCATACTTACACAAGGTGCTATATATTGTGAGATTTTGTATACTCCTTTGGAGGAGTGTGTAAAATCCAAATCAGGAAAGGGTTGCGAGATGAAATTGGAATTAAGCAAAGATGCTTTTGGTGATTTCAAAGGATCACTTTCCAAGGTTGGGGTAGAAGGATGATTTGGGAAGGTGTTGATGTGAGGGAAAGGTTTGATTATTTTGATGAAAGGAAAAAATAAAAGACCATGACTAGTTGTTTGCATGATAGGATCGATAGGGTTATGGATACCTTGTTCGTTAGCACCACAACCTTTGCCACTATAGCCAAGTTGTTTTATGAGCTCATAACCTTTTCCATAGAGATTTTTCAACTCTTTTGGATTGGGTGTTTGTTCATTGTTTGGATTGGTAGCTAAAGTAGTTGAGGTGGATTCTTTCGAAGGATTGACAGAGTCTTGTGTTGACAAGAATATGTTTCCCTTGTTATATTCTTTGTGTATGATCTTGGATTATCCTAGTAAAGGAGGTTTGAAGTTTAAGGAGCCCCAATCGTTGTCTAAGGACTTTGGTTGTATGGGTTTCACTTGGTTGGTTGGTGGTGAGGTGGTGAAGGGTGTGGATTTATTTTTATCAAGTTGCAAGACATTATAAGGTTCAGGATCAATATCAAGTGTGTACACTTTGTTGTTGTAGATGTAATTCATCTTACGATGAAGAGTGGAAAGCACTCCATTCATTGCATGAATCCATAGCCCGCCTAAAATGAGATAGTATGAAACATAATTGGGCATAGCATGGATCAATGTGTCTAATGTGGCCATTCCAATGGTGAGAGGCAAAGTGATCACACCAAGAGACTTTTTTCCTTTACTATCAAATCCACTGAGAGATAAGGAGGTAGGTTGAATGGTTTATTTATCAATATGGAGCCTATCCAAGAGGTTGAAACTGCACACATTAACAACAGATCCATTATCAACAAGGGTTTTCTTGATGCCTATGTGTTTGTATTGAGATATGATCATGAAGGCTTCAACTTGTTTTTACACATCTAAAGGAGGGAGCTGACTTTGGTGGAAAACAATATCATCATTTAAGCCTTGAATCATAACTACTATATCATTTTTTTGTGCATGATAAGGGATAGGAATTTTTTGTAAGGATTCTTGCATCATGTTGTGATAGTGAGCGGAGGCTTGAATAAGGTCCCATTAAGATATTTTAGCGGGAGTATTCCTTAGTTGGTCAACAAAGTCATACTCCCTAATGAGGGAATTCAAGCGAGGGAAAACAAGTAAGATGGGAGGAGAGGAAGGTAAAGATGTGGAGGTTGGTTGTTGGGATCGTGGGTTTTTTCTTGTGTAATGTGTATGAGCAATGGTATGATGACTCGGTTGTTGCGACACATTATGATTAGGTGGGTAGAGGATGAATTTAGGTTTAGGTTTGTGTGAAGGAGGATAAAGGATAAGTTGTGGTTGGATAATATTAACATCCCCTTGGGAAGGAGAGTCAATTTTATCCTTGTCTTGCATCATGATATCCTCCCTAGGAGGAGAGGTTTTAGGAGAATTACAAGCCTCATGTTCTTGCAAATCAAGGAATCTTGGTTCTTCTAAAATGACTTCATCACTAGAAGGGAAATGATCAATGATGAGATGATCACTGGTGGAAGGAGAAGGAGGGTTTTCTATTTTATTTTCAAATATCTCATTCTCTTTTTCCATACAATCTACCCTAGTAGGAGAGCATGGAATCTAGGTTCATCACATGTTGCATCACACAGATATGAGGCATCAAGAGAGGGACCACTATGATTGTAAAAAAGATTATCCCAAAGGGTGGGAGCATGAGGGAAGGGAGGGTCAAGAGTCTCATGACTTGTAATGGGTGTATCTTCTAACACCAACCTATCCTCGTGGCATTGAGGAGGGATATTAGAAGAAGGAGTTTGAGGGTCATGGCTAGGGAGACTAGGTAAGGGGATGATGTTTTCATTTTCTTGTTTTTTAATGTTTGGAAAAGGGGAAAGGGGAAGATGAAGACAAGAAAGACAATCATGATCATCAATGGTTGTGTCTTCTTTCACTAAGATCCCTTTGTCACCAATGGGAGAGATATTAGGAAAAGAACAATTATGATTATCATGATTATCAATGTTTGTATCCTCTTCGGTCAAAGCTTTAGTGGATGAACTAGAAGAGATGAATTCATCAAGGGATTAATCTAAAATTTATAAGTCAACACTAGTAAAGGGCTTAAGAAGGGTGTGAGTGGGTTCATGTGATGTTAATTTTGTATTTGTGAAAGAATCTAATTTAAATGATCTAGGAACTAATGCAGAAAATGAAGATTGCAAAAGTTTAATGCTATCTACAAGTACCATGAATGCTTATTTAAAATGAAACAAAAGCTATGTAAACTTAAAATGCAATGTAAAGGAATATAATGAAATACAATTTTTAGATGTCAAAGAAGGTAATTTACTGCTTACAATATGCAATGATCTAAAAATAAAATGTTGTAAATGCAAAATGGAAAAAGTGCAATGCATGAAATGAGCTAATTTATGCTAGATTTAATAAAATGGATGCTAAAAAAACACAACCCAGTGATACAGATAGATAATGGCACCAAACAAAAGCATAAAAATAGGGTTTTTAGCTCTGTAAGGATAGCTTCAGAGGCCTAAAGGGACTAGGTCGCCTGGGGTGGCGACTTAGTCCTCTTGGTAATTTTTTTAGAGTTTTCAGATGTTTTGGATTGATTCAGGTAGTTTATATATGGGGTGATTCAGGCCTAACATGAAAATGCAAAATTTTAGACATGCGTAATGTTCTAAGATGCAAAAATGCAACCTATTATGCACTTTTACTAATGCAAAATTTTAAAACCCAAGAATGCAGCTTAATCAATGCACAATGCAATGCAATGCAAACCTAGGATGATAAAGAACTCCAAATCAGACAAGAAGGGGGGTAAGAGAGATAGGTTCACCAAAATTTAACAATGATTTTGGCACCTTAATGTTTTCTAACACTTCTAGGGTTTTTCACCTAAAAGGAGAAAGATGGGCCAAAATGCATAGGTTACATTCAAAGATAAGGGGGGGAGATTTAAGATGATGTATTTGGAATTCCCTAAATTCTATAAATGGAAGATAGAAACTAACTATTAATGTAAAACTTAAGAAAGAAGTGTAACTATGTTGGAAAACACACTATGATATGCAAATGAACTAAGAAATGTAAACAAACTGTAACAAAAATGAAGGGAAAGGAAGATGTGCACCTGGAGGATAAAAGGGGATGGCATGAAGGTTTGGAATCCTAGAAAAACTGATGCAAAATTAGAGAAGGACACTTACACCATTCTGGGCGACCTAGTCCTTTTTTTGTGAAAATTTACAAGAACCCATTTCTGCCAAAAGGGTACTCAGATCTGCAGAAAACCCTAAAATGCATGTATGGTGGGACTAGGTCGCCACTAATTGTGACCTAGTGCCTTTTAGCCTTTCGGGAATTTTGAAAGTGGAATCTGAAGGTCTCAGTCTACACTTTTTGCTTCTCCAAGTGTCTAGCTCTGAAACTTTGATTTTTGATCTGTAGGTGTCTTTTTGTGTAGATTCTTAACCTAACCAACAAGGAGGTGTCTTGAACAAGTATTCAATCCACTCTTGAAATATTTCCAAGCTTCCAAGATACCTAAATCTGCAAACACACACAAGGAGAAAGAAGAAATGTTAATTTTTAGAGTATAGGGGTTTGCCTTGGGGTAAGTGCACCAATCTGTGACACAATTTTGGCTCTTAAGATGCCACTTTTTTTTTTTTTTCTAAAATCAGAAAAACTGATTTGCACGAGAAAATGAAAATAGTTACGCTCAAAATTTCAAGATGCAGCAAGAAAAAAAGTTGAAGTGCTCCGAGTCTATTTTCTAAGCTACTATTTTTTTTGAAATTAATGAAGATTAAGGGTCTCAAAAATGGGGTGCCCAAAACAGGTCTTGTTTTTATTAAATAAAATAGCTTAGCACATGAGGGGCCCCCCCTTTTTGATTAACTTTATTTTAAAATTTGAAAAATCCCAACGGTGTGAAATTAGCTAACACCATGGAGTTTATCCTCCTTCTTTCAAATAATTTTTTTAATGAATATATAATATTTTATGAATTTTCAAAGTGGACACATCTTGAAAAGCTAAAATTTGAGCGTGCTCCCCCCTAAATTTTTTTCATCATGTATAGAATGGAGTCTATTTTCAAACAATGTAATTTGTTTCACGTTTCGATGAACGAGTAAAAATCTATCCTAAAACTAGCACATGTTGGTTTTTGACCAAAAACGAAGGCATTTACAAAAGGAGTCATGGATCAAAACCTTAACTAAATCAAAATGAAAAAATAATTATATATTTAGATAGATAAGAGAGCGGTTAATGCTATCATTTCTTTTTTATATAGTTGCATTGAAATATGTGCAAATGAGATGGGGAGCACAGATGAAAATATGAGGAAATTTGGAAAATCCTATCAATTAACACGTCCAAAGAAGGTCATTTGGTGAGTGCCAAATTTGGTGCTCACCAAATGGCACATCACATTTGGCGCTCACCAAATGGGACACCACATTTGGCGAGCGCAAAACTTGGCATGCGCCAAATGCGATATGCCATTTGGCGAGTGCCAAATTTGATGCTCGCCAAATTACTTGCTTTGCACACAACCTAAATTTCCCCTCTCTTTGGTTGACATCTTTGATAATGCTTAGAGTGCACAATTTATGATCATAGATGGATAGTTGAGGTTTTACCTTTCATACGCTCTCTAACTCATTACCCTAATTGGATAACTCTTTATCCCTGTGAATTCTCTCTCTCTCAGGTCTCACTCCCTCCCACATGACCTAGACTATTCTCTCCGTCCAATCCCCTCTCTCAGGTCTCTTTCCCTCCCACATAGGTACCTAAATAAATCTATCTCACTCCAACCCCCTTTCTCACTCTGCCTCTCTCTCTCTCTCTCCCTCTTTGGTATTTTTGTCTCTCTCACTCCATCTTCCTCTCTTAGGTTGTTATATTTCTCTCTCTCTCTCTCAAGTCTCTCCCTCTCTTAGGTTGTTATCTTTCTCTCTCTCTCTCAAGTCTCTGCCTCCTACCCCCTCTCCCTCTCTTAGGTCTATCACTCACTCCCTCTATATCTCTCCCATTCCCTCTCTCTCACTCACTCTATCTCTATCCCTCTTTCTCACTCTCTCTTGAGTATCTCCATGCCCCTCTCTCTCTCTCTCACACACACACACTCCCTCTCTCTCCCACTCCCTCTCTCTAACTCCCTCTATCTCTCTCCCACTCTCTCCCACTTTGTCTCTCTTCCTCTCTCTTAGGTCTCTCCCTCCCACCCCATCTCCCTCTCTCTCTCAAGTATCTTCGTCCTACCACCTCTCCCTCTCTCTCTTTGTCAAATCTGTTGAGAAATTATGTCTCAACTTCCATCTTGAAGTCATCGTTTTCATGCCTTGGTGATTTTGTGTTGTTTGCAAAGTTCTGGCGGAGGTGGAACCAGGATGGAACTTGGCATTGTTGTGTTTGCCTAAGTTCCGGGTCTCTGGTGAAGGCGGAACCGGGATGGAACTTGGCATTGTTCTGTTTTCCTAAGTTCTGGGTTTCGGTTCTCATTCCTACTCCGACTCCGCTTCCTACTGTCTGTTGTTTCTCACTTCGCAGGTTCTGGCAGAGGCGGAACCAATTTTGGAATTTGGTAATGTCCGTTTGCCATGTTCCTATTTCGGTTTCTGTTCCGACTCTAAGTCCGACTCCTGTTTTTACGATCTAGTTCCTCTGGATGTTTGGATTCTCCTCAGGGTGTTTTCCTCCTCCTTGTCCTGGTTCTGGATTGTTGTTTGTTGCAGTTGGCAGAGGTAGAACCAGAACCGGATTGGTTCCTAATCTTAGACTTTTTTTTTGAAATCTTGTTTTCTGTTCCTGTTCCGACTCTGACTCCAACTTTGGTCTTTTGTGTTCCCATCTTGGTTTGATCCCGGGTTGACTTTACCCAGTCAAAACTATTTCTGATGAGTTCCTCTTTTCCATGGGCGGACACGGAACTGAAATGGTTCCTGAACCTGTATTTTCGATGGAGTTCTGTTTCGATTCCAGTTCTGTCTCTGACTTTGACTCTGACTCTGGCAGTGTGTATTTTCGATGGAGTTCTATTCTAACTCCGGCTTTGGCAGTGTTAGAAATGACTTGAAGTCTTGGTCGCGCCCGATGTCTGTTTGACCATTTTGGTTGCTATGTCAGCTGTGATTGCTGATGGGTCTTGGACGCATGGCACCTGGTTGAATAGTGATTGGATGAATACCAAGATAGTTATTATGGCAGTTGCATTTGTCAACGAAGGGTGGTGAGCTCAACCGTTTTGAGTAATGGCTTTGAATGCAAAGTCGGCTCGTTGCAGGAAATCTGTCAGATCCGACCAGTTGCATGATTTAAGGATGGACTTAATTGCTCTTCTAAGTCGATTACATATGGATGAGAGATATGTTATTTCTCATAAGTTAGACAAGCCAAGAGTTGAGTCATAAGTTGCAGAGCAAGTTTGAAGTTGCAAGCTGAAGAACAAAAGGACGTGAGTTCTTGAGGAGGGTTTTGAACTATATGTTGTAAAAACGTTGTAACAATGAATCTGAAACTCTCTAGGTGATTGTGAGCTGAACAAAGAAGTATGGATATTGTATGTAATCGATTCATTACTGTAATACAATTGATTTGACTTTGTGTGGTGGGGTTTTTACCTAAAAGGGTTTTCCCACGTAAATACTATGTCATCTTTGTTTGCTTATCTTTCTGGTTTCTCATTACCATGGTTGTATGCATCTCTATAAGTTTTAGAAACTATTAGTTTTTCATTTTTGCTTCTCTCCCCTGAAATAAAGGTGTTAAGGGAATGTATTCTGCACTGTTGGGTCAGTAGATTTGCATTCTTTTCCCTTCAAAGTGGTATCAGAGCTTGGGCAGTTCGTGTTATCCTTGTTAAGGCGAATTAGTTTTTTGCACTAATACTATTTCAGTGGGAGATTTGCATTGTTAAACTTGTTTTTGTTGTGAGATGGTGAGTACATTTGGTAGAATAGATATTGAGAAGTTTAATGGCAGTAACTTTGAGTTATGGAAACTCAAGATAGAAGACTTGCTTGTGGATAGAGACCTCTAGATTGCAGTGTCTAAAACTAAGCCACAAACTACGACCCAAGAAGCTTGGGATCTTATTGATAGAAAAGCAAGAGGATTGATAAGACCGAGTCTAGCCTATTCTGTGCTCCTGAATGTTCATGAGGAAACATCTGCAACTTCTTTGTGGAAGAAACTTGGTGACATTTATCAAGGAAAGTCCCTGGTAAATAAGTTGTTCCTGAGAAAGAAGTTGTACTCCTTGAAGATGGACGAAGGTGCATCAGTTGCAGACCACCTAAACTCATTTAATATGAGTGTTAATTAGCTGGCATATGTAGGTGTAAAGATTGAGGAAGAGGATCATTGCATGCTCCTGTTGTGTTCGTTACTTGACAGCTGGGATCATCTTGTGATGGCTATTGGAAGCACAACCACTGCTTTCAAGACTGATGATGTGGTTGCTTTGCTTTTTTCTAAAGAAATGCGAAGGAAATATTCTGAGATGGCCAAAGATGCTCTTTCTGTTCGAGGTAGAACAAAGGAGAAAGGCAAGAAGAAAGACAACAAGTCGAAATCCAAGTCTAAAGGGAGATCAAAGTCTCCTGGTAAAAAGTTCAAGGTAAAGTGCTGGAACTGTGGGCAACCTGGTCATATCAGGAAGGACTGCAAGGAGAAGAATAAGAAGAATGCTTCTGACAATGAATCTTCTCAAAGTGATGCATATGCCTTCATTGCAACAGCCTTGACAACTCAGGCATCAGATGATGTTTGGTTAGTTGATTCAGGTGCCTCTTTTCACATGACGTCTAATAGAGATTGGTTCTCAAAGTATGAGAAGTATGATGGTGGAAAGGTATAATTGGCAAGTGATTCAACACTGGAGATTGTTGGTAGAGGAAGGGTCAGAATTTAGTTTCCTGATGGGAGAGTCAAAGGAATTGGTGGTGTTCTTCACATCCCAGGTTTGGCTTGAAATCTTCTTTCTGTTAGTAAGTTAAATGATGCTAGTGTAGAAGTTTCTTTTTCTAGTAAGGGATGTAAAATGGCTAGAGGTGAAATGGTGTTAGCTAAGGGTGTTCGTACTGGCACTCTGTACAAGCTAGATGCATGACCTATTCTTTGTAACAGTGCCTTTGTAAAGTCATGTAATTCTACACCTATAGAGAAAGATGAAGACTCTTCACTATCTACAAATATTTTGGAGGTAAAAATCCCAGTAGAGAAGACTATGTTATGGCATCATAGACTTGGTCACATTGGTGAGAAAGGTTTAAAAACCTTGAAGAAGAAAAACCTTGTAGAAGGGCTTGATGATTGTAACGTTGAGTTTGATTTCTGTGAACATTGTATCTATGGAAAGCAACACCGTGTTTCTTTCTCCTCTAGTCCTCACAAATCTTCTAGTATACTGGATTATGTTCATTCTGATGTGTTTGGTCCAGTTAATGTTCCTTCATTATCAAAGTCTAGATATTATGTTTCTTTTATTGATGATTGTTCGAGAAGGGCATTTGTATACTTTCTTAAAAGTAAATCAGAAGTGTTCAGTCGGTTTAAAAAGTTCAAATCTTTGGTTGAAAATTAGACTGGAAGGAAAATAAAGTGTTTAAGGATAGACAATGGAGGTGAGTTTTGTTCTGCAGATTTTGAAAGGTACTGCACTGATCATGGAATTAAAAGGCATAAGACAACCCCCTACACTCCACAACAAAATTGAGTTGCTGAGAGGTTGAACAGACGTTGATGGAAAAGGCAAGGAGTATGTTGAGTGGTGCTGGTCTAGAGCAGAAGTTCTGGGCTAAGGCTGCTGCTACAGCATGTTATTTAATTAATAGATCTCCTTGTTCAGTGCTTGTTGATAAGACACCTTTGGAAGCATAGTCAGGTAAGAAACCCTCATTAAGACATGTTCGGGTAATTGGCTGTGAGGCATATGTTCATGTGCCAAATGAAAAGAGATCAAAGTTGGATAACAAGGTTGTGAAATGTATTTTCATTGGCTATGGAGTTGGTGTGAAAGGATACAAGCTTTGGAACCCTGTTACTGAGAAGGTTTTTTATAGAAAAAGCATGATATTTCATGAGCTGAAACCTCTAGTAAGTGATCAACAACTTGAGACAAATCAGAGTGACAAGAAGAAGGATGTAGTTGAGATTCCCCAAACTCCAGAAAGGGAAGAGCTGCATGGTGTACCTGAGATTGAGGAGAGCTCAAGCAGCTCTGGAAGTTCTGATGATGAAGAACAACCTCAACCTTTAAGGAAATCTACACGAGAAAGAAGGCAACCAAAAAGGTATGGTTTCTCTATGTTAGATTCAAATTGTGCTTATGCCTTAATTACCAGCACTGATGAGCCTAGGACTGTGAAAGAAGCAATCAGCATGGCTGATTCAAAGTCTTGGCTGGAAGCCATGAATGAGGAGATGGATTCCTTGAAAAAGAATGATACCTGGAAGTTGGTACCACTACCTAAAGGGCGAAATCCTATTGGCTGCAAGTGGATATTCAAAAGGAAGACAGGCCTTGATGGCAGTGTGGAGAAGTATAAGGCATGACTGGTTGCAAAGTATTTTTCCCAAGTTGAGGGAATTGGTTATGGAGAGATCTTTTCCCCTATAGCAAAGCTGACATCCATCAGATTTTTGTTGTCATTGGCAGCTCTGTATGACTATGAAATTGAGCAGATGGATGTGAAGACAACATTTCTCCATGGTGAGCTGGAAGAAGAAATCTACATGTCCCAGCCTGAGCATTTTGTTGAAAGAGGTAAACAAAATCTGGTTTGCAAGTTAAATAAATCTCTCTATGGTCTAAAGCAATCTCCTAGAATGTGGTACTAGAAATTTGACACATTTGTGTTGTCAATTGGGTTTGTTAGATCAAAATATGATCATTGCATTTATTATAAATGTGAGAATGATCGTGTGCTTGTTATTACTCTGTATGTGGATAACATGTTATTCATTGATAATAGCAAGGAAATGATTTCTAATCTTAAAACTCAGTTGTATGCTAAGTTCAAAATGAAAGATCTTGGAGTAGCAAGGTACATTCTTGGGATGGAGATAACCAGGGATAGAACAAGCAGAAAGCTTTGGCTTAGTCAGAGTAAGTATGTGAAAACCATTCTAAAGAGGTTTAGCATGACTGATTGTAAGCAGCTAGTTGTTCCAATCATGCAAGGATTGAAACTATCTACTGAAGACTATCCAAAGTCTGCTACTGAGATGGAGGACATGACCAGTGTGCCTTATGCAAGTGCAGTAGGCAGTTTGATGTATGCTATGGTTTGCACAAGACCAGACATTGCCCAAGCAGTGGGAGTTCTAAGTCGGTTCATGGAAAATCCAGGGAGATCACATTGGGATGCTATAAAGAGAGTGTTCAGGTATTTGAAGGGTACTTTAGATTATGCTTTGTGTTACCATGGCAATATGGTTGCATCACAAAGGGCTCTTTGCATTCAGGGATATGTTGACTCTGATTGGGCAGGGGACATTGACAGCAGAAGATCCACCAGTGGATAGACTTTCATGCTTAATGATGGAGCAATCAGTTGGATGAGCAAGCGAAAAGATATAGTTGCTTTATCCACAACAGAGGCAGAGTACATGGCAGCAACTCATGCTTGCAAGGAGGCAGTGTGGCTAAGGCATTTGTGTTCAGACATTGGATTTATTGCTGAGCAGATTTCAATCTGCTGTGATAGTCAAAGTGCCATTTGTTTGGCAAAGAATCCGACCTTCCATGCCAGGACCAAGCACATAGATGTGCAATATCACTTCGTGAGGGATATGGTTGAAGATGGCAAGGTCAGTATGGATAAGGTTGACACCTTGAAGAATGTTGTAGATGCCTTGACAAAGCAAGTTAGCACAGAAAAGTTCAGATGGTGCACATAATCGATGAGCCTTGGGGCCTATGATAGACAGTAAGGTTTGATGTTTTGAGGAAGCTGGAAGTGTTCACCAAGTGGGAGATTGTTGAAAAATTATGTCTCAAGTTCCAGCTTGAAGTCCTCATTTTTATGCCTTGGTGATTTTGTGTTGTTTGCAAAGTTCTGGCAGAGGCAGAACCAGGATGGAACTTGGCATTGTTCTGTTTGCCTAAGTTCCAGGTCTCTGGTGGAGGCGGAACCGGGATGAAACTTGGCATTGTTTTGTTTGCCTAAGTTCTGGGTTTTAGTTTTCATTCCTGCTTCGACTCCGCTTCCTACCATTTTTTGTTTCTCGCTTCCCAGGTTCTGGCGGAGGCGGAACCAGTTTTGGAATTTGGCAATGTCCGTTTGCCATTTTCCTATTTCGGTTTCTGTTCTAACTCCGGGTCTGACTCCTATTTTTATGATCTAGTTCCTCTAGATGTTTGGATTCTCCTCGGAGTGTTTTCCTCCTCCTTGTCCTGGTTCTGGATTGTTGTTTCTTGTAGTTGGTGGAGGCAGAACTAGAACCGGATTGGCTCCTAATCTTGGACTTTTTTGGTGAAGTCTTGTTTTCTATTCCTGTTCTGACTCCGACTCTGGTCTTTTGTGTTCCCATCTTGGTTTGACCTCAGGTTGACTTTACTCGGTCAGAACTATTTCTGATGAGTTCCTCTTTGCCGTGGGCGGACGTGGAACCGAAATGGTTCCTGAACCTGTATTTTTGGTGGAGTCCTGTTTCGACTCCAGTTCCGTCTCCGACTCTGACTCCGACTCTGGCAGTGTGTATTTTTGGTAGAGTCCTATTCCAACTCCAGCTTTGGTAGTGTTAGAAATGACTTGAAGTCTTGGTCACGCCCGATGTCTATTTGACCGTTTTGGTTGCTCTGTCAGCTATGATTGCTGATGGGTCTAGGATGTGTGGCACCTAGTAGAATAGTGATGAGACAGATACCAAGATAGTTATTGTGGTAGTTGTATTTGTCAACAAAGGGTGGTGAGCTCAACTATTTTGAGTAATGGCTTTGAATGCAAAGTCAGCTCATTGCAAAAAATCTGTCATATCTGACAAGTTGCGTGATTTGAGGATGGACTTAATTGCTCTTCTGAGTCGGTTACATATGGATGAGAGATATGTTATTTCTCATAAGTTAGACAAGCCAAGAGTGTATTCATAAGTTGCAAAGCATGTTTGAAGTTGCAAGCTGAAGAACAGAAGGACTGAGTTCTTGAGGAGGGTTTTGAACTATATGTTGTAAAAACATTGTAACAGTGAATCTGAAACTCTCTAGGTGATTGTGAGTTGAACAAAGAAGTCTGGATATTGTATGTAATCGATTCATTACTGTAATACAATTGATTTGACTTTGTGTGGTGGGTTTTTTACCTGAAAGGGTTTTCCCACGTAAATACTGTGTCATCTTTGTTTGCTTATCTTTCTGGTTTCTCATTACCATGGTTGTATGCATCTCTATAAGTTTTAGAAACTATTAGTTTTTCATTTTTGCTTCTCTCCCCTGAAGTAAAGGTGTTAAGGGAATGTATTCCGCACTGTTGGGTCAGTAGATCCGCATTCTTTTCCCTTCAAAGTCTCCCCCTCCTATGCCCTCTCCCTCTCACAATCACTCCCTCTATCTCCCTTCCACTTCCTCCCTATCTCACTCCCTCTATCTCTCTCCATCTACCTCTCCATCTCTCTCAAGTATCTCCCTCCAACCACCTCTCCCTCTCCCTCTCAAGTCCCTCTCTCTCTCATTCCCTCTATCTCTCTCCCACTCTCTCTCCCTCTCCCTCTCTCTCAAGTCTCTCCCTCCTACCTCCTCTCCCTATATCTCTCTCTTTCAAGTCTCTCCCTTCTACCCCCTCTCACTCTATAGGGTCTCTCTTTGTCTCCCTCACTCACTCCCCCTATCTCTCCCACATCCTCTCTCTCTCTCCTCTCTCTCTCTCTCTCTCTCTCTCAAGTATCTCCCCCCAAGCCCTATCTCTTTCTCTCTCTCTCTCTCACTCCCTCCATGTCTCCCCAATCCCTCTATCCCAATTACTCCCTCTCCCCCGAGTAGTCCATCTCCCTCCCACCCCCTCTTCATCTCTCAAGTCTCTATCTCTCTCACTCCTTGTATCTCTCCCATCCCTCTATCTCTCACTCCCTCTCTCTCATACTCTCTTAGGTCTCTCCTTCCCACCCCCTCTCTTCCACTTTGATTCCCTCTCCATCTCTCTCACATGTCTCCCTCCCACCATCTCTCCCTCTCCCTCTCTCTTAGGTTTCTCCCTCCCACCCCTCTCTCTCTCTCAAGTTTCTCCTTCCTCTCCCCCTCTCTCTCTCTCTCTCTCTCTCTCTCTCTCTCTCTCTTTTCTTGTCTCTATGTCTCTTCCTCTCTCTCTCTCCTCCCTCTATCTCTCTCCCACTTTGTCTCTCCATCTCTCTCGGGTCTCTCCTCCCACCCTCTCCCTATTTCTCTCTCAAGTATCTTTGTCCTACCCCCTCTCCCTCTCTCTCTTTGTCGAGTCTCCCCCTCCTACCCCCTCTCCCTCTCACAATCACTCCCTCTACCTCTCTTCCACTCCCTCCCTCTATCACTCCCTCTATCTCTCTCCCTCTCCCTCTCCCTCTCTCTCAATTATGTGCCTCCCGCCACCTCTCCCTCTCTCTCTCTCAAGTAGAGAGTTTAGGGTTTAGGGATTAAGGGTTAAGGATAGAGGGTTTAGGGTTTAGGGATTATGATTTACAATTTAAGGGTAGAGGGTTTAAGGGTTTAGGGTTTAACCTGGTTAAGGGTATAGGGTTGAAGGTTGAGGGTTTAGGGTTTAAGGATTGAGGGTAGAGGGTAGAGGGTAGAGGGTTTAGGGGTTTAGGGTTTATAGTTTAAGGGTAAAGGGTAGAGGGTAGAGGGTTTAGGGTTTCAGATTAAGGGTTAAGGGTAGAGGGTTTAGGGTTTAGGGATTATGATTTACAGTTTAAGGGTAGATGGTGTAGGGTTGAGATAGAGAGGGGGGTGTTGAGGATATAGGGTTGAGGGGTTGAGGGATTAAGAAGGTATAGGGGTTGAGAGATCAGGGTTTAAGGGTTGAGGGTTGAGTGAATAAGAGGGTATAGGGGTTGAGGGATTAGGGTTTAAGGGTTGAGGGTTGAGGGTTGAGGGATTAAGAGGGTATAGGGGTTCGAATTAGGGTTTAGGGTTGAGAGTTGAGTTCTTAAGAGGGTATAGGTGTTGAGGATTAGGGGGTTGAGGTTAAGTTGGAGGGATTAAGCGTATAGGGGTTGAGATTAGGGTTTAAGGGTTGAGGGATTGAGGGAGGGGTTGAGGGATTAGGGGGGTTGAGGTTGATTAGTTTAGGGATTAGGGTTTAAGGGTTTAGGGATTAAGAGGTTATAGGGGTTGTGGATTAGGGTTTGGGGTTGAGGGTTGAGGGTTGAGGGGGTAAGAGGGTATAGGGGTTGAGGGATTAGGGTTTAAGGGTTGAGGGTTGAGGGTTGAGGGATTAAGATGGTATAGGGGTTGAGGGTTGAGGGTTGAGGGATTAAGATGGTATAGGGGTTGAAGGATTGGGGTTTAAGGGCCGAGGCTTGAGGGTTGAGGGATTAAGAGCGTATAGGGGCTAATGGATTAGGGTTCAATGGTTGAGGGTTGAGGATTGAGGGATTAAGAGGGTATAGGGGTTGAGGGATAAGGTTTTAAGGGTTGAGGTTTGAGGGTTGAGGTATTAAGAGGGTATAGGGGTTGAGGGATTAGGGTTTAGGGTTGAGGTTAAGGGTTGAGGGATTAGGGTTTAAGCGTTGAGGGTTGAGGGTTGAGGGATTAAGAGAGTCTAGGGGTTGAGGGATTAGGGTTTAAGGGTTGAGGGTTGAGGGATTAAGAGGGTATAGGGATTGAGGGATTAGGGTTTAAGGGTTGAGTGTTAAGGGTTGAGGGATTAAGAGCATATAGGGGTTGATGGATTAGGTTTTAAGGGTTGAGGATTGAGGGTTGATGGATTAATAGGGTATAGGGGTTGAGGGATTAGGGTTTAAGGGTTGAGGGTTTAGGGTTTAGTGTTTAGGGTTTAGGGTTTAGGGTTGAGGGTTGAGGGTTGACAGATTAAGAGGGTATAGGGGTTGAGGGATCAAGGTTTAAGGGTTGAGGGTTGAGGTTTGAGGGATTAAGAGGGTATATGGATTGAGGGATTGGGAGGGTATAGGGGTTGAGGGATTAGGGTTTAAGGGTTGAGGGTTAAGGTTTGACTGATTAAGAGCGTATAGGGGTTGAGGGATTACGGTTTAAGGGTTGACAGTAGACGGTTGTGGGTTGAGGGATTAAGAGGGTATAGGGGCTTAGGGATTAGGGTTTAAGGGTTGAGGGTTAAGGGTTGAGGGGTTAAGAGTGTATAGGGGTTGAGGTATTTTGGTTTAAGGGTAGAGATAAGAGGGGTTGAGGGATTAAGAGGGTATAGGGGATGAGGGATTATGATTTCAGGATTGAGGTTTGAGGGTTGAACGTTGAGGGTTGAGGGATTAAGAGGGCATAGGGGTTGAGGGATTAGGGTTTAAGGGTTGAGGGATTAGGAGGGTATAGGGGTTGTTGGATTTGGGTTTAAGGGTTGAGGTATTAAAAGGGTATAGGGGTTGAGGGATTAGGGTTGAGGGTTGAGGGATTAAGAGGGTATAGGGGTTGAGGGATTTGGGTTTAAGGGTTGAGGGTTGAGGGTTGAGGGATTGAGAGGGTATAGGGGTTGATGGATTAGGGTTTAAGGGTTGATGGTTGAGGGTTGAGGGATTAAGAGGGTACAGGGGTTGAGGGATTAGGGTTTAAGGGTTGAGGGTTGACGGTTGAGGGTATTGGGTTTAAGGGTAGAGGGTATATAGTTTAATGGTTTAGGGTTTAAGGGTTTAGGGTTTAACTTGATTAAGGGTTGAGGGTTGAGGGTTGAGGGTAGAGGGTTTACGGATTAAGGGTTAAGGGTAGAGGGTTTAGGGTTTAGGGATTATGATTTGTGTTTTAAGGTTAGATGGTGTAGGGTTGAGAGAGAGAGGGAGGGGTTGAGGGTAGAGGGTAGAGGGTTAAGGGTAAAGGGTAGAGGGTTTAGGGTTTATAGTTTAAGGGTAGAGGGTTTAAGGGTTTATGGTTTAACTTGGTGAAGGGTAGAGGGTTGAGGGTTGAGGGTTGAGGATTGAGGGTTGAGGGTTTCGGGTTTAAGGGTTGAGGGTAGAGGGTAGATTTTTTAGGGTTTATGGATTAAGGGTTAAGGGTAGAGGGTTTAGGGTTGAGGGATTACGATTTATGGTTTAAGGGTAGATGGTGTAGGGTTGAGAGGGAGAGGGGGTTGTTGAGGGTAGAGGGTAGAGGGGTTGAGAAGGAGATAAGAGGAGGGAGGGACATAGATAGATGAGCATTGACGATCCAATGTTTAGGTTAGAGGGTTGATAATTGAGGGCATAAGGTTGAGGGTAGATAGTTTAAGGGGTTAGGGTTTAGCCCATATAGTATTTACAATTTAAGGGTGGAGGGTTTAAGGGTTTAGGGTTTAACCTAGTTAAGGGTAGAGGGTAGAGGGTAGAGGGTAGAGGATAGAGGATAGAGGGTTTAGGGATTATGATTTATGATTTAAGGGTAGATGGTGTAGGGTTGAGAGAGAGAGAGGGGGGTTAAGGGTAGAGGGTAGAGAGTTAAGGGTTTAGGGGTTTAAGGTTAAGGGTTTAAGGGTTTAAGGGTTAATGGTATAGGGTTTACGGTTTAAGGGTTAATGGTATAGGGTTTACGGTGTAAGGGTCCCACCCCCTCTCTCTCCCACTCCCTCTCTTAGGTCTTCCCCCCACCATAACTAAATAAATATCTCCCTCTCAAGTCTCTCTGTCTCGGGTCTCACTCCCTCCCATGCTACCTAGACTAATCTGTGTCACTCCAATGCCCTCTCTCATATTCCCTCTCTCATATTCCCTCTTTGTCAAGCCTCACTCACCTCCTGCCCTACCTAGACAAATATATTTCACTCCAACCACCTCTCCCACACTCCATCTCTCTCTCTCTCCCTTTGGTATTTTTGTATCTCTTGGGTCTCATCCCTCCCAAACCCTCTCCCGTTGTCAGGTATTTTCCCCCACTATACTTGGATAACTCTCTATCCCTCTCAAGTCTCTATCACTTTCAAGTCTCAGTCACTACTACACTACCTAGACTAATCTCTCTCACTCCTATAACCTCTCTCTCTATCTCGAGTGTCACTGCCTTTGTCTCTATGGAATCTCTCCCTTTCAAAACAACACATTTGGTGAGCGCCAATTGTGTTTTTACCTTGAAATGGTAAAATAGGGGTTGACCCCATGATTCAAGCCCACATACTTATGTATTTGTCTAGTTCAGTGCTTTATCCAATTTAGAAACACCTATTTTTATGTACTTGACTTCATGTTGTACCAATCTATGCTTGATCCATCACCTTTTTACCATCAATCTGCATGGTAGACAACATAGAAGAAGACATTTTGAATTTTCTATATCATTTTACATTATCTGAGGTAATATATTCATTTTGGTAATATTGAAATATTTTTATTTAGTATATTTGTTTGTTTTTGACAATATAAACTAAATTTCTTTAATGATTTTATCAATCATAACAATTGGAAATAGAATTCGACATTGAATTAGATGGGATTTGCATAAAAACATTTAATTTTTATGAGTTTGAAGAACAAAAAAATGAAAAACATGACATTTAATTAACACAAATTTACTTATGAATTCTATTTGCATTACTTATAGTAGTCAATTTCCAGCATGGCTAGTGGAATTCACTCTATTTCATTTTATTTCAACTAATTTGGAAAAAAAATATTTTCAACTAATTTGGAAAATCTAATATCTTTCATGAATGTTAATGAAATTTTTCATTAATTTTTTTTTTTCCATAAAAAATTCACCTTCATCACATGTGCTTATATAAATTCAAGTGAGTTGACATAGTTGTTAATGCAAGTTTCCATTCATTCATACCATTTACCTTTCTAATAAATTAAAAAAATGGAAAATTTTGTGCAATTGAGAATGCTTATTGTCTTTCTAAGTTACCTCATCACCAAAGAAATAGTGAATAATTATAAGATATAGCATCAAAAACCCTTCTTTGAATTCATATTCTTCATGACTTCGTTGACAATCACAAATTTTATTTTGAGAACACTAAACACAATATTATATAGTTTTCATTTAGGTGGCAACAACTTATACCCTAGGCTTTTGATGTAGATTAGGGAGATAAAAACTTTCAACAATCACAATTAGATCAATTTAAAATAATCTTCAATCTCAAAAAACTCAATTCAATGCTCAATTGACCAATTCATAGTCACTTCCTTGTAGCATTCACAATAGAGAAAATTATTCATATCTTATCATATATTAGTCACTGGAACCCTCTCTAATGAATCTAAACACTAAACCCTTTCTTTAGGCCTTTCTATATTTGAAACAAGGAGGGTTTATTCAAAATCAACGTTCCAAGCCTCTGGTGCAGGAGCACCTTGTAAGCTTAATTTTGTCAAAAAGGTCATCTTTAGTGAGCATGGTCAAATGCTAGGATTTTAGTTAATTTTGAGTATTTTGAGTTCAATAAGGTCAATTAGACCATTTTATAATGTATTTGGAGCTAAGGGAGTTCATTTGTGTCATAGCTTGCAATTTGGCAAAATGTGGTCAGAAAAGTTGCTAAAAGATGTAAAAGTTGTAGAGTTAGGTGCATGCAAGTTTAGGTAAGTAGAATGTTAGTTCTAGGAATTTTTTTATGTTTTTATGAGTCCATAAATGTGAGGATAACCTTGAGGAATATGTGAGAGTATGGAAAAAATGAACAAGATCAAGAAGTATTCCCTATTTTTAGTGTAAAATTCTGACTTTTGACTGGTAAATCTATGTTTCAGACCAATGCACGGTCCCATACAAGTGGTTCATGGTCTAAAATATATGGTAAAAGTTAAAGGAATGTATTACCTTTCATTTTTATTTTATTTTATTGAATTTCATGGAGGTTTGTGAGTTTTATGATCATTTTGGTGCTAACGGGTATGAAACCCTGTTTTGGGGTTTTGAACACTAAAGAATGCATGTCTAAACTTTTCCTTTGGTGGATACCTCTAGAACTCAGTGAAATGAAGGAAAAAAGGTAATTTTTCATGTTCAATAAGGATTCAAGAGTTGAAGATTTGATGGAAGTGTTTTTTGAGTTATTGTCCTAGTTGATTTCTTGTGTGTCTTGACCAAAAATCAAGGTTTCAAGTAAGGGTTTGAGGAAATAACAATGCTAAAGGTTGGGAGTAAGTTTTTAGAGCATATTTAGGCTATTTTTAAAGTGTTCTAAGTGTTTTTTGGGTGTGTTGTGTTGAGGAAGTCCGGATTTCAATAAACCCCTAGGGGAAACCTAGTTTGAAATAGCTTACAGTGAGGGTTTGAAGGTTGGTACCCTATTGAACATTCTAGTCCCTAAAGTAGGTGGAATCTAAGGTTTGATAACCTAAAAAAATATTTTCCATGGAGATCAAGAGCTTTGAAGGTGTTTAAAGGAGTGTCTCTTTGTAAGAGTGGCCTTATTGGCCTAGTTGCTTGAGTGGAACAGGGCTAGTTTGAGTTATTTTCTCCAAAAGAGTTTATAGTAGTTTTGAGATATGTTTTAGTCCATGGAAAAGGGTATTTTAAAATACTATTACAATATTCATAAGTTACCTGGTTCATTAGATATGAGTGACTATCCTATGAGGAAAGATTACTAGTTTGTAAGTGGTTAAGGAGTGAGTGATACAAAATTGGTGCAGGGGCACCTACACCTTGTATTGAAATAAAATATATTCTTGGAAGGTCTAATAGACTAGGTTGAATTTTCTTGATTAATAATCAACAAGGAAGTTGCAAAATATATTGAATTGTAAAAGTTGTCAATCAATGTCAATGATGACAAATGAGGTCTAGGTGGATAGAGTATGGAAGAGGTTTGATTTTCATATTTTATTTCATGAATAAGGTCAATCAAGACCATTTAAGGTGTATTAGGTTGAGTTTTAAGTCTTGGAGGTGAAATGTGCAAAAAAATGCATTCTTGCTACGAAATTGTCAATATTTGAATTTGTATCCTTTTGAAGGAAAATCCTTGAATTTGGATGTAAATGTGAAATAATGAGGTCTAAAATGTTGTAATAAGGTGAATTAAAGGTTTTTGAGTGATTTAGGAGTCCTTAGGTGTCAGATTTAAAAAGTTGCAAAATTCATGTAATGTTGTCATGTGTAAAAGGTCTAAAATGCAACTTAATTAAGATTAGAAGGTATTAATGATTAAAAATCAGTTATGGGCATTGGAAGGAGTTGGAATGCAATCCAAATATGTATAATAACCTTCAATTCCTTGAATGAGAGGTTTTTGGTTGATTTGTAACCCATTTTTTATCAAGAAGAATGTTATTTTCCATTAATTTACTAGTTTCTCTCACTTTTCTTGTTGTTGTATGGCCTATACGGACTCTAATATGATTAGAATCTGGTTACATGTTGTATATTAATGAATTATCTTTCATTTTAACCTATTTAGAGGTCCTAACTCTTTGTATAGCGAAATTTATCTTGTTTTTATTGCTGGTACCTACTTTCACAATGTTCTTGGATTGAAGGGTTCCATGATGTAATTCGACCCATTATAATTTTTGTGCCTACTGTAACTTGTGGAATGGGTCCTCTAACTTTTAAAATACATTCCTAACCTATTTATAATGTTGTTGCGTCAAGGTTGGGTGTTTCAGATGATGTTCTGGGACTGTAGCAGGGTATTTTCATGGTGAAAATGAGGGCTTCAAGTGGTGTTTTGACAAAATGTGGGAACGAATGTCCATGTAATGTATTATTCACCATGTGCAGGGCCTGGTAAGTGTGTTTGGTGTTTTGTATGGTTCTGGCAAGTCCAGAAGATAGGTGTTTCATTAAAACCCCAAGTATTTTTCTTGAAATTGAGGGTTTGGTGTATTAGGGGTCTAGAGGTCTTGGACCTAGAAACAAATCGGGAAATTGGAGGTCTTGACACATAAAATACTATTTTTTGAGGAGTTTGAGTGAATATATAGTGTTTAAAAGGTGCTCTCTTTGTAAATTAGGCCAATTGAATAACCTTTTCCAAGGTGGGTCTATTGGAAGTCAATGTTGGTCCAAAGGAGTTGATGCTAGGGTTTACTTATGTTTTATACTTGTAAATGGGTATCTTAATCATCCTTGAGTTTGTCAAGTGTTTTGGAAAATATTGGTGAAAAGGCCCTTGAACCGGTTTAGCTATGCTACAAGGGAAAGCTTGGTAGAAGTTGGGATTTTCAATTGAACATCTGATTTTGCTTTGGAATGTGATTGATTCTCATTGATTTGGTGTATTGAATGGTTTCCACCCCTCTCTGCATCAAAAATGGTGTTTCTTGGTAATTTAATTGATCAAGTTATGTTTGGTTTATTATTTTAATCTTGTTAGATTCCCTAATAGGCTCATGCAAAGCCCTTATACCTTAGTGTGGATTGGAGTCCTTAGAAGCCTGTTTCCATTGATGAAACTTTGAAAGAGTGTGCACAATTCTATTAAGATAATTCCTCTAAATATTTGAACAAGTTCATTGTGGATCCCTACATGTACTACATCAACCTCTAGCTACTTTTCCAACTCTTCAAACATACTCAAAATCCCTACTCTAATATCTAACTCTACAGACATCTAACTCCATCATATGAAAAATGTTGAATAGCATAGACATGTTTGATAATTCCAAACAGGTCACTGCCTTCTTGCATAAAATGCTTTGGTGTGTTTCATATTTAATGGAATGTAATCAGCAATATCAATATTTTCATAACATGCATTACTTACTTTTGTTCTATGTGTGTTTGTGGTTCTAGGTGTGTTTGTGAACATGTAGTATTGAACACCATGTCGAGGAAATGACCGAAGCCTCTAACACTGGAAGAACGTGTAGTTAAAAATGCAAGGAGAATAGAATAAAAAAAGGTAGCTCGTGAAGCAAAGGAATTGCAGCCCATACAACCAAAAAATCCCCTACAATCTAAGAGAGATGTCAAATTGGCAAAACAAAGGGCACAAATGAGGAAAGTTCATGGAAGGATAGGAATGGATACTGAAGTTGGGGGCACATGATCAACCATAGGTGAAGCTTAATGCACATCTCAAGTTGAAGACACATTGGCAACAACATGTGGTTTTCCAAGTACATCGGAAATCACATCTCCAATTGAATACACACCATCAACAACATTTCATTTTGAAAGTACATCAGCAAACACATCTCTATTTGAAGGCACTCCGCAAATGACATCTCAAGTTGGAGGTACAACATCATTTACATGTCAATCTCAAGGTATGTGATCAATTGCACCTCTGATTGAAGGTATGCGATCTATCCCCGATGTTGTCGACCTTCCCAATGTTGACACAAATTTACATTTGAGAACTCCTTCTAGAGTTTTGAATAAAAAACCTACATTTTTGATTGATATTGATTCCAATATTTTGAAATGGATGCCTAATAAGATTCCAAAATGTACATGTCAAAGATATGCACAGAGGATATGGAGTTTATTTTTTGTGAAGCTAAGTGAGGGTGGAAGATGCCAACTATTTGTTGAAATGATGAGGCAACTCAAATTTAGGCCCACCATGAAGGCTCTTGGGCTAAGAGTTTAGAATGACTCAAGTGAAAATTCAATTGTAAATAACTTTATGAGTGCATACGAGAGCGTGGGTTCTACCTCATGCATGAAGGATAGTTGTTCCACACGACATGTGATGACAACAACATTGTTAAGAAGTCAAACAAGGAACAAGGTGAAACTTACAAAGGAAAGTAAGTCTTTGAAAATACGTAGATCATCTCTGATGAGAGCCAAAGAAAGGCATGAAAGAGTGGAGGATCCAAATAGCAATGAGTTATGGGCATTCTCGGGTAGAGTGCCACAGAAAGATATGAGAATTGCTTAAGGCTTGAGATCTTTAATAGTGAATTATTTGAAAGATAACACAAGAACCTCTCCTAATCAAAGAGATGTTGTAATAAGGATAATTGGTAGTAAAATACGTGAGCCACATCCAATGCATTATTTGGATACCACTCAAACCCAGTTGTTTACTGATTTTATACAAAAGTTTTCTTAAATTAAAATATGTCAAAGGTATTTTGAAATGCTAAATCCTTTTTATGTCAAAATAAATCACACACGCACTACTTGTTGTTGTAGGGTTCATATTGAGTTTTCTAACCATTATGATATTTATCGATGTATATGTGTAGATATGCATACTGATAATGTTTTGTAGGAATGTAACATAATGCTTCCACCTAAATCGTCAAGGAAAATTTTGTCTTCCATTTTATGGGAAAGAGAGGATGGTCAAATTTTTTACAAGTCATGTTTGGATGGCACATGTGATCATTGTGGTGGCATGAAACATTTTCCAATTTTCCAACACATGGCTAGTACACACACAATTGGAGACAACATTGTGTAATTTGGAAAACATAAGATAGTGGCATACGGTCTAAAAGATGGGAAAGAAGCAAAGAAATGTGAATTGATCAGTGATAAGATTCAAGTGTATCACTTTATGGGCATTTTTCATGATCAAGTGGTCTATGAGTATGCAAGGCATACACACATAGCACAATGGTTGGGCTCACATTTCAAGTTATGCAAGGACACATTTCCACTTCATCATAACGTTTCAATTGTCAATTTTGTTGAGAACTACACACTATAGCCACAAAATGAGGTGTAATCACAGTACTACAACTCCATGCAGGTTGCTATATTTTTCCATATAGAATTCATTCATACAAATGATAGTACAGAGGAAAATAGGAAAGTATTGAGGGAGTATCACTTTTACATTAGTGAGGTTGATCTCATATGTTCTATGTCGATTTGGCTAGCAAGGGCATATCATTTAGTTAACATATCATATGGTCAGATAATTGTACATTGAAATTTTTTACTGGTTGAGCAGGATGCACAGGATCAGTGGTGTTCATCAGATGTGGAACTTCTTAGAGGCTGGGCATGGAAAGGGGGAGCATGATGGAGAAGGTGCATGTATCAAAATATTCCTAGCATGAGAAGAGTTAAAGTACACATATAGTGTAAAGTCGAAAAATGCAAGATCAATTGTCCAATGGTGCAATGGTGCAATGGGTCTAGGTAATGAAGGTAATTCTTTAGTTCATAGATTTTTTCATTTAGTAGATGATAATAACATTGCAAAATATGAGGATTCTTGTACACTAACAGGATTGAGTGAGCTACACTCTTTTAGAAGCTCCAATGCATGCACATGGACTATCCATATGCGAAAGACGGAATGATTTTGTTCTTCATGTACACTTCAAGCATTAAATGATTGCGAGTCAACAAAGTGGGTTGACGAATGGTCTATAAGAAGTATAACCCCACATGACACTTATTAGCTCCCGACGGCTCTACAAATCACGAAGATGCAATCATCCATTGAATTTGATCATGTATCGGACCTACTAGAATTGGGTAATATATCTTACTAACAGGTTCTTTTATGATGCTCAATAAATACATCTAACAAGATGAACATATCAATGCAGGGAATTTTTATGCGGTGATTGTAGATGAAGACAATGAAGAGGGTACATTTTATTACTTGTGTCATTGTATCGAGGCCAAAAATAAATTGGAGGCCCTAGTTATAGATGGAGAAAACATAGAATATCCTACAGGTTCAGTGGTTGTTACTAGAACATGGCTTCGAAGGTATCCAATTAAGAATTTTGTAGTTTGGTTGTTTGAGGACTTTGACATGCATCCAAATATTATTCACTACTCAAACCTTATCGTCGCCACCAACATTCATTTGATCAAATATAAGGGCAAACCTACGAACAAGAACTTGTGGAAAGTGTGTGAGTCTGACCACAAGGAAATGCTTGACACAATAAAGAGTAGAGAAAACTCAGATGGTTCCGTTAATTGATTTGTAAGTATGCACATTGAATTTTTAAAGTCATGTTATTGATCATTTCTTTCTTTCAAGCATTTAAGTTTGATTGTATACGGGTTAACAAAATTTCATTAATGTAGATATGCAAAATGATGGTTATATGTTGCTCTCTATTGAGAACCTTTAAGTTGGTATTCTAATCAATAACAGGGAGGTTAACCAATTACAAACACAAGTTCATCCAACTCAAACCAAAAATTTTCCCTAACAACTCTTTTTCATCAACTCTTCACTATTTCAACCTAGTTTCCTTGTACATGTCCAAACACAAAAACCAGGGCATAACTATTGACCCTCTTAAAAAACACACAAACATTTTTGGGTTTCAGATACCCATTATGCTCATTCAAAACATATCTCAAATGGGTATATCACTCTTTTGGACCAACACCTTTCAATCAGGCTTTTTCACCATTTTAGACCCCGAAATAGGTCACTTTTCTAGAGGACCTATACCTTAAAAATTTATTTTCACCCAAATTTTGATTGGGAAGCACTCACTAGTGAAAAAAACCCCAAATTCCACAATTAATTTGTAGAGACACGTTTCCCAAACCACCCTACCATGATACCCTCATTTCTTTCTCTTTACATGGGGGTTTATTGAAAAACAATCTTCCAAGGCTTTCCTAACCCAAAGAGTACCTCCAACATTTCATAAAAAACTTGCAAAAACTCAAAAGGATAGAAGATATTTTCTACCCCCATGTTTCCTATCATTTGCCCACTCAAACCACTTAATTTCACCCAAATTAAGTCACTTTTTCAAAGGGACTCTACTTTAAGCTTTCCCTTTCACTCAAAATTCAATTGGGAAGCCTTCTACATGTGTTCAAACCAAATAATCCACCATTTACCCTCAAACAATCATTCACCCAAGCACCGAATCACAAAACCCTCCTTTTAAGGCAAATACCATAGGGCTTATTGAAAATAACACATCCAACCCTCACCAAAACATGCCAATACCTTAAACAGGTATAAATACCTCTACCCAAACTTAATTCATCAAGAAATAATGTTGCACAACCTTTTTACACGCTTTACTATTTCAAAACCTCACTATTTCACTTCAAAAACACAAATTTTCAATCTAGGGCTTCATGCCCAATAAAATGAAGGGAAAACGAGGTGGATCTAATGACCCAACAGTGCAGAATACATTCCCTTAACACCAATACAATAGATGAGAAGAGAATAAACAGGTTCTAATAGCTTCTAATAGCTTCTAAAACTACTTGAGATGAATACAACCAGTAAAATAGAAAACAAATTAAGCATTCATAGATTGACACAAGATATACATGGGAAAACCTTTTCAGGGAAAAAAGCCACCACACAAAGTCAAGATAATTGTATTCCAGTAATAAAACAATTACATACAATGTTTAGTCTTCTCTGATCAGCTCACAACAATTCTTCAAGTTCTTATATGACTGTTACAATGTTATATTCTAACATACAATTCAAATTCCATCTTACATTGTTGTACGTGACTTACAAAGTCATACGTTCCAATTAATCTCTCAACCAATTGCCAACCATCAGGTTCATGAATCAGACATCCAATCATGCAATCAATCTTCCCATGTCAATCCCCCTACATCGAGCCACCCAGGCATTAATGCCATCACCCAAATTGGGTCTTGTTCGCCAGCCTGTAATTACTACTTTTACCATTTTGGCTTTTGGCCAATCAACATACTGTCAACCTGCCACACATCCACCAATAGTTCACTGATCGCATTTGACTCCAAGTCCAACTTGGTCAAACCAGGTCCGAGCTCATCCGAGCTCTCTAAGACTCTATTGCTCCACAACCGAGCTGACACTACCCATCTGCGGTAATGCAATGAGCTCGGCCAAGCTCTGCCTTAACTTCCCTGCGCTACCGCAGCCCAGTCTGACCCACCTCGCGGTATGGTGGTATAACCACCCAAGCTCGCTCCAAGTCTGCACCATGCTACCGCTGACCGATCAAGGCCTAACCACAGTAAGGTGGTGACTGGTTTGTGAGACCGCTGACGGTCAAACCACACTACCGCAGGGGCCGATAGGCCACCCCGCAGTAGAGCGGTGATCGTCAGCGAGACCGCTGGTGGTCTTATCGTAGCCACCATAGTGAGCAAGATCACCGTTTATGGTGTTGTGGTAACCACTAGAGCCACCATTGGTAGACAAACTGCGGCCACCACAGTCGGTTGCATAACCGCTCGCGGTATGGCGGTGACCAACAAGATAGGCTGAAAGATGCCAACCGTGGCCATCGCGGCCAAGGAAGAGATTGTGAGCAGTAACAAGATAACCACCAAGGCCTTCAACATAGTACCCCTAAGGCATGAACAAACTGCCATGGTAAAGCAATTAAGCCATAACAAAGCCAGACGCGGTATGGCGGTAAAGGGCTGAGAACATCAATTTTTTCCTCCAAGGCATGAAAATAGGGGCTTCAAGCTGGAAGTTGAGACACATTTTCTCAACAAGCTCCCACTTGGTGAACACTTCCAACTCCCCCATGGCTTCAGAAAAATTACTGTCTATCATAGGCCCCAAGGCCCATCGATTCTACGCACCATCTGAACTTGTCTGTGGTCACCGGCTTTGTCAAAGCATCTACAACATTCCTCAAGGTATCGACCTTTTCCAGAGTGACCTTTCCATCTCCCACCATGTCCCTCATGAAGTGAAACTGCACATCAATGTGCTTTATCCTGGCATGGAAAGTCGGGTTCTTTGCCAAAAAAATGGCACTCTGGCTATCACAGAAAATAGTGATCTACCCTACATTAAAACCAATGTCTGAACACAAACACCTCAACCAAACTGCTTCCTTGTAGGCATGAGTTACAACCATGTACTCTGTCTCTATCGTGGATAAAGCAACTACAGCCTTTCACTTGCTCATCCAACTGATTGCTCCACCATTAAGCATGAACATATATCCACTGGTGGATCGCCTGCTGTCAATGTCCCCTACCCAATCAAAATCAACATATCCCTGAATGCTGAGAGTCCTCTGTGATACAACCAAACTGCCATGGTAACACATAGCATAATTTGAAGTTCCCTTCAAATACCTGAATACTTTCTTCACAACATCCCAATGTGATCTTCTTGGATTTTCCATAAAATGGCTTAAAACTCCCACTGCTTGGGCAATGTCTAGTCTTGTACAGACCATAGCATACATCAAATTTCCAACAACACTTGCATAGGGCACACTGGTCATGTCCTCCATCTCAATAGTAGACTTTGGATAGTCTTCAATCGATTGCATCATTCCCGACATGATTGGAACAACTAGCTGCTTGCAATCATCCATGCTAAACCTCTCCAGAACTATTTTCACATACTTACTCTGACTAGCCCAAAGCTTTCTACTAGTTTTGTCCCTTGTTATCTCCATTCCAAGAATGTACCTTGCTGCACCAAGATCTTTCATTTTGAACTTTGCAGACAACTGAGATTTAAGATCAGAAATCACAGACTTGCTATTTCCTATGAATAACATATCATCCACGTACAGTGTAATAACAAGAACATGATCATTCTCAGATTAATGATAAACACAATGATCAGATTTCGATCTTACAAATCCCATAGACAACACAAATGTGTCAAATTTTTGGTACCAGATTCTAGGAGATTGTTTCAAACGATACAGAGATTTATTTAACTTATAGACTAGATTTTGTTTAGCTTTTTTACAACAAAATGCTCAAGCTGGGACATATAGATTTATTCTTCTAGCTCACCATGGAGAAACATTGTCTTCACATCCATCTATTCAATTTCAAAGTCATACACAACTACCAATGACAATAAAAATCTTATGGATGTCAGCTTTTCTATAGGGGAAAAAATCTCTCCATAATCAATTCCCTCAATTTGAGAAAATCCCTTTAGAACCAACCTTTCCTTATACTTCTCAACAATGCCATCAAGGCCTGTTTTCTTTTTGAATATCCACTTATAGCCAATAGGCTTTCGTCCTTTTGGCAGTGGTACCAAATCCTAGGTTTCATTATTTTTCAATTAATTCATTTCTTCATTCATGGCTTCCAGCCAAGAATTCGAATCAATCATACTGATAGCTTCTTTTACAGTCCTAGGCTCATCAGTGTTGGTAATTAAAGAATAGGCATAGTTTGAATTTAACAGTGAGAAACCATACCTTTTAGGTTTCCTTTTTTCGCATTTAGATCTTCTTACAGGCTTAGGTTGTGGTTCTTCATCATCAGAACTTTCAGAGCTGCTTGAGCTCTCCTCAGTCTCAGGTACACCATGTAGCTCTTCCCTTTTTGGAGTTTGGGAAATTTCAATTGCATCTTTCTTCTTGTCACTCTGATCTATCTCAAGCTGTTGATCACTTACTGAAGGTTTTAGCTCACAAAATATCACGTTTCTGCTATACAAAACCTTCTCAGTAACAAGGTTCCAAATCTTGTATCCTTTCACACCAACTCCATAGCCGATGAGAATACATTTGACAACCTTGTTATCCAATTTAGATCTCTTTTCATTTGGCACATAAACATATGCCTCACAGCCAAACACACAGACATGCCTCGGAGAGGGCTTCTTACCAGACCATGCTTCCAAAGGTGTCTTCTCAACAAGAGTAGGGCAAGGAGATTGGTTTAGTAGATAAAATATTGTAGCCACAACCTCAGCCTAGAACTTCTGCTCTAGACCAGCACCGCTCAACATACTCCTTTCCTTTTCCATCAGCGTCCTGTTCAACCTTTCAACAAATCCATTCTATTGTGGAGTGTAAGGAGTTGTCTTATGCCTTTTAATTCCATGATCAATGCAATACCTTTCAAAATCTACAGAACAAAATTCACCACCATTATCTTTCCTCAAACATTTAATTTTCCTTCTAGTCTGATTTTCTACCAAAGATTTAAATTCTTTAAACCCACTGAACACTTCTGATTTACTTTTAAGAAAGTATACAAATTCCCTTCTCGAACAATCATCAATAAAAGAAACATAATATCTACACTTCGATAACGAAGGAACATTAAATGGACCAAACACATCTGAATGAACATAATCTAGTATATCGAAAGATTTATGAGGACTAGAATAAAATGAAACACAGTGTTGTTTTCCATAGATACAATGTTCGCAAAAATCAAATTGAAGGTTACAATCATCAATCCCTTCTACAAGATTTTTATTCTTTGAGGTTTTTAAACCTTTCTCACCTATGTGACCAAGTCTGTGATGCCATAGCATAGTCTTCTCAGTCGGGATTTTTACCTCCAAATCATTTGCAGATAGAGAAGCATCTTCATCTTTCTCTACAGGAGCAACATTGCTTGACTTTACAGAGGAACTGTTACATTGAACAAGACGTGCATCCAACTTGTACAGAGTTCCAGTACGAACACCCTTAGCCAACACAATTGCACCTCTAGCCATTTTACATCCTCTTCTAGAGAACGAAACTTCTACACAAACATCATTTAACTTACTAACAGAAAGAAGATTTTGAGCCAAACTTGGAATGTCCAGTACGCCACCAATCCCTTTGACTCTCCCATTAGGAAACTAAATTCTGACTCTTCCTCTGCCAACGATCTCCAGCGTTGAATCACTTTCCAAGTACACCTTTCCACCATCATACTTCTTTTATTTAGAGAACCATTCTCTATTGGACATCGTATGAAAGGATGCCCCTGATTCAACCAACCAGACATCATCTGATGCTTGAGTTGTCAAGGCTGTTGCAATGAAGGCATCTACATCACTTTGAGAAGATTCATTGTCAGAAGCATTCTTCTTCTTCTTCTCCTTGCAGTCCTTCCGGATATGACCAGGTTGCCCACAGTTCTAGCATCTCACCTTGAAATTTTTACTAGAAGACTTTGATCTCCGTGCAGATTGGATTTCGACTTCTTTTCCTTCTTGCCTTTCTCCTTTGGTCTACCTCGAACAACAAGAGCCTCTTTGGCCATATTTGAAGACTTCCTCCGCATCTCTTCAGATAACAATGAGGCAACAATGTCTTCCATCTTGAAAGAAGTGGTGGTGCTTCCAATGGCCATCACAAGATGATCCCAACTGTCAGGTAACAAACATAATAGGAGCATGCAACAATCTTCCTCCTTAGTCTTTACACCTACAAAAGCCAGCTCAGTAACACTCATATTAAATGAGTTCAGATGGTTTGCAATAGATGCACCTTCTTCCATTTTCAAGGAGTACAACTTCTTCCTCAGGAATAACTTTTTTACCAGAGACTTTCCCTGATAAATATCACCAAGCTTCTTCCACAATGAAGCTACAGATTGCTCCTCATGGACATTCAGGGGTATAAAATCGGCTAGACTCAATCTTATCAGACCTCTTGCTTTTCTATCAGCAAGATCCCAATCCTCTTGCTTCATACTTTGTGGCTTAGTACCAGACACTACTAACCAGAGGTCTCTATCCACCAACAAGTCTTCCACTTTGAGTTTCCATAACTCAAAGTTGCCTCCATTAAAATTTTCAATATCTACTCTACCTCATGTACTCGCCATCTCAAATAGAAAAAAGTTTTAACAATGCAATACTCCCACTGAAATAGTATTATCACAAAAAACTGAGCTTTCTCTTAAGGATAACACAACGGGCCAGGCTCTGATACCACTTTGAAGGGAAAATGAGGTGGATCTAATGACCCAACAGTGTGGAATACATTCCCTTAACACTAATACAATAAAGGAGAAGAGCATAAACAAGTTCTAATAGCTTCTAAAACTACTTGAGATGAATACAACCAGTTAAATAGATAACAACATTAAGCATTCATAGATTGACACAAGATATACGTGGGAAAACCTTTTCAGGTAAAAAACCCACCACACAAAGTCAAGATAATTGTATTCTAGTAATAAAACAATTACATACAATACTCAGTCTTCTCTGATCAGCTCACAACAATTTTTCAAGTTCTTATCTGACTGTTACAATGTTATATTCTAACATACAGTTCGAATTCCATCTTACATTGTTGTACATGACTTACAAAGTCATACGTTGCAATTAATCTCTCAACCAATCGCCAACCATTAGATTTCTGAATCAGACATCCAATCATGCAATCAATCTTCCCATGTTGATATCCCTACATCGAGCCACCTAGGAATTAATGCCATCACCCAAATCGGGTCTTGTTCACCAGCCTAAATCAATCTGCAATTACTGCTTTTACCATTTTGGCTTTTGGCCAATCAACATACTGTCAACCTGCCACGCGTCCACCAATAATTCACTGATCGCATTTAACTATGATTCCAACTCAGTCAAACCAGGTCTGGGCTCATCCGAGCTCTCTAAGACTCTACCGCTCCATAGCCGAGCTGACACTACCCATCTGTGGTAATGCGGTGAGCTTGACCGAGCTCTACCTTGACTTCCCTATGCTATCGTAGCCCAGTCTAACCCACCTTGTGGTATGGGGGTATAACCAACTGAGCTCACTCAAAGTCTACACCGCGCTACTGCTGGCTAGTCAAGGCCTAACTATGGTAAGGTAGTGACCGGTCTGTGAGACCACTGACGGTCAAACCGCACTACCGTGGGGGCCGATAGTCCACCCCACGGTAGAGCGGTGACTGTTAGCCAGACCGCTAGCAGTCTTACCATAGCCACCACGGTGAGAAAGCTCACCATTCATGGTGCTATGGTAATTGGTAGAGCCACCATTGGTAGACAAACCGTGGCCAACGCGGTTGGTTGTATATCCGCCTGTAGTATGGTGATGACCAACAAGATAGGCTAAAAGATGCCAATCGTGGCCACCGCAACCAAGGAAGAGACTGCTAGTGGTAATGAGATAATCGTGAAGGCCTTCACCGTCTTATTGCCAAGGCATGAATAGACTACCGTGGTAAAGCAGTTAAGGCATAATAAAGCTAGACACGGTATGGCGGTAAAGGGTTGAGAACATCAATTTTTTCCGCCAAGGCATGAAAACAAGGGCTTCAAGCTAGAAGTTGAGACACATTTTCTCAACACAAAACACTCAACCTCCCCTACAAAAATTCCACATTCCCACACTAGTTTATTGATGTTGCAGACCCATTCCTCAAGTTACAGTGGCCACAATGAGAGGAATGGGTTAGTTTACCATATTAAATGACTTTCAAACCTTATTTTACAACATCTTGACTCATTCATCCTAACTAGACTCAACTCAAAAAATGGAGGACAATGTCCTTTGCACCATATTCCCTATTAGTGTTTGATTTCATATGCATTTACAACTTTCATTGATCCTTTTCTAATTGTGACTATAGGTAATACTAAATTTTTTCAAAGTTTAATAAATGAACAACATCGATTGGTGGTGGAAGTGTTCAATGGTATGAGAAACATCAGTTGCTAGTGAATTTTCTAGTTGTCAATCTTCTCATTCTTTTCCATCTCGTAGATTTATCGGATTCTTATATGCTACATGTTTTATGTTAATTATGTCAGTGATATATTTGAAATTTATACCTAGGATCATCGAGAGATGAGAAAGTAGTGAAGGGCCACATCACCATTGTAGGACCTTCAATCGACCTCCTTATCTAGCATGCATGAAGGTGATAGTAGGTCTCATTAGGTGTATGACTGAGATTATTTATTTATTGCTCTTTTAATGATTTTTATGTCAGTCGATGTCTAAGATTGATAGGCTTTTGCAGCTTTTTTGTGGACCAAGTTCTTATGAGTACACAACCACAAAGAGGCTACTATCTATGTGTTTCGTAGGGAGCAGGGGATGTACATGTTTTGAAGTATTTTGGAATGCAAATAACTAGGCTAGCTGGGGTGGATTGGAGAAACGAAACTAGGCAACAACTCATTTTGTTTCTTCTTGTACAATATATTTCATGATCTGTGCTGCAAATGGGAGGATTATTTCCCTACATGTATTTCTACAAGTATTGACAAATGAGAATATTTTCAAGATCTTCTTCCATCAATATTGTAATATTTTTCATTGACTTAGTGTATTTTTTGATATACAAAAATTATGAGAAATTAATACATGCAAATGTGTATATTCCTTAATATTTGCCTCAATTAAATATATATATTACATTTAAAATTAGTTGTAATGCTTCATGGTTTATATTTAAAGTTGTCTTCAAGGAAAATCATGTGGATTTATGAGTAAGAACTAAATAATGTCTAATATAATTGTAGAAAGGCATATTTTATTGCCCCTACCTTGTCAATCCTACTAAATTGGCAAGCTAGTGAGTTCATTGGCTTGCCAATTCTGCAAGTTTGACAATGTAGGGGAAGCATATGCCTCATAGAAATTGATGCAGCCTAGGTCATCTCTAACACACCTCAATTCCACCTAAGACTCCTTTGGAGAAACTTGCTAAAAACTTAAAAACAACATTGTCCAACCTCACTTTTTCATGTAAAAATACCCCAAAAACACCAACTACCATCCCACAACTGACTCCAACAAATTTTCAAACTCGTTATGGATGTTGGAGTATAAAATAGCACCTTTTTATATTGGGCAACATTAACCAAACTACCAAACCACCATTGGGCAGCATTAACCACTCTACCAAACCACCAATTCCTCCACTTTTAGGGCATGATAAGCCCTCTAACATAACAAACCCCAAAACCCTCTTCATTCACAAGTTAGGCAATGGTTTATTGAAAAACCATAATCCAAACATTCCCACAACCAACCAAAGCCTGAAACACCTTCAAAAAGGTCTACACAAGCTTAAAATTTCAAGAGATATCATTGCCCCCAAAGATTTCTTCAAACCCTAGCAGGGTGAAGCCACAATAGTGGTTTACAATTCAAGTGAGGAAGGAAAACTCATAAAAAATGACCCCAAGGCAAAAAAAGTGATTTTAGGGGTTCGTACGAACCTACTGGTTCATATGAACCTACTGGTTCGACCGAACCAAAAAGGGGTTCGCTCAAACCAGTGTTCGACTGAACCCCTTTGAATCTTGGCTGCCAAATTTTTTTTTACAATGCATAGGAAAGGGGTTCGAACGAACCTCTTTGGAGGGGTTCGTTTGAACCCTTATGGGTTCGAACAGATCCCCTTATCCCTCATCCCCCATCTAAGACAAACAAAACCCCTAAATTTTGGCACTTTGGAGCTCAGTTCGAGGATGAAACTAGAGGAATATTCACAAACCCAACTAGAATTAGGTAGTCCTCAGAACAATCTATCCAATGAATATAATTGTAATATGTTTTGGTTTTATTATGTATGTGTTTTTTTAGTTTTATTAAACATAGGATTTTAAATGAAAATCAAGCTCTTTGTTTTGCACATGTGGAAAAATAGCAGATTATCAAAATAAAATTTTAAAAAATACGTTCGGGTTGGGTATTGATGTCCTTGATCCATGAAAAAAAATTAAATTGAATTTCGATACATACAAAAAAAGTCATGTTGTATACAGTTCGCCTATGTCTGAATTGCAATTGGTTTGACTTTGAAACTTGATTAAGGAAAAAATATTCAATAAAAAACTATGAGACCAAATGAAAATGCTAGATATCATAGCTAGAAATCTACATTCAAAAAAATTATAATTTTATCCTTCATACAAAAAAAATTATGTTGTATACGGTGAGCGTCACGTTTTAAAAATGTTGTTTTTTGGAAAAAACTAGTTTGCATGGGAAATGGAAAACAATTTGCAATATGATTCCAAAAATTTTGAAAAAAATATTTTTAGAATCTACATACAAAATGCGATGAGACTCTAGTTTGCATTATCTTCAAATTCCTCATGGTTTAGCTGCTATAGGTACCCGAATACGAAGATTTAGTTAAAAATAATAATTTCAGTGTTGAGTTTGGCCAAAAATTGTAAACCACTATTGTGGGATCACCCAACACTAAACCACCATTTTCCACTAAAAAATGCACCATTTGACATCTAGAGTATCACCTAAAAACCCTCTATTCACCTCCCTTGCACACATGTTTTATAACCCTCACTAAGCCTTTCCATCGAGTTATAGAAGCATACAGTGGGTGGAAGGCTTAATATGACATTTTAATGCACTCAAAACCCTTAAAACAAGGTATACATACCGACCCTCAGTAATTGGCTTCTAAAATGCACAAAATTACTTGAAATCCAACCAAAGCAAAACTAAAACGGATTTAAGTCTATTTCCCACCTAATTCCATTGAAAAGAGAGCACAATCACTCTGATCTACATTCAACCGACTCGATCCCTTAAGGGTCCAAAGTGAAAAAGGGTAACAATATTTGATAAGGTATTACTCGTAAACCATGGTGCTTATGAAATATCTATCTAAACCTATGAGATCACATTGGGCCGCTCTACAATAACCTCTCTCGGTGTTTTCTATCTTAGAGTTGTCTTCCTGTGATGTCTAGTTTTCACTTGATGGAAAAAATGTAAAATGCAAGTAGTTGAAAGTTGCAAAGTGGTGCAACTTTCATTCTACAACTCGTGTGACCAAACAGACTGTTCCAATGCATTTGAGTGGGTACTTTTACGCTAGGAATATTCCTCTTTTGCACCGAAACACACAAAATTGCTCTGATCTATGTTGTACCGGATCAATCCCTTAAGGGTCCAAAGTGCAAAATGGCTGGAAGCTTCAGTATGCTATTACTCAGATATTGTGACACTTAAGAAAATTCTCGTCTGATCCTACGAGATCGTGTTGGGTCCCTCTACAATAACCTCTCTCAGTTTTTGCTATCTCAGAGGCATTTTCCTATGGTGGCGAATTTTCACTTGGGGAAAAAGTGGTCAAATGCAAGTAGTTGAAAGTTGCAAAGTGGTGCAAATTTCGTTCTACAGCTTGTGTGACCAAATGGACTGTTTGACTGCGCTCAGGTGGGTATGTTTATGCTAGGCATGGTCTTCTTTTACATCCAAACACGTGGAATCGCTCTGAGCTATGTTCAACCAGATCGATCCCTTAAGGGTCCAAAGTGCAAAATGGCTGCAAACTTCAACATCTATTACTCGGATACCGTGATGCTTAGAAACTTCTCATCTGATCCTACAAGATCATGTTGGGCTCCTCTACAATAAACTCTCTCAGTTTTTTCTATCTAAGAGGCATTTTCCTGTGGAGGTGAATTTTCATTTGGGGAAAAAGTTGTCAAATGTTGCAAGTAGTTGAAAGTTGCAAAGTGGTTCAACTTTCGTTCTACAACTCATGGTGACCAAAAAGACTATTCCAACATATCTGGGTTGGTAATTTTACACTAGACATGGTCCTCTTTTGCACCCAACCACATGGAATCACTCTAAGCTACGTTCAACCAGATCAATACCTTAAGGGTCCAAAGTGCAAAATGGCTGCAAAATTTAACATGCTATTAATCGGATACTGTGACTCTTAGAAACTTCTCATCTAATCATACGGGATTGTGTTGGGCCCCTCTACAATAACCTCTCTCGGTTTTTTCTATATCAGAGGCATTTTCCTGTGGTGGCAAATTTTTACTTGGGGAAAAAGTTGTCAAATGCAAGTAGTTGAAAGTTGCAAAGTGGTGCAACTTTCATTCTGCAACTTGTGTGACCAAACAGACTATTCCAATATTTCTATGTGGGTATGTTTAAACTAGGAATGGTCCTCTTTTGCACCCAAACATGCGAAATCGCTTCGAGCTACTTTTAACCGGATCGATCCCTTAAGGGTCCAAAGTGCAAAATGGTTGCAAAATTCAACATTCTATTACTCGAATACCATGATGCTTAGAAATTTTTCATCTGATCCTATGAGATTGTGTTGGGCCTTTTTGCAATAATGTCTCTTGGTTTTTTTTATCTCGGAGGCATTTTCTTGTGGTGGCGAATTTTCACTAGGGGAAAAAGTTATCAAATGCAAGTAGTTGAAATTTGCAAAGTGGTGCAACTTTCGTTCTGAAGCTCGTGTGACCAAACAGACTATTCCAACATGTCAAAGTGGGTAATTTTATGCCAAGCATGGTCCTCTTTCGCACCCAAACATGCGGAATTTCTCTGAGCTACGTTCAACTGGATCGATCCCTTAAAGGTCCAAAGTGCAAAATGGCTGCAAACTTCAACATGCTATTACTCGGTACCATGATGCTTAGAAACTTTTCATCTGATCCTATGAGATTGTGTTAGGACCCTCTACAATAACCTCTCTCAAGTTTTTCTATCTTGGAGGCATTTTCCTATGGTGACGAATTTTCACTTGGGGAAAAAGTTGTCAAATGCAAGTAGTTGAAAGTTGCAAAGTGGTGCAAGTTTTTTTTTGTAGCTTGTGTGATTGAATAGACTATTCCAACATGTCCAGGTGGGTACATTTATATTAGGCATGGTCCTCTTTCACACCCAAACATGCAGAATCATTTCAAGCTACGTTCAACCAGATCGATCCCTTAAGGGTCCAAAGTACAAAATGGTTGTGAACTTCAACATGCTTGTATTCAGATACCATGACGCTTAGAAAATTCTCATCTAAGCCTATGGGATCATGTTGAGCCCCTCTACAATAACGTCTCTCAGCTTTTTCTATCTCGGAGGCCTTTTCTCATGGTGGTGATTTATTGCTTGGGGAAAAAGTTGTCAAATGCAAGTACTTGAAAGTTGCAAAGTGGTGCAACTTGTGTTCTGCAACTCATGTGACCAAATGGACTGTCCCAATGCATCTGAGTGGGTACATTTACACTAGGCATATTCCTCTTTCTCAAAAAAACATGCGAAATCGCTCCGAACTATTTTCAACCGACATAATCCCTTAAGAGTCCAAAGTGCAAAATGGTTTTGAACTTTGGCATGCTCGTATTTAGACACCATGATGCTTAGAAACTTCTTGTCTAAGCCTATGGGATCACATTGAGCCCATCTACAATAACCTCTCTTGGTTTTTTCTATCTCAGAGGCCTTTTCCCATGGTGGCGATTTGTTGCTTGGGGAAAAAGTTGTCAAATGCAAGCAGTTGAGTGTGTAAAAATGACTTTTTAGCCATTCCACCCATTTTATCCTATTGTAACTCAGTTGAATGGAAAAATTAGGGGTATGGAACATGTGTGCATGGTTTTTGGATTAGGGGAGGTGAGTTGAGTGGTTTGGTGTGATGCCCTAGTTGGCAATTTGATGAGTTTTGGTGAAATTTAGTGGTTTAAGAGTGGAAATGGTTGAAATCCTTTGGGGTAACAGTTTGTGAGAGACTTTTAAGCATGTGCAGGTTGTTTTAAGCATTTTTGATGCATTGGCAAGGTGTTATGAGTTGTGGGAATAGGGTTTTCAATAAACTCACCCGTTTTAGGCTTTTAGCCATAGCAGAAAGGCAGTGAATTGTTTGATAAAATGCTTTGGTAAATATGTACGAAAAATGTGGTAGCATAGACAAGGCAGTGAATTGTTTGAAAAATTGCCTCAAAGAAATGTGGTCTCATGGTGATGGAATTTCATGAAAATTCATAGTTGTGAGGATTTGTGACTTGAGGATTGTGATTAATGATTGGAATTGTGTTTAGTGAGATTGCAGAACCTCCCCTACTGCATCAATGTTTTAGGGTTTTATCCATAGAAACAAGGCAATTAACTATTTGATATAATGCTTTGATAGACATGTATGAAAAATGTGGTAGCATAGAAAAGGCAGTGGACTCTTTGAAAAAATGCCTCAAAAAAATGAGGTCTCATGGTGATGGAATGCCATGACAATCCAAAGCAATTTGATTGTTATGGAATTCCATCACCATGAGACCACATTTATTTGAGGCATATTTTGAACTAGTTCACCGGCTTGTGTATGGCTTGTCATGGCATTCCATCACCACATTTATTTGATGCATTTTTTCAAACAATTCACTGCCTTGTCTATGCTATTGCTTACTATTATGCTTTTGGTATATTTTTTTGAAGCATCCATAGCTTGTTCAAAATCACTTGTTTTAGGCTTTTAGCCATAGCAACAAGGTAGTGAGTTGTTTGACAAGATGCTTTTGTAGACATGTATGAAAAATGTGGTAACATAGACAAGGAAGTGAACTATTTGAAAAAATACCTCAAAGAAATTTGGTCTCATAGAATGTCATGATAAGAAAATGCAATTGGCAACTGCTCCTAGTTATTAGTTATGCAATGTGAAGAAATTGCATAACTACTTAGGTTGACTTTGTACAAACTATATTGTAATCGAAAATTTGTCATCTATCAACATCTAGTTATTAGTTATGCAAATTGAAGTAATGCTTTAAATTTGAAAGATGTGCAATGCAATGTAATCAATGATATGAATATAAACTACAAAAATCCATTTTTTACAATTCATTAGTTAAAATATTTATTTTATTTTCTCTCTATATCTCTATATGCTATGGAAATACTTTTCAAGTTTTAAAAATATAGTTTTTATCTTTTGTTCTACAATTTTTCTCGATTTTTTCAAAAACTCTTATACTTTTGGTTTGTCAAATTTTTCCCCAAAATATTTTTGCTGCTATGCATTGGAAGCATGAAGCACACATGTGAATACACACAATATAGGTGAAGTATACATGTGAATAAGTGAAGCATACATGTGAATAAGTGAGGCACACGTAATTTAAGCATTCCAAAGGATACAAACCACCATGAATGGAGCTTATTTACATAATACGCTTTAGATGAGGCTTATTGAGCATTCAATGGTAATTAATTAAGCATTAGATGTAAAAAAAATACATGCCTAGAAAATTGAAGCATACAATTTACATGATACACATGATAACATCATTAAAGAATGGCAGTAGAAAAATAAGATTTTCTTCAATCAAAAAATTGAAAGGCTATACAATGATATATATTGATAAAAGTATATACAATATATCCAAAAAAATCATACAGGATTAGTAAAAAGGAGCCATATGGACATAAAATGTCACGTATATATCAATAGTACACAACATATGTTCCAAAATGCCACATAGGCATACAAAAAATAACCCTAATACATAGTCATTTCCCTCTAGGGAAACGAAACAGATCCCATGCTGCCTTCAAAATTCAGCTAGATGGAGTGATTGTTGCTTCTCTTGTCTTTCAAACACGCTTGCTAGTCCTCCTGTCTTCACTCTAGACCTTCAACTGATACAATAAACATTAAATATGTTAATACATAGAAATTGAATTGTGGAATGGCATATAACAAAATATATAATCACTTACCACATACATATAGTTATCATGCACATTTGCAAGATCACCATGTCCATGATTTGGAGTGAAAACCACCTGTAGCAACCATCAAGATAGAAATTAAACTACATAGAAGTATCGTGAAAATTTTCTATAATAGACCATAAAAGAGAAAATACAATGTCAAATCGACTAATCTATTCGATACCTCTCTCAATGGATCAAAACTAGCTATTGCAGCAACAAATACATTGTCCATCATGCCACCAACATCACCAAGACTGTCTCTTATCAAAAACTACAAATGAAACAGTATCTCAGGTATCATGTTGATATAAAGACTAAGAGGGGATAATGGAACTAAGGTGAAATAAGAGAGGGTAATGGGATGGGAATAGAAGGTTGATGCAGAGAGGGGGCTCAAACTTATTCAAAGTGAAAATGTTCCTTCAAGAGGCATCTAAAAAGATTAAAATTAGTAGTCCAAATAATCCTCAAAGCTTGACAACAATCAGGAGTGTAATTTCTCACTTTCACCCATGTAACCTAGAAGTAGTGCAAACTTAGTTTTTTTGCCTTTAACTCCCATGATTTCCAAAACACTTGACAATTAGAAGGCAGATTTAGATACCCATTTCAGAGTTATACAACATATTGCTTAACCAAATACAAGTCTTTTGGACCAATCCCTTGAAATTAGACCCTCAACATTGTCCTAGGCCATGAATTAGGCCAGATTTACAAAGCAACATACCTTTAAACTTAACATTGGCCCTTGAAACCTTGGGGAAAAATTTCCTATGCCCTTAAACCTCTAAAACCACAATAAACACCTAGGGTTGACACCTCCAACATATAAAACTCCAAAATGCTCAATCTCATGCCAAGTCAAGAGGGTTTATTCAAAGTACCACTTGCACAGCCTCCTAGACTATGCCACCGACTTAGACATGTATATTTTGACCCCAATATTCTCAAAAGTTGGAAAAAAACTCCACACTCTCATTGATTTCCACAAACCCTAGACCCAAGGCTCCATCTTCATGTATTTTTCTTCACAAAATTCATCAAGACAATAGGTTTATTTCCTTAGTTCCTTCTCCACAACTCTAATCATGCAACCTACTCAAAATCCCTAGGGCCTATTACACTAGTTACAATAGGTACAGTCTGTGTAAGGGCCTATTACACTAGTTACAATAGGTATAGTCTATGTAAGGGCCCTTAAATCATGATTTTGGTTACAAAAGCCTCAAACTGGGTGTCCTCAGCCTGTCACAGGAAAACAAGGATATTTACCACAAATCACAATGGATCTCCCTCAAACCTATTCCAAAATATTGTTAACACCTTCCACCACAAATTAAAATTATTTACATGGCACAATCAAACTATACGGGTTCGTACAGGCCTACAAATGACAAGAAAACTCAGAAATTTGATGAAAAATAGAGATATTGTTATTGCCAATGCTTCAAACTTCAAGCCAACATTACAAAATGAGTTGTAATATATTTTTAAAGGTTTATACTCATCAAAAAAATTCCCAAATTCCTTACAACTACTTTTTAAACCTCTCATGACCGTTGCATTACAAATTTGTTGCATTTATGCAACTCACAAATTTGCCACATTCAAGTTTTGACTCTTTATTGTTTCCTAGACCCTCTTAAACACCGAAACTATCACAAATAGTCTAATGAGACCTTATTCAACTAAGGAAACATGAATTACTCAAGAAAACATCATCCTACCTACCTTGACACCCCTTGTCAACTTTGACCAATCCTTCCACATGATTTTCAAACCTTACAAGATGAATACAAAAGCCCCTCAAAGTTGATCAATTAAAATAGAATGGTAACATTGGACCTTATTAATACTCAAGAACTCAACTCAAACATCCTAACACACCTTTCCTATCAAACACTTAATGAAGAAATAGAGAAAAGAGTGGTGTCCCTACACCAAAGGGATTAATGGAACATAGGATGGACTAGTATAGATTGATGAGATGGGATAGGATGGGATAAAAAAATATATGGTGGACAATTAGAGGTTAATGGGATGTGATTATTAGGGAATAATGCAACATAGGGTGAATTAGGAGGTTTCTAGTGTTTGAATATAGTAAACAAAGTGTGAACTTGACCTGTGTGTAGAAATAATAGAGAAGAATTATCTAGGATGAAACGTGGATAAATATGGTATAACATAGGATGATATAAAGGAACATAGGGTGGAACATAGGGGATCATGGAAAATCTAGGGTGAAATAATAATGGGTACAATAAGATGGGAGTAGAAGAACATAATGAAACATAACATGGACTAGAAGATATTAGTGGGATGGGCTAGGAGGGGATCATGGAAAATAGGGTGAACTACTAAATGTTAATGGTATAAGATTAGGAAGGAATAAAGGAACAAAAAGTGAATTAGGAGAACATAATGTGACACGATCAAGGAATACAAATGCAATGTTTGTGTTTCTCATCAATTTCTTAGATTTTTATATACGCAAAATTATGAAAACTAGCTAAAATAGTTTTACAACACCATTAATGAATAAAGGCTACCTAAGTGTACGTTGTTTGAGGATATGAATTGTGAGGTGTGGAGGAAGAAGGTGCACCAGGAAACTATTTGAAATCCAAAGCATGTTATGAGACAAACATTCAAATATAACAGTCAACTGTTCAAATGAAATAATACTATCTTTAATACTAGTTACATACCTATGGACTCATCATCGAGAATGTATAAGGGTCTATAGGAATAGAGCATGCCTCATGAATAATGCGACCCTAAAATTTCATCATATCAAAATTCTACTAATTTAGTTATTCTTAAATTTCAAAATATAATTTAATAAACAACATTAAAATAACTTGCTAAATTTTACCTGAGTGTCAATACTGAATGTATCATTTAGGATATCATATGTGAAATCCATCACCTCTGCAACTGATGTAGGCTATGTAGCTGCATCATGAGAACTTTAATAATCGTATGTGCAAACAACACAAGATCCACAATGGTGGGGTGGAACTCAGAGCCTACATGTCTCCTCCACACCAGGCTCTACTAGAGGACTCACACACTGTAAAATGGTCTGGGTGAGTGATTCAATCGAATTCGGTGTGTACACCTCTACATTGTACTTAACAATGGAAGGAACAACGAAATGCTCCACCATGGGTCTAGCCAAGGATCTCGGTGCCAACTATGGATTACGTCATGCGACAGGTCTATCATGTGTGGAGCCCCCACCTCTACCCTGAAAGTCTAAGATGTCAAAATAGTTTGGAATTTTATTGAGGAAAAACTCACAATAGAGTTTTCTCAAAAATTATTGTGGAACCTCATATTTATTGCATGGAGGTTGGTCAAATACCATCCACCACCGCTCCTAATTTTTTTTTTTAATTAACTCATGGTGGAACCAATGGATGGGGAACCTCCTGCATGCATGAGACAAAGGTTCATTGGTTCTTGGGTCTATAAATAAGGCACACAAGTCAAATTTGCTAATTTTTTTGGTTTTTGACATCTACATATGACAAACAACTAGCATAAAATTGTCTCATCTCATGCCTCTTATTTGACAAAAATTCATTTGCTCGCTCATTTCTCCTACATGAGTTACAATTGACATCAATGATTCATCAATCCCTCTCCTATAAGGGTTGGTTTTAGCATACTCAATTAATCTTTGAATGTCTCTTTTATTGTTTTCAATTTGATTTTGAATATTTTCTTGTGTTCCTTGAGGATTCCTATGAATTTATGGAGGGGTTTAGGGTTGTTCTCGCTCTTCATGAAGGGGTGATTGTTAATTCTCAATGTTTCGAGGTGGAGATTCATTCCCTGAGAATTAGAACAAAGTTTTATTATAAAAACCTATTTAAATTTTCATTCTAAATCAAATTTGAAATAAATAGAATAAAAATACATACTTCTTTGCAATTTTCACCCTCTCCGACGTGTTGGCGAAATCCTCATGGAAAATGGCAAGCTAAGGATGCAAATAATGGACAAGATTTAGTGAGCGCGAGTTGAAGACTTGAAATCCTCTTTTCCAAGTTGTGGGTTGAAGAGAAATGAGGGTTTAAAACCTATCTTTTGGATTTTATGTCAACTTTCCCATTTGGCGTGCGCCAAATTTGACGTGCGCCAAATGGCTTATTTCGACCTTTTTTTGGATGTTTTTTCATTTTGGCACCTAAAGTTTGTCACAGATTGGTGCACTTATCCCCTTGTCAAACCCATTTGTCTATAATTAAATCAAATGAAGAGACAAGACATTAAAGCATGAAACATAGAATGATGGATTCAATACCTTGCCATGATGAATGATCTTGTGTTGTTGCAACAATCAGCCATTGAATTCCTTGGAGAGATGTCTTGATGAATTAGTATGAAAAACCCTATATTTCTTGAGAAGAATACTGGATGAGTGCTTGAGAAGATTGAGTGAGGAGAAAAATGAGATGGAAGAAGTGGAAAATGAGGGGTAAAACCCTTATTTGTAGAATTTGTGGCCTAATTTTCTTGAAATAACACCATACAGGCCAACCTTAGGGTTTTAGAGACTAAATCCTGAAAGAATGCTAAGTTAAATTTAAATTTTAAGCTACATGGGACTAGGTCGTCCAAGGTGGTGACCTAGTCCACTTGAGAAATTTTGATTGGTTGTCGGGGATTAAAGTATGATTATTGTTACTTGTAAGGATTATCTCACAAAACACACTAAATTAAGGTATGTATGTGCATTAAGGGGTCATTATAGCATAAGAAAGGGTCGATTTGGTTATGATAATCTTAGGAAAGTGTGAATTTTTTTCAAAACACCTTACAACACTTTGGCACAAGTCTTAGAAAGGGGCAAAAGGAGGCTGAAAAAGGTCAAAAATCCATGGGCAAGGGTCCAAATGAGTGAAAATGTCAAAGGCTACACTTTTTGGTGACAAACATACTAAAAGTTATACTCCTTGATAACTTTGATAAGGTGCCACAAAATGATTAATATGCTATACCAATGCTACAGTAAGTTCAACTCCTGTGAGTAAAAGTGAAGCAAAATGTCAAATTGAAAATGAAACTCACCTTAGGAGGTGCACATGCCAAATTGAAATAATATCAATGTATGCCCTCACTTTAAAGGAATTGCTAAAAATCATGCTGTAATAAATTAATTTAAAGTAGAAAATAATAAATGTCAATTGATAAAACAGAAATGAGAGCTTATTTGGAAAACCTATGCCAATGATATGTTTCTAAATAAAGTTGTGTCATTAAGAAGGGGTTGCCCCCTGCTGGTTATTTTTTATGGGAACCAAATGTAATATTACCACTCACCTATGAATATGATAGGATTCAATGTTTAGCAAGGGTAAGGATTGGCCAACACATAAGTAAAGGTTCTAAGGCCCTTACTTCTTCACTTTGGGCTCTATGAAACCTGGGAGGGTGATCCCTAGCAGTATTTTCATAATGATACTCCTATGTCATTTATTTCAATAACACTACAATATACACATATGATTCTCATATAGGTGTTCAATTAGTAACTGTATCAAAGAAGTTGGTAGCTTCTCAAAAATAATTCACACTTAGAGCATGGGAATGGTGAAACCTCATAACTTTGTAACCCTTTTATAGAATTAATTTGATTAATGGGTAATGACCGAGTTAATCAACACAATACAATATAACTACTTATCTTAGTCCAGTCCCTAATCCTTAAAATGAGGTCAATATCAATACATACATAACATGATAGTAATATCCATTCCTAATAATATATGAAGCTCTAAAATATTGCATCACAACATGTCAAAATTGTGTTTTAATCATTACATCTTACTAGTATCCTAGGATTAGATTTAATACAAATCTACAACCATATTCAAGTGTCTACATTAATTCCTTGACTTTAACAAACAAGAATAAAGCCATACATCCATCTGAAATTGACAAAGACAAATAAGATAACCTTGATTATAATATTCATAAATTGTAAAACTAGTACATAGGAGAGAAAAATGGTGCTGAACCTGTGATATAAATATTATATATTGCTAGTATTACCACTAAGATTACATATATGTATTGAAAGACCAGGACCAAGGACAAAATATGAGACTATTCAGTAACCCTTTTTTATGCCTGTGTAACCAAAATCCTGAATAAATGACTACCCAACCTCTTATTTTAGGCCCTAGAATCCCTTTTATAAAGACATAGGATCCACCAGTAGCAGGACAAATTTCAATTACATTTTCATTCGAAGGTGAATATCACCCTAATTTCAGAGATATTTTCTAGACAGTTACACTTTATCATTTCAAGCCCATGGGAATCAAAAGATAACGAAATTCATGCAATTAGTTGAAGAAGACAAGCCAACCTTCCAAAAGGCATCGCTCATTGATGCAAAATCACCAAAATCTCATGTCCACATAGACCAAAGAAGATTCTCCACAAGTACTAGGGGAAAAAACTCGCACATTTCCTAGAAAAAGCATATTCACCATTGAGGATATGGAGTCCAACACTTCTCCATCATAGTAGCTCAAAAGACACCCACATATACACTAAAGACAAAACGTAAGATACACACTGAAGAGAATGATCCTAGTGCAGTGAAATGGTCTCATCAAAAGAAAAATTTGTGTTGAGATGCTACTCTAATTCGTCAGCATCAAAGTATGCTCGTCCTCCTCATGTTTGCGATGAAACTAGAGAAATAAATACTCCTTCATTAGAGTCTTCAAACAACACCAAAGAAAGAAGGTGTGTCACCAAAAAATGTAGCCTTTGACACTTTTCATTGATTTGGACCTTTGCCTATGGATTTTGGACCTTTTTCCGCCTCTTTTTACCCCTTTCCAAGCCTTGTGATGAAGTGTTGTAAGGTGTTTTAAAACACTTTTCATACTTTCCTAGGCTTGTCATCATCAAATTAACCCTTTATTATGCTATAATGACCCCTTAATACATATATAAGTACTATTTTAGTGTGTTTTTAGAAGACAATCCCAATAAACATTAATAATCACACTTTAATTCTTGAAAACAAATGAAAATTGCCCAGGTGGACTAGGTCGCCACCTTGGGTGACTTGGTCCCATGTGGCATAAAAATTGAAATAAACTTAATTTTCTTTCAGGATTTTGTCTCTAAAACTCTAAGGTTGTCTTGTATGGTGTTATTTCAGAAAAATTAGGGCATAACTTATAAAAATAAGCCTAAAAACCCTAATTTCTCAATAAGACACTCATTGTTCACAACTCTTCATCCCTCCTTCCTCTCAAGCAAGCTAGGGTTTGAGTGGTCTAAGTCAACAAGACATCTTTTCTGAAGCATTCAAGGGTTGATTGTGGAAACAACACAAGATATCTCATCATGGCAAGGCAACACACTCCATTACTTCATATTTCATGTTTCATTACATTATTTCTATTCATTTTGGTTTAGTTACCTAAAAGGGGTTTGACCAAGGTAAACCTCTAATCCCTAACAATCAACATTTTCTCTTTCTCTCCTTGTGTGTTTGCAGATTTAGGTGCTTTGAAGATCATTGAAGACCTAGAAGACTTGTTGAAGACCTCTCCTTGCATGAAAAATCCAAACATCCATGAAAAGTCACTTTTAGGCACGAATATCAGAGTTTCAGAAGTGGACAACTGTGAAGAACCAAGGTGCAAATCGGGGGCTTTCGTTTCCCCTTCAAAAATTCTAGAAATCTTGAAGAGGACTAAGTCACCAAAAATGGTGACCTGGTGACCTAGTCCCACTAGATAGGCCTTTATGTGATTTTTACATTTTCAAACACCCATTTGGCATAAATAGGCTTCGGAGCAGTTTTCTCAAATCTGGGACTAGGTCGTCCAAATTGGCAGAAGTGTCCCTTTCGACTTCTACAACATTTTCATTAGCATTCTAGACCTCCATCAGATATTTCTTCTACTTACAAGTGCACACATCCTATCTCATTCATTTCTATATAGTTTAGTATACATTATTAGGTCATTTTGTATATGTTTGCATATCATTATGTGTTTTCCAGCACTTTGCATTTCAATAGTTTAGCATTCATTAATCATTGAATTTTTATTTTATTAAATTTAGGGCATCTCACAGACATCACATTAATCCCCTAACTCCCCCTTTGAATGAACCCTAAAGTGAAAAGGTGTGAAAGAAAGACCTCTTTCCTCTTAGGTGCAAAACCCTAGAGCTGTAAGAGTGCATCTTTCCCCTCTTCATTTTTGGTGGTTCATTTTGGCGAACTAGACTCTCTTACTATCCCTTCTAATTTGGCCTTCTTTAACATCCTAGGTTTGCATTGCATTGCATTGTGCATTGTTAAAATTTACATCCTAGGTTTTCAACATCTGCATTAGTGAAAAGTGCATTTAGATTGCATTTTTGCATATTAAATCATTCAAACCCATCCAAATTTTTCATTTTCGTGTTATATCTACATCACCCCATACAAAAACCACTTGAATCAATCTAAAAAATCTAAAAAATATCAAAAAGTCACCAGATGGACTAGGTCGCCACCCTAGGCAACCTAGTCCCTTTAGGCCTCTGAAACTGTCCTTTACATAGCAGAAAACCCTATTTTTATGATTTTGTTTGTGCCATTACCTATGTGTATCAATAGGTTGGGTTTCTATTACATGTATTTTAGTAGAATTAGCTTACTTTAGCTCATTTCATGCATTGTACATTTTCCATGTTGCATTTACACAATTTCATTTTCAGATCATTGATAGTGTAATCAGCAAATTGCCTTCTTTGTAATCTGAAAATTGTATTTCCTTTGTTCTCTACATTGAATTGTGCATTATTCAAACAAGTTAGTTTCAATTATTTCTAAAACTGCAAAGAAAAATTTAGTAAATAAACATGTTAATAATTCATTCAAAGCATTCCCTAGTTATGAGAGTCTAGCAAATGAAAACACTTATAATTGTCTTGAACCTAAACTACCTTCTATCTCTCCTATTTGTGAGGATGATGTGTTAGAAGAAAATACAAACATAGACAATCATGATGATCATAAGTGTTCCTCTCTTGATACCTCTCCTTCTAGTGACGAAGGTATCTTGCTACAAGAAGGTACAATTGTTGAGCATCATGATGGTCTTGCTTGTTCTTCTCCTCATCCCCTTTGGAAAGATATTTTAACACAAGAACATGAAATTATAAACACATTCCTAAACATTACCTTACCTAGTCTCCTTAACTATGATGATCAACCTTTCCCTTCTTCTAATGTCCCTCCTCTATGCAAAGAGGACATGTTGGTATTAGAAGATCCTTCTCCTAAGAGTCATAAGACTCTTGAACGTCCCTACATATTTAAAAATTATAATGGTCCTTCTCTTGATGCCTCCTCCCCTTATAGTTTAGCATGTGATGAACCTCTTCCAAGCTTTTCTACTAGGGTAGATAGTATGGAACAAGAGAATGACCCCTTTGACACTCAAACAGAACCCCATTCTAATCCTTCCTCTCCTCATAGTCCCATCATTGAACATTTCCTTAATAATATTATGCCCTTACAAGAAGATATAGAGCCTATATTAGACTCTCCTTCCCTAAGGGATGTTAATATTATTCAACCTCAACTCACGGGTGTGTAGGATCATGATGGGCCAAAAAGTGGCGATATGTAAGCCATATGATGGTCCATGTGGCTGATGACTTTTTTTAATCCAAAATTGATAAAACGAAAAGGGTTTTTAGAGGAGATTCTTAGCTTTCCACCAATATAAATTATGCTTTACTTTGAATCTAATAAATAATTATTATTCATTTTTTATTAGAATTACGAATAAAGTCCTGATTGATAGGCTGGTTGAAAAACATCTATAACTTTAAAATGGTATCACATTTTTTGAATCTGAAACATGCGTCACATTCTATGTGTTGCATACTATAGGATTAAAAAAATAAAAATTGAATTTTATGAATTTTTGACCAAGTTAAGGTGGTTAGACAGATGAGCTTTTATATTTTTTAAAAGTTGTAATAAAAAATTCATAACTAATTATTTACTTGGAAATTTTTTATAAAAAAATATGCATCACATCAAGACATGAGTCCTCTACTTATATATAAAATCTTATAAAAAAATATTATCATTTTATTGTGGTTAGGGTGGTCAGACAGACACCTACTTCTTATTTTTACCCTGAAATTTAAATACTATTGCATTGAAATTTCAAATTTTCACCAAATAGATTTTCTTTTTAAAATAAAGGTCTAGTAGTTTAGAAACTACATTCAATTTTTTACAGATTCTATTTTTACATTTTTTTGAAATAATATAGATAACTTATTCAAATTTTTACGTCAAGTTGTCTAACTATGATTTTTTGTCTTTTATTGCCACTTAAGGGCCTGTTTTTTCCATGATGATCCTGCACATACCCTCATCCTTTACCCCTTTCCACCAAACCCAAAACTGAATTCATTCTCTACCCACCTCATAATAATGTGTCATAGCAACAAATTCATTATACCATTGCTCATACACATTACACCCACAATAATCCGTGACCGCAACCATCACCCTCCACATCCTTACCTCCATCCCCTCCCATCTTACCTGTTGCTCGTTGCTTAAATTCCTTTCTTAGGGAGTATTACCTTGTTGATCAACTAAGGAATACCCCCACTAAGATCTCCTTATGGGACCTCATTCAAGCCTCCCCTGACTATCACAACATGATTCAAAATTCCCTACAAAAATTTCACATCCCTTGTAATGAGCAATCAAATGACATAGCAACTATTATTCATGAAATAAAAATTGATATTATTTTTCACCAAAGTGAGCTCCCTCCTTTGGATGTGCAAAAAAAAATGAAGCTTGCATAATAATATCTCAATACAAAACAAAAGGGATCAAGCAAACTCTTGTAGATACTGGTTCTTCTCTTAATGTGTGTAGTGTGAGCCTTTTGGATAGGCTTAGCATCGATAGATCCCACATCAAACCTGATTCTCTCTCTATTCGAGGATTTGATAATGTCACTAAGAAACCGCTCGGTGTGGTCACTATATCGATTACAGTTGGAATGGCCACATTGGACAAAAAAATCCATGTTATGCCTCATGAGCTTTCATAAAATCTTATCTTAGGAAGGTTGTGGATTCATGCTATGAATGGAGTTCCTTCCACTCTTCATCATAAGATGAAGTACATCTATAACAACAAAGTGTACACACTCGATGTCGACCCCAAACCTAATAGTTGCTTACACATTAACAAATCCAAAGAGAATCACTTCAACACCTTAACACCAACCACCCAAGTGGAACCCTCCCAACACCCACATAAAGAACAACATCTTACACCAATCACCAAGCTCTTAGATGATGATTGGGTTTCCTTAGACTTTACACCTCCTTTACTAGGAGAATCCAATATCACCAACACAGACTCTGAAATGGGAAACATAGTCTTGTCCAAACAAGACTCGGTTGATTCCTTGCAAGCATCCACCTCAGTTCTACTTTAGACCAAGAAGCAAACAACGAACAATCAACTGATCCAAAAAAGCTGCAAAATATTTATGGAAAAGGGTATGAGCTAATGCAACAACTTGGCTATAGTGGAAAATATTGTGGTTCTAATGAACAAGGTATCCACACCCCTATAGATCCCATCAAGCAAACATCGCATCATGGTCTTGGTTATTGTCCTCTAATCAAAACCACCAAGCCTTCACCTCCCATTAACACCATCTCAACCCACCCTTCTATCCCAACCTTAGAAAGTGCTCCTTTGAAACCAACAAAGGACTCTTTGCTTAATGACAATGTTATCTCGCAACCCACTATTGATTCAAATTTTACACACTCCTCTAAAGGAGTATACAAAATCTCACAATCCATAGCACCTTGTGTAGGTATGACTTCCTTTACTAAGAAAGACCCCTCTTTTCCACACACCAATGGATCACCTTCTCCCCTTGATCAAGAGAGTATCTTGTCGAGACACCTCCAAGATCAATTGATATCCCTTCCTCCCAAAACTCGAAATAAATATTTCCACAAATATTCCTTTTGTGCTTACCACCAAGTTCATGGTCATCACACTAATGAGTGTAAGGCATTGAGTAGAAAAATCCAGCATCTTAAGGAATTTGGTGTTCTTCCTTATGTGAGGGTACCTCATTCCTCTAATTGATATTGATTTTCACTCAACCTTGCATTTCCACAACCCTTTCAGCTCACTCTTATCCTACACTAAGTGGGGGCAAGGGGTTAGTTAGCCTTTTCCCTCGTATGTCACTTCTCGTTGTCTCTTTTGACTTATCATTAACCTTTCATGAACATATAATAGCAAGCTTGACATGTGGACAACATGTCTTACAATTGACTCTCTTGTGACATACTCCCCTTTTCATGATGAAGCTTCTCAAAAACATATGACTTGGCATAGGGCTTTCCAAATGAGCTCTCATGTCCTCCTCTTCTAATTTAAAGCAATTTCTCATAGTATGGTGTGTAGCAATTCCTTTAAAGTGGGGGCATACATCACCACTCACATTTTCATTGTGTGATCTTCTTTTTCTTGTGATCCTCTCTATTGAAAACATTAGGTACAATGTTGCTCAAGATGAGAGATCTGCATTTTTCCTCTTTTGCATACAAGATGATCCCTTGCCTCTCTAGGATACAATATGAGTACATTTTCACTTTTCCTCTCTCAGAAACATTACACATAATGTTCCTTAGGATGAGACATTGTAGGAACAAAGCAAAATCCATTTGAACAAAATCAATTTCAAACATCATCTCCTTTTGTGGCACCTTATCAAAGTTATTACGATGTATAATTTTGGTATGGTTAACCGAGATGCCCAACCAGTGACATGAATTTCCCTATAGCCACCTTTATGTGTGAGTGCATACTAACCACGTGTATGTTTCTCACCTTCTTTGGGACAACTCACTCCACAGACAACCTGATGTTTTGTGGCCCCAGAGTGAGCACATATTTCCTTATTCTCTTCATAACTAATCCTCATCATTGGATGATCAGGTATCTCCTTTTGTTGCAATACATTCACCCTTGAATGTCTTTTGTACTGATGTCAAGTTGGCTTAGAATCTGGAATCCTTGGGGGCTTGACTACCTTCTTCTTCTTTCTCGTTCTTCACCATCTCCATCGGGCTACTTTAGTGTGAGTTTGAAGCAAGTTCATACTCTCACTAAAGTGGGGGCTAAATGTGTCACCAAAAAGTGTAGGCTTTCACACTTTTCAATCATTTGGACCTTTTTCAGCCTCTTTTTACCCCTTTCCAAGCCTTGTGATGAAGTGTTGCAAGGTGTTGTAAAAAAAATTTCACACTTTCCTAGGCTTGTCATCACCAAATTAACCCCTTATTATGTTATAATGACCCCTTAATACACATATAAGTCCTATTTTAGTGTGCTTTCAGAAGACAATCCCGATAAACAATAATAATCACACTTTAATTCCTGACAACCAATGAAAATTGCCGAGGTGGACTAGGTCACCACCATGGGTGACCTAGTCCCATGTGGCATAAAAATTGAAATAAACTTAATTTTCTTTTGGGATTTTTTCTCTAAAACCTTAAGGTCGGCCTATATGGTGTTATTTCAAAAAAAATAGCGCATAACTTGTTTAAATAATCCTTAAAACCCTAATTTCTCAATAAGAAAAACTCATTGTTCACAACTCTGCATCTCTCATCTCTCCTTCCTCTCAAGCAAGCTAGGTTTTGAGTGGTCTAAGTCAACAAGACATCTTTTCTAAAGCATTCAAGGGTTTATTACTACAACAACACAATATCTCTCATCATGGAAAGGTAACTCACTCCATTATTTCTATTAATTTTTGTTTAGTTATGTAAAAGGGGTTTGACCAAGGCAAACTCCTAATCCCTAACAATCAACATTTCTCTTTCTCTCCTTATGTGTTTGCAGATTTAGGAACTTTGAAGATCATTGAAGACCTTCAAGCCTGAATATCAGAGTTTCAGAAGTGGACAACTATGAAAACCAAGGTGCAAACCAAGGGCTTCCATTTCCCCTTCAAAAACTCCAAAAGTCCCAAAGAGGACTAAGTCACCAACAACGGCGACCTAGTCCCACTAGATAGGCCTTTTTGTGATTTTTACATTTTTAGACACCCATTTGGCAGAAATAGGCTCCAAACCAGTTTTCTCAAATCTGGGACTAGGTCACCCAGATTGGCACAAGTGTCCCTTTTAGCTTCTGCAACATTTTCATCAGCATTCTAGACCTCCATTAGATCCTTCTTCTACTTCTAGGTGCACACATCCTATCTCATTCATTTTTGTATAGTTTAGTGTACATTATTAGGTCATTTTCTATATGTTTGCATATCATTATGTGTTTTCCAGCACTTTGCATTTCAATAGTTTAGCATTCATTAATCATTGCATTTTTAGTTTATTACATTTAGGGCATCTCACACACATCACTTTAAGCCCCTAACTCCCCCTTTGAATGAACCCTAAGGTGAAAAGGTGTGAAAGAAAGACCTCTTTCCTCTTAGGTGCAAAACCCTAGAGGTGAAAGAGTGCATCTTTCCTCTTCATCATTTTTGGTGGTTCGGAAGGTAATGGCCATGCTTCAGGTCAGTATCACCTCCACCCTCTAAAGGGATATTAGAAACCTCAATGGGAGAAATGTTTAACTTTGACCATTTTTTTAGAAATGGTCCTGCTCCTAAGGTGGTAACTACTTTGGACACCATCCTTCTTGGATTTCTTGTGTTTTTTCTTCTTTATTGGTGTTTCAAGAGCTCCTAATATCTCAATTTCATTTTTGGGAGCATTTTCTTGGGATTCAAATAGATTAAGTCTGCTATACCTTCGGATGGGCTGGAGAGACTGACTTGGTTTACTCATTGTTACAATGAACAAAATGAGAATAATGAGACTCTTATTTTGCAAAAATACCCTCATAGGCCTTACACTTAGAAAGAATCTTGATGAACAGATTACTCAAGCGTCCATAATTCTTATTAACTCATACAAATTATAAACCCTCACCACCCTAGGACTTAGAAACCCATAAACTAAAACAATTGTAATTGAAACAAGTAGGTATGAGTACCTAATTACCCGAGCAAAAGCCTATCACACTACTTCTACAACCCTTTACCAAAGAAATTGTTTTTCAACATTCTAGAAGATGCAAAATTAATTCTCGGCCTCTAATTACAAACAATGAAGAAGAATATGGCTAAAGGTCTCATTCTATCGAGAAGTGTAAGAGTGCCAACCATTAATATTCAAGGAAAGCTTGTGTGAGCAAGATGATGATCAACTACTTGATTTTTGAACCTCAACCATAGATCACACATTAAGATAAATCAATGGATAATTAATAAAGGTGATTAATTATGATAGAGCTAATTGTGTGCACTTTATGACTTTTCCTTAATTAGAAAAGCCCAAGTGGATAAACATCCACCCTATCTACATATTAATCATATATTTAGCATTAAAAGACCTGTTGTGTCATGTTTACCCACTCACCTATGGGAAATAATCCACTTGCAACTCATCGCCACAAGACAGAACGAAATGGTTATGATTTGATCTCAAAAAATAGGTTCGTAATCTACCTTGCTTCAATTTCAAATTCTCAAGTGTACCAACATATGAAAAAATTGATGGTCGCAATCAAAAGATTTTCCCAAATCTTGAACACGTGCTCGAAGAAATTAGTAAAATGGCACTATTTTAGTCCCTATGTTTTTTCTACCAAATTTTTAGCAATACTTCATCTCCACTAGAATCCATCTGAGTTGTAGAGATATTCCACATGGTAGATGCTTGTGCCCCATTCAAGAACCCGGTAGCAAGGGTGGGACCTGTATGGGATAGCAGGGAGCATTCAAGATTGACCTACATCACTAGATATCAACCGTTGATCCTAGCATTGTAGTAACATTTATCATCATCCAAGTGAGTGGACCCCTCTAAATGGCATAGGTGTCACACCGTCCATTAGCCTCTGGGATTTTAAAAATGTTAAATAAATTAAGACAGGGTAATGGGGAGCAGCTAAGATGGAACCATGTCACCCGCTAATGATCGGATATTTTCACCTTGATACCACCCATAGACCATTTAAAGGAACTTGGACTCGCCAATGTAGAAGACACATGGCTTGCACCCACTAGCTTGTGCAATTAAAATAATGGAAAATGAAATAGAGCGGGCACATGAGGGACAATTTAGATGAAGAGACATCTTATGATATTGGTTTTTGATCCTCCTCAAAGCACAACCTACTGACCCTCAAAAGGCATTGGACCCATACATGAATGTTACACATGGCAATCATCCACTAGCCCTTGTGAATTTTTAAATGAGAATAGAAGTCGAATTGGTGCTTGGAGAGCGGTCAATATCTATTCACATGTGATAATCGAATGATCACCATGCAACCATAAGTCTACACATACCACAAAAGTTAGTTTTAAAAGGGGGCATCACTAGGCAGACGACAATAAGGGACATGAATATACATGGATTAAGTACCAAGGTAAACATTAAAATTCTGATCAAATACTTAGGAAAATTTGAAGGACACCAACCCTGCAGAAATAATGACCATGTTTAAAAACAACTATAGGAACCGACTAGTAATACCAGGACCAAGGGGCCTATAATTGAATGAATCTGATGGCACAAGTCATAACTCAGAGAATCAAGAACCTGTACTAGAATGTCAACAACAAAATAGAATGCCAACTAGGACCCTTAGACTTAAAGATTGATTTGGAAGGGTTTTAGCAATACACGCCCTAAGCATTGGCGATGAACATAACCTTAAGCCAAAAGAATAAGGGTCGAAGCCAAATATTGCAGGATTTAAATGGAACCACAGAGGAAATTTATTGGGGGGTTTTCACTAGTGGCTCTTGTTGGGGATGTCTATTTCTTAAGAATAGAGCGAGAATTCAAAATCTCAAGTTTTGCAGACCAGACAGAGAGAACAAAACCTGGACCTACTTGGACTAGGAAAGAAGACCTAACCAAATCAACCAACATATGTACAATATTTATGAAACCTTAGACAAGAGAACCAATCTCCATATTCATTGAAGCCTTGTTTGAAATGCAAGCTTTCACTCGATATTATGCAATTTAACAAGACTTCAACTTTAGAATAGTGGCCCCAAACTTAAGACTAACACTTTCCCCTATCACAAATCTTGTTTTCAACTGTTTGTATCATGTTGAGACTGAGAGAACTCTCATGAATTACCTTTTTGTTGATGACACTGAAAACATTGAAATCAACCATTATGAACATAGGTCTAAATTTATTATCATCATTGCCAATCATATCCAATTGAGAACTATAGTTGATTACTAACTGGAACATATGATCTATGTGGCATTCTATCTGACTCAGTGTATAACCATATTCTACCAAATACCTATCCAATTAGACAAGAAAAGTAAAGCATTCATAGTCCATCTGATCACTATCATCATATGAGCTGACATTAAACTCATCTTGCTCCTTAAATTTAAACCACTTATACATATTCATTTCAGGAGTCACATCGAGGGGTACACACTCTAACCCTTTGAGATGATATTGCAATTTAATTTCTAGTACTCCAAGGTCATGATCACCTAACTTTAGGCCCACACCAAACACACTTTCTTTTTATGTAATAAACAAGAAATGTTCATATGCAATCTTCTATTCAAATTGGTGTTCATATTCATTAGAGCAGTATAAACTAGTTATGTTGCTAAATGCTTCACAATCCTAGGAAACTGAGTTATCAGATCCGATAGAATTTTTTATCTTCATTCAGATTATAGATGTCCCCTTAAATATCATTATCCAATTCATCCCAAGAATCAAAGAATATCTCCATATTAATATCATTAATATGGTTTATTTTACCCTTTGTATCAGCAACCGTGTCAAAGTAGGATGCCTCATGGGATGGGATACATAATTCAAGGATGATAAGGTCAATATCAAGGTGCTCAAATGCTTCCTCAACTGATAAATTCACTGATTGGTACAAAAAGTTTGTTACCATCTGAATGTTTCTTATTAGCAAACACACTTGTTTCTCCACCTATTTCCTTTTTGATACAATCCTCATCAAATACAACCCTATCTAGCTTTGCTAGGACACTCACATGTTCCACTTTTTTCTTATATGGACAATCATAGAAAATTGAGGCTGGATCTTGTTGGTTAGTAACATAACTCTCATCATTATTAGCATTAAACTCAAGCTCAAGACACTGAATATAGATAGTCTTGTCTTGAAATTCATCATCAACCATACTACTAGCACTTTCTAGTTCTGATAGAACCAAATTACATACAAGGAACTCTTTACAAGTACTTTGCTCATTCATTAGTAAAGACACAACCTCGTGAGTATTGATGTTGCTGGACCTTTCATATTCGAAGAATGCCTTCAAATCATCTTCATGAATAAATTCACATTCTTGATAAGAATAACTAGAGCTCTTATTTTTATTAATTGGGTTATCAGTTTCTAAAGGTGTACCAACAATATTTACAAATCTACTAATTTCTTCATTTACATTACTAGACAGATGTTTATCTTCTAAAAAATGCTTATCTATTAATTGGATAGATCTTTTATCCTTATCCACAGGTTGACTACTACTCTCTTTCTAAGATTCCAAATTTTGTATTTAATCATACTTGGCCTCCTCAACAATTCTAATCCAACCAACTATCTGATCAAAATCCCAAGCTTTGAATTCCTTAGGTAAAGCAATAAGACCTAGTTCATAAATGTCACAGAATAAACCGATACACACTGGATCTTTATGTCTCAAATTTTGAGTAATATCCAACAAGGCATATAAGAACCTTACTAACAATTCATATGGTTGTTCTCCCTCCTACCTTTTCATACTAGATAGTTTTTCGACAAAGAACATCTGATCAACATTGGTTAAACTTTTTTGAGATTCATCATAGATTTTTCTATGATCATCAAGTTGCAATGCTGAAAAACTTTCAAAAGCATCATCACCTTGACCTCTTCTTTCATTTTCTTGACGTGCTTTAGGACAAAAAACACATGTATCCACTTACCCCTTCGACATTGAATATCTCATATTATTCTCAATATCCATTGCCACTTTATATGCATGTTGCAATGTTAAGGGCTCTTTATCTCTTATCAAATATCCCATATTATTATCAAAGGCATCTAGATACACAATTAAACATTCTGCATCACTGGGTCTCATATTTTTCAGGAATGCTTCTTAATTCCTTTGTAAATCTGAGGTTGAAGGCTAGAATCAATTCCTCTTCATCCTTGTGGAATTCCCCAGAAAAGTTCCCTAATGCATTTGGATTAATCCTTTCCCCAATTTTTTCTATGAATTATACCATTAACTAAGTCCATGAAAGGATAGAATATATTGGCAAATATGAAAGCCAATCTCTGACATCTTTCTTTAGAGATTGAACAAATAATTTCATGACAACTTCATGATCTATCTCATAATCCTCCATAAAATATGAAAAATCCTTCAGATAGTGAAATGCTAATTTTGAGACTTGACCCTTCAATTTTGGAAAATGTTCCCTAACATCATTAGGAACATGATTTGGGAAACCTTGAATACCATTAAAAGTTAATGGTGTATATTCTCCCACAACAAAAAATCTTTGAGAACATTACAAGGGTTTCATATTTTTCATGCTTACATTATGGTCCCCACAGGGATGTACTAGTGGATGATACATTTGCTTACACCCCCTTACAAACTTTAAACATAAACCCTACAATTGATCACTACCCTATTTCTTTCTTTTTTTAAAATATTACAATGCACAATACTAGATAAATCTTTATTTGTAATTCTCTCTAATAGGCAGAATCTCAAGAACAAGCATACTTCTTCAATACAACATAAAAACTTTGAATTATACCTTGAGAAGTATGAAAATACTACTACTACCATTCCCTTTCTTAGTGCTTAACTCACTTGATTGGGAATCAACCTTCTTTCACACTATCACATATGATTTTCATAATAAGTTCATACTCTATGAAAATCCAAATATGGGAAATACCTGGGCATGTTGTAACTGCCCAAATATGAAGGCTTCATCACATCTTCATCAAGTTTTAAATAGATTCACCACCTCTCTTCATAGAGGATTGATCTTCAAGAAATATAAAGCTCATTCAAATATGAATTTCATTCTAGGTCTCGCCCAATAGTATGTCACACAAAGATTTATTTTCCTTCCTTAGAAACCTCTCATTATACCTTTTCTGGAGTTCTTCAAATAGTGCACATTGGTGCAGAGATCTTGGAGTCGCCACCCATAGTTAGTAAGACTATGAAAATATTTTGGAGTTATAATTGATCTCCAAAGTAATTTCATTTTCAAAAGAAGACAACAAATTCTTGAAACATTTTTGTGATTCACCTACGAATATCACAACTCTAGAACTCGAGGAGTAAAATACTTAACAAAACATTTGACTCTTCATTACTTTCCATCTTAGGTTATTTACTAGTCTTGAAACCTCAATGAATCTTAAGGCTAGATGATCTTCTATCATAATTTTCTAAAATCTTTCCCCAGTGGAGTCACCATTTGAGTTGGTTATTTTGTATTGGAACCAAAGTTAATCTTACCACTCACCTATGAATATGTCAGGATTCAATGGTTATCAAGGGTAAGGATTGGCAAACACATAAGTAAAGGTTTTAAGGCCCTTAATTCCTCACTTTGAGTTTTGTGAAACCTAGGAGGGTGATCCCTAGTAGTGTTTTCATAATGATACTCATATGCCATTTATTTCAATAACACTACAATATACACAGATGATTCTCATATAGGTGCTCAATTAGTAACTATATCCAAGAATTCGACAACTTCTCAAACATAATTCAAACATAGAGCATGAGAATGGTGAAGCCTCATAACTTTGTAACCCTTTAAATATAGAACTTGATTTGATAAATGGGTAATGACCAAGTTAATCAACACAATATAGTATAACTAATTATCTTAGTCCCTAATCCTTAAAAAAAATCCAATATCAATATGTATACATAACATGAAAGTAATTTCCATTCCTAACAATATATGAATCTCTAAAATGTTGCATTACAACATTTCATCATTTTGTTTTAACCCTTACTTCTTAATATTATCCTAGCATTAGATTTAATACAAATATACAACCATATTCACGTATCTACATTAGTTCCTTGAATTAACAAACAAGAATATAGCCATACATCCATTTGAATTTGATAGAGACAAATAACATAACCTTGATTATATTATTCATAACCTGTAAAAATAGTGCATAGGAGAGAAAAATGGTGCTGAACTTGTGATATTAATATTTTGTATTGCTAGTATTACCACTAAGATTACATATGCATATTGATAGACTAGGACCAAGGAAAAAATACTATATTATTCAGTAGCCATTTTTTATGCATGTGTGACCAAAATCCTGAATAACTCATGACCTAACCTCTTATTTTAGGCCCTGGAATCCCATTTATAAAGACATGGGAGCAACAAGCAGTAGGCCGAATTTCAATTACATTTTCATTCAAAGGAAAATTTCACCCCAATTTTAGAGATATTTTCCAAATGATTACACTTAATCATTTCAAGCCTAGGGGAATCAAAAGATAAAAAACTCCATGCAGTCGATTGAAGAAGACACACTAGCCTTCCAAGAGGCATCGTTCATTGATGCAACATCGCTGAAATCAAACGTCCACGTATACCAGGGGAAAAAAATCACACACTTGTTGGAAAAAATATATTCTCCATTGAGGATACAGAGTCCAACACTTCTCCATCATAGTAGCCCAAAAGACACCCACGTCAGCATCGAATACAAAAAATGAGACACACATTGAAGAGGATGATCTTGATGCAGTGGAAATGGTCTGATCGAAAACAAAAATAGGGCCAAAATTCTACTCCGATTCATTAGCATTAGACTATGCTCACCCTCCTCGTGTTTGCGCTGAAACTAGAGAAGAAACTACTCCTCCGTCAGAGTCTTCAGACAACACCAAAAAAAGAAGGTAATCACCATACTCTGGGTCAGTATCACCTCCACCCTCTGAAGGGCTATCAGAAACCTCAATGGGAGAAATGTACCTCCCTAGGTATGCCTTACGATACTTGTTTCTTTTCTTTTCTCTCTTCTTAGGCTCAACCAATTCCTTCCCTTTAACTTTGACCAATTATTTAGAAATGGTCCTCCTCAGGTGGTAACTACTTCAAACACCACCCTTCTTGGATTTCTTGCATGTTTTCTTCTCTATTGGTGTTTCAGGAGCTCCCAATAACTCAATTTTATTTTTAGGAGCATTTTTTGGGGACTCACACAGATTAAGTCTCCTAGACCTTCGCATAGGCTTGGGGTGATCCTACAATACTGGTTTACGATTTTTGGCCAAACTAGACACTGAACTTATTTTTTCTAACTAAATCTTCACTTTCAGGCACCTATAGCGGCTAAACTATGGGGAATTTGAAGATGATGCAAACTAGTGATTTGTGACATTTTGACCGTAGATTTTAAATAATTTTTTTTTCAAAAAATTTGGAATCAAATAGCACTTCTTTTTCCATCTCTTTTGAAAGTTAAATTTTTCTTAGTAAACACCATTTTAAGGAGTGATGCTCACCGTATACAACATAATTTTTTTTCCATGAAGCATAAATTTTTATTTTTTTTTAATTTAGATTTCTAACTATGATATATAGTGCTTTCATTTGGTTTCATAGTGTTTTATTGAAATTTTTTCCTTAATCAAGTTGTGAAGTCAAACCAATTACAATTCAAACATAAGTGGACTATATACAACATAACCTTTTTTGTATTTATCGAAATTCAATTTTTTTTGTTGGATCAAGGATTTCAATATCTAGTGCACTAATATTTTTAAATTTTTCTTTTGATAATCTACTATTTTTCCACACATGTAGAACATAGAGCTTGATTTTTGGTGAAAAACCTACATTCAGAAGAAATAAAAAATAAATATAATAATTAAATTAAATTTATTTAAAATTATACTTTTTGGGAAGCTTATAATAAGGACTAGATACTTACAAAAAATAAATTTTAGATGAATTCATTTGATCCCCCAAAAGGTGAATCAAAAGTGGTTTTTTATTAGCATTTTGATAGGTGTAAAGGAGACTTCGTTATAGGTATGGTTTAAAACTAGCAGGGTTCTATCAAAGGGGGTTTGATATAAGGTGGTTTGATCAAACCCTCTTCAATTGGAATCTTTCAAATGAAAGTTTTTAAGGCTTAAATCACTATATTTTCTAAAAATATGTGATTTCAGCAAAAAAAAAAATCTCCCAGAAATTATAAACCAACATTGTGGGATCACCCCTTGACAAAGTCACTTGGCTTACTCATTGTTACAATGAACAAAATGAGAATAATGAGACTCTTATTTTGTATAAAATCCCTAATAGGCCTTACACTTAGAAAGACTCTTGATGAATAGATTACTAAAGCCTCCATAATTCTCATTAAATCATGTAAATTATAAACCCTCACCACCCTAGGACTTAGAAAAACATAAACTAAAACAACTATAATTGAAACAAGCAGGTATGAGTACCTAATTACCTAGGGAAAAGCCTATCACAATATTTTTGCAACCCTTTACCAAATAAATTTGTTGCCAACCTTCTCATGGATGCAAACTTAATTCTCGGCCTTTGATTGCAAACTATGAAGAAGAATATGGCTAAAGGTCCTCATTATATTGAGTAGTGTAAGCATGCTAACCAATAATATTCAAGGAAAGCTTGTGCGAGCAAGTTGGTGATCAGCTACTTGATTTTTGAACCTCTATTGTAGATCACACATTAAGATAAATCAAAAAATAATTAATCAGGGTGATTAATTATGATAGAGCTAATTGCATGTGCTTTATGCCTTTTCCTTAATCAAAAATGTGCAAGTGGATAAACACCCACTCTACCTACATATTAATCATATATTTAAAATTAAAAGACATGTCGTGTCATCTTTCCTCTTTCATCCAGAAATAATCCACTTGCAACTCATCGCCACAAGACAGCGGGGAATGATCATGATTTAATCTTAGAAAATTAACTTTTGGTCTACCTTGCTTCAATTTTGCGTTCCTACATGTACCAACATTTGACACAATTGGTGGTCACAATCAAAAGCTTTTCCCAAATCTTGAACACTTGCCTAGAGAAATTAGTTAAAATGGCATTATTTTAGTTCCTATGTTGTTTCTGCCAAATTTGTAACAATAATTCACTCCACTAGAATCCATCTAGGTTGTAGAGATATTCCATATGGTAGTCACTCGTTGCCCCGTTGAGAACCTAGTAGCAAGGGTGGGACCTGCACGAGATAATGGGGAGTGGTCAAGATTGACCCACACCACCATCTATCAACCATCAATCTAAGCACTGTAGTAACATTTATTGTCATCCAAGCTGAGTGGGACCCTCCAAAAGGCATAGGTGTCACACTGCCTGCTAGCCCATGGTATTTTAGAAATGCTAAATAAAATCAGATAGGATAGAAGGGAGTGGTTAAGATTCAACCACGTCACCTATTAACGATTATATATTTTCACCTTGATACTGCTCATAGACCATTTAAAGGAACCTAGGCCCGCTAGTGTAGAAGACACATGGCTTGTGCCCGCTAATATGTGAAATTAAAATAATGGAAAAATAAATAGAGTGGGTGCATGGGGGATGGTTCAGATGAAGACACATCTTATGATATTGTTTGTTGATCCTCCTCAAAGCACCACCTATTGACCCTCAGGAAGCATTGAACCCAAAAAAATATGTGACACATGGCAACCACCTGCTAGCCCTTATGAATATTTGAATGGGAAAATAAATAGAATGGGCGCTTGGAGAGTGGTCGAGATCAGTTCATGATAATCAAACATTCACATGCAACCATAAATCTGCACATGTCACAAATTCTATTTTTAAAAGGGGGCCATCACTAGGCAGAAAATGGTCAGGGACATGAATATACATGGACTAAGTCCCAAGGTAAACCTTAAAAATTTGATCAAATACTTAGGAAAATTTAAAGGACACCGACCCTGTAGAAATAATGAACATGTTTAAAAACAACTTTGGGAACCGACCAGTAATACTAGGACCAAGGGGTTGGTAATTGAATGAATCTGATGGAACAAGTCACAACTCAGACAACCAGGAACCTATACCAAAAGGTCAACAACAAAATAGAATGCCAGCTAGGACCCTTAGACTTAAAAATTTATTTGGAAGGGTTTTAGCAATACAAACCCTAAGCACTAGTGAGGAACATAACCTTAAGCCAAAAGAACAAGGGTCAATGAAAAATATTGCAAGATTTGAATGGAACCATAGAGGAAAATTTTTGGTGAGGTTCCATCACCCTCGACATGCAATCTCAAAAGATAACACATAAGGGATCTATGGATTCGAGGTTAGGGTATGTCTTTGCTACAGTGATATAATAGAGCTTAGAACTTTCATCATTCCCCAAATACTTTGTAGAGCAAAAAGCACAAAAGAAGAATGACACGTAGAGAGAAAAAGAAAAGAAATGCTTTTAGGTCAACATGGAAGAGACCTAGATGTCTTAATTCCTTGAATCTTCCCCAAAAGGAAAATACAAGGAAAAGGAAAGACAATATTTATGACAAATAGAAGAATGTAGATATAAATAGAAGAATGTCATGATGGATTAAATTCTTTTGTATCCTTTCACCAATGGAGTAACAAGGATCATCCAGAGAAGTCTCAAAAACATAAAGACACACCAAGGAAAATGATACATGGGATCACATTACATACATGAAATAAAAAAGAACATAGAAAGAAAATAAAGAAAGTATGTCACATGCGAGCTAACCTAAATCAAGTCGTCCACATCCCAATGTTGATAATAATATATCGAAGGTAGATAACTAGCCAAAGGGACTACAACAAGTTCCATACTAGGACAATCACTAGGTTCAACATGTGGGTAACTCGCATCAGGAGGATAATCACAATTTCCCCCATTTGAATTCATAGAATTGGAAAATAATAAATTTAACTCACTATGCACTTCTAAATCAATCATAGAAATGTCACCATCATCATCCAAGTTAATCAAGAAAAGAGGTGTAGTGTTAATGTCCATTGTATGTTCTTATTTTTGTTTTGGTTTAAAATTTTCATGTTTTGGTGAAGGAAGAGAATCATCATGTTTTATTTGGGTTGGTTTATTATTTTCTTCTAATTGACGAGAAATAGCATGACGTTTACACCTCTTTCATGGCTTTCAAGTTGTGATGGTGTAGGAGTGGGTTTATCAACCATCGATCTCTTTTCTTCCCTTAAGGAAGGAATAGAAGGGATCTCCATGGGTTGGGAAGCCACTTTCTCTTTAGGTTTATAAAGTTATTTAGTTTTAGGAGGTACAACTGGAATTGTACAGTTATTGCTTGGTTTGTTATTGGATATAGGTGAAAGAATAGCATAATATTCAGTTTCTTTGATTCAAGCATAGGTTCATCGACAACAATTGGAGTGGGAGGAACAACTATGGATCTTTTATTTTTAGGTGGGATATTGGCAAGGGATAATTTTTCTATATTGAACTGGTTTTAAAATGATGTGGAAAATGGACTCACAAAGCCAGAAAGGAATCCCTAATCCTTGATTTTCCCTTTTTATTATTGGATGATGGTTCATTCAAGGAAGCCTAGGATCCCAAATTGGATTGTCTATCAACACAAAGGTGATTCAATTCTTAACAAGGGAGAACTAGGAATATTCCTTAGGTTTCGAAGGGCTCACTACCAAGCAAAAGCTTGGAAAAGACAACTTGATATTCAACTCACAAAACCTAGTAATGCAAGCCAAATAATGAATGCAAATGACAAAATTAAGTAAGAGCAAGTTAGGATGTATGTACCTGGGAAGTCTAGAAATGTGATAAAGATTCTGAAAATGCAAAAATGTTGTCAAAATATGCTAGGGAGGACTAAGACGCCCTTACTGTCTTCTTAGTCTTGCTGCTATGTTTTAGGGAAAACACAAAATATTTGGATGTCGAAACAAAATCCAAAAGAATCTTTGCAAAATACCTCCAGAAGGACAAAGATGCCCTTAGTGTCCTCTTAGTCCATAGCGATGAATGGTAGAATGTGGTAGAATCTGAAAGAAACTCTACAAAATATCTCCACTTGATTTACTCCTTTGGATGAGGGATGAATGTTAGAATGTGGTTTCTTATAGTAGAAACATGATTTTATGATGAATTTGGATAGAAGATAGGACATCATGTAGTTAGGATTATATAAAATGATTAAAAATGAGAGAAAAAAAATTCATTTAAAAAATTTCCATGGATTAAATCAATGGGAAAGATGAATTGGTTAATGAATGGATAGGATTGAATGAGAGTGAGGACATAGATTAAGGGCTTAGCCTTGTGACAAGTGTCACAAGATGGAGGCATGAGAATTAAACGTGTCATAGGTTTAAGAGCTAGGTGTGCTCACACATGTGTGAGCACACACATAGGGAGGCTCACAAAAGTGAAAAAAGAGAAAAATAGGGTGGATTCACATGTGTGATAGATATACTTACACGTGTGAGAAATGGGTAGGGTAGTTAGGTTAGAAAACATGTCAAGTGATGGAAAGTTTAGATCTTCATCCTTGTAGATGAATTTAATGGCTAGAATTGAATGAACAAGTATTTACGATGAGATGGGACTAAATATTCAAAAAAATGGTAATGAAGGTTAATTATACTAAATAAATTAATTATGTAATAGCTTATTGATTTAGTTAGACAATTTGAGAGATAGGGTTTGGGTGAAAGTACAAAGTTGTGTTACACTTTTATAAAGGAAATGGCCAACACTGATCTAACTTTTAAACTTGAATCACTAGAAAGTGGCATATATGTTTTGAATTTTGAAATGATGTAAACTAATAAAATGTGCAATTTTTAGTATATTTTATATTTGTATTTTTTTGACAAAATTAAAAAATTATTTGAATATAGTTTTTTTTATAAATTAACACTATAATTTAGTTGCTGATAAAATGTTGAAAAATGATGTTCCACTCGACGTCAAGCTTTATATAGTAAATTTAATTATTTTCCCTTCAATTTGTTTGTGTATATTTATAACTTGAAACTTTAAGGCATGGATATTTTTTTTTGCAATTTTAATAAATATATATTTTTCAATAAATATTTAAATGTGTGTTTATTAAAACACAACTGTTTCCACTCGATGTCAACTTTTAGATTGAATATTTATCTAAAATAGAAAACAAATTATACTATCTTAATCTAGATTCTTTTATCTAGGGCATCATATTTTTTAAAAAAATTTAATAAGTTTTATTATTTTTCTTGACATGTTAGTCAACCTAATATTTTTTTATTGATAACATACTTTTAGTAAAAAATAAAATAATAATAATAATAATAATTGAACTATTAAAATAAATATATTTGAAAACTAAACTTATGGATCTACAAAAGGGTATTTCTATATTTTTCAAAATATTTTTTTATATGAGTAGTTGTTGAAACATTAAATTTTTCAAAGAATTTCATTTTTTTAGTAAATTGGCCTCAAAGTGGTTTTACATATGCATTTAGCCAACAATTTTAGTTGAAAAAGTTGTGGACATATTTAACTTATCTAGAATGAATCTTACTAGATCATATGTTTGACCAAAATTGATTTTTAGTTATAAATACTAAAATTCACTCATGCTGATAAGTTGGCCAAAAGTGTGACACAACTTTGTACTCTTACCCATTTACACTTAGTTAAATTAAAATATACTTATTTAATTAAAGGTGAGGAATAAAAGTGGATGGTTGAGCTTAATTAAATTAAGGATGGGGGATAAATGATTAAATAAATAAATAATATTTATTAATTGACAAATATGGGGTAAATTCAAGTGTGGTCAGATATGGACAAATTTAGGTATCTACACATCTTACTATATATGATATGAATATTTTTATTTTACTTATAAATTCATAATAGTCAAATAATATTTATTTAAATAAACATCATTTAACTTTAATTCTAAAGTAATTAGTTGTATTTTTACTTTTTTAATATTAAGTGTTAATAAATGAAAAATCTCCAACAATAATTATAATTATAATATTTATTAATTCCTTATAATTATTTACTATGTATATTGTTATTGTTGTAAATATTCATGATTAAAAATATATAGTTATTGTCTAATAATTATTGAGAAAAAACTAGGTATATAAAATATTAACACTTTCATATTATATATACATATTTAAATGTATGTACACATATATGTATATATACATATATATGTACATACATACATACATACATGCATACATGTACATATTAGATGTGACATAATTGTATATCAACCTCTTCAATATGACATGCATCAAAGTTTACAAATCTAGTCCTCTTCATTTAAATCTATGTGATATATAAAAAAATATAGACCTCAAACCATTATGATTTTGGCATCTAGCCTTGACCTTAACTATTTATCCTCTCTTATAAAATAAATCCTTTGAATCCACGAAGGATTATGCCTTATGACATGAATCAAAGTATTACTAACGCAATCCTCTTCATTTAAATCTATGTGATGTATAAAAAATTAGGTCGAACAAGTATGATTTTGGTATCTAGCCTTGACCTTAACTATTTATCCTCTCTTATAAAATAAATCCTTTGAACCCATGAAGGATTATTCCTTACATAAGGAAGTTTAATGTATATCCTTCTACACAAGATTGCATAGAGAATATGAATATGAGTTCAACCATGTAGAAGAAAAACATTCAGTATCCTACTATATGATAAAAGGTCAAGAATATAAATGCTAATAGTGGATTGATAGAGTTTTGATTCTAAAATTCAAATATTATTTGATATGTAAGTGGTTACCAATTGTAATCAGCATGACATAGGAATTTTAATGCCAAAATATAAAGGACTCTGTCTCAAAGTTTGAAACATTGTTTTCTATTGACTATCTCATATTTCAATATTAAGAATGATTCTCAATTTTGACTTTTGAAAAATTCTATCAGATGTACTAATTGAGGATAGAAAAACATATAAAAAATTAATTACTTTAAAAAAAAAAAATTCAAATATAAAAGTGTTATTTATAGTAAAAAATTATAGTGAGAGTTTTCCTTCTTTAAATAGTATTTTTTAAAACTAAAAAATGTGAAGAGGATGGTCTTACAATATGAGAAATTGAGATATTACTTACAAATTATAGTCCAATAAAAAATTTCTTGATTTCTATGTAATGAAATATTTTTTCTTGATCTTTTTAATTATAAATTTAGAGTAGTAATAAAGTTTATATAAATAATGAAAATAAAATTATAAAAAAATGATAATGAATGCTTTTAAATCTTAAATGTAAAGAGAATATTAAAGTTATTGTTACAATTAAAAGTAAGTTTTTGAATTGATATTAAAAGAATATTCAAGATAATATTGTTAAAACTATTCTAATTTTTTTTAAATGTTTATATTTTTGAAAATATTTTAACTTAAGAAATGATTTACTATAATATAAATAATTGATAATATAAACATAGTATGATATTAAAATATTATATTTTTGAAAATATTGATAATATAAATTAGAATATTATATTATATTTCACTATAATATTATTTTATGATTTACTAATAATTTAAAGTGTCATGTATACAATTATATAATTAGACACAATCTAAAATTGAAAAGTCATCCATAAGCTATTACATTCTAAACCTGATTATAACTATCCCTATTAAAATGGTCCACAAACCATCAAATTCCATACGAAAAATGATCCATAAACTATTACATTCTAAACTTGATAATAATTATCACAATTAAAATTGTCCACAAACCATCAAATTCCATATGTAATCATCCATAGAATATTACATTCTAAACTTGATTATAACTATCGCTATTAAAATGGTCCAGAGACCATCAAATTGCATACCTAAAATCATCCATAAACTATGACATTCTAAAACTAATTATAACTGTCACTATTAAAATGGTCCGGAGACCATCAAATTCCATACATGATTGTAACATTCTAAACCTAATTATAACTTCCACTATTAAAATGGTTCGCAGACCATCAAATTCCATACATGATTGTAACATTCTAAATCTAATTATAACTCCCACTATTAAAATGGTCCGCAAACCATCAAATTTCATACATGATTGTAACATTCTAAACCTAATTATAACTGTCACTATTAAAATTGTCCACAGACCATCAAATTCCATACATGATTGTAACATTCTAAACCTAATTATAACTGTCACTATTTAAATGGTTTGCATACCATCAAATTCCATACATGATTGTAACTTATAACCATCCCCATTAACTATGACCAAGAAAGATTCAAAAGATGGTCCACACACCACCAAATTCCAAGGTTGATATTAAAAAAATATTCAAGATAATCTTGTTAAAATATTCTAATTTTAAAAAAATGTTTATATTTTTGAAAATATTTTAACTGAAGAAATGATTTACTATAATATAAATAATTGATAATATAAACATAATATTATATTTTTGAAAATATTGATAATATAAATTAGAATATTAAATTATATTTCACTATAATATTATTTTATGATTTACTAATAATTTAAAGTGTCATGTATACAATTATATAATTATACACAATCTAAAATTGAAAAGTCATCCACAAGCTATTACATTCTAAACCTGATTATAACTATCCCTATTAAAATGGTCCACAAACCATCAAATTCCATACGAAAAATCATCCATAAACTATTACATTCTAAACTTGATAATAATTATCACAATTAAAATTGTCCACAAACCAATAAAATTCCATATGTAAAATCATCCATAGACTATTACATTCTAAACCTGATTATAACTATCGCTATTAAAATGGTCCACAACCATCAAATTCTATACCTAAACTCATCCATAACATTCTAAACCTAATTATAACTGTCACTATTAAAATGGTCTATAGACCATCAAATTCCATACATGATTGTAACATTCTAAACCTAATTATAACTATCACTATTAAAATGGTCCACAGACCATCAAATTCCATAAATGATTGTAACATTCTAAACCTAATTATAACTCTCACTATTAAAATAGACCGTAAACAATCAAATTCCATACATGATTGTAACATTCTAAACCTAATTATAACTGTCACTATTAAAATGGTCCTCAGACCATCAAATTCCATACATGATTGTAACATTATAAACCTAATTATAACTGTCACTATTTAAATGGTTTGCAGACCATCAAATTCCATACATGATTGTAACTTATAACCATCCCCATTAACTATGACCAAGAAAGATTAAAAAGATGGTCCACACACCACCAAATTCCAGGCTTGATTGTGGCTGTAGCTATCGCTATTAGCTACGACTAACTAAGCATCCATCGTGATTTGACATTTTAGAGACTAATTCTAATAAGGTGGAACTCGAGATAGGCGAAGATATGATTGATTGAAGCAAATTCTGTCAATAGAATTGAGATTCCGCGTGGGTTTGGGCAACCAAAACAATCCCTATCTGAGTGGGTAATATATCAATGTGAACAAGGTCGAAAGGAAATCCCTCCTTCCAAGGTTTCTTACCCATTTTCCCACCCGAGGAATAGAGAACAAGATATTATAAGGAATTTATTGTTTTTTTTGCAGTACATGCCCATTCGAAGTAAAAGGCTATAATCTTGCAAAGATTTTATGACTTTCCATTATTAATTACAATGGCGAGATTAAGAAACTGTTAGAAGTAATTTATCGATTAATAAAAGGTTATAATTATTTTGAATTATAAAAGTATTAGTTCCTTCTTTAATCTGTTTATTTAATTGTGAGTTACATAAAATTTTACCAAAAATAATAATGTTGAAATATGGTATGTGTTTACACTTTTCAGATTTCAAACAATCATCTTTTCAGTTTCGTGTAGGCTATGAGTATTGTTCAATGAGAAGGGATGCTTAGAAAATTATGTACATAAACTTAACCACAAATACAAATAATTGCATTAAAAAAAATAAAGTATTTAATGTGTATTGTTAATAGAAGAATTAACATACATTGAGTGACTTGCAAGTGGGAAGTCTGTTGTTTGGAGCCTCAATCCAAGTTTCCCTTCCTATAAATAGTTTAAGTTACTAAGACACGGAAATAGATATAAAAGAAATCCTTTTTGAAATTAGAGTTTATTGACTATTTTCTTAGAGAAAAGAAAAGAAAATCATCTATAAAAATGGTCTATACATGTTGTTTCTAGTATTCCTATTTTGTTCAAATTAATGCAAGAAGTAAGTATGACATTATGAAATGTATTCAAAATTAATTTTCATATTCAATGGTTCTCATTTTCATTGTTATACACATATAGGTATCTGAAAAACATCTATTGGCATCCAATAATTGTAATTTAACGTATAATTTTATTTGCAAAAATTTATAAGGTACTATAATTTTTTTAATTATTATGATTTATACTTAATTTTCTAATAGATATATACTCAATATCTATGCACAATTTTTTTGGAATAGTTCTTACTTTTCTATTGCATAATTATTGTATTTTACAGCTAATATACTACTAGTGTGAATAATTAATCTATTAACTATACTTAAGTGTACTTAGGTTGATGAGGTTAGAAAACATCTTGTACCGAATGTGCAACATTTAAAACTCTAGAGGTTTCCAAGTTATTCTTTTAACCTCATGCACACACCTTTTGAGGTTGGAAGCATTTCCATCTCAACTCAAAAGTCACTCAACACTTGGCACACAAGGTGGATGACTTGGTCATAGAGGTTGTTGGTTTGCACACTTCAAGTTTTCCTAAGGTTGAAATTTATAGGACACTTGTCTACTCTTTTGTGCCACATCTTGGGGCACTTGTCAATCCATCTCATAGGCATATTGTCTCATCCTTGTCTATATATACAAGTCTTCGTAATCATTATCATTTTGGTCCACTAAATGCAATATTGAATTGTGTTCATTGTTCTTGTCATTTCATCTCCTAGATCTTCCTAATTCTCACACCAACAACCTCTATGACCAAGTCATCAACCTTTGTGTGCCAAGTGTTGAATGACATTTGAGGTGAGATAGAAAGCCTTCCAACCTCAAATGGTGTGTGCATGAGGTTAACCAAATAACTTTGTAACCTCTAGAGGCTTAGAGGTTGTACATCCAGTTAGACAAGATGTTGTCTAACCTCATCAATCTAAGTGTATATAAGTATAGTGAGTAGATTAATTATTCAAACTAACATATACTAGTATGTAAACAACATACATATATTTATAGTACAAATCTTATAATCTATTTAATACAATATATTTCCACTCTAACTAAGTTATATACACAAATATTATGTATACATATTTAATCATAGTATAATTTTACATATGTTTAAAATGAAAAAATCAACAAAAAAACTTCAACACTATAATGCCACATATTGAACACTCCAAAAAATTTACAATTAATAATTATATTTTATCTAGCTATAAATGTTTAAATGTTCCCTTATAAAATATTGTTAACATCTTACTATAATTAATATGAATATAGATATTTTCAAAACTATAAATTATACCAAAATATCATTTAATTAAATAAGTATTAGTTTTCTTTACCTCAAAATTAACTAGTTCCACTAAATTGAAATTTAAAAGTTAAGCAAATGTTAAAATTAGTGTGTAAATTTAAATGTTAAGCAAAGTTAAACAAATGAAAAACTTCAAACAATAAATTATAAAATCACAATTATAACATTGATTTATTAATATTGAATGGTTTCCTTTAATTATTCACTATCATATAAGTGTGTAATTAGTGTTTAAAATTCATTAATAAAACAACATATACATAATATAATATGTTAACATTTCATTATATATTAGTTTTTTTACATAAATGTGACATGTGATTGTATATGAACCTTCTCAATATAATTGATATATGACACAAGTGACAATTTTTTTTTGATTAGGTAAGAAGGGTAGGGACTTGAACCCTTAAAAATTGAAAAAATAGTGCCAAACAGCTCAACAAAATAGACTAGCCCAACACAACCAATCAAAGAGAAACAACAAGACAAAAATAGCTACTAACAAGGACTAGCCAAAAACAATATACAACAAGAACAGTTCAAGAAACAAAGCTTGAACCAAGCACAACCTCTAAGGGAAAGTTAAACAAAACCGTAAACTTCTTCGAAAAATGTTTCTTCTTTTTGTGAACCATTATCCAGGGAGAATTAGAAACTGAAATTGCAAAATTTTGATCAGAAGGGGAAGACTCCCCTCTAGAGTAGTAGACAAGAGGAACGACATTTACTTCAGGTAAAGCATCTGAAAGCAGGCTAGGAATAGCCAAATCTAGAGACCACACAATAGTGTCTACAAGAGGAGAAACAACCTTCACAACTGAATCATGTGGAGCAGAATGAACCTACACAAAAGGTTTTGAAACTTTTTCTAGAATAGGGGCAGTAGGGGAATCAATAGGAGGAGCAACACCACCTCATCAATATTATTTTTATTCACAAAAGGAGAAGGAGGCCTTGATTCTTCATCAGAAGAAGAAAAATTAGCAGCAGGGTGCATTGTTAAGTGTTCACGAAGTGAGTTATTCTACCAAGTAGCAGAGGAAGTAGGGCAAGAGCCATGAGAACAATAATGAGCCAAGTGACCAACAAAAAAATAGCATCTACAATGAAAAGGTACACCTTCGTTGTCCATGATTTGAGACCATGAACAACCATTAACCTAAAAAACTACCTCGCCAGGTAGAACCTTTGAAAGATCAATCTCCACCAAGATCGTAGAAAAGGAGGTGTGAGTAAAATTCTTGGAAGCCATATCCACTTTCAAGAATCTACTAAGAGCATTACCAATGCCCTCATAGTTAGAGGAGCACCAAAATTGTAAGGGAAGATAATGCAATCTTACCCAAACAGGCACTACATATAAGGGTTCATTCAAAGCATTAAAAAAAAGAATCCAAGGTCTAATGGAGAGGGGATGAGAATCCCAAACCCACAAACCATAGTCTAAAATAGCTTGTCTATCCTTAAGAGAGTTGAAACTCACAACAACAAAAAACTCTAGAAGAAGGGTGAATCTCCATCAGACCGTCAACCAAGGAGCCCAATGGTTGGTGATCCAAAGATGCAAGTCAGGGAGGGAAGGCCACAAGTAGAAAAATCTATAAATAAGTGCATTCTTGGAGTAAAAAGCAATATTTTCAGCAACTTCCTTACCTAGAGAGACAATAAGAGCAACATCTGCATACAACAAGGGACGCACAGAGCTCTCCCTTGGCCTCTTCAACTTCACAGCATCAACAAATGATGGCTAGGGACCAAGACGAGCACATAGGCTCCTGGTAGAGTTCATGGAAGCCCCAACCACACCCACAACAACAGTCGGGAAATAACCCACAGTCATAAAAGCAACATTAGTTGGAGAAGAACTCATGGCCTCCCTAGAAAAAATTGTTCGCTTTGCACCATGAATAGAGCCATTCCTAACCGTCGAAGGGCCCACGTCAGACTACAAAGGGATTGACGTCGAAACACCAAACAAAGCACCTAGAGAAATGTCCAGAGGAAGGGGAGAGTTTGAATTTAAATCAACAACCCAAAATTGCAGTAAGGCGATAAGGACTGCACATCCGGGCGGGACGTACCCGAGACAAAATAATTCAATTTTTTTATTGGGCGGGAGAAACCAGAAGCTTCCATTGAGCGATTGGCTCCTTGGAATTGTTTTTAAGTGACAAAATGTTATAAATGTTTATTTCATATATAATACAATCAGTTTATAATTTATACATCATACACATTTAAAAATTATTATTCATAATTAAGATATATAGTATCACATTTTTAAATATTTAATATAAACATAATGTTCAATGTGCCATTGAATATATTTTTAAATATAAATATAATTTATATATAATAATATTAGCATATATTTTTTTTTTAATGAAAAGGTAGATATCTATATTAATATAAAGATAAAATTATAAATTCACAAAAAAAGGGGTGGGTGGTTAGAAGGCACACCCCGAATGTTACATGGGCAAAGCCCAGAAAAGCCAAAAACCAATATCACATGGGCCTAGCCCAGAAGTTTAACAGCAGAAAATAAAAATCATGCGGCCAAAGCAGTGCTAGTGGATCCTGGGGGTTCCCTGTCATCCATATTTTTCTCCCATACATTAGTGGGGTTTGGAGGGACGTCAAGAGGAGCACCCCAACCATCCTCATCTTTATCTTTATCTTTTTCTTCCTCGTGCCGGGGCAAGATTGCAAGAGCCAGCTACGGAAAGTTTTTACCACTTGCAGGCCAACCCAAGCCAGAAATAGGCGGAGCATCAGAGAGCCACCCAAAACTGCCACCACCACTCCCCGTAGCACCACTAGAGGGCCAGCCTTGACCAAGTCATGACGAAGGAGAACGAGCCTGCCTGGGAGGCCTGGAATCCCGTCGAGCAGGAGGTTGGGAGTGGGAGTGTGTTGAATCATTCCTCTTCCAGCCCCGAGAGGGTGACTGGTCGCGGGAGGAGGAGGGTGAATCTGGAAGCCGAGCCACAGTACAAGAGGCATTGCCCCCGTGGTCCAAAAGAACCTCCAGGTGAGCCACCTCCAGTGCAACCTTGTTCTCTTGCACCTAAATCTGTAGGAGAACATTAGAGAAAATAACAACTTTAGCATAAATAGAGACATTAACATCCAAATGAGAATGAAAAAATATGCAAACATTTCTGTCTTTCATGATATTGAAGAAGATTTCCACCCTGAAAGTGTGCCAAAGCTAGGTGAACTTAGCTGGAATTACAAGCAGGTCCCCCAGCATAACCATATGCCAAGAGAAGGGTTTCGGTCAAAAAGGTCGAAAAAAATCATGAATCCAAGTTCAAAGTTGTTGAGCTCTGGAACAAAACCAAAAAAAATGCTTAAAGCTTTCAGATTGCCCATAAAAAGGGCAACGAGGGTCAAGAACCCCCAGATGAACAAGACGAGAGCCCACAGACAAGCCTTGGAAAAGAATACACCAACCAAAGTGGGTCAGCTTCAGATTAACTCTTGCAGACCAAGTGGCATCAAAGCTCTTATGCCAGGTATGGGCAGAGGAAATAAGAAGCCACCTTTGGTTGAAAGTACTGATCATAAGAAAATGGGGTGAAAGCCACCTATAACCAAGTCGCGGCTTGTAGCCCCTGAGAGAGGTTTCTGGAAACCATTTTCAGTCTTTCCACCAAGGTTTGTGCCCACGAATGCCAACCTTGTGAAGCATATCTTCCGGAATGACACTCACCAGCCCGTCGAAGGTAGAATGGTCCTAGTTTTGAAGACTGTACTGGGCTTTAAAAGCATCCCACTACAAAGACTCATAGTGGGTCGGTGAAAAAGCTGATGCAGGGTTTGAATGCCCTTTTTGTGAAATCTGAGGTCCTTGAGCCAAGGTGACTTGGCCAAGGGTTGACCCTTCTGAACTAGAAGGGGAGACCACCATAAGTTTTGTTGGTTGATGGAAATCCCATCACGAAATCCATCCTCGACCCATCGGAGCCACGGTTTAATAGTTTCCCAAGAGCGCCAGATTCTTTTGGCCATAAAGGAGCCAACAATTTGAATCGGCTCCCTCATAACCAAGAGGGTTTGGAGACCAATTCCTTTCTAGGTATGTTTGTGAACAGGAAAGCCAGACTGAATACAATGCTTGAGGAGAATTTTCCAGGCTTCATCTCTGGTAAGAGCCCGGATAATCCATTTGACACAAAGGGAAGTCCCTTGCCATTGAGTGGAGAGCAGCCCAAGTCCTCCAGAGTCCTTGGGGAGAAAACAATACTCCCAAGCAACTCGATGAAACCCTTTGTGGGTTTCAGAGGAGGCCCACAAAAAATCCCAAAGTAATTTTTCAAGCCCACTGTAGGCAGATTTTGAAGGAGCCCAATAGGAAGAATAGTAGACATGAGCGGCTGCCAAAATTTTAGAACAAACATGGAATTTACAAGCTAATGAGAGAGGCTTAGTAATCCAATAGGCCAGCTTCTGCTCAACCCTAGAGAGCACGACTTGCCAAAGCTCCCGAGGGGAAACCTGAAAGGTGAAGGGAATTCCAAGAAAATGAAAGATTTCTCCCTGCCCAATCCACTTCTAGTTATAATTCTGGAGCCATGCAGGAGTGGGGAGCACCGATTGTCTGTAGCATAAGTTCTTGTTCCATTGAATTGCAGAACCAGAGGTAAGACAAAAAGTATCAAGACAATCAAGGGCGGCAGTGATGGATTCTTCCTCTTCTAAGAGAGTGAGAAAAGAATCATCTGCAAAGTGTCCATTGACAAGCTACTCCCGGGAGTCCGAGAGAGAGATCCCTTTCACATGCTGTTGAGAGACAGTATGGGCCAAAAGATAGCCAAAGCCTTCAGCAACCAGCACATACAAAGTAGGGGCAAGAGGGCACCCCTGGTGAATAGAATGAAAAAGACCAAAAGCAAAATATTGGTAGCCATTAATGGAAATGCAAGCTGAAGCATCGGAAAAAAGTATGCGAACAGACTGAATAAAATTGGGTCCAAATCCTAAGGCTTGCAACATCGCAAGAATGAAATGCCATACAATGCGATCATAGGCTTTGACAAAATCAATTTTAATGAAGATCGCTTTCTGGTTCGACCACCGGGCCCACTCCATGCCTTCCCAAGCAGCAATAATATTATCCAAAATAAACTTGGATTTGATGAAGCCAGTCTGCTTAGGGTGCACAACTTGAGGCAAGAGCTGGCGAATTTTTCAGGGCTAGAGCTTTGGCAATGATTTTTTAAGAAACATTGAGAAGCATGATGGGCCTCCAGTTGCAAATATCCTCTGGATCTCCAAGCTTAGGTATGAATTTTATATTGCCTTTATTTATTAAATTGACTAAAGAGTTGGTTTAAAAGGCTTCAAGATAAACATGATGTAAATCACTCCCAACATAGTCCCAAAGGGATTTATAAAATTCACAAGGGAATCCATCAATCCCAGGGGCCTTGTCATCAACCATTGAGGAAACAGCTTCCTTGAGATCTTAATAATTGATCACAAAAATTAATCTGGGCTAAAGAAAGCCTATGTGGCACAATAGCAAGGCAGTCCTGAAGGGCTTGCTGGCACGCAAGCATGGAGTCTTGAGCAGTGAAAACCTATTCATAATGATGCACAAAGGCCTAGAGAATGTCAAGTAGCTCAGAGAGCACCTGGTTACCATCTTTGATAGCTTTGATGCCTGGGGAAGAGTGTCGTGCACGAAGAGCCAAAAAAATTTTTTTGGAGGCATGATCACCAATTTTAAGCCAGTGAAGCTGAACTTTGATTTGAGTGCCTCTGGTAGTATAGGCATCGATCACTTGCTTTTGCTACCTTAAATCTTCCACCCTGACTTGATGTGATGGAGAGAAAGGATTGGCCGCCAAAGCCTCCATAGCAGTATGCAAGTCGGCAGTGGTGGCCTCATAAGAGCACCAACGAAAGATAGTTAACTGGCACCCATAAATGTGCAAAAAATGTGTAGTATGAATGATGGCATCATTCCACCAAGCAATCCAGCCTGTATGGCCAGGTGGCCTGCACTCCAAATTCCACACTTGGTGAATGTGGGCCAGGGTGGGCTTATGACAAAGCAAGGACATGTTAAAAAAAAATTGGGTCTTACACGTGTGGGGCTGACGAGATGCCCATTCAATGCGAAATTGAATTGGGAAGTGATCAGAAAGAGTCACATCCATTAACGGCTTCACTGGCAAGGCAAAGCTAGTAAAGGAAAAAAAAGAGTGAGCCAAGATCATGGCATGATTGAGGCATTTAAAGAGTCTGTCAGAACCAACCCTATGAGAATGGCGGTGACCCATATTGGGATAAAAAAACCCCAATTTATTGCGCATGTAAAACCATGCCTCCCTTTCTCCCATAGCCCAATGGAAAGGCAAGGTGCCATCCTTGTCAGATGCCATCTCCACCATATTGAAATCCCCGCAGAGCAACCAAGGTGGCAATTGGTAGAGAATCAACAATCCAACACCAAAGTCGGCAGCGCTCCACGACATCATTAGAGGCATAAACATTAATTATCCCAAAGGAGTGATTCTCAATATTGAGAAGAACCCAAACCACCCGCTGGGAGGGGTCAACCCCATTATCCCCCATGCATGAATGTAATCATGGGGCCAAAAGAGTGGCAACTCCACTATGACCAGCTTCATGCAAAGTGCAAAACATGGTACTGGCTGGCCAAAAATAGAATGACAAGCCGAAGCGAGCAAAAAAATTGAAATTTTAACTTCCTGGAGACAAAGCACTTCAATCCCTGTGTATTTCAGCAAAGTATTCCTAATAGAATACTTCCTGGAGAGGTCAGTTAGACCTCGAACATTCCATGAGATAAAATTCATGGATGAAAATATTCCATACTTACAGAATCCAGGTCCTCTTCAACCAAGGAAGAGAAGCTATTCTTCAAAAACTCTTGTGGGATGGAACCAAGCTGAATAGGAGGAGAAAACCTCCATTTTTTAGGCACATATTCTCCTTCTTCCAGTCGAGGAGACGGGTTGCGAGCCCACCGTTGAGCTACCAATGCAGAAGAAAAAGCTGAATGAACACACAAAACAGCCATAGGCTGAGGCGTGGCCTTTGACCTGGGTTGTATAACAATAGAAGTGGCTCTTGAGGGAGCAGTTGTCCCCTTCTCTGAAGGGTTTGAAACCATTTTGTTTGTTTTAGGGGCCTTGGGAGCCGACCCAGAACTAGACGACTTATTTTTCTGGTTCGAAACCGTAGTCCACTTTGTTTCAGCCTTAGTAGCAGGCTCTACCTATCGAGGCTTTTCAGCATCCCATGACTGCGAAGAAGTTCAAGGAATTGTCAAAGGGAAGTCCTTGATCTTGTGGTCAGCTGACTAGCACCGATAGCACGTGTTGGGTAGATTGAAGTATGTGACTTTCTGGGTGTACCTAATATCACCAATTTGGAGGTCTACAGACTCTTTCAAATCCTTGGATAAATCAACTTCCACACAAACCCTCTTTTGCGGATGGGCTTCGAAGAACCTATCGGGTTTGATACAAACAACCCTCCCCAAAGAGGAAGAAATATGGTTCAGGAAGGGTACGCATGGCAAAGGTAGCCCGGGAAACTCAATCCGAATCGGGACACGCATTTTGGTGTCATCTAAGACAGTAAAATCCCGAGTCCATGCCTGGAAAACCAACAAGGAGGACCTAACATACTAGGGACCATGACCCAAAATAGCTTGGACATGAATAACTTTCGCAAAGCGGAACAAAAAAAAACCTTTGGTCAGATTTTGGACCATATCAAGGTGGAACCCATGAGGGACCCAGGCCTTGTTGACCCTATCTTTCAGCACACTTTTGGGGGGATGCCTCCCAAAAAAATAACCCACAAGGGTGTGTTGTTCGAGCCATTGGCTTGCAAAATCAAAATCAGGTAAAGGTTAAACTACATCAGCAAGGGCATCAAAATGCTTACCTTGTGAAAGACGTTTAGAACAAATTTTCGAGAGCGTTTCTTCAGTGGGGGAGCCATTAAACTATGCTGACGAATCACTAACACCAAGATGAATTGTTGGGTTAGTGTTGGTTGAAGGCATAATAAACCCCTAAAACCGCAGTAAATGCAGTCGTACTCAATGAAGGAAAAAAAATTATGCACAGGAAGCGCAATATGACATAGGAGGGGCCAAGGATGACCTCAAAAAACACAAAACCCTAGCAGAGCTCATTCACCGACCATCCTTAGATTAGATTTTAATTAGGAGTTAACTTCTATAGCATATTTTTTGTCTTCTATGTACCATATTAGCATATATTAGTATAATATAATAATGTCCTTTCTAATATAGTGTATACTTAAAATTGTTTCATGAACAAAGTAATTTTAGTGGAGATAAGGTATTGTAAAATTATAATTTTACGTTGGTTGTTTTATATGAAAAGTTTATAAAAATATTATTATAATTTGTTAAGAATGTGTGTGTGTGTGTCAATTAAAAGGATAAAATTACATTAAAAAAGAGAGAGTGCATTGATTTATAATATAACAAGTGGCTTTGAGTTTAAATGTGAAGCTTCAAAATTGAGATATTTGATTCAAGAGAATCCTAGTTGAATGGAAAATATTGTTTCAAAAAGAAAAAAATAGTTTGATGTTTGGAATTAGAGCAAGATAATGGGTCCAATTCTGAGTTAAAAAGTGAGAACTTGTTTCTTAAAAATTAGATTTAATAATGGATCTATTTTTGGGCAATAAAGTGGTAACTTGTTTCTTAAGAACTAGATTTTATGATAGTTGAGATAAAAAAAATTAAAAACACTTATACATAGAATATTAACATGTTGTAAAAGTATGAAATGTAGGTTTTTAATTTATTCTAATACCTAGATAATAGAAATGCCAATTAATGATGGGGATGACCCCGCAGTGTGACCGTAAGTCACAAGCCTTGTTGAGAGGGCAGTCTCATGTTTGAGATTCACCCACCACATGCAGGTACAAAAGGAGGACCAAGGATCGAGGATGCTTGCACGATGTACGAAGGTTGGTCTCATTGCAGCAGAGGATGCGGATATGAATGGTGGTGTTTAGCCCACATGCCTAGCCCCCGTGGCAGGTGCAGATGTTGATGTTGACGCTGAAAGGAGGTCAAGGCTCTGGTAAAGAGGGAGTAGTAGAGGTGGCGAGTGTCAGAGGAGGTAAGAATGAAGAAATTAGGAGTTTCCATGGAGTGATAAGGTGATGGATCGACCAAAAAGTTCAGGTGGAGCCAACGGAAGGAAGTAGGAGTGGAGAGATAAGGTTTGAGAAGGTGCTAGTGGAGTGATAAGGTGTGGTGGAGTGATAAGGGGAGAAGGAGGAGGAAGGTTGTGGATGGAGTAGAGATAAGAAGAGAAGGAGAGGAGGCTATGGGTGGGTGAAATTACAGAGAGATAAGGAAGGTTGTGGAGAGATAAGGGAGAACAAAGAGATAAGGAGGTTGCGAAGAGATAAGGAGGATGTGGAGAGATAAGGGAGGATGGAGAGATAAGGAGGCTACGAAGAGATAAGGAGGGACTAGAGAAGATCAAAAGAGGAGGATGAAGAAGGTGCGGATGCAGGAGGAACGTTGGAGTGATAAGGGGGTCATGGTCAGGCGTTCGAATCAAGAGCTAGATGCACAACTGGCTCACCCATTGACGACTGTTGAAGGTAGTTGCTGAAGAACCGTGACCTTAAGGCCCGCAGTGGAAATGAAGGAAAAATGACGGGGATGAGCCCCCCAAGAAATGTGGCCTCACTAGTCATAGCTCCAGTCAAAAGCGCTTACAGATAAAAAAAAAACCAGCCAATTAATGATAATAAATTTTAATTAATCAAATCCAGAAAAAAACTATACACATAATAAAAATGTCAATTTTATATAGGATGTGAGAAAGTAATTTTATAAAAAGGTATGTTTAAAAGGTGAAACATGCATGTATATGACCCAAAAAATAAGTAGTAGTGAAACTATATTTTAAAATAATTTTGTGAAAAGATTCAAAATGATGTTAAATTCCAATCAAGATAATATTTTTAAATTTTTTAGTAATTTTTTTAATTACAATTATTTTGTTTTTTTATAACCCCTCATGTGCTACCCACATAATTTGACCTAACATAATTGTAACATGATTGTTATTTTATTGTGTAGAGAATAATTTCTAGATTGGTTAGACATAAAACAATAAAAAATTAAAAATTAAAGTAATATAAAAATATATTATATGCCATTTCATGCTTATGAGGTATTTGATTAAAAATTAATAAATAAATAAATAATATGTCCATTTTTTAAAAAACATGTATTTTAAAACTAAACATTGTCATTTACAATGGGTTTTAATTTTGTCTTTTCTTTTTAAAAAACAAGTCATTAGCCATAAATTGTCAAAGTTAATTTTTAGTTTTTCTCCTACCATGATATCATACTTGTAGGTCTATGACTAGATGTTGGGTTCCCAAGTGATTTTCAATCCTAAAACAAAAGTTAGGATTATGAATTAAAAATGATATATGTTATTTTTTAGTGAATATGCACTTTTTGGAAAAGCAAATATCCATTCCTTCCAAAAAGAATTAATCCATGAATTTCTCACTAAAAGTGAACCTAGATTCTTGCACTTATTCTTTGTAAACCTTTTGAAAGTGTCTTGAATTGTTACGGCCATTCCATTATTACCATAAAAGTTAATTCTTATCATATTCATAATTTTGAGCATAGAGAATTATAGATAATTATTTGATTATCTAGCATCATAGAATTTTTAAATTGATACTGAAGCATCATAAGGATGTCCTAAATAATGTCATTTCTTTTCTAACAGTTTTATTGCAAACTAATGTGATGTGGCTTGTAACACCTCCTTAAGGAAGGCTCATTTAGTGGAGCACAATATATTTGAATCTTTTAATAACTAATAATATTATGCATGATATTGGGGGTGACCCTTTGGTGAAATGATGGGGCTTCTTGTCTATAGTGCCAACAACCAAGGTTCAAACATTGTGGGGTTACTTTCTACCATGTCAAAAATTACGGGGCCTTCAAGATCTTGTAGCTTGATTTACTTGTGAGATATGGAGTGGGACATTTGCATTCCACTTAGGGGTACATCCCTCTCTTAAATTTTGGGTTTCATTCCATAGTGTGATGGTAAAGTGGTGGTGTTTTTGTTGTGGCCACCAAGGTTCACACCTTTGCTAGGCCATTGTGATTGCAGGAATTATGCTTCCACTAATCCAATGTGATCGTAGGCTTGAACTACAACATTAAGGCTGCTAATGACATTCATGTCATAAGACAAACATTCAGGCCTATATTGTTCCAATCTCTTATAGGGTTGGTGTGCTCATGGGCTTTGTGCCTCTATTGGACTATCGTGATCATAAACTTAGACTATTCACTTGTGTTCATATTAGGGAGGAGGTCCCTCGTTTGTGACTTCCATACTATCTAAGACCAAACCACAATTTCTGAAATATTGATAAAAAGAAATTATTATCTATGATATTGTTGGCCCCAAGAAAATTTGTGGTTATGATTAGAATTTTGAAATCTTCACTTTCCCACACTCATTAAAATATGATCTATATTATATGTAAGCATCAAGTACCTAGGAACAATAATAAGATAATTCATTTAATATTGTACCTGTGATCCTCTCACATGTACATAGGGAAATGCACTATATTTTTAGTCGATGAATAAAAACAATGTTTCCGTTAAGTCAAATGTGATTAAAACTTAATATCATAAATCAAAATTTAAGATTAATGATTGTAAATGAACTGAAGTTTTTTATATTGATTTGACTTGACAAAACGTTATATAGTTACCAATTTCCTTTTTTAACATTTTTATTAAATTGGCCCCACACAAAGTGTCTTTGGTCGTATGTAAAATTCTGGAAAAAAACTGGAATACAGGAAAGACAAATAGGATAGTAGTGAGAATAGCTATGGAAAAGAATGATCTCCTTTTAAGCAAGGCCTTGTTGAGCCGCTTGTGTAAGAAGAGACTGAGCAAGAATGAAGTTCATTCTGTCCGACGGATGGAAACTATCCCAGAATACATATTTAGAGGCATTTGTACACGTCCCTATGGAAAATTCAGTGCAAAAGATAGATGCTTCTATGAACCCGGTACCACAACATCCTCTGCGCCCTTCAGCAAAACCTATGCTCAAAATAAAATATCAGAAACTCTACGAGAAAAGAGAAATAGTAGAAAGTTGACAAGTACATAAGAAAATGTATCTTACCATACTGAGCTGGATGGGTTGAGGCACCTAGAAGTAACCTGTAACTGTCTAAGTAAGCAATCCTGGTACCATCTGTTTCATTCATCTTATTCAACAGTTTCTTCAAATTCATATTGAAGATTGATGCTTCCTTATTCATAGATTCAACACACATCCCTTTTCCTCCACCATGCAATGTTCTTTCAAACGGTATGCAACCTAATGGAGGAAGAGACACTACCCCAAATTTCTTTGCTCCTAACAATTGAAGCTCCTAAACAATGATACCAATTTCTTTCATCAATATATACTGCCGGGGCAGCCTCTGCAAAGCATGAAATAAAGTGATAAAGGCAATTTACCTTAATAAAACCAGACAAAGTGCTCAACAAGTGCTTCCTAAATTTTCTGCGATTGGATTCAAATTCTGATAAAATGTTCAGATTAAAATACTGAAGATAGTCATTGTTCCCCGTGCTTACGATGTAAACGGCCTCAGATAAGATACGTGAAGCGTTAGCAGCTCCCATAATCTCACCCAAATCCTCTCTATATTGTTTGTATAGATTTAGCTGATATTCTAGATTTAGAATGTTCTGCAACATGCAAGAGATTCCATTTCTGCATGAGTATTGCAAAGATATTATGATGAACCAGCTAGTGCAGACACTTACCAAGACTTTTCCAGTGTCATCGTAGATACCAGATGCGGAGGAAGCAAATGTAACGCCCGTAACAATCCTTTCTCCATAAGCCTCACGATTCAAGTACCCCAGCGTTGGCGACACTAGGCCTAGCATCGATGCTGCTCTATTCCATAACAAACTATACTCAATACCCATATGATTGAACCTCACTAGAGAAAAAGAAAAAAGGAAAAAAATTAGCAATGGGAAAATTCTGTCAACGTCAATACCCATATAGTCTGTAACGAGCAAGCCGTTGCAGAATCTGCCTGTAATTTTTTTGTCAGGAAAGTCTCGTCCGTAAGGAGCATGATTGCTTTTTGCCAAGCTGAAAAGATCGTTATTATTTCCCACATCCACAGTCGAGTCTCCAAACGATATCAGTGCAGGGATTTCATTCAGCGAGCATTCAGTTAGGACTACATTCATAATTAGAATTAGAAGCACTGCTGTTCTCATGGCTGTAACATAATAATTTTCCATCTTTCCTTCTTCTTCCTCTGTTTGGAATACTGAACAACTTATCTAAAGCACCTGAATTTCTACTTCGAGATTGCCCACGAAAGGAAGAATTTGTGCGCAATATATCAATTATTTGTCTATATTCGAGACCACACAGGAATGGAAGAATTTGTACGCAATATATCAATTGTGAAAACATAACACAAACAGAGAAACAGAGAAGAGCAGATTTGGAGCGCTTAATCTTACAGGCTCATGTATTCAGTTTATAGACTAATGAACAATAAATTCTACATCTCCTAATTCAACGAGGTCGCTCATACATTTATTGAAAGACGGTGGCTTTGGTCAGATAAGAAGGTGACTTGCACAGTTGTAGGCCCTATCATGGTCAGTGCCGACGGATTAATTTATTGTCTAGTTCGAGACCACACAGGAAAGGAAGAATTTGTACGCAATATATCAGTTGGCTGTTTAATTGTTCCGCAAACAGGTAAGGGTAGTTCTAGATTTGGGGTGACGATTGAATTTCGGACAGATCCGCACGTATTAAATTTCGACAAAGTGTGACTTCAATCTAAGGAGTATCTGTGAATATCTGTCGCTTATCAACTTCGCTATCCAATCATCGTATACAAATTTCCTATATCAAAATTCTCACCAACCGTGTTTTATTTCACCATGGGACATGCATATTCCAATGGTGTTCCCAGAAATTAAGGGCAACGGTTTAAACCGTCGAGGGCTGGCTTAAACAGTACACTCTAAGCGTTGACCACGCTTAGGTGGCCGGTGTGGGTCCCGATAACCTTTCCCGCTTACTGTTCGCCGTTTTCGTTTTCCATTTACCGTTAGCATTTAACTTGTTCCTGCCCAGTCTCACCGTTTCAGCACATTCAAAACCAGGTTTCCCACGCGATTGGTTTTCATTTGTCAGTGCACTCACGGCCTGTGCCAAAGTGGCAGCTTTGGAGCAAAGTTTTGAGGTCCATCAAAGCATAACGGACTAGGGATTATTCAGGTATAACAATTCAATATGCTCTGGTAGACATGTATGCAAAATGTGGAAACATAGACAATGCAGATGAACTGTTTGACAGGATACTACAAAGAAATCTGGTCTCGTGGAATGCTATGATTACAGGATATGGACAAACTGCGTTTGTTGAAAAGGATTTACAGACTTTCAATCAAATATAATCGGCAGGTGTAAATCAGAATTTCGCAGTCTTTGCCAACATCCTCCCTACCTGTGCCAAAATGGGAGCTTTGGAACGGGGAGTGGACTTCCATCACAGGATAAAGGAAAGCATTTTTTTGTCAGATGTTGTAGCTGCAACCGCCCTGGTAGACATGTATGCAAAATGTGGGAGCATAGACAATGCACATGAACTGTTTGACCAAATTCCTCAACAAAATGTGATCTCATGGAATGCCATGAATGTAAGGTGTACACAAACGGGATTTCTTGAAAAGGCTTCATAAACTTCCAAGCAAATGCAATTGGCAGGTGTACAGCCATACTCCACAACCTTTGCCAGCATCCTCTTTGCCCGTGCCAAAATGGAAGCTTTGGAATAGGCTATGGACATCCATCGAAGCATAAAGGATAGCGCAATTTCGTAAGCTAAACCTGTGGTGGATGTGTGGATCTATTTTCTTGTTGCCTGCAGATCACATATGAATACATGCTTAAAGAGTATTTACAACAATGCTACTGTTTTATTTGAATCTTAAGAAAATGTGACTTTTGTTCTTTCAAGCATCTATGCAGTAATGGGCAGGTGGTGTGAGCAAATGGTAAGGATATTGATGAAAGATAAGGATTTAAAAAGCTCTCTGGATGTATTGAAGGCCATGTGCTTCTTTTGTAGGAGACATATGACATCCACATACAATAAATCTATGCAAAGTTGGAGAAATCGGATTGGGAGATGAAGGTAATTGGATATTTTTCAGATGCAACACTTAGTGGTGTGGAAAAGGAGTGAAAAAATTTATTTATCTGCCACCACAGTAAAAAGATGTCAATTGCTTTTGGTTTTGTAGACATGCTTGCTCGAACAATTATCAGTCTTGTTAAGAACCTTTGAGTATGTGTTAATTGTCACAATGCAATGAAATTTATCTCCAAGACTATTGCAATTCCTACTTTTAATGATTAGTTTAGTTGATTTCATGAAGAGGAAATGAACTAACTTGCACAAACATTTTGCCATAGATCAATCAGAGGCCTTGTTAATTCATGAAGATTAATTTTGTTAATGAAGTTATTTTGAAAAGCTTTACTTATGATAAACCTTAATATATGGGTTCTTAAGTTGGTTTGATTATTTTAGAACGCTTACAAACATTCTCTAATAGAGTTTCCACTTATTTATGCCTTGCAACACCATCTCTAGTTTAAGATAAAATTAGAGAACTCGTCTATTGATGTTTTTCCTTTTGAGCCTTTATCTTAAATATTATTTTTAATGAAAGGACCTTATTGTGCTTCTAATTCTATTTTAGTTTTATTTTTTACCTAAAGAGTCCTCCATTGATATTTGATCAAAGATTTATATATTTTTCCCTATAGTTTTTATGTGATATCTTTGTCTTGCCCCTTTTGAGATGATGTTGGGGCCTATATTAGTAAGTGCAAATTTATCCAAGTTGAGTGCTTCCTTTCTTAATAGGACCATATTTTGGCCACCATCACTAATAAATCTAAGAATTCATTCAATAGACCCCCTTATAAAAAATGTTCTTGTTGTAGTGTTTTGTCTTTCAATATAATCGCCACATGCCCAAATACCTCAACCTATAAAATTTCTAAGTGTTAGGGGTGATTGTGCCTATTTATAGCTTTTATTAGTTTGTAGGTTTCCTCTTGCCAATAATTTTTCTCTCCATTTCTTGAAAACCAATATTTCAATTTCTTTTTGAGACCTTTGGCTACTTCTCATTACCTAGGTACTTTATCATGGCTTTACCCACACTTCCACTCCCTATTTTGTCTTTGACTTTGTCCTTAGGATTTTAGGTCTCCATATAATAATGTACTTCTTAAGCTATCAGACTAATCAATAAATCTCAATTATTTTGCACTTAGAATTTTCCATGTTTCCTCTTCTTTAGCATTGAGTATTCACCATCCTTAATTCCTAATATGAGGATTTAATTTTCCTTTGAGTCTCAAAATCTTAGTGTAATGTCACAAAATTGTACCTAGGGGAAATTCTACATTTACGCATCTTCCCTAGCATTTATGACACCTTAGAAACATTAATGGCAAAACACCATGAGTCAAAATTTCATGATTCTAACTCCATGTGGACACATGGCAAGATGACATAAGCCTAACAAGGTGTTTCCCAAAAATCTAGGCTTGGGATGCTTGCACGGCACGCGGACGTCCGCGCGGTGCGCTAGCTTCTTGAAAAAATTTTGAGTTTGAAATGACGAATCTAGAACTCCGACCCTTGCGACACATGTCCTAGCAGTTAGGTCTCGAGTGAAATAGCTTTGTGCCGCCCTTGCATGCATGAAAACCCCTTTTTGGCTCTCATTTTGGGGTTGGAACTCATCAGTTGAAGCATTGTCACTACTTGCTCTAGTCTTGGGTAAGCTCTATCCTTGAATAGTAGCACTTTTTATAGGCAAAGCCATTCCAGACTGAGGTCCCTCCAGCAGCTACTAGCTCTCAAGCAAGCACATAGCGGTGTGCCTGTGTGCTCCAGAAGAGGGTCTTGACCCGTGGGTAACACTCTCTTTCCCTATCACTCTTTCCTACTAGCTCATTTACTACTTTGTGGTGTGGGCTCCACTCCGAAGTGGGTTTTTCTTTCACCACACACTTTATTTACTTCCTTTACACTCTTTTCCAAACTTGGTTGTCCGTGGAGGTGGGAACACCAAAACGGGGGTCTGACTGAGGCATGCCCCTATACAGCCCCAACCTTTTCCCCTTGATATTTTGTGCATGTTACGAAGTGAAGCTCAGAATAAAGATTTGAATGCACGAAGGTAATATTTTTTTGAGTTCTTTGGCATTTCTCTTTAGTTTCTAGCTCTCTGTCGATTATCTAGTCTTTTAAGCTTTCGACCCGAGTCTAGAAGTGAGATCCGACTTCACCTGCCTGAGCTCATGAGTTCTCCATGATTTAGGATTACAACCTGTCTTTTGGATGATAGCGCGTCACGCTGACGTCCTCAAATTACACTCATGTCTTTTGGCCGAGAGCTCCTCAGCTGGAGGTCGGAATCTCAAAGTCTCACTCTCTTGGGGTCTGAGGTTATTTTCCCGCTTTCCTTCATAGTTTCATCAATTCATTTAAGTTGAGGTGTATAACAGAAGTTCGTTCTCTAGTGATCTCTTGAGAATAAAGAGACCCGTGTGCAACGAATCCCTCTAATATCACCTTTTGGTGAACCTAACCTGAACTGTCAGATTTGTTTTTATAATGTCGCATAGTTATAATAATTCTTTCTTTGAAGAATATCTCGATATGTTGGAAGATTCTCTAGATGATTTATTAGAAGCACTCTCCCCTATCTATAAATCTTCTCAACAAACTTCTTCTTCACGAGCTGAGGAGTCGGTAAATGTGGTTGTAGTTTTTGTGGCCCCTCCAAGCCCTAAGAAACCCATCATTTATCTAACCCCGGCTGAACCATTCCCTAAAAAGGACTATTCCATCTATGGGATTTCATATCGTAGCAATCCATCAAACTTATATTGGAGGTTCGTGAAATCTACTGACTCTACTTCTTATAATGTTGTTAGGCATACGTACCCTACAAGGAGAAACAAACAAAACTTAGAACAACAATCATTTATTCCTACATCAGAACCTACACAAACTCCTACTTCCTTACCACCGTCTCAACCTAAGCCCATGATCAAAGCACCAGGTGATTATGATCTTGTTGAGCAACTTCGTGTTACTCCAGCTAAGATCTCACTTTGGGATTTGCTTCAAACCACTTTGGTTTATCAAGAGATGCTGCAGGAAGGTTTACAAAAGATTCTCTTGCTCACCTCTGCTAGGCCTACAAACGTTGATGTGTTGATGGCACATATTCAGGCATATTTGTGGAATATTGCATTCGACTCGCAAGAACTCCCACCTCTGGACGTGCAAAAACAAGAGGAACCTCTGATGATCATATTTCACATTAACAATATCAATATTAGACGTACCCTCGTTGATAATGGTTCAACTCTCAACGTTTGCGGTATGGACCTACTGCATAAAATTAAAGTTGATTCATCTTCTTTAGCGACTTCTTCCCTGTACATTTGTGGGTTCGATAATGTTGGCTGCCAAGCTCTAGGTACAATTATACTACCCTTGTAGTTAGGCCCCGTTACCTTGCTGACGTTGGTCTATGTGATGCTTGGCCCGTTTCTATACAATCTTCTTTTAGGGAGACCTTGGATTCATGCTATGGGCGCAGTAACTTCTACCCTACATCGTTCCTTAAAGTTTGTTGCTATCAATCAGTTGTTACAGTTAAAGAAGATTTAGAGGCTATGCACCTTTGTTTGCTAGCCACTGTTGGTCATAATTCAGCCGCATCCACTCTCAATAATTGCATTCCTTCCTTAACCGTTGATGCTATGGCATGTTCTTCATCAATACCCTCTATGGAAGTCGTCCCCCGAGTGAGTATCGACCAAGGTGAACCGCCTAAAGTAGAAGATCCTAAGTCTCCCCAATCTTCTCCTTCATCTCCTAAATCAAATGCTCTCTTAGGTGATGATTGGGGTTCCTTGAACTTCTCTGAATTCTTCATAGCGGAGTATACGTCGGACCCCTCTGGTATGGAATTCCTAGGTTCTACAAACATGAGGGTGGGTGACTCTCCCATTGAGGAAGAGAAGTGTGATATTGTCGAGGAGACCACTCCTCCCTAGGAGAGTGACCCCGCTCCTATAAAAGAGGTTAATGTTTGTGAACCAAGTAAAGGAAATGGGACCACTCCCATAGAAACTTTTGACGTCCATTGGTGAAATGAGACACTCTACATGGAGCCACCCGCTCCTGAAGTTCTACAAACTCGCTTCTCAATATGGCTATGGACAGAAAGGCCTAGGATGTATCAAGCAAGGAATAAAAGTCCCTATCCAGTTTAAGCAACGAAAACACTATCTAGCTTTGGGATGCTCTGTTGAACAGTCTAGACAAAAACCTTGGTGGAGTGTTAATATGATTTTAGTCGAACCATTAAGTTTGTCCATCCTAAGTTAATAGAAGAAAGCAGACAAGCCGAGAAGGTTCTCGTAGATGTCTTCTCTTCTGATGAAGCGTTAGGGGAATTTCTAGGTGCTTATTCTTTGTTTCCTCCTTATCATCACAAGAAACGATTCTTGTATCACTTACATAAACACGCATACTTTGGAGAATTTGTGTTCAGAGTCTATGAGGAAGACCCTCTATCTAACATCAGAGATGATGTTTTGATATATCATCCCAAGGACCATAGTCCTCTCCTTAAAGGAGATACTGTCGAAGTCCTTGCAGATCCTAAATCTTTGAAAAAGGTAATCAAGATTGGGAAGTGTCTCTCTTCTCAGGAAGCAAATGAACATTCTGCTCTCTTACGTATATCTTCGCTTGGACGTATGAGGATATGCTCAGTATTGATGAGTCCATAGTGGTCCATAATATCATTCTATGTCCTGACACCAAGCTGGTTAAGTAGAAGGTTCAAAAGATCAATTCTTGCGTAGCTCTGATGGTGAAGACTAAGATAGAAAAGTTGTTGAAAGTGGGTTTTATCCGTCCTAATTACTATTGTCCTTGGATTTTGAATATAGTCATTGTTAGAAAACCTGAAAGTCATATTCGTACATGTATTGAATTTTGAGACCTTGATAAGGCTTCTCTTAAAGATGACATTCCGTTACCTAATATAGATATGATTGTGGACTTGACTGCAGGCCATGCGTTGTTATCTTTTATGGATGGCTTCTCAAGTTATAATCAGACCCATATTAACCCGGATGATCAGTACAGGACAACCTTCACTACCCCTTGGGGTACTTTCTGCTATGTGGTCATTCCCTTTGGTTTAAAGAATGAAGGAGCAACTTACCAATGAGCGATGACCCTGATACTCCATGATTTCATTCATAAAATCTTAGAAGATTATGTTGATGAAATCTTGGTGAAGTCTGTAAATCATCAAGATCATGTGAAGAACCTTCGTCTTATCTTTGAAAGACTTCGAATTTACAAGATGAGACTCAATCCCAATAAGTGTGTCTTTGGTGTAGATGCTGGTAAGCTCCTTGGGTTCATAGTCTCCTATTGTGGGATCGAAGTTGACATGAATAAGATTGATTCTATTGTTAACATGCCTCCACTGAGGAACATCACCAAGCTACAAAGTTTATAGGGAAAGATTCAAATGATTCATAGATTGATATCTCAGTTGGTTGATCGTACCCTCCCTTTCACTCACTTATTGAAAAGGGATGTTCACTTCATATGGGATGAAGAGTGTCAAAAATATTTTGAATCCATCAAAGCTTATTTGACTAACCCTCATGTGCTGATGTCAGCTATGCAAGATAGACTTTTCCTTCTTTATTTTGCTGCTTCACCATACACTTTGGCAACTCTGCTAGCTCAGTATGATGATGTAGGAAAAGAGAGAGCAGTCTACTACATTAGCTGCTTCCTTGTCGATTATGAAACCCGTTATTCATCCATGGAGAAGCAATGCCTTGCTCTTGTATTCACCATGCAGAATTTGAGGCACTATCTCCTCCATGTTGAAAATCATTTCATAGTGAAAACAAATGTTTTGAGACATTTATTCGCTAGCGCTAACCTTGTGGGAATATTAGTGAAGTGGGTTATGTTACTCTTTGAGTTCAATATAAATTTTGTTACTCAAAACTCGATAAAGGGACAAGAGGTTGTTGATCAATTAGCATGTGCTCCCTCATTTAGATCCTTCCCTGGGTTGGATATGTTTCCTGATGAGAATATTTTCACAATCAACTATGGGGTATGTGCAGGATCATGATGGGCCAAAAAGTGGTGATATGTAAGGATATGATGGCCCATGTGGCTGACGACTTTTTTTTAACCCAAAATTGATGAAACGAAAAGGGTTTTTAAAGGATATTCTTAGCTTTCCACCAATATAAATTATGCTTTACTTTGAATTTAATAAATAATTATTATTAATTTTCTATTTGAATTACGACTAAAGTCTTGATTGATAGGCTGATTGAAAAACATCTATAGCTTTCAAAGGGTATCACATTTTTTGAATCTAAAACATGCATCACATTCTATGCTTCACATACTATAGGATTAAAAAAAAAAATGAATTTAATGAAGTTTTGATAAACTTAAGGTAGTCAGACGTACGAGTTTTGATATTTTTTAAAATTTGTAATAAAAAAATAATAATTAATTATTTACTTGGAAAAAAATTACAAAAAAATATGCATCACATTGGCACATGAGTCTTCTACTTATATATAAAATCTTATAAGAAAATATTATCATTTTATTGTGGCTAGGGTGGTCAGACAGACACCTACTTCTTATTTTTTCCCTAAAATTTAAGTACTATTGCATTGAAATTTTAGATTTTCACCAAATAGATTTTTTTTAAATAAAAATAAACCTAGTATTTTAGAAACTACATTCAATTTGCAACAGATTCTATTCTCACATATTTTTGAAATAATATAGTTAACTTATTCAAATTTTTATGTGAAGTTGCCTAACTCTGATTTTTCTGAATTTTATTGCCACTTAAGGGCCTATTTTTTCCATGATGATCCTGCACATGCCCTATGACCTTGAATGGAAAATTTACTTCAATGGATCAAGGTGTTAGACTGGTTCTGGAGCGGGTGTGGTCCTGATTTCCCTTGAAGGAAAACCGGTCCCCCTATCCTTTTGGTTAGATTTTCCTTGCACTAAAAATATCACTGAGTACGAAGCTCTTATTTCTGGTTTGCATGCCATGATTGTATTAAATATTAAACATCTTCATATACTAGGTGACTCTGAACTTAAAGTGAATTTGATCACAGGAATGTATCAAACTAAACAAAGTAGATTGCCCCGATATCGAGACCTCGCTTTTTCCTTGCTTAATTCGTTTTCCTCTTTCACAATAAATAGTGTCCCTAGGAGAGAAAATAGACATGCAGATCATGCCATGGAAAGCACTACTTCCTTGATACCTTTAGAAGAGGATACAAAAGAATATCACTTTGTGGTTCAGGTCATGCAAACCCCGATGGTTTCCGATCAACCTGAGCCTGAGGGTCTTGCTTGTTTCCATGTACACTCGGGAGAGTGGTTCTCTAGTATCTATAATTACCTAAAGACTGGAAGCTTTCCAGATGATGCAACGAAAATTGATCGCACTCATATACGAAAGCTTTCAGCATGTTATGTTATCTTATCTGATGTTCTTTATCAAAAATCTTATAACGACTTGTTACTAAGATGCCTCACTAAAACATAAATACCCCTTGCCCTTAAAAAATCCCACTTGAGCTCTAGGGGTGGACATTTCACTGGTAGATCCATGGTGAGAAAACTGGTACACATGGGATACTATTGGCAAACAATGGAACAAGATTCCTTCAGTTTTGTCAAGAAGTGCCTTCAATGTCAACAACATAGCCATCTTATCCATGCTCCTACTCAGGAGTTATAGAATCAAACTTCTCCTTGGCCATTTGCGAAATGGGGGTTGGATATTATTGGAAAAATATCACCTCCTTCTTCCAAAGGACATACCTTTATCATTACCACTATAGATTATTTCAAAAAGTGGGCCAAAGCCATTCCACTCTAATCCACGAATGCTGATACTATTTTTAGCTTCCTCTTAAACAATATCATTTCTCATTTTGGATTGCCTGCTATGCTTGTTTCTGATAATGGTACACCATTTAAAAACAAGGAAGTAGTTCTTGGAGAAATTTCATATCCAATACAGGTTTTCCACACTGTATTATTCACAATCCAATGGTCAAGTGGAAGATTCTAATAAAACACTTGAACTCATTCTTCGGTAAATGTGCCACCTAATCAGAAATTGAAGTTTAGTCCTAACTGGTTAGGTCCTTACATCATGATTTTTGTGTATGGTTCGAGTGCCTATGAACTATCATCTATGGATGAGACACCTTTAAAAGAGCCTGTTAATGCGATGGATCTTTGTGATACTATGCGTAGTGTCTTATGTGTCACATATGTGGTGTTCCCCCTAGAAGGTAGTAATGTTGCATATACTGACAGTTGCTCATTTTCACATTATGAATTTTTTTGTGTTTATGACGTGACCATGTGTGTGCAAGATAAAACATACATATATGTGTCTGATTACGCTATGTATCCATACATCACATTACATCTTTTAAAAAGTAATTAGATCATCATAGTATTTAATTAACATATACCCAAATGTGTTTAATTAAATCATGATTAGTATCTAATGTAAACATACATCCATATAAACAACATCCATAGTATGACCATATAGGAAAATGAAAGACATACATATAAACAAAGCCATGATACTAAAACCAATATATATATGTCCAATGTATGAATCAAATATCATGTACATGTATCAGGCCACTTTTATAAAAAATGAGTGGCTACTGAATATGTGTCTATACAAAAGATCTACAAGTATATATGTGTATGTATATCTAGCTACAAAAATGATATATAGAAGAGGGACTCATATCCCTGTGGTGCATGGATTCCTGAGCCCTCGAACTCTAGTGGTTGCTCTAGTACTATGGGAGGAGGTTGCATAGTGGTCTGCAAATGAGATCGGTGTGGGCTTGATACAGATAAACCCATCAGTATCCCTCTGAGCGCCCCCTATAGTGAAAAAAAATTCATCTTCATCTCAATCAGCTTTTGCTACAACCGTTGAACATCTATCGAGATCACAACTGTTGGCTGTGCGTCAAGCTCATCGATGCAGCTCTAAAGAGCATTATGTACTGCCTCAGTGGCATCAACCCTCCTCACTATCGCATCTTGCTTGGCGAGCACCGTCCATGGCTCCCCCGACAGCTGATCTCATTGTCCCTAAGTGGGTGTCAACTCTGCAGTCAACTATACAACCTCTACACCCCGCTCCTTATATGCGGTCCTCAGACACACTACCAACTCAAAAGTGGGGCCATGCCTCCCTATTGAAACCGACTGGTAGGCCTCAAGGACTATCCCCTGGATTAGCACAACAGGGGCCACCTCTAAAATACTCTGAGCTATGAGCCAATTCCATCGCTATGCATCCTCTGCAACCACAGAGAAAGAAATAAGAATCAATATCATATTCAAAATATATAAATAATCATAAACAGAAAGATAAAAATCATAAACATGAAAACAATGTACTATGTATACCTGGATCCCTTGGATGCCATGTGGGATCAGGGTGTGGATTGACATGCTAAGGCCTACGCCATCGATATTGGTGGTCAAACTTGGTGCCACTAGTGCTACTACTGCTAGGATGGTGCAGACTTGTAGGAATGATGAGATAGGGGTAGTTGCGGGGGGAGTTGATCTCCTCCACCACCTCGGCCTCACAAATGATGCCTCCTCCTCCGTGCCACCCTGTTGGTGACATCTCCTCTTATCTTGTGGGGGCTGGTGAGGCACATCCTCCTATGGGCCAGGGTCCCCTCTTGAAGCACCCTCACCGAAGACTAGAGTAGGATGATGCCTCTCCCACCAACGTGTGAAGTCTAGTGCCACCCTGACATCATCCACCACTACCATGGCCAAAAGATCATGGTCGAGCTCATCATTGTCCAAGAAGATGATGTTTGTAATGGAAGGGTGAGGGTCATCTGCCACCCTCACTGCATTGTGGTGTGCCCTGATGTATGTGGGAACATCAGACAGTATAGTCTGAATATAGTCATGTTTTCGCATGACCCAACTCCAATAGTAAGGAACAATGATAAAATTGCGCAACCAACCAAAAAATGGTCCTGATGTAGGTTCCTCAAGAACCCGTTGTTGTCGACCCACCTGAAATAACGGTAGGGTCTCCAATGAACCTCTCCCACGGTGACAGTGTCAAATTGTAGCCTCCAAAACTGTAAATCCTTGAAATTCCACTGTCTTGTCATACCATACCAGTGGGCCATCAGGATCTAATACAGGCGTCACTGGGGAAAATCGACTGGTCAGGTGCACATGATGTGGGAAAAATCCCACACCTATAAATGTGTGCACAGTGTAAGGCTGCGATACTCATTGTGCATGTACCGCCCAAGCTCTTGGTATAGGTGTGCTAGCATGCTATGCCCCCAGGAAAAAATAGTCTGTTGCTCTACCATCTGTTTGATTATAAGGATGATGAGACCCCCATGGAGATGCGAGCCTCACCCATCTATGGTAATGCAGAAGGTGACTGTAACTACCATCACCTGATGTAGCAATGACGATGTGGTCCTCGCCTAGTCATACCAGTGAGTGTATATGTGACCAGTTCCATCACTGCAATCTATCCTCCCTGCATAGTAGAAGACGCCCTCCCTACACTCCTGCATCGATTAAGTGTCATCTAGGGCCACCCGTCATCCATGGATGGGTAGCCCGAGGATCTAATAGACATCCTCGAGAGTGATCATCATCTCTCCACATTGCAGTTGGAAAGATGATGTAGTGACGTCCCACCTCTCCATCACAGCAGTGAGCATCCTATCATGGTATCGCATCTCTAGCATAGTAAATATGTGCCGAAGACTGACCCGCTCCAGGTGTGTGATCTCATCCTGAGTAAGATGATCTCTCTGCTCATGGACGAGTCAGAATGCTCGCCCTCTAAGATGCTCTCGGATCTCCGGATAGTCCTACGAAAAAGTAAAAATTTCTGAGTCATAAACATCATAGAGAAAGAAAATGTTGGCGGACACATGCGGGCCGCACAAACATTTGCGCGTCGCGTTTGCGTCCTTGACCTCCATGGTCGCTCGGAGGATGCCAGCACGTCCTTAGGATGATACTTGGATCTTAGACCAAGGATAAATTTAAGAAAACCCCCCCTCAACAAAGGTGTAAAATATTGGCGAATCTTTCCTTTTATTTGAAAAAATTATTAATTTTCCTTGGCGAATCTTATGCACATTATTCAAAAAATTGTAAAATCCTAGTGAATCTTAATGAATAATTGGTTAAAAAAAATAATCACACTAGTGAATCCTAGTGAATAATGAGTAAAATGATTAATTACAATGGAAAATCTCTCCTTTAAAAATTTGCATAGTTGTTCGGTGCAGTTCCCCCATACTTTTTTTTTTTTTTAGTATTGAAGTAGGGGCCCAGGGGCGGCAACCACTGACGGGGTCAAGGGGCAGTGCCCCTTGCGGGGTTTGGGGATAGCATAAATTCACTATTGAAACTGCATTGGAGCACACACAGATGAAGTGTTTTAAAAAATATCACTTGAAAAGTAAGACTAAATGAAACTTGAAAATTTTACCATTGATTAGCTTTTAAATCAGATGGTGGTAAGTTCATTTCATGAGTGAATATCGGCGTGAGTGAACATCATCGGTGGGACACTTAGGGATGTCCTGCCGATACAATGATTTTATATGCACTTAGTGAATTTCGTGACTTTATTTGCACGTTCCTTTTAAAAAGGTTGTTGAGTCCCAAAATTTGTTTTGGGCCACATGATCAAATCTAATTGTGTGGCCCAAAACAAATTTTGGGCCTCAACAACCTTTTTAAAAGGAACGTGCAAATAAAGTCATGAAATTCACTTGTAGCCATTCGATTAAAAAGATAATCGATGGCAATAAATAATAAACCTATTCAAGGCTAAAATATCCCTAAAATGAAATGGTAAACTATTATTAGTGGCGATATTTCCCAAAAATTAATTGTAAGAATATAAAATTACTGGTGAATATAAGTAATATTTGTATTTATAGTATAAACTATTGGGGAATCGGTTCCGATGACGCGTTGTTTAAAAAATAATGCATTGGAAAATTAATCAAGACAAATTTATATTTTTTGTAAAAACCTGGTGATTCGACATCCTTTCTAGCTTGTATTATTCGCCATTTTTGGAGGTCCCGATTTCAAATATTCGCCAATTAGCAAAGATTCACCACTAAAGTTTTCCCTGTCTGAGACCCCAACACATGTCATGGATGACAACATGAAAATAGGACGTGGGCATGGATTTAGGATGGTTGTGCACCTTGATGAGTGGAAAAATGCACAAAATTAACTAAAATGCATGAAAAATGAGGCTTAGAGGCCTACCTGATCCACCTAGTGACCCTCAACAATATCCTTGCGTAGTTGATCTAGCCTCGATGCCTCATACTCTCTCCTGCTTGACATTTTTCTAACTTTTCTCTCACAAAAATCAACAATTTTCTCACAATGAATAGTGGAAATGACCCTTCTAGGGGCCCACCTAGGTATATATAGGCCCCCCGGGGCCCATTTTTTCTAGATTTTGTGTCTCCCTAGTTTCTCCTAACTTTACCCCACCATGCTAGGGGAGAACTTAGGAGGGGGCATATAGTCACCTCTTGATCATATTTTTCCTCTGAATCGACCACTTTTTCTTGATCATTCTTCTCTCCATGGTAGTTACTTCCAATTTTTTGAAACTGACTCAAAATCTTAGTTTTGCAGGATATAGTTTGAATGATTTTTGCAACCATTGGGTTATTGGTTGTTGTGATTGGAAGTTGGGGGCATCCTCGGTACTGGTTAGCTCGACCCTGATGACCTTTGCGGTCCATCTTTCTAGCACGCATTTATGTAAAATCTAGAATTCGGTTGAAATTTATCTTCTCTACTTTAATGAGGCTGATTTTTTCCAATATTGAGCCCACTAAAGTGGGGGAAAAATGTAATGTCATAGAATTGCACCTAGGGGAAATTCCACATTTTTGCATCTTTCCTAAAATTTATGAAACCTTAGAAACATTAATGGAAAAACCCCATGAGTTGGAATTTCATGATTCTAACTCCATTTGGACACATGGTGAGATGACATAAGCTTGACAAGGTTTTTCCCAAAAATCTAGGCTTGGGACGCTTTCACGACTCACGGATGTTCGTGTGGCGCACTAGCATCCTGATAGTTTTCCAAGTTTGAAATGGCGAATCTAGAACCCTAACCCTTGCGACACGTGTCCTGGTGATGAGGTCTCGAGTGAAATGACTTTTTGTTGCCCTTGCATGCATGAAAACCCTTTTTGGCTCTCATTTTTGGGTTGGAAGTCATTAGTTTAAGCATTTTCATGACTTTCTCTAGTCTTGGGTAAGCTCTATCCTTGAATAGCAACACTTTTTACAAGAAAAGCCATGTCGGACTGAGGTTCCTCCAGCAACTACAAGCTCTCAAGAAGCTACTAGCTCTCAAGCAAGCACATAGCAGTGCACCCATTTGCTCTGGAAGAGGGTCCTAACCTGTGGGTAATGCTCTCTCTCCCTATCACTCTTTCTTACTAGCTCATTTACTAATTTGTGGTGCGGAATCCACTCCGAAGCGGGTTTTTCTTTCACCACACACTTTATTTACTTCCTTTACACTCTTTTCCAAACCTGGTTGTCTATGGAGGTGGGAACACCAAAATAGAGGTCTAACTAAGGTAGGCCTGTATATAGCCCCAAACTTTTCCCCTTGATCTTTTATGTGCAGGTTACAAAGTGAAGTGCAAAATAAAGATTTAGACGCATGAAGGTAATATTGTTTCGATTTATTTGGAATTTCTCTTTAGTTTCTAGCTCTCTGTTGATTATCTAGTCTTTTAATCTTTCGACCTGAGTCTAGAAGTGAGATCCAACTTCACCTACCCGAGCTCTTGAGTTCTCCATGGCTTAGGATGCCAACACATCTTTTGGACGACAGTGTGCCGCATCGGCGTCCTCAAATCGTGTTGACATCTTTTGGTCGGGAGCTCCTGAGCTAGAGGTAGGAATCTCGAAGTCTCACTCTCTCAGGGTCTGAGGTTATTTTCCCACTTTCCTTCGTAGTTTTATTGATTCATTTAAGTTGAAGTGTATAAGGGCAATTTGTTCCCTAGTGATCTCTTGAGAATAAAGAGTCCCGTGTGCAGTGAATCCCTCTTATATCACGCTTAGGCTTTTATTATTTTCCATAATCATTTCCCTCAACTTGCTTCTCATTTCCCTTCCTCCTTGTGGAACGCATACTTGTAGGATTACTCATACCATCATATCCAAAAGGTAAAATTTATGCAACAAAACCAATCTCTAAACCTTGAAAGGATTTCGGCCTATTACCCTTGCTCCTTTCCCTTCTAGCATTGTGCATACCACATTAATGATCCTTAACCCATTTCTCTTTAGTCATAGAGTTTTCGAATTCAATATTTTCTTTGAACAAATAGTGCATCTAGCACTCTATATCTCCAATCCTTGATCACTTTCCTTTATCCTTTTGTCCATATTATTTAGTAGTATCATATTTTCCCTCACCTTGATCCAACTTCTTCTTCCATCAATATTTAGTATCCCTTTTCTTGATCCTCACTCTCCTTTGCATTTTTTCTTTTCAAAATCCTAAGATTCTTTGTACAACCTTACCTAAAAGTAATCTAGGTTGTGGTAGACTTAAACCCTATTTCCCAATTTTCTCAATGAAACCTATACTTCTATAGATTCTACAAACCAATTAAAACACACCATAAGATAATCATTTAATACCAATTCCAATGTGATATTTACAAATATGAATATTTTCCTATATGTCACCTAGTCATTTTCTTGGACTAATCACAACATGACACACATATTACATGCACTTAACCACCCAAAGCAAGTGGGAAGGTACCTTTTGATGTAACTAAGTTTTACATCCCTATCTAAGCAACAATTTACTTGTGAATTCCTTTCTAAAAATCAAAAGAGTGACCAATCAAAAGGCCTCTATATCTCAGTAACCTGTATGCCTAGCCAAGAAACCTCTATTCCTTTTCACATCCCCCACATTATAAATATCTTTAGGTCTAGCATTAGATAGATAGGGAATCTACCCTTAATTCTTAGTGATTATTCTACAAGGACCGTCCTCACTAATGATCTATATTACTACCAACAAGATTTCCAATTTCCTTAGTCCTATGCAATTCTCTAGCCATTGAAAAAGCATTTTAGAATAAGGCATTCAATGTCCCTATAAATGAATTTTTGAAAAAATTTAAGGGTAGTTGGATCTATTCCTATTAAATTGGAAAATAAAAAGAGCAACCTAATAGAGACTAGTGATTAAAATCCATAAGTGCACTAGAAGGTAAGTCCTCTAAAATTAACCCAGTAGAATGCACATTAAGATAAAGATAATTGTAGGTATTAAAAAGAAATTGGTGGTAAGATTATGTGCCTTGTAGTACCTCTTGTTAAATTAAGGTATTAAAAATAAAGGAGTTAAGGATGGATAAACTAAATCAATTAAATATTCATGAAAAAAATTGATAGTAAGAGAGTAAAATAATTTATTGGTGAGATCAAGATACATTTTGAAGAGAATTTAATTATCATGATAGAAAATAAGAAGGAAGAAGAAAGAACATTGAAACAATCCTAGGACTGAGATGAAAGATAATGGAAAAGGTTAGAAAAGTGTGAGAAGCATCAAGAGAGTGTATCAAGATGCATTTGAAATAGAGTGCTTTATAATGCAAATTAGATCTACATAAAAACAATTAACTAAAATGGTGTAGACATGCAAAAATTCCTGATTGATACTATGCATCTCATTTTGATAAATTAACAACATTTCTTCTAAAATCACTTCAAATTAACGAATTAATTGAATAATGAAAATTATTTAATTAAATTTAGCAATTTCAACTATTAATCAAATAATTAAATTAAATCCCCCAATGTCTTTGCATTTGATTAAATAAATAAAATCAAATGTCACAATCTTCTAATCCATCCCAATTAAGTAATAATAAATCACTTTCTAATCATCATTAACAAATCCTCCATCTTTTAACTCTTCAAGAGTTGAATCAACTCATGGTCAATTAACTAGGTTGCACATAAAATTAATTTCTTTTTATTATCTAATTCCTCTATTTATCCTCACAAAGACATATTCCAAGGAATATTATTTTCAACCACCTCTCATTCAATTTTCCTCTAAAGGTTTTCAAAAACCTATCACATCCTCTTACATTTGTAATAACTTCTCTTATATCCTTTCAAATCCTCTTACATCTCCAACCACATTCAATAAATTATCCTTACAACCTTTCAAATCCTCAACCATTCTCATTTATTTCTCTTACAACCCCCATTCCTCAACATATTTCCCAAAATGTGCTCCACCTTCCTCCAATAGAATGGTGAGAGTTGACACATTCCCATTGGCTCCCATTTTATCCCACATTCATCAAATCCTCACATTTTTCAACCCTTGAGTTCTATAAATAGAAGCATTCTTTTCACAATATGGATCCACTACTTCAAGAATTATCAGTATAGTCACACTTAGCATTCTACCATTTTCATCTATTTTGAGCATAATTCACTATTGAGCATCATTTTCATACTTAGAATCACATTCAACATCAAAGCTTATCAAAGGGATTGGGAAAGGGCTTCCTTTTCACATAAAAGGAAAAACACTCCCCCTATGGGATGAAGGTTTACTATTTCAATTTGGTTTCATGTTAGCTTTACTTGTTTCATTCTCATTTCCATGTTTCTTCTTTGATTTAGTTAATAATTTCATAGGAAACATTAGATTTGGCTTTCTAACATGACTAATCATTGTTTCATGTTCTTATGTTAGCTAGATGTAGGTTTGGTGTTCACATTTTGGCACTAGGAGGGATTGAAATCTTAATTTGTCTGTATTTGCTTGATTTTTCCATTTATTTTAGACATAGGAGGGTAAGTGCACCAATCTGTGACACAATTTTGGCTCTTAAGATGCCATTTTTTTCTTTTCTGAAATCAACAAAATCTCATTTGCACGAAAAAATAAGATAGTTATGCTCAAAATTTCAAGATGCGGCAAGAACAAAAGTTGAAGTGCCCCGAGTCTAGTTTCTAAGATACTATTTTGTTTTGAAATTAATGAATATTAAGGGTCTCAAAAAGGGGGGGGGAAAAAACATGTCCTTTTTTTATCAAAACAAATAGCATAGTGCCTGAGGGCTCCTCCCTTTTTGGTTGACTTTTTTTTAGACTTTGAAAAATCCCAATGGTGAGAAACTAGCTAACACCATGTAGTTTATCCTCATTCTTTCGGATAATTTTTTTAATGAATATATAATATTTTATGAATTTTCAAAGTGGACACATCCTAAAAAGCTGAAATTTGAGCGTGCTCCCACCTAAATTTTTTGTAAACTAATCAAAAAAAATTTCTTTTTTTTTTTCATCATTTGTAGAATGGAGCCTAGTTTCAAAAAATGTAATTTGTTTCACGTTTCGATGAATGGGTAAAAATCTATCCTAAAAATAGCACATGTTGGTTTTTGACCAAAAATGGAGGCATTTACAATATAAGCCATGGATCAAAACCTTAACTAAATAAAAATGAAAAAAATAATTATATATTTAGATAGCTAAGAGAGAGGTTAACTCTATCATAGTTTTTTTGTAAACTTTCATTCAAAGACATGCAAATGAGATGGGGAGCATGGACGAAAATGTGAGGAAATTTGGCAAATCTTGTCAATTAACATGTTCAAAGTAGGCCATTTGGCGAGTGAAAAATTTGGCACTCGGAAAATGGCCTACTTTGCACAGAACCAAAATTTCCCCTCTTTGATGAACAACTTTGATAATGCTTAGAGTGCACAGTTTATGATCATAGATGGATAGTCGAGGTTTTACCTTTCATACCTTCTCTAACTCATTACAGTAACTAGATAACTCTTTATCGCTCTGAAGTCTCTAACTCTCAAGTCTCACTCCCTCCCACATGAGCTAGACTACTCTCTTAGTCCAATCCCCTCTCTCAGGTCTCTTTCCCTCCCACATAGGTACCTAAATAAATCTATCTCACTCTCCCTCTCTCTCTCTCTCCCTCTTTGGTCTTTTTGTCTCTCTCACTCCATCTCCCTCTCTTAGGTTGTTATCTTTCTCTCTTTTTCTCTCTCTCTCAAGTCTCTCCCTCCTAACCCCTCTCCCTCTCTTAGGTCTATCACTCACTCCCTCTATCTCTCTCTCCCTTTCCCTCTCTCTCACTCACTCTATCTCTCTCCCTCTCTCTCTCACTCTCTCTTGGGTATCTCCATCCCCCCTCTCTCTCTCTCTCACACACACACTCCATTTCTCTCTCTCCCACTTCCTCTCTCTCAGACTCTCCCACTTTGTATCTCTCCCTCCCACCCCCTCTCCCTCTCTCTCTCTCAAGTATCTTCGTCCTACCCCCTCTCCCTCTCTCTCTTTGTCAAGTCTCCACCTCCTACCCCCTCTCCCTCTCACAGTCACTCCCTCTATCTCTCTTCCACTCCCTCCCTGTCTCACTCCCTCTATCTCTATCTATCTCCATCTACCTCTCCATCTCTCTCAAGTATCTCCCTCCCAACACCCGTCCCTCTCTCTCTCAAGTCCCTCTCTCTCTCATTCCCTCTATATCTCATGCCCTGTATCTCTCGCCCACTCTCTCTCCCTCTCTCTCTCTCAAGTCTCTCCCTCCCACCCACTCTCCCTCCCTCTTTGTCTCTCAAGTCTCTCCCTTCTACCCCCTCTCCCTCTTTCAGGCCTCTCTTTGTCTCTCTCGCTCACTCCCTCTATCTATGTCCCACATCCTCTCTCTCTCACTCCCTCTATATCTATCCCTCTCTCTCTCTCTATCTCTCTCATTCCCTCCATCTCTCTCGAATCCCTCTATCCTGAGTACTCCCTCCCACCCCCTCTCCATTGCTCAAGTCTCTCTCTCTCTCTCTCCTACTCTCTTAGGTCTCTCCTTCCCACCCCCTCTCTCCCACTTTGTCTCCCTCCCACCATCTCTCCCTCTCCATCTCTCTTAGGTTTCTCCCTCCCATCCCCTCTCTCTCCTACTCTCTTAGGTCTCTCTCTCCCTCTTTGTCTCCCTCCCACCCCATCTCTCCCTCTTTGTCTCCCTCCCACCCTCTCTCCCTCTCCCTCTCTCTTAAGTTTCTCCCTCCCACCCTCCCACTCTCTCTATGTATCTCCCTCTCTCTCTCTCCTATTCCCTCTCTCTCTCACTCCCTCTATCTATCTCCCACTTTGTCTCTCCCTCTCTCTCACACACCCTCTATCTTTCTCCCACTTTTTCTCTCTCCCTCTCTCTCTCACTCCCTCTCTCTCAAGTCTCTCCTTACCATGCTCTCTCCCTCTTTCTCTCTCTCAAGTATCTCTATCCTACCCCATATTCCTCTCTCTCTTTGTCAAGTCTCCCCCTCCTACACCCTCTCCATATCAAAGTGACTCCCTCTATCTCTCTTCTACTCCCTCCCTCTCTCACTCCCTCTCTCTCTCCTCCTCTCCCTCTCCCTCTCTCTCAATTATGTCCCTCCCACCACCTCTCCCTCTCCCTCTCCCTCTCTCTCTCTCTCAAGTAGAGGGTTTAGGGATTAAGGGTTAAGGGTTGAGGGTTGAGGGTTAAGAGATTAAGAGGGTATGGGGGTTGAGGGATTAGGGCATAAGGGTTAAGGATTGAGGGTTGTTTGATTAAGAGAGTATATGGGTTGAGGGTTAAGGGTTGAGGGATACATATTGTAGAGGGGTTGACAGATTAGGGCTTAAGGGTTGAGGGTTGAGGGGTTGAGGGATTAGGGTGTAAGGGTTGAGAGTTGAGGGGTTGAGGGATTAAGAGGGTATAGGGGTTGAGGGATTAGGGTTTAAGGGTTGAGGGTTGAGGGTTGAGGGATTAGGGTTTAAGGGTTAAGGGTTCAGGGTTGAGGGATTTAGAGGGTATAAGGGTTGAGGGATTAGGGTTTAAGGGTTGAGAGTTGAGGGGATGATGGATTAAGAGGGTATAGTGGTTGAGGGATTAGGGTTCAAGAGTTAAGGGTTGAGGGTTGAGAGGGTGTAGGGGTTGAGGGATTAGGGTTTAAGAGTTGAGGGATTTAGATTGTAGAGGGGTTGAGGGATTAGGGTTTAAGGGTTGAGGGATTAAGAAGGTATGGGGGTTGAGGGATTAGGGTTTAAGGGTTAAGGGTTGAGGGTTGAGGGATTAGGGTTTAAGGTAGAGAGTAGAGGGGTTGAGTGATTAAGAGGGTATAGGGGTTGTGGTATTAGGGTTTAAGGGTAGAGGGTAGAGGGGTTGAGGTATTAAGAAGGTATAGGGGTTGAGGGATTAGGGTTTAAGGGTTGAGGGTTGAGGGATCAAGAGGGTATGGGGGTTGAGGGATTAGGGTTTAAGGGTTAAGGGTTGAGGGTTGAAGGTTTAAGAGGGTGTGGAGGTTGAGGGATTAGGGTTTAAGGTTGAGGGTTGAGGGTTGAGGGTTGAGGGTTGAGAGGGTATAGGGGTTGAGGGATTAGGGTTTAAGGGTTGAGGGTTGAGGGATTAAGAGGGTATAGGGGTTGAGGGATTAGGGTTTAAGGGTTGAGGGTTGAGGTATTACAGTTTAAGAGTTAAGGGTTCAGGGTTGAGGGATTAAGAGGGTATAGGGGTTGAGGCATTGGGGTTTAAGGGTTGAGGGTTGAGGGATTAAGAGGGTATGGGGTTGAGAGATTAGGGTTTAAGGGTTAAGGGTTGAGGGATTAAGAGGGTATAGGGGTTGAGGGATTAGGGTTTAAGGGTTAAAGGTTGAGGGGTGAGGGATTAAGAGGGTATAGGGGTTGATGGATTAGGGTTTAAGGGTTGAGGGTTAAGGGATTAATTGGGTATGGTGGTTGATCTTTTAGAGTTTATAGGTTAAGGATTGAGGGTGTAGGGATTAAGAGGGTATAGCGGTTGATGGATTAGGGTTTAAGGGTTGAGCGTTGAGGGCTGAGGGATTAAGAGGGTATGGGGGTTGATGGATTAGGGTTTAAGGGTTAAGGGTTGAGGGTTGAGAGGGTATAGGGGTTGAGGGTTAAGGGTTCATGGATTAATATTGTAGAGGGGTTGAGGGATTAGGGTTTAAGGGTTGAGGGTTGAGGGGTTGACGGATTAAGAGGGTATAGGGGTTGACGGATTAGGGTTGAAGGGTTGAGGGTTGAGGGTTGTGGGATTAAGAGGGTATAGACATTGAGGGATTAGGGTTTAAGGGTTGAGGATTGAGTGATTAAGAGGGTATGGGGGTTGAGGGATTAGGGTTTACGAGTTAAGGGTTGAGGAATTAAGAGGGTATGGGGGTTGAGGGATTGGTGTTTAAGGGTTAAGGATTGAGGGTTGAGGGATTAAGAAGGTATAGGGGTTGAGGATTGGGTTTAGTTGAGGTTGATGGATTAAGAGGTTATGGGGTTGATGGATTAGGGTTTAGGGTTAAGGGTTGAGGTTGGGGATTAAGAGTATAGGGTTGAGGGAATAGGGTTTAAGGTTGAGGTTGAGGGTTGAAGTTGGAAAGTGTTGAGGGTTGAGGGAGGATTAAGAGGTACATAGGGGTTGAGGGATTAAGAGGGTATAGGGGTTGAAGGATTGGGGTTTAAGGATTGAGGGTTAAGGGATTAAGAGGATATGGGGGTTGATGGATTAGGATTTAAGGGTTAAGGGTTGAGGGTTGAGGGATTAAGAGGGTATAGGGGTTGAGGGGTTAGGTTTTAAGCGTTGACCATTGAGGGCTGAGGGATTAAGAGGGTATGGGGGTTGAGGTATTAGGGTGTAAAGGTTAAGGGTTGAGGGTTGAGGGATTAAGAGGGTATAGGGGTTGATGGATTAGGGTTTAAGGGTTGAGGGTTGAGGGATTGGGGTTTAAAGGTTAAGGGTTGAGGGTTTAAGAGGGTATGGAGGTTGAGGGATTAGGGTTTAAGGGTTAAGGGTTGAGGGTTGAGGGATTAAGAGGGTATAGGGGTTGAGGGATTAGGGTTTAAGGGTTGAGGGTTGAGGGTCGAGGGATTAAGAGGGTATGGGGGTTGATGGATTAGGGTTTAACAGTTAAGGGTTGAGGGTATAGGGGTTGAGGGATTAGGGTTTAAGGGTTGAGGGTATGGGGGTTGAGGGATTAGGGTTTAAGGGTCCCACTCCCTCTCTCAAGTCTTCCCCCCCACCATAACTAAATAAATTATTTCCCTCTCAAGTCTCTCTCTCGGGTCTCACTCCCTCCCATGCTACCTAGACTAATCTGTGTCACTCCAATGCCCTCTCTCACAATCCCTCTCTGTCAGGCCTCACTTACCTCCCACCCTACTCTCTTAGGTCTCTCCTTCCCACCCCCTCTCTCCCACTTTTACTCTCTCTCCTTCTCTCTTATGTGTCTCCCTCTCACTATCTCTCTCTCTCTCTCTCTCTCTCTCTAAGGTTTCTCCTTGCCACCCCCTCTCCCTCCCCCGTCTCTCTCAATTCTCTTCCTCTTATCCACACCTCTCTCAATCTCTCCCACTCCCTCTCTCTCTCACTCCATATGTCTCTCTCTCACTTTTTCTCTCTCCCTCTCTCTCAGGTCCCTCCTTTTCAAAATAACATATTTGGCGAGCGCCAAATGTGTTTTACCTTGAAACTATCAAATAAGGGTTGACCTCATGATCCAGGCCCACATTCTCCTATATTTTTCTAGTTCATTGCTTTATCTGAGTCAGAAACACCTTTTTTTTTGCAGTTGACTTCATATTGTACCAATCTATGCTTGATACATCATCTTTTTACCACCAATCTGCATGGTAGACAATGTAGAAGAAGACATTTTGAAGTTTCTACATCATTTTACATTATTTGAGGTAATATATTCATTTTGGTAATATTGAAATGTTTATATTTAGTATATTTGTTTGTTTTTGACAATATAAACTAAATTTCTTTAATTATTTTATTAATCATAACAATTGGACATAGAATTCAACATTGAATTAGATGGGATTTTCATTAAAAAAATTATTTTTTATGAGTTTGAAGAACAAAAAAATGAAAAACATGACATTTACTTAATATAAATTTACTTATGAATTCTATTTGCAATGCTTATAGTAGTCCATTTCAAACATGGCTAGTGGAATTCACTTTATTTCATTTTTTTTCAACTATTTTGGAAAACTTTTATTTTCATCTAATTTGGAAAACCTAATAGCTTTCATCAATGTTAATGCAAGTGTCCATTAATTTTTTTGTTCCATAGAAAAATCACCTTCATCACATGTGCTTAGATAAATTCAAGTGAGTTGACATAGTTTTTAATTCAAGTTTCCATTGATTCAAATGATTTACCTTTCTAATAAATAAATAAAATGGGAAATTTTGTGCAATTGAGAATGCTTAATATCTTTCTAAGTTACCTCATTGCCAAAGAAATAGTGAATAATTATAATATATAGCATCACAAACCTTTCTTTGAATTCATATTCTTCATGGCTTCATTGACAATCAAATTTTTTTTTTTGAGAACAATAAACATAAGATTCTCTAGTTTTCATTTAGGTGGAAACAACTTATACCCTAGGTTTGTGATGCAGAGCAGGGAGAGAAAACCTTCAACAATCATAATTAGATCAATTTCAAACAATCTTCAATCTCACAAACTTCAATTCAATGTTGAACTGACCAATTCACATTCACTTCCTTGTAGCATTCACAACAGAGAAAATTGTTCATATCTTATCATATCTTAGTTACTGGAACCCTCTCTAATGCATCTAAAAACTAAACCCTTGCTTTAGGCCTTTCTATTCTTGAAACAAGGAGGGTTTATTCAAAATCAACGTTCCAGGCCTCTGGTGTAGGAGCACCTTGTAAGCTCAATTTTTCCAAAAAGGTCATCTTTAGTGAGCATGGTCAAATTCTAGGATTTTAGTTAATGTTGAGTATATTGTGTTTAGTAAGGTCAATTAGACCATTTTATAATGTATTTGGAGCTAAGGGAGGTCAGTTGTGTCATAGCTTGCAATTTGGCTAAATGTGGTCAGAAAAGTTGCTAAAAGATGCAGAAGTTGGAGAGTCCAAGGGAGTTGGAATGAAATCAAAATATGTATAATAACCTTCAATTCCTTGAAGGAGAGGTTGTTGGTTGATTTTTACCCCATTTTTTCTATCAAGAAGAACGTTATTTTCTAGAATACTAGTTTCTCTCACTTTTCTTGTTGTTGTATGACCTGTACGGACTCTAAGATGATATGAAACCAATTAGATGTTATGGATTAATGAATTATATTTCATTTTCACCTATATAGAGGTTCTAACTCTTTGTATAGCGAAAGTTATGTTGTTTTTACTGCTGCTACCTACTTTCACAGTGTTCTTGGATTGAAGGGTTTCATTATGTAATTCGACCCATTAATTTTTTTTTGCATACTGTAACTTGTGGAATGGGTCCTCTAACTTTTAAAATACATTCCTAACCTATTTAGAATGTTGTGGGGTCAAGGTTGGGTGTTTGGGATGATGTTTTAGGACTGTAGTAGGGTCTTTTCATGGTGAAAATTAGGGCTTCAAGTGGTGTTTTGAAGAAATGTGGGAAGGACTATCCATGTAATGTATTATTGACCATGTGTAGGGTCTAGTAAGTGTTTTTGGTGCTTTTTATGGGTTTGGCATGTCTGGGAGATAGGAGTTTCATTAAAACCCCAAATATTTTGCTTGAAATTGAGGGTTTGGTGTATTAGGGGTCTAGAGGTCTTGGACCTAGAAATAAATCAAGAAATTGGAGGTTTTGACATAAAAAATACTACTGTTTGACGATTTTGAGTGAAGATGAAGTGTTTAAAAGGTACTCTCTTTGTAAATTAGGCCAATTGAATAGCCTTTTCCAAGGTGGGTCTATTGGAAGTCAATGTTGGTCCAAAGGAGTTGATGTTGGGGTTTACCTATGTTTTATTACTTGCAAATGGGTATCTTAATCATCCCTGAGTTTGTCAAGTGTTTTGGAAAATCTTGGTGAAAAGGCCCTTGAACCGGGTTACATATGCTACAAGGGAAAGCTTGGTAGAAGTTGGGATTTTCAGTTGAACATCTGATTTTTCTTTGGAATCTGATTGATTCTCATTGATTTGGTGTATTGCATGGTTTCCACCCCTCTCTGCATCAAAAATGGTGTTTCTTGGTAAGTTAAGTGATCAAGTTTTGTGTAAGTCTATTAAGAGCCTTCCTCTAAATCTTTGAACGAGTTCATTATGGATCCCTACATGTACTGCATCAACCTCTAGTTACTTTGCCAACTCTTCAAACACACTCAAAATCCCTACTCTAATATCTAACCCTACAGACATCTAACTCCATCATCTATGAAAAATATTGTGTAGCATAGACATGTTTGATAATTCCAAACAACTCATTGCCTTCTTTCATAAAATGCTTTGGTGTCTTTCATATTTAATGCAATGTAATAAGCGATATCAATATTTTTATAAAATGCATTACTTACTTTTGTTCTATGTGTGTTTGTGAACATGTAGCATTCAAGGTCATGCCAAGGAAATGACTGAAGCCTCTAACATTGGAAAAACATGAAGTTAAAAATGAAAGGAGAAGAGAATCAAAAAATGTAGCTTGTGAAGCAAAGGAATTGCAGCCCATACAGCCAAAAATTCCCGTGCAATCTAAGAGAGATGTCAAATTGGCAAAACAAAGGGCACGAATGAGGAAAGTTTATGGAATGACATAAATCGATATCAAAGTTGGGGGCACATCATTAACCATAGGTGAAGCTCAATGCACATCTCTAGTTGAAGACACATCGACAACAACATGTGGTTTTCCAGGTACATCAGAAATCACATCTCCAATTGAAGACACACCATCAACAACATTTCATTTTGAAAGTACATCAACAAAAACATCTCTATTTGAAGGCACTCCACAAACGAAATCTCAAGTTGGAGGTACAACATCATTTACATGTCAATCTCAAGGTATGTTATCAATTGCACCTCCAATTGAAGGTACACAATCTATCCCTGATGTTGGTGACCTTCCCAACACTGACACAAATTTACATTTGAGAACTCCTCCTAGAGTTTTGCATAGAAAACCTAATTTTTTTATTGATATTGATTCCAATGTTTTGAAATGGATGCCTAATAAGATTCCAAAACACACATGTCAAAGATATGCACAAAGGATATGGAGTTTGCTTTTTGTGAAGCTAAGTGAGGGTGGAAAATGCCAACTATTTGTTGAAATGATGATGCAACTCAAATTTACGCCCACCATGAAGGCTCTTGGGCTAATATTTTTGAATGACTCAAGTGAAAATTCCATTGTAAAGAACTTGATGAGTGCATACGAGAGCGTGGGTTCCATCTCATGCACAAAGGATAGTTATGCCACACGACTTGTGATGACAACAACTCTATTAAGTAGTCAAACAAGGAACATAGTGAACCTTACAAAGGAAATTAAGTCTTTGAAAATAAGTAGATCATCTCTAATGAGAGCTAAAGGAAGGTGTGAATGAGTGGAGGATCCAAATAGCACTGAGTTATGGGCATTTTCGAGTAGAGTGCCACAGAAAGACACAAGAATTGCTCAAGGCTTGAGATCTTTAATTGTGAATTATTTGAAGGATAACAAAATGACCTCTCCTAATCAAAGAGATGTTGTAAGAAGGAGAATTGTTAGTAAAAATCATGAGCCACATCCAATGAATTATTTGGATACGACTCAAACCGAATTTTTTTCTGATTTTGTACAAACGTTTCTTGAAATTAAAATATGTCAAAGGTAATTTGAAATGCTAAAGCCTTTTTAGGTCAAAATAAATCACACACACACTACTTGTTGTTGTAGGGTTTATATTGAGTTTTCTAACCATTATGATGTTTATCGACGTATATGTGTAGATATGCATACTGACAATGTTTTGTAGGAATGTAACATAATGCCTCCACCTAAATCGTCAAGGAAATTTTTGTCTTCCATTCTATGTGAAAGAGAGGATGGTCAATTTTTTTAGAAAAAATCATGTTTGGATGGCACATGTGTTCATTGTGGTGGCATGAAACATTTTCCAATTTTCCAACACATGGCTAGTACACACACAATTGGAGACAAAATTGTGGAATTTGGCAAATATAAGACAGTGGCACATAGTCTAAAAGATGGGAAATAAGCAAAGAAGTGTGAATTGGTCAGTGATAAGATTCCAGTATATCATTTTATGGTAATTTTTCATGATCAGGTGGTCTATGATTATGTAAAGCATACACACAGAGCACAATTGTTGGACTCAAAATTCAAGTTATGCAAGGACACATTTCCACTTTGTCATATCGTTTTAGTTGTCGACTTTGTTGAGAACTACACACTACAACCATAGAACAAGGTGCAATAATAGTACTAAAACTCCATGTAGGTTTCTACATTTGTGCATATAGAATTCATTCATGCAAATGCTAGTACAGAGGAAAATAGGAAAGCATTGAGGGAGTATCACTTTTACATCATTGATGATTACACACATTCTACAGAGTTTGTGCAAGGTTGCTTTTATATGTTCTATGCTGATCTGGCTAGCAAGGGCATATCACTTTGTCAGCATATCATATGGACAGATAATTGTTCATCACAATTCAAGAATTCTAGAATGTTTTACTGGTTGAGAAGGATGCATACGATTAGTGGTTTTCAACATATGTGGAAGTTCTCAGAGGTCGGGCATGGAAAGGGGGAGCATGATGGAGCAGGTGCATGTATCAAAAGATCCCTAGCAAGAGAAGATTTAAAGTACACAAACAGTGTAAAGTTGACAGATGCAAGATCAATTGTCCAGTGGTGCAATGGTGCAATGGGTCCAGATAGTGAAGGTAATTCTTTAGTTCATAGGTTTTTTCATTTAGTAGATGATACTAACATTGCAAAATATGAGGATTGTTGTACACTAATAAGATCAAGCGAGCTACAATCTCTTAGAAGCTCCAATGCAAGTACATGGACTATCCATACAAGGAATATGGAATTCTTTTGTTATGCATGTACACTTCAATCATGGAATGATTGTGAGTCAACAAAGTGGGTTGATGAATGGTCTATCAGAAGTCTAACCCCACTTGACACTTATCAGCTCTCGATGGCTCTAGAAATCATGGAGATGTAATTATCCATTGACTTTGATCATGTATCGGACCTACTAGAACTAGGTAATATATCTTACTTACAAGTTTTATTATGTTGCTCAGTAAATACATCTAACAAGATGAACATATCAATGCAGGGCACGTTTATGTGGTGATTGCAGATGAAGACAATGAAGAGGGTACAGATTATTACCTGTGTCGTTGTATCGAGGCCAAAAATAAATTAGAGTCCCCAGTTATAGATGGAGAAAACATAGAATATCCTATAGGTTCGGTGGTTGTTACTAGAACATGGCTTCAAAGGAATCCAATTAAGAATGTTGCATTTTGGTTGTTTGAGGACTTCAACATGCATCGGAAAATTCTTCACTACTCGAACCTTGTCGTTGCCACCAATGATCATTTGATCAAATATAAGGGCAGACCTGCGAACAAGAAGTTGTGGAAAGTGTGTGAGTCTAACCACAAGAAACTAATTGATGCAATAAACAATAGATTAGACTTGGATGGTTCCCTAGATTGATTTGTAAGTATGCACATTGAATTTGTAAAGTCATGTTATTGATCACTCTTTTGGACCAACACCTTGCAATAAGGATTTTTCACCATTAGTGTTTGATGTCATATGCATTTATGACTGTCATTGATCCTTTTATGTTTTTTACTATAGGTAATACTGAAGTTTGTTAAAGTATATAAGAATAGAACAACATCAGTTGGTGGTGCAAGTGTTCAGTGGTATGAGAAACATCGGTTGCTGGTGCATTTTTTGGTTGTCAATATTCTCTTTATTTTCCATCTCATAGATTTATCAAATTCTTATATGCTAAAATGTGGGGATATACCTTCCATCCCACCAAGATTTATCAACTCTACACTATGGGGATGGAAGAAATACCCATAATTCACTCAAAACCCTGATTTTGTGGGTTTTCAGACCACCTAGGAGTAAAATTAAGATATATCCCTTGATACTCAACTAAATATCACCACTCCAATGCCAAAAGAAATATTATTCAATTACCTATCCAACCATTATAGTCTTGGATCATGAAACAACACCTACAGACCATACCAAGTATGGGATTAGCAATTTCTTCAAGAAAACACAGAAAATAGCAAACTCTTTATTGAAAACTTCTTCCAAACTTCAAGAACAGCCTTGCCTCAACCAAGAGAGGCATATATGAAGCCTTCCAACCTCCTCCAACTTCCTCCAACTGAAATTTGAATCAGTTGGTCATTGGAAACACAAAAAGACTTCATTTTTGACTCTTTAATGCCTAATTAAGGTAATTTAGACAACTTTGACCAACCCGCCTACAAAGATACCTCCAAATTGTGTGAAAGGAATCCAAAAATCCTCAAAATGAAAAATATGACTCCCCTCAAGTGTCTAGCTACATCAAGGCATCCTTTTTGCTTAATTTTCCAAAATGCACTAGACTTACAAAGGAGGATGGAGACGTTGTTTGTACAAAAAGTTGGTCATCAAGACCAAAACTCCACCAAATCCATAGGAGACCTATTAAAAAGAAATGAAATGGTCCATGAGACCTTATTACAACATTAAAGAAATAAAAAAAACATAACAAATGATTCTAGGTCCCTTAAACCCATGGGGGCTTCTGCACCATACTCCCAAGCAAGAAAAAGATCTCAAGTCCTCTTTGAGATTAGGTCTTCTACAGTAGTCCCATGTTGTTTAATGTCAGTTTTAGAAATCTAGGTGGCATCCTCTTTAGGTAGACCTTTCCATTTAACTAAATACTCCTTGTAGACCTTCCTTCTAGTCCTCTTTGTCTCCTTGGTATCTAGGATGCATTCAAGAGTCATAGGTTGGCTTGGGGATAATTCCTTAACCAAATCTTCATCTTCCATTGGTGTTGGACCTGCTACATCCCCTACATTCATAGAAGCTTTGAAAGGATACAAATCAGAAACATTAAAGATAGGAGAGATTGCCACCCCATGAGGTAGCTCTATTTCATAAGCATTTTGGCCAAACTTGTGGACCACCTTGCAAGGTCCTATCTTCTTCATCATGAGTTTAGTATACTTTCCTTTTCAAAGTCTCTCCTTCTTCAAGTGATCCATCACCAAATCTCCAACCTTGTATTGATCATCCCTCTTCTTCAAATCTGCTCTTTCATCTATACTTCTCAACATTCTTTTATAGAGTTTCCTTCACGTGTTGATGGATATCCTTGATTGTAAGAACAAAGTCCTCTCCTTGATCACTTCTCCTATCAACTCCTTTTAGATCTCTTAACTCATAGACCCCTCTAGGGTGCATGCCATAGAATACTTCAAAAGGGCTCCTACCAATGCTCCTATTCATGGAGTCATTGTATGCAAATTCAGCTTGAGATAAAATTATATCCCAAGCTTGTCCATGCTCCTTGGTCAGACATCTCAAGATATTTTCCAATGATCTATTCACCACTTCAGTTTCTCCATCTATTTGTGGATGGTATTCAGAGCTAAAGGATAGTTTTGTGCCAATTTTCTTCCACAAGGTCCTCCAAAAGTGACCTATGAACTTAGAATCCTTGTCATAAATAATGATTAAGGGCAATCCATGTATTCTAACAACCTCCTTAAAGAAGAGACCTACTATACTAGATGCATCATTTCTGCATTTACAAGGAGGAAAATGAGCCATCTTACAAAATCTATCAACCACCACAAAAACACTATCAAAACCTCTTTGGGTTCTAGGCAGCCCCAATACAAAATCCATATTACGTTCTCCCAAGGCCTATTGGGAATGGGAAGTGGTTGATAGATCCCTGCATTTGATGAAGTTCCCTTTTCTCTTTGGCAGATTGTGCATCCTTCCACAAACTTTCTCACATCCACTTGCATCCTTGGCCAATAGTAGTACCTCCTCACTTGTTCTAAGGTCTTATCAAGGCCAAAATGACCTCCAAGACTCCCACTATTTTTCTCCTTTATAATATTCTCCCTCATTGAGCATTTAGGCACACACAATTGGATTCCTTTGAAGAGAAAACCATTCTACAACATAAAATCAAAGTATTCACCATGAGAAGTATTCAAATGTTGATTAGAAATGTTGTATACCTCCTTAAAATTTGCATCTTCATGATACACGTCTTTCAATGCATCAACCCCCATGCTTTGGAGTTGGATCTCTTGCACTACAAGTGCCCTTCTACTGAGAGCATCTGCCACCTTATTTTCTTGGCCCTTCTTATGCTTTATTGTGAATGTATAAGCCTATGATTGAGCTTATCTTGTGCATTCAAGAAACTCAAAGAATGATTATCAGTATAGACAACAAATTATTTAGGTAACAAGTAGTGTCTCCACTTTTTGAGGGCTTGGACCATAGCATACAATTCCAAATCATAGAAAGAAGACTTCATCTTTGCTTCATTCAACCTCTCACTAAAAAATGCAACTGGTCTACCTTCTTGGCTCAAGAAAGCCCCTATTGCTTGGTTACTAGCATCACATTCAATTGTAAAAACTTTATCAAAATTAGGGAGCACAAGTATAGGTTGTTCTGCTACTCTCTTTTTTAGATATTCAAACCCTTTATCAGTGTCATTGGTCTAAGAAAACTTACCCTTGTTACCTCCTTTGATGGTGTCCAGGATGGGTGCACAAATTTGACTAAATTTCTTGATGAAATTTTTATAAAAGCTTGCAAGTCCATGAAATATTCTCACATCTCCCATGTATTTTGGTGTTGGCCAAGTAAGAATAGCATCCACCTTTGAAGGATCAATCTTAAAAAATCCCTTAGAGATGACAAATCAATGGTACACTAGTTCTCCCTTCATAAATTCACACTTTTCCATGTTGATCAACAACTTCTCCTCTTGTAACCTCTTCAATATCATGTAAAGGTGCTTTAAATGTTCTTCTTTAGACCTGCTAAACACAAGAATATCATTTAGATAAACCACAATAAACTTTCCAATGAAAGGTATCAATACCTCATTCATAAGGCACATAAAGGTGCTAGGGGAATTTGACAACCCAAAGGGAATCACCAACCATTCATAGAGGCCCTCATTAGTCTAAAAAGTTGTCTTCCATTCATCACCCTCTCTGATCCTTATATGATGATAAAAATTTTTCAAATCAATCTTCGAAAAGTAGGATCCCCCTACTAGGCAATCCATAGGGTCCTCCGTTATTGGCATTGGGTGTTGGGAAATTATGCCTCAATGTTTATGGACTTTCCCTTGAAGACATGGCATTTTCCTCCATGTTCTGGCCTTTACCATGATCGTCTGGCTTGGTCTTGGTGGTTTCTATCTGGAGGTTACCGCCTTACCATGCGCGGTAAGGCCTCCTGCAGCCTGCACTAGTGGTTACCGCCTTACCATGCACGATGAGTTCTCTCACCGTGGTGGCATGGTAAGGCTGCCAGTAGCCTGGCTCAATGGTTACTGCCTTACCATTGATGGTGGTTCCTCTCACCGCAGTGTGCGTGATGAGACTGCCAGCAGTGGGATCAATAGTTACCAGCATACCGAAGGCGGTGGGTCCTCTCACCGAGGTGGCCGCGTTGAGACCGCCAACATTCGGCCTGGTGATTACTGCCACACTATAGGGAGGCTTTGGAAGGTCAGGGGTAGCGTGGTGGAGATGAAAGTCAACATAGGCCGTTACTGCCATACCGTGGGGTGGCTAGTTGAGCTCGGCGGTAGCGCGGTGTAGTCAGAGTTTGGGCTTGATGATGACTTGGGTGAGCTCGGTTGAGCTCACTGTTATACCGCGAGGTGACTCAAATAGGGGAATGGTAGTGCAGTTGAGATAGGGTGGGAGCTTGGATGGCTTATCGCCATACCATGAGGTGATTCAGCTGGGGTAGTAGTAGCGAGGTAGAAGGTTGGGTGAGCTCGGGTGAGCTCACTGTTGTACCGCGGCTGGGTCATGTGGGCTCAACAATAATGCGGTAGGAGTTTGGGTGAGCTCGGAACTCAGTTGACCGAGTTGGACCGGTTTGACTAATAGTCAACAATGATAGATGAATGAGAAGGTGACATGTGGAATATCCTTATGATCTGGTTGGCTGAATGGTTATTTTCTGATGTGCGACTGAGCTGCATTATTATAGCAAGGTTGACAAACATGTCTGAGACTAGATTTAATGTTGTGGGGCTCAATGCTTGTGGGTTAAGCGGTGCACATTATTAGAAATGGAATGCTTGCAGGTGGATAATTTATTATCCTGATGACCATTGCTGATAGGGATGGGCTGAACAGGTATGCACACGGTATAAGGATCAGGTGTGCAGTTTGATAGAGAGAATGGGAATTTGAAGTGAGAGGCAGAGAGTGTTTGAACAGTTCTGACGGTGAACACTTTATCTCTCAGTTCTGTGAAGATGTGAACCTATGGAGGTCGTGTGGCTGGGTTGGTCATGAGGTTGGCTGTGACAATCATTTGTGAGGAGCTGAAGGGAATCTACACAATATGTCATGAGGAAATTGTTACTATGTAAAGATTCTATTTTGTGTTGCCTGTTATCTTTCTCTAGATGAACAAGATGAAATATAATGAAGAGCATAGCTCTGTGTTTATATTGTAACTATTTTAGTTATTGAATAATACAAGTGAGCTAAATGTTTTGGAGGTGGGGTTTTTTACCTGAAAAGGTTTTCCCCACATATATCTATGTGTTCATTGTTTTTTCTTTCATGGTTGTTTGATTGAGTTTCTTGAATTTGTGCTTGTGTTGAATCTACTATCTTGTTAAGCATTTACTTCTCTCAGAGGATCAATGGGGGATCAACTGTGCCTACTTTCACTTTATGGCATAGTTATTTTGTGTCTTTGAAGTGAAAAATGAAAATCACTAAGGCACTATTGTCTTAGACATGTTCTATGATGACATAACATAACTCCTTATCCCCAACAAGTGGTATCATAGATGGTTGAAGGAGGTCGAGGTTTTATGATACCAACAAGTTGTGTAAAAGCCTTCTCCTAGTTACTAGAGTTCTAGGGTTTTCTCCTGTGTTAATTTATTAGCTTGGCAAGCTTGAGGAAATCTGGAGAAATCAGTTAGTGATTGATCCTTTGATGAGTGGAAGTTGTTGCTTCTTTCATTCAACACACAATTTTGAAAGATGTTGGAGATGACTAGATTTGATCATATTGTTGCAATATGGTCTAAGATTCCTAGCTCGCGATAGATGTTCCTGATGCAAAGGTCATGAGATGTGCTTGTGGTTGTGTTGCAGCAAAGCATGGTTTCATAATGGGTGTCTGTATGAGAGACTCACTCGTGGTATGGAGTCTCTTGTGTTGCTATTTAGCCATGGAGTATTTAGCTTGTGCTGGGTGTTTTGACTTAGTACTGAAGGCGGTTTCTTTGTTGCTCTGATTGTATGGAGGCTATGAAGTTGATCCTTGTGGTCTGCAACTTCTGAATAGCTTGGCTCTCTCGTATGCTTGTGGATGACTGTGGTTTTTGGAACAGGTCTAAAATGGACCTACTGTTCATGCTTACCTATTTCTTGCACTCACATGGTTCAGATTCATGTCTTTGGCTTTGAAGGTTTTGTGTATATTTTCCTAAAAATTCTATGGTGCATATTCATGTCTTTCATTGTTCTGGTTAACCGTGATGGTTGTGTGTAGACTCCTGAGTCATCTAGATGAGTAGTGAATATGGAGATGCATGGGTGTTTTATAAACACTGTGGTTTTTCAATTTTTGCATGGTCAAGAAAAAAATTGTGGCGTGTGGAGCTACTGTTCAACTATTTTCTAGACCCTAGCTTTTGGGGTGTGACTAGAGATAGCTGCAGTTCAAAATGTTTTGAGGACGTCTGATGTCTTATTTGTATGGGAGTGTTGCTACGAGTTTCTCTTTCAGCATTCTTGTGGTATGTTTGTTGGTTTCCTAGACTATGGTGCTTGAGTTGTGGATGTGACTGGAAAATCGGATCTGTTGCTGATTTGGTGTTTGAGTCATGCTTTTCTACTTTGGTTGTTCTCTTTGATGATCTTAGTTTTGTAGTTTCTAGTGCGGTGATAGATTTGCAGTTTTTCATTTGGTTACATTCATGAGTTGTGCAATGTTGTGGGCTATCCTTACCTACATGTTTGTTGTGAGACAACTCAGAAGTGGACTGTCTATATCCATGAGGTTGTAACTGTGTGGTGCAGATCTGTTAGCTGACCTTGTCTATGGTCACTTGTGCATTGGCGTGGTTGTTTTGAGATGAGAGGATGGATGGCATTTGAGTACCTAAATAGTCAATTATGGGGACCTGTATCATGTGAATCATGATGTCATGGAGAGCTAGATACACTGGCTTGTGTAAGCTTTTGACAGTGATGGTGTGGTCTGCCTGATCTAGTGATCTTGGTGCAGTTTGGCGTTGTTGTCCGATGGACATGTTGTTTATTTGTACCTGGAGGTTTTTAGATCAATAGATGTTTGGTCATGATGCTTGGAGAGATCGATGTCACAATTCAGTGGGTGCTTTAGCAGTGACTTTGGATTCATCACTTGGTGGTGAATGATCTTCTTTGGTATTGCAGATGCTCCTGGTGGGATTCTTAGATCTCTTTGCTGCAGAAGGGTTTATTTCGCATCTACATGGTCACTATTTGAAGATGTGCAGCATCTTGGAGCCATGGAGGACTTTGGTAGTCTTTGTTTGAGGTGCTGGTAGTGCTTGACAGGTGATGTTGGTTTAGAGTTTTTTTTCTTTATGTCATGGTATACTCTTGCTTGTGCATTAGAGTTTTGGCATACTTCTTTTCTCTTGAGACCATGACTTGTTCACTTGAAGCATGGCATCTCCTAATGGAGATGTGTAGATCATGGTGTCATGATAAGTTCCTATTCATCTGGTTTGGAGCTTTGACAATGGTCTTGTGTTTATTTATGTTTTGAGTACTATGGTCATATGCTGGAGGACTTCATGTTTATTGTAGTGATGCAGTTTGGCGTTAGCATGAGATGACAGGTTGCTAGTGCTCATGGATGCATGGAGAATAAGGTGAGGCTGGAATTATTTTGAGAATTTTTTTTTTATAGCTGAAAGTCCGAGTAGTCTACACCTTGGTTGAATGCAAGTTCAATAGAGACCATGAAGGAAATTTCTCTTTGGTAAGTCACAGTGACTTGTATATCTTGGAGGAGCATTTTTTCTTTTCTTCTTGGTCTACTCGGCAGTGAGGTTTATTTGAAAGGTATTCACCCATTATATCTTTTAGATGTGTGTTATGCTTTATCTTTCATGGATATGAATCTTGAGTTGCTTTTAAAATTCAGGAGGATTCATAATGAAAGGTGGACAACATAGTGTATCTACTTGTTCCTTTTGAGGATTGATAGGATATGGTTATATGGGTGAGTCTGATCTTCTTTGAGGTGCTTACATCCATGGATCTATTGGGTGTTGTTATGGTTTTTTCCTTTTGGATGTGAATAATATCACTCTTGACACAACTGGCATTTAGAAATGTATGTAGGAGGATGCTACATGTTTTGATTTGCAGTTTTTCTTTAATTTGGTCTTTTCTTCCTGTATGTTTTGTTTTCATATGACTTTAGATGTGAGATTCTTTTGTGGAGCCGAGTTGGTCACAGTTTCTAGTCATGTGTTGTCACTTAGGTGATGACACAAAGGTTCCTATGCTTCTTTCTTCAGTCAGATATGGAGGATCTTGGAAGAACTATGGAAGACAGTTGAAAGAAAAAATTCTTGCAACAGGTGGTTGCAGGTGGTGCAGATCAGTGTGGTTGTTCCTTGGAACTACATGGTTATTCATTTCTATGTGGAGAGATTGGTGGACTTAGTATGTTTGGATCACGTGTGATGGTGCTTTATTTGCATTCATCTGGACAGTACCTTTGCAGTGGGAGTACCTAGATGTGTTTGGTCTTTTGACTAGTTGACACATGGTGCTTGTGTTTGATGTTGTTGGGTTGGCTGTGTGATGGTATGATTTCACTGATGTTCATAACTCTAAGGTATGGGTGGTTGGATGATTCAGCACGCGCTATGGGTGTTGGTTTTCAATCGTGTGGGTTTGATCAGTTAGATGGAGGCTAGTCATTTTTATGGTTGTTGTTCTAGCTGGTTGGTTTTTTATTGTTCTAGAGATTGTTTCTCATTCTGGTGTTTGTGTTGTGCTTTGCTGCTATTGTGGTGCCTTTGTCACCTGAAGGATTTGATGTTTGTGTTATGGAGACTGGTGCATATACACCTTGGCTTGTTCTTTTTCCTGTGTTGGATGTTTGGAGTTGTAGCTTGAGATGGTGGACATTTTTTGAATGTCATTGTAGGGGTCTTGGTCGGAGCATGGAAGCATGGTGTTGGTCCATTTTTGGGTGTTTGGAGGAAGCCTGAAAGTCTTTGACAAGTGGAAGATTGTGGGGAAATTATGCCTCAATGTTTCTGGATTTTCCCTTGAAGACTTGGTGTTTTCCTCCATGTTTTGGCCTTTACCGTGATGATCTAGCTTGGTCTTGGTAGTTTCTGTCTAGCAGTTATGGCCTTACCATGCATGGTGATTTCACTCAGTGTGGTGGCGTGGTAAGGCCACCTGCAACCGGCACTAGTGGTTACCGCCTTACCGCATGCGGTGAGTTCTCTCACCACGGTGGCATGGTAAGGCCACCAACGACCTAGCTCGACGGTTACCGCATTACCATTGATGGTGGTTCCTCTCACCACGGTGTCCATAGTGAGACCACCAGTGGTGGGCTCGGTGTTACTGACATACTGTAGGCGATGGCTCCTCTCACCACGATGGCCACAGTGAGACTGCCAATGGTCGGCCTAGCGGTTACCGCCACACCGCAGGGAGGCTCTGGAAGGTCAGCGGTAGTGCGGTGGAGGTTGTGGTCAATGCAAGTTGTTACCACCATACCATGGGGTGGCCAGTTGAGCTTGGTAGTAGTGTGGTGTAGTCAGATTTTTGGCTTGGTGATGACTTGAGTGAGCTCGGTTGAGCTCACTGCCATACTGTGAGGTGACTCGGACAGTGGCGTGGTAGTGTGGTGGAGTGAGGGTTCGAGCTCGGATGGCTTACAGCCATACCATGAGGCGAGTTGGTTGGGCTAGCAATAGCGAGGTAGAAGGTTGGGTGAGCTCGGGTGAGCTCATTGTTGTACCACGGCTGGGTCATGTGGGCTCAGCGGTAACCCGGTAGGAGCTCGGGTGAGCTCAGAACTCAGTTGACCAAGCTGAACTGGTTTGATCGATAGTCAGTAGTGGTAGCTGAATGAGATGACAAAACATGGAAGATCCTTATGATCTAGTTGGATGAATGGTTATTTTTTGATGTGTGACTGAGCTGCATTATTATAGCAAGGTTGACAGATGTGTCTGAGACTGGATTTAATGCTACGCAGCTCGATGCTTGCGGGTTAAGCAGTGCATGTTATCAAAAATGGAATGCTTGCAGGTGGATAATTTATTATCCTGATGATCATTGCTAATAGGAATGGGCTAAATAGGTATGCACACAGTATAAGGATCGGGTGTGTAGTTTGATAGAGATAATGAGCATTTGAAGTGAGAGGCAGAGAGTGTTCTCACGGTTCTCACGGTGAACACTTTATCTCTCAGTTCTATGAATATGTGAACCTGTGGAGGCCATGTGGTTGGGTTGGCCATGAGGCTGGCTATGACAGTCATTTGTGAGGAGCTGAAGGGAATCTACATAGAATGTCATGAGGACATTGTAACTATGTAAAGATTCTATTTTGTGTTGCTTGTTATCTTTCTGCAGATGAATAAGATGTAATATCCTAAAGAGCATATCTTTGTGTTTTTATTGTAACCATTTTACTTACTGAATAATACAAGTGAGTTGAATGTTTTGGAGGTGGGTTTTTTTACCTGAAAAGGTTTTCCCCACGTATATCTACATGTTCATTGTTTTGTCTTTCATGGTTGTTTGATTCAGTTTCTTGAATCTGTGCTTGTGTTGAATCTTCTATCTTGTTAAGCATTTACTTCTCTCACAGGATCAATGGGGGATCAACTGTGCCTTCTTTCACTTTATGGCATAGTTGTTTTGTGTCTTTGAAGTGAAAAATTAAAATCACTAAGGCACTATTGTCTTAGACGTGTTCTTGATGACATAACAAAACTCCTTATCCCCAACATTGGGAACTCTGATTGTGATCCTATTAATGGCTCTTGAATCAGTGAAAATCCTCCAATTCCCATCCTTCCTTGGTGCTAGGACAATAGGAATAGAACATGGGCTGAAACTCTTTCTCACTAGCCCCTTATCCAACAAATCTTGCACTTGTCTTGCAATCTCCTCATTCTAAGCAGGTGTCATATTATATGCAGCCTTATTGGGCAATGTAGCCCCTAGAGTTAGATCAATATGGGGGCTTATATCCCTAATGGGAGTTAGGGAACTAGGTATTTCATTTACCATTATGTCCTTGTAGCTTTCCAACAACTCTTGGACCTCTCTAGGTGCATCTTCCTTCTTCTTTGTGGGAAAATCTGCTTCACTCTTTGGCTTCATAATTAGGAAGAATCCTCTTCCTCCTCCTTTCTTCAAGGTTTTCATGAACTCCTTCTTACCCACCATCAAAACACTAGGCCCTTCATGCTTTTCCTTGTCTTCTTCTATGAGAGGTGTGAGGTTGTAAGTCACCCCATCCTTCACAATGGAGTATGTATTCTTCTCCCCATCATGCTTGGCCTTCCTATCAAAATACCAAGGCCTCCCAAGCAGCAAGTGGCACATATCCATAGGGATTATTTCACATAGGATCTTGTCCGTATGACCTAATATTGAATTCTACCCATACTTGCTCATTCACCAAGACATGTTGTCCTTTATTAAGCCATGAAACTTTGTATGGGTTAGGGTGAGAAATCCTTTTCAAATTTAATTTTTCTACCATCTCAATTGAATCAAGATTATTAGTTGATATTGAGTCCACTACTATCTTACACACCTTACGTTGTACCTTGCAATTGATTCTAAAGAGTGCCTTCCTTTGTGGGGGTTCTTCAGGGATTGGTGCCTTGAGCAATGCTCTCCTAATCATCAAGTTCTCTATAACTTTTTATGTGAGGTTTACTATAGGTGAGGTCACACTTTCTTCATCTTCATGTACCAATTTATTCCTCCTCTCTCCACCATTAGAGCTTGATCCTTTCTTTTCAGGGCATTTGAAGGATGGATGCTCAGGCTGGTTGCAAGTGTAAATTCTCCCTAAAAACTAATTGAATCCCCCTCTACTTCTTGATTCTCCACTTGATTCATTAGGATTAGAATCCTCTTAATGTTTTTGGGACTGATTTCTACCCCCAAAGTTGTCTCTACCTCTGAAATTCTTGCCGCTTCCTCTATTTTTCTATTCTTGTTTTCTTCTTATCTTCTCTTCAGCCTTATGTGCAATTTTTATGCAATCCTCCATGGTCTTGGGGACACGAAAACTGATCTCATCTTGTATGTTGAGCCTTAGGCCATTGATATACCTGGCCAATCTTTCATTCTCACTTTCTACATGATCACATCTCATACTCAACCTGAAGAATTGTTCAGTGTAGGATGAAACATCCATGTCTTTTTGCTTGAGATTCTGCCTCTTTTTGAACTCTTGCACCTCATGATCAGTAGGGAGGAATTTTTCCTTCAACCTATGCACCATCCTATTCCATGAGTTGATCATAGACTTACTCATCTTCACCCTCTCTCCGTGGATGAAATTCCACATGTCAAGGCAAATACCTTCAACTTTGTTTTGGAAAACTTCACCTTCTTGTTCTCTACCATTTCTTTATATTCAAAATAGTTATTCAATGTCTCTACCCATTCTAACACTTCTTCCACATCCATCTTTCTACTGTACAACGGTAGGTCAATCTTCACTTTGGAGGACTCTCCTCTTGATGTTTGCAATGCTTTAAGGATTCTTCTCTCATGAGGGGGTATCTCTTCCCCCTGAGGGTTCTCTCAACCTTCTATAGGTCCTTTACCCTCTGGCTCTTCTTCAGAGGAACTCTCTTCCTCCATGGCCACTCCTCTTCTTTGGTTCATTTCCTTTAAGGCCTCTACCTCTTGTCTCAAGGCCTTCAACTCCTTTGCAACCACCGGTCTAGGTTGTTTTGGAGGCATGATGTCTTCCCTTCAACAATTACCTACAATTAGGCTCTGATACCACTATGATGTAGAGTGGCGGGGAAGGTAAACACATAACTATGATGGAAAAGACAATCCAATTCAACGCTCTCTCAAATAATCTTACAAGGAGTCATAAACTCCATTATTCTTTAAGTGATCAGCCCCCACACACCTAGGGTTCACAAATCAGAGCACCCACAAAGCTTGAAATCATTTGGATCATGTCACATTAGGACAAAACAAGCTTCAACAAACAACTATCACTATGGTGATTTAGACCTCACTCCCTCTTAAGGCTTGTAGCCCTTACCTGGTAGGACAATTAGAATAAAAACCACATGGTGGACTATCAAGACATCAAACCCATGGATTCAGACACCCCACATGGACCCCTACAAATTTCCCAAACCTTTCCTCTTGACTATCAAGGCATAACTCACAATGACCTTTTCTACCGTTGCTCCAAGAGGCCTAAATCACAGACCTACAATTGATTCTTGACTATCTTGGCTCTCCCCTTCACCCCAAAGCCCAAAAAAAAACTTCTATAGGTTTTACACATCTGTTACCATCAATCCTAAGTGTCCCCCAAACAAATTTTCTAGAAACCAAGCAAAACTCACTTTTTTGCTTGTTAATTAGGCTTGCCACAGAGATGTCAAGCCAATAATCTCAATACACTTCCTCCAATGACAATTCCATTCTCCAAGAAATTGAGGACATAATAGTACAAGAATATACCTTCCATCTCACTAGGATTTAGCAACTCTACAACATGGGGATGGAAGAAACACCCATAATTCACTCAAAACCCTGATTTTGAGGGTTTTCCTACCACCTGGGAGTAAAATTAAGATATCTCCCTCGATACTCAATGGAATCTCACCAATCAATGCAAAAATAAAGCTTATTAAATTAACTATCTAGAAATTACAGGCTTGGAACATGAAACAACATGTATAGACCATACCAAGTATGTGATCAACAATTTCTTCAAGAAAATGGAGAAATCAACAAACTCTTTATTGAAAACTTCTTCCAAACTTCAAGAATAGCCTTGCCTCAACCAAGAGAGGCATATATGAAGCCTTCCAACCTCCTCCAACTTCCTCCAACTGAAATTTGAATCAGTTGGCCATTGGAAACAAAAAAATACTTCATTGTTTACTCTTTAATGCCTAATTAAGGCAATTTAGCCAACTTTAACCAACCCACCTACAAAGATACCTCCAAATTGTGTGAAAGGCATCCAAAACTATCAAAATGAAAAAGATGACTCCCCTCAAGTTTCTAGCTACATCAAGGCATCCTTTTTGCTTAATTTTTTAAAATGCACTAGACTTACAAAGGAGGATGGAGACCTTGTTTGTACAAAAAGTTGGTCATCAAGACCAAAAATCCACCAAATCCCGAGGATACCTATTACAAAGAAGTGAAATGGTTGATCAGACCTTGTTCCAAGATTAAACAAAGAAAAAAACATAAAAAATGATTCTAGGTCCCTTAGACCCATGGGTGCTCTGACACCACTATCAGACACTTAATGAAGAAACATAGAAAAGAGTGGTGCCCCTGCACCAAAGGGATTAATGGAACATAGGATGGAATAGTATAGATTGATGGGATGGGCTAGGATGGGATTAAAAAATATAGGGTGGAAAATTTTAGGTTAATGGGATGTGATTATTAGGGAATAATGCAACATAGGGTGAATTAAGAGGTGTCTAGGGTTTGAATATAGTACACAAAGTGCGAACTTGACCTATGTGTAGCAATAATAGAGAAGCATTATCTAGGATGAAACGTAGATAAATATGGTATAACATAGGATGATATAAAGGAACATAGGCTGGAACATAGGGGATCATGAATCATCTAGGATGATATAATAATGGGTATAATAAGATGGGAGTAGAAGGACATAATGACACATAGCATGGACTAGAAGATATTAGTGGGATGGGCTAGGAGGGGATCATGGAGAATAGGGTGAAATATTAAATGTTAATGGTAAGGGATTAGGAAGGAATAAAGGAACAAAAAGTGAATTAGGAGAACATAATGTGACACGATCAAGGAATACTTGAATGCAATGTTTGTGTTTCTCATTAATTTTTTAGATTTGTATATATGAAAAATTATGAAAAATAGCTAACATAGATTTACAACACCATTAATGAATAAAGGCTAACTGAGTGTATGTTGTATGAGGATATGAATCACAAGGTGTGGACAAAGAAGGTGCACCAGGAAATTGTTTGAAATCTGAAGCATGTTATGAGACAAACATTCAAATATAACATTCAAATGTTCAAATGCAATAATAATATCTTTAATACTAGTTGCATACCTGTGGACTCATCATCGAGAATGTATAAGGGTATATAGGAATAGAGCATCCCTCATGAACACTGCGACCCTAAAATTTCATCATATCAAAATTCTACTAATTTAGTTATTCTTAAATTTCAAAATATAATTTAATAAACAACATTAAAATAACTTGTTGAATTTTACCTGTGTCAATGTCAAATGTATCATTTAGAATATCATATGTGGAATCCATCGCCTCTGCAACTGACGTAGGTTGTGTAGAGGCATCACGAGAACCCTAATAGTCATATGTGAAAAAAACACCACAAGCACCACAATGGTGGGGTGGAGCTCAGAGCCTACACATCTCCTCCACATCAGGCTCTACTAGAGGACTCGCACACTATAAAATGGTCTGGGTGAGTGAGTCAATCGACTTCATTGTGTCCACCTCTACACTGTCCTTAACAATGGAAGGAACAATGACATGCTCCACCATGGGTCTACCCAAGGCTCGCGGTGCCAACTGTGGATTACGTCATTCAACATGTCTACCGTGTGTGGAGCCCCCACCTCTACCTTGAAAGGCTAAGATGTCAAAATAGTTTGGCATTTTATTGAGGGAAAACTCGCAATAGAGTTTCCTCAAAACGTATTACGGCACCTCATGGTTATTGCATGGAGGTTGGTAAAATACCATCCACCACCACTCCCCAAATTTTGTTTTAATTAACTCATGGTGGCACCAATGGATGGGGAGCCTCCTGGATGCATGAGACAAAGGTTCATTGTTTTTTGGGTCTATAAATAGGGAACACAAGTCGGCTTTGGTAATTTTTAGTTTTTTGACATCTGCATATGACAAACCACTGGCATAAAATTCTCTCATCTTATGCCTCTTATTTGACCAAAAATTCATTTGCTTGCTCATTTCTCCTACATGAGTTACAATTGAATTCAATGATTCAGAAATCCCTCTCCTATAAGGGTGGGTTTCGGCATGCTCAGTTAATTTTGCAATTAATTGTTGAATGTCTCTTTTATTGTTTTCAATTTGATTTTGAATATTTTCTTGTGTTTCTTGAGGATGCCTATGAATTGATGGAGGAGTTCTGGGTTGCTCTTGTATAGGAAGATCTTCGTGAGGGGGTGATTGTGAATTCTCAATGTTTTGAGGTGGAGATTCATTCCTTGAGAATTAGAACAATGTTTTATTATAAAAATCTATTTAAATTTGCATTCTAAATCAAATTTGAAATAAATAGAATAAAAATGCATACCTCTTTGCAATTTTTGACCTCTCTGACATGTTGGCGGCATCCTCATGGAAAATGGCAAGGTAAGGATGCAAACAATGGAAGAGATTTGGTGAGCGCGAGTTGCAGACCTGAAATCCTCTTCCTCAAGCTGTAGGTTGAAGACAAAATGAGGGTTTGAAACCTAATTTTTGGATTTTATGTCAAATAAGCCATTTGGCAAGCCCCAAATGGCTTATTTCAAGTTTTTTTAATGTTTTTCAATTTGGCACCTAAATTGTGTCACAGATTGGTGCACTTACCCAAGAATGCGACGTTGCCTTTGTGAATTTGTGAGCTAGAAAAGAATCGCTTTTGATCTACAATGTCACTATCACCATGTCACATCACACTTGCTTGCCTCTATCGCCCCACATTTTTTGCACCTTTGCCTATGAATTTTCTATCTTCTGTCTAAAATTCGGTTAATAAAGCGTCACTTTTGCTACTACACTGCATTCACGCTTTCTACTTTCTGTAGAGTGTTGCTTTCTGTTTTACTAGAGTGCCCCTTCTATTTTTCAGTGCCACATTTGACAGTTGCAGAGTGTTGCCTTTGTAAAACAATGTCACCTTTGTAGGATAAGGGTTAAAACTTAATTGGAAACTTAAAAGCATTTTTTAATGCTCATTGTAATAGCTTAGGATTTCCATTCTGAATTTTATTTCTTTTTATAGGACCAACTAGAGTGATTTTGGGTTTAAAATTTTAAAAAAATTCAAGCTTTGTCAAAGTTTATTAAAATTGAACATTAGGAGCTTACTAGATTTTAATTTTGGATTAAAATTGAACAAGGAAAACTCAAACTCAAATTTGGTGCTTAAAATGAATTCACTATTGTTTTGAAGGATAAAATGAACAAGTGATTGATGTGTGTGATCTTGTCTTTATGATTTTTTGAGTGCATATCCTCTCACCTTGTGATTCGTGCGATCTTGGGTTCAAGAGAAATACTCAAAGTGTATTTTATACTTTATAACCCTGAAGAGAGGACTTACTATGAGACACACCCTACAATGGGAAACTCATAAGCAAAGTTCTTGAAGCATATTTACCGGTGGGCTATATCAAAGGTTCAAAAATCATCAGAAAGTACCTTCTATCCTAGACACCGTATTCCATACTGCATCCAGTACCATTCCTTATGTGGAACAAGAATGATAGTAAGAGTCGTAAGTGGCAAAGCGGGTGAGCATACAGACGGGTATTCTCAATTTGTTACTAAGAGCCTAAATTGTTTAGTTACCAAAATCCTTAATACTTGTTGATGTAAGAATGATCATTCTAAAGCCACTTCACATATAAACTATTCAATAGTAGAAATATAAAAACCCTTTTGATCTCCGAATTTTAAGGATTTTGAGATTCGGTGGTCTCGAGAAGTGTGTGCTGAGAAAGGGGGAGCCAGTGTCACCAAATCTCTAACTGTTCACTTTGTCTAGTGTTTGGAGAAATCCAAGTGAGGACTCAAATAAGTATGGCCATTTCTATCCTAAGATTGTATAATTTGTGAGTCAGTTGAAATATATTGCTTGGATCTCAAACTTTGAAACAAACATTCAACAAGTCATCAAAATTTCAAACCCTTTGAAAAGAAAAAATATCCTTGAAAAGTCCAAATATGATTTCTTCTCACTAAGGATTTATCCTTAGAGGCTTCTAAATATTTGGGCCTATATATCAATTTTTTCTTTCCAAAGTCAACTTAAGGAAACTATGGCCTTGACCCTTTGATTTTCTTATAATGGACCTTGTGGAATTAAAAAGAGTTAAGACATACATTTAGTTTGAACTTAATCAAGAGAAGTGTTGATGTGGTAAAAATAATCGATTTAATCCAGATAAAAGACAATTGCACCCTACATATGTGCTTGTTCTCATGATTTCCAAAAAGGTCAAGATCCCAAAGAAAAAATCTTTATGCAAAAATTCCAAGTTTAGGTGTCACACTCAAAATTTATCAAGAAGTATATTAGGAAGTGCAACCTCAAGCAATATACCAAGATAAGAAAGAAATTAACAAGGTTTTGTGGACTCATTCCTTCGAATAATCTAGATATGTATGTCCACTTTGAACCACTCATCCAAAGTCAAAGTTTAGTCTTTGGAAGTATAGCATGTTCTTCAAAACCTTGGTCTTGTAAATGAAGTCTCTCTAGGTTCATCTAGGATCAAATCAACATTCTCATCCATCATCATCATCATCATCAATCCAAAACCCATCTCACAAAAAAATCTCGAAACATTGGAAAAATCATTCATGCTAGGCTTTTGGTAAATCCTTCAAATCAAGTCAAAATCACTTTGTTTAGCTAGATGTGTGTAGATGAATCCTTCTTCACATATCTAGTTGAATTATCACCTTTGTGAACAAATATAATACAATATAGCATCTAACATCTTGGGATTTATGACTCCATTATCCAAATCTAATCAAACCAAATCCAAATCCAAAAAATCCTAAATTCTAGTATTCCTCCAAGGTCCTCAACAGTTCAAACATCCATATCATTCACCTCTCATCATTTTCACCACCATCATTTAATCCTTAATATCATAGATTTTCTTTTGTACCTAAATTTTAGACCAACCCAAGGAGTTAGAGGTTTACCTCATATTCCCAAAAGTTGATCCTTATTTTATGGTCCAAACAAGATCTCAACACAAGAAGATCTTGGATAAAAACAAAGAAACATCCACTTCAAGTGATTTGAGCCAAAGTGCATCAGAATTCAACCCCAAGGAATCAATCAAACCTTCACTTAAATACTCTCAATTACCTCAAGATTCTCAAGAGGGAGGTTTCCAAGTGGAGGATGTCACCAAAAATTTCCAAGGAATGACCCAAGATGAAATACCTAAAATAATCCAAAATCTTGAAACACACAAGATTGTCAACATGGTCATGAGGCTCAATCCCACATAGTACATGTTGGAATTGGAAAAGTAAGGGGCTAAACTCCCTTCTGATTTTGATTTCATCACTATTGTTGAACAACCTATTAGGAGTATACCTCAAGGACCCCTTATCCCTTCATTTCTAAATGTCATCCAACCCATCACACAACCAACCTCATCCCATGCTCCAAGTCAACCAATGATCACCAAAGGGAGTTCATTACTCCAAGCTCTCCAAACACATCCACTTGTCAATAACCAAAACTTTGAGGCAAAAACGATGTTGGGTATGACTAGAACTATCCCGCAAGACCCAAAACATCCATATGTACCACTCCTCTTTCATGATACAAACAACCCTTCTACCTTTTCTGCAATATCGACATACCCTCTTGATACACAAAGTTATCTTCCCATGATATCACAAGGACAAGTGGATATGTTTGCACAAGTGGGAACTTTTGATGCATCATCCTCACTTTTTCAAGGAATCACACCACCAATTCTCCCATCACTTCCACTATTTCCATCATCATCCCTACCTAATCAAGGTATGGGGAAAATACCTCCATCCAACACACCAATCCAAAATCAAACAAGTCAAATCAATCCAAACACAAGTCAAAATAAAAAATACATCATACCAAATCCTCTAGCTATGCCACTAATATTGTAACACCAGGTGGCACCAATCCAACCAATCAACATACAAATTACAACAATCAAAACATCTCAAAATATAGTCTCACAAGGACTAAGCATACCAACCATCAATCCAAACCCACCATCCACAACTCAACCCCTCGTCATCACTCAAACATCACAACAACCACCTCATAAAAATATTGCTACCTCATCTCACACCATTCCATAAAATCCTCCACCTCCACCATCAAATCAAAACGTATCAAATCAATAAAACATCACATTGCAAGAAGCCCAACAAGCATACCAAAAATCACTTCAACAATTCCAAGCTCAACAAGTTGCACAAAACTCCACCCAACAAGTTACCCAAGCACAATCACATGCTTTACTACAACAACAATAGGCTGCACAAGCCGTCCAAGCTACACACACTGTTGAACAAGATCAAGCTAAAGCACAAGCTCAATACCAAGCACAACAAGCACAAGTACAAGATTTGGCCTATCATCAAGCCTTCTAGAAATACAAGCAACAACAAGCATTGATAGTGCAATAGTAGAAAATCATGCAACAATAAGTGCAACAATAGGCATTATTGGCCCAACAACATCAACAACAACAAAAAGCCCAACAATAAGCATTGTTGTCATAGTAGTAATAGAAAGCATATCATAAAGCATTGGATACACAACAAAGCTTTCAACAACCTTTCACAAACACCCAAACCATCTCACCCATTATACAATCAACCAGACCACCATCTCAAAACACATTCATCCCACTACCTGATCCACAAACTAAATTGTCTACACAAGTTAAATTTAGCTTGCATAAAATATTGGACATACAATTAGGAAAGACCAAGAAAACACAAGGGATTTTGTGCCCCTATCCATTTGAAAAAAGCATCACAATGGTTTCGTTCCCTCTAGGCTTTGAAATACCTAAGTTCGATAAATACCGAGAAACTACAAATCTTTAAGATCACATTCAAGAATTCCATGTTCATTGTATGGAGGTCACATACTATGTTTCTCATTTAATATGACTCTTCCCTTGGAGCCTAGCTAGTCCATAAATGGAATGGTTCTCTCATCTCTCCACTGGTATTAAAAATTTCCAAGAAATTGTGGACTTATTCATTGAAAATTATTTGTTCAACTTGGGCATGGAAGTAATCTTGGAAGAGTTATCCAACCTAAAGAAAGCAAAGGGAGAAACATTCACAACCTTATTGCAATGATAGAGACCCAAGGCCAATAAGAGAAAATGGGCTATGTCAGAAGAACAACAAATTGGGACTATCATCTCAAACCTCAAGGGGACCTTGGCCTTTCATTTAAGAATGCAATGCATAACCACCTATGACCAATTGATTCCCAAAGTCCTCAACATCAAAAGAGCCCTTATAACATAAGGGGTCATGTCCACATACCAAGACAATCAACCATCAACAAGTTAGAGTGACAAGCCTCACACATGGGCTAAGAACAAGAATGTCACCAATGATGGTGTTGTTGATGCTAAATTTGTTATCAATGCTCCAAGGCCAAATTTGCAACAACAAATGTACTAGAAGCCACAAAAAAACACCCAAAACATTCCATAGAGCAACACATTGCAACAAAAAATGTACTAGAAACCACAAAAAAACACCCAAAACATTCCACAGAGCAACACATTTCAACAACAACCCAACAATAAAAATGTCAATTACCTAAATGCTCAAGGGGGACCACCCCCAAAGAAAAAATACCCCCCTAAATGAAAATACACACCCCTTGGGGAACCAACCAAATATTTCATGCAATAGATCATTCAAGCCAACATCATCACACTCCCAATCATTGAAAATTACAAGGAACCCCAAGTTAAACCCCCATGGTATAATGAAAAACACCCTTGTGATTTTCATAAAATCAAAGGGCACACAATGGCCAACTACATGTGACTTAAAAACCTAATCCAAGATCTCATTGATGATAAGACCATAACCATTGAACAAATCATTGGCAATCATGATCTTAAAATATACATGAATGTGATGATAGATCACAATAAAGGAAACAACAATGGTAAAGGCAAAAAGTACAACAATGTAAACCATATTTATGACCATGTTGTTGCATCTTTGGATGAATGGGTAACAATTGTCAATATCAAAGGATCTAGAGACGAGTGTGGAGCCACCATACATGGTCATAGAATTGCCATCCTAGGACCCTCACAACCATCCAAGGCACCCGCCACAAATGCAAAATCAATCTCTAATCGTTACAATGTCCTAGATCAACTAAAAATGACCCCCACCCACATCTATATCATGGAGTTACCAAAAATCTCCCCTACACATAGGGATATCCTAGAGAAGGCATTGGCTACATCCTCTATTCCCACATACCTTGATATAGACCAATTTCAATCTATGGTCATACATATCACTACACCTTATCTCCTCACTTTCTCTGAATATGTATCCCAACCTAGCCTCATAATCGCACACTCCATCTTGAAGTATTAGTACACAAGAATAAAGTTAAAAGAGTCTTGGTGGATGGAGGTGCAGGTTTAAATATTTGTACCTTGAAGTTGATAAAGAATCTGGGATTATTAGAAGATGTTATTGAAAAAGGAAAATGCGTCACAATCAAAGCCTATGATGATCAAGAATAAGTGTCCCAATGAACCATTCAACTCCCCATTCAAGTGGGGCTAGCAATCATGGAAACTACTTGACAGGATCTTGACCTTAAAATTCTCTATAATATTCTCCTAGGATGCCCGTGGATCCATGGGATGCAGATTGTGGCATCCACATTCCATCGATGTGTCAAATTCCCCTATGAAAACCAAGAAGTCACAATCCATGGTGACCTTGAGCCTTTTTATTATTGCAAAAATCTGGAGGCCAAGTATTATAAGATCCCTCAAGTCCTGAAATGTGATGAAAGACCCACATCTGATTATATTGACCCATCCACCTTATCTTCCACTTCTGAGACAAAGACACCCTCCATTCCAGACATCTCAGATATTAAGGTCATTATCTAAGATAATGGATGTCAAGATTATAAAATGAAAAAGAGTTCTTTGTGATAGGAGAGTTACCTCAATCTCCTAGATCCCATGGAAGACCACAACCAATTGACCCAACAACTTACAACTTCACAACAAAACCCTCCACTTTCAAAAGGTGGGGAGACCTAAGTAAATAGGTGGTAAATGAGAAAGATATATCGAGCTTTTTATTGTGAGCAGAAAACCTGCATAGACTAACAAAGGATCGATAAAATGATGTTAAACATGTTAGTGACACAAATATAATGCTCCCTATGATATTCTTCAACTAATTTAAGAGAAAAAATGAAATAAACAAGGGAACAACACAAATGAAGCATGTAATCTAACTTAAACTAGAAAAACCTTCATCCCATAGGGGGAGTGGTGCTTCTTTGATGTGGAAAGAAGCCCTTTCCCGATCCCTTGATAAGCTTGATGAGTTGTATGTGATTCTTGATACAAAATTCCAATAACCTTGCTATGGATGATGAAAAATGGCTATAATATAGCTAAAATGGATAAAAAGGATGAAAAAATATGAATTCAAATGACTATAGTGATTATGCATGAAGTTTTTTCTTCAAAAATGCCTAAGATTGTGGATCCAAAACCAATAGAGAAGCCCTCTATTTATAAGAGAGAAGGATGGAGGAATGAGAAAATGGGATGAATATGGGACTAAACATGAGCCAATGGAAAGGTGCCACTTGTCAACATGCTAGTGAAGGAGGAATGAGCACATTTTGGTCAATATGCAAATAAATGCAATTAGGTGGATATTTGAAATTTGAAAGATTGCTTGCGGAAGAGGAGTTAATGCCAATTGGCTCAAGAAAAAGGACTTGTAAGAGTAGTTAATGCCATGTTGGAGGACAAGTCCTTTTGGGAGGGAGATTTCAAATTGGAGGAATATTCCAATGAGATGCCCTTTTGAATGAAAATAGAAGAATTTATAAATCAATTAAATTGATTTACATGTGCAAGTTGCAAAAGCTAGAGGAATGGAGGATTAGTGTTAGGATTTAATTAGGATTAATTAACTTAGATAAAGTTAGTTGATTTGACATTTGATTTAGATATTTGAGTTTATTTAAATCAAATGAGAGGATATTTGAGATATTAGTAATTTAATTAAATAAAATGATTTATTCAATTAAAAGAGATGGCATTATCATTCAATTAAATAAAGTTGATTTATTTAATTAAAAGAAGACATCAGGATTTAATTAAATAAAGTTGATTTATTTAATTAAAAGAGGAAAATTAGGATTTAATTAAATAAAGTTGATTTATTTAATTAAAAGAGGAAAAATAGGTTTTAATTAAATAAAGCTGATTTATTTAATTAAAAGAGGCAAATGATGAAATAATCTGATAAGGTTCATTATCTGATTTTAAGAGGAATTTTGATGAATTTAATTAAATAAAGATTATTCAATTAAATGGTTAGTAAAGAAATGATTAAAGAAGAATCTGTGTTAGTGAATCAGGATCGAGTGCATGATATCAATCAAGATATTTTGAGTGTCTACAATTATATCAAGATGAAAGGCCCTTACCAAATCTCCCATGGAAGAAAACAACAAAGGTTTCCAACTAATGCTTGGCATGGGCTACAACAAAAATGAAAATCTTGGGAAAAATGATAATGGTCAGTTTGAACCTATCATTATTAAGAAACATCTTAAGAATCTTGGCCTTGGATGTACCCCTCAAAAGATAACTATACTTGGAAAAGGTGCTAAGATAAAATAGTCAAAGCTCCTCTTCGGTTACTGGTATCCACTAGTCATCCCCTAGACAACTATACATTCAATATAACCGATGTTTATGATGAAGATCCCATCTCCAACCTGCCTATGTTATTTGAGGACTCCTCCCATTTTATGATCACAACCTTTTATTTCGAGTCAAGTAACCAAACCACTAAACTAAATCTTGTCTACCCCCAACTAATAGACAATGACCAACGAGGACCACTGATCTTAGACACATTCAAAAATGAAGAGGATCTCTTAGAATTCATGGGACTCGGGGATGCACTACCATGTGGAGACCACAAAGAAAGATTTTATATTGATCTCGACACACATGCATACTATGGGAAACAATTGAATCTCTCAGTTGCAAGATAGAAAATTTAAAAATAACATCTATATCTTTAAGTGAAAACCACACTATGACACTTTCTGATCTAAAAATAGTAAAAATAAAGGATGTAGCCAATGGTGAAAACCTCTCTGAGTCACCAAAGGATGAGGGATTCAATCTTCCCCTTAGTGCTATCCATGAGGAAAAATCAGCAATACTGGCAGAAAAATGCAACCCTATCAAGAAGCAAAACTAGTAAGATAGAAGTTGAGAAAGATGCACCCATAGATTGCATTATTGGTCATACTTGAGCTATAGAAAATCCTTGATGTTGGTTTCATATGACCCATTGATTATCCAGAATGGGTTTCCAACCTTATACCTATTTCTAAGCCGATGGGGGCATCTGAATCTGTACCAACTTCAGGGACCTGAACAAAACATGCCCTAAGGATGATTTCCCTCTTCCCAACGTAGACATGATTGTAGATTTAACAATAGGAAACATGATGCTATCACTAATTGACATATTTTCAAGGTATAATCAGATTACGATAGCGATGGACAATCAACATAAGATAGAATTCGCATGTCCATGGGTCACTTACTATTGGAACATGATGCCATTTGGGTTAAAGAACATTGGAGCTACATACCAAAGGGAAATGACTCTGGTTTTTCATGAAATGATTCAAAAATTTGTGGAAGACTACGTGGATGACATACTAAATCAATAAAGCATCAAGACCACATAGTAGCACTAAGCTTTATCTTTTATAGAATAGAAGAATACAAGGTAAGGCTAAATCCTAAGAAATGCATATTTGTTGTCACATTAGGAAAATTTCTAGGGTATATTGTATCAATGAGGGGAATCGAGATAGACCTTGTAAAGGTCAAAGTAATCCCTGAAATGGAGGCACCACAAATATTGAAGCAGTTAAGGGGCTTTAAGGGAAGACTCCAATCCATTCACAAATTTCTAGCACAGTTAGCAGACAAGGCTATCCCATATTGTCATATACTCCACAAGGGGGTATCATACAAATGGGATGAGAAATACGATCTGTAATTCAAAAAAATCAAAGAATACTTGCTAACACCACTAGTCCTTATGCCACCGATCCTAAAAAAACCATTGATCTTGTACATATTAGTAGTAGCGGCAACCCTTGGTGCTCTTCTAGCACAGCATGATGAAATAGGAAAAGATAGAGCCATTTACTATATCAATAGAACCTTTGTAGGGAACAAAATAACCTACACATTCATTGAGATAGCTTGTCTGGTAGTAGTGTTTTCTTCACAAAAATTTAGACACTACATGTTGGCTCACCAAATAAAGCTCATCACCAAGATAGAGCCTCTCAAGTATTTACTGTCTAAAGCAACACTCACAAGATGAATAAAAAAATGGGTTATGATCTCAACAAGATATTATATTGAATATGTAGAGTGGAAGGAAATCAAAGGTTAGGTAATTGTGGATCAACTAGCAAGGCACTGATATATGCAGAGAATCCATTGGTGTTAGAGTTCCCCAACATGAGTCAATTTTCAATCTCAGTGTAATAGATCATTGGAAGGCGTACTTCAATGGGTCATATACTCAACACAGATCAAGAGTCGAAGCCTTCTTTATCACACCACAAGGAGATTGCATTCCCAAATCATACAATCTATCTTTCCCTTGCACCAACAACATCACTGAGTATGAGGCTCTTGTCATAGGACTCTGAATTGAAGTACAGTGGCAAATCAGGGAACTTAAGGTCTATGGAGACTCAAAACTGATCATCAACTGGGTTAATGATGAATACCAAGCAAAGGATGATAAAATTACCCTATACAAGAAATTGGTGGAGTATCTCAAGGAATTCTTCATCAACATTACATTTGAGCAGATACCAAGTGTAAACAATAGAGCAGTGAACACCATGGATACAATCAGATCATTGTTGAATATCCCACGCAACGTCCCTAAACAAGAATTCCTGGTAGAGTAGATTCTTATACTAGCTTTTGAGGTACCAAATTCTGAGTTCATGTGTGAAATCATTGGTCCTAGTGACCCTTGGTAGCAAGACATATTCAAGTACCTAAAAATAGGAGTCCTCCCCATTGACATCACCCCAAACCTAAAAAGAACCTTTATCAAGAAGTGATCCCATTTTGTTATCTTAGGTGACACCCTATACTGTATAAGTATTGAAGGAACCCTTTTGAGATTCCCTAACCTCAAGGAAGATTTGACTACTTTAACCAAGGTACAAAATGGCACGTTTGGTTCACATTCTATTAGTATGACCTTCGCAAAGAAACTACAAAGGATGAGATATTATTGGCCTACAATGGAGATGAAATCTCATGAATATGTCTGAAGATGTTTGCAATTTCAATATCATGGGGATCTCATCCATGTACCATTTCAGGAGCTCCAACCGATTATAACACCTTGGCCCTTTTCATAATGGGGGTTCGATATCATTTGAAAAATCTCACCCACCTCATCTAATGGATACAAGTTCATTATCAATGCTACAGACTACTTCACAAAGTGTGTAGAGGTCATCCCCATGACCTATATTACTAGAAAGTAGATTTCCAAGTTCATCCTCAATTACCTTATCCGTCGTTATGGTGTTCCTCAAGCCCTTATCTCAGATAATGGGGCACCTTTTAAAAACTAGGATGTCCAATAACTATGCCAAAAATTCAATATCCAGCATCGCTTTTCCACCCCATACTACCCATAAGGTAACAACCAAGTTGAGGCTAAGAATAAAACCATCTTGAAAATCCTAAAGAAAATAGTCAATGAAGTTGGTCGTAACTAACACCTACAGCTAAATCTTGCCTTATGGGCCTACCGAATGAGTATCTGCACACCTATAGGTTGAAACCCTTTCTCCTTGATCTATAGATCAAAATCCATCCTGCCCATCAAGATCGAGCTCCCATCCTTGAGGATATCATTGCAAAATATTATTATTGATGAAGAATATTGGGTGTCATGATTGAACGAGCTATAAATACTAGATGAATGATGCATAGATGCTTTGAATCACCTACAGGTCTATCATAACTACCTCAAAAGGAGCTACAATAATAAGATCAAGAATTATTCATTTCAAGTAGGAGAGCTCATGTTGAATGAAAATAAAAAAAATGTGCCAAATCTAGACAACAAGGGAAAATTTGAGCCCAACTGGTTGGGATCCTTCATCATCACAAAAATTTACAAATCAAGAGCATATCAACTATCCACACCTAAAGGCGAGCCTTTGTAGGAGCCCATCAACAACTCCCATCTCAAAAAATTTTATGCCTAAGCTTGCTAGGTATAAATCCAAAAAAATCCAAAAAATATAAAAATCCAAAAAGTTAGAAAAAGGATTGAAAATAGTAAAGAAAAAAAATCATTCTCTAGTGAAAACCAATTCGGTGGCGCTTTGGGAAAGTACCTTGGTGAAAACTTGACAAACATATGCCTTGTGTAAATAAGCACTTTCCATCCACCATGGATTCTTCAACTTGTTCTGCATCGCCTTCCATCGCATTCACCCATTGCATTCCATTGATCCCTCCATCACCCATACTCGTCTACATCATAGCTTGATCCTGTTTTGGTATCATGTTCCCTCCTAGTACTACTTGGCACATTCCTAAGGTCATTTTGTCTAGCCTTTATCGATGTATTCTATCACATCACACTAGGGGCATATTATTATACTTACATTGGATCAGATTCATGTATATTCTTGAAATATTCCTTAGATTAGAAGAATCTAAAAAAAAAAAATCCTTGAAAATCCAAAAACATTCATAAAATATGAAAATCCAAAAACATCCAAATCATATCAAAATCCAAAAATAGGTTGAAATTCAAAAGTCAAAAATAGAGTTGTGATGTCTCAATATGTCATCTCTGATATTGAACATAGGCAAGGCTAATCATTGATCAATCCCTAAGATATTAGGTCAGTCCTTAGGAGTTTGTCATAATAAACTGACAATCCATTTGTTCATATCTCATCAATAAATGAGTTTGTGTTAGTCAAACTATGCGGTCTTTGCATGTATAACATAGGCAAGTCTAATCTTTGATCAACCCTCAAGACCCCTAGGATAGGTCCTTATGTTAGGTTCATGGTCAAATCTTAGAAAACACCAAAAACATTGAAAATTTTGAAAATTAAAACATTTGTAAAACACCTCGAAAATCCCAAAAAAAAAGCCTCAAAACCTTTCAAAATACCAAAAATATTCAAAAAACCCAAAATCATCCATCATGTTTCAACATTGACCCACAATAAGAATCCACTCATAATAAGTCAATCGTCACCTTCAACCTTTGGAAAAACTTTCAGAAACAAGTATAGTAAATTGAAAGTGTGAACTTACAAGTCAAAATATTAAGTCTAGGTTAGTAGGTAAACAAGTTGGTCAACTCTTCACATCAATAGCCTATCATCTAGTTAGTCTCAAAATCACTTGATAAAATCATGTCCTAGGATGCATCCTTCCTACAATGGACATCACCATAGTTTAGTCCTGGCTAGGGGTGTGCAGAACATTAGCTTGTTTATTTGATCAGTTATTTTGATTTATCTTAGTGCACTCATTCCAATGACCTCTCAATGATGTCTAATAAAAAATATTTAGAGAGAAAGGAATGGGGCACTGATCATTATCTTTTGTTTGTTGTTATTGTGGATATACTTGTAATATAACATTGGTGATATTTAGTTTGTTAGGCATGTAGGGAGGGTATTTTGAACAACTTGTTGACTATTACATAGGAAGGTTTTTCCTTTCTATATTTTGGTCTGAGATGTTCGAAATTTCTTAAGTACATTCTAATAAGGTTTTGTATGTCAGGTGTGAACAAGGATACTCTTATCTAATTGTTGAGTGAAATTCCATCTCACTAGGTACAACATCATCCTATTTTTTTATACCTTAGTGCATCATATCTATGTGTCTAATCAAAAATAAGGAAATTAAGCCCTTTATGTCCCCAATCCTTTATAAGAAAAAAATCATCATCACTCATTATTAATCTATTAAAGTCTTAATGATTCGTAGACTTGTTGGAATCTTGCATCATCTCAAACTCAAGGGTTGATCCCTATTTCTTCTATCTTCTCCATATACTAATACTAACATGGTATCATGACATTCAAAATAAAAATCCATTTGCATCCATCATGCATCCACAAGCCATCAACATCTTTCATATCATACAAAATAGGAAACATCATCCATCATAAATAGCATTATCATTAAGATGTTTTAGCATAATATAGATTTGTTATTCTAAGAATCTCATAAATGACACATTTTGATTTTTCATCCATCACATAACCGTCATCATCACATCCTAGATAAATAATGCATCATCATATCACATATATAAAAAAGATACTGAAAAAGGAAATAATCATAGCATTACATTCATCATCTCACATGCATTATGATCAAACATAATATAGATTTGTTATTCTAAGAATCTCATGGAATCATAACATACACCACATCCATACATTACATATGCATTAAACACATCATACATCGATAACATCACATGTATGATCCATATAGATCCATCATACATAAGAATTCATATTATTATATCATATCGCATCATAAAGCATAAAAAATCACATCTTAAGTCATTAATGCATCCATCTATAGCGTATGCATCCATAGCACATAAAGTAAAATAAAATCACATCATATATAATTTCATCGCAACCATCTCATATATATGTCAAAAAATATGAATGTCATGGTACATCAGAATTAGATACATAGTGTCATCAACGAATATAAAAGAGGCTAATCAAAACTCTGCCAATAAATGTATACATATCATAAATCAGGTTGTACAATAAAAAATGGGTGTCTAGTGCACAATCATTACCCTTAGTTGTCCTTCCTTTGTATATTTCCATGGTGGTTGTCGTGGCTCGGGTGATGTGACCCTAATGGTCTGCTTGATGGCCCTACCCGAGGGGTCCTGCTAAGAGCAACCTGGTTGAGGTGGGAGAAATCTGGCTCTCATCGATCATGTCCCACTACTCTATAATATAATAGCCTATAGTATGATGCCTCGTGTATCGCCTAACCATAAATCTTGATTGGGATTGTGACCTACCCCTATGCCTACTGTGTTGTGGCCTCTAGTCGTTGCCTCTATCCCATCTCCTTTGCCAATCCTAGGTTAGTCACCTGCCTCATTTGATGCTTCTGCACCACCTCCTATCATGCCTGATCCCTTTCCTTGGTCAAGGTCAAAATTTGTGCCTATGCTTGTTGTAATTGGTGTGTCAACACCTGTACTTGCACCTGTAGCACTGCTATTTGTCCATTCTTGAGATCGAGACTTAGTGGTGGTGGTCGTGATGGCTACTAATGTGGCCTCTTTGGGGGCCTTTGTCTAATTGGTGGCACTAATGGTGAGATCTACCCATCATGTCTTGTGTGTCCTCCACCCTATCCATCAAGTGCCTGATGACCTGGCTACTAAGGAACTTGTCCAATATGTGGCCCCCTAACTTGCCCTACTGGCACAATTGGTAATGGCAATCTGATTGGGACATGAACCTACCAATACACATCATATTCCTATATGGTGCTTGCATCTACAGGACCATCAAATTACACCCATGGTTGTATCACCAACTTTTAGAAATCATCGATGGCCATGTGAGGTTGGATCCTCTATCCCTAGGTTGTCTCCCTCAACCTACAAGTGAATATGGCCCTGTATGCAGAATTAGGTTCATCCTCCACCTCCTCAAACTGACGAGCGAGCAACCCTATTAGGAAAGTATCAATCTATCATATGGTTCTCTCTTCCCTACATATATCTGGTATAGCAACAGTAAAATAACTACTCATCATCATCATATCATATGTTGGTATGGAGTCAGGGTCTCCATCAAAACATTGTCATCCCATGAATCATTGACCTCCAGTGTAGGATACCTGTGATACCTGTGTAATGAATATTGGTCATCCCCCCATACCTATCAATCCTAGGATCATTGCGGTATGTCTTAACATCTTATAGGGACAGTCTCAAGATAGCTATATGCTCATATGCACAGACATGCAAAATTTTAACTCTCACTCCAATACTATAGCTGGGTATGTGTAGGATAATGATGGGCCAAAAAGTGGCAATATGTAAGTGATATGATGGCCCATGTGGCTGACAACTTTTTTTAACCCAAAATTGATTAAATGAAAAGGGTTTTAAAGGAGATTCTCAACTTTCCACCAATATAAATTATTCTTTACTTTGAATTTAATAAATTATTATTATTCATTTTCTATTTGAATTACGACTAAAGTCCTGATTGATAGGTTGATTGAAAAACATCTATAGCTTTCAAATGGTATTACATTTTTAAATCTAAAACATGCGTCACATTCTATACTTCACATACTATAGGATTAAAAAAAAAAAATTGAATTTCATGAAGTTTTGACCAAGTTAAGATGGCCAACCATACGAGTTTTTATATTTTTTAAAAAAATTAATAAAAAATTAATAATTAATTATTTACTTGGAAAAAAATTACAAAAAAATATGCATCACATTGGCAAATGAGTCGTCTACTTATATCTAAAATATTATAAAAAAATATTATCATTTTATTGTGGTTAGGGTGGTTAGACAAACACCTACTTCTTATTTTTTCCCTCAAATTTAAGTACTACTGCATTGAAATTTCAAATTTTCACCAAATAGATTTTAAAATAAATAAATAAACCTAGTAGTTTAGAAACTACATTCAATTTTATAAAGATTCTATTGTTACATATTTTTGAAATAATATAGATAACTTATTCAAATTTTTACGTCAAGTTGTGTAACTCTGATTTTCTAAATTTTCATTGCCACTTAAGGGCCTATTTTTTCCATGATGATCCTGCACATACCTAGGCCCTAGAGTAAAAAACCTAGTACATATAATGATATAAAGAGGTTGGCTCAACAATTAGGAACAAGGACTCTTGAGATCAGCACACCAACAAAAAGGGTCAAATCAGGGGCAATCCTCTCATAGTGAGCAAGGTCTATCTGATGTCTGTCTGTCTCATACTGATCGATGCCAAACAATTGGAAGATAGCATCACCATTGACCTTGAAATCATATATAATCTACTTGTTGTGTACGGGGATCCACAAGATCTGCCATACATCCTCTAGTGTCATAGTAGCCTCTCCAGTCAGAAGATGGAATGAGGAACTCTCGCTCTACCATCTCTCCACCAAGTCAGTCATCATGGCTAAATATGTCCACACCCCGAGCATCTGTGCCACATACCCAAATCTAATTTCCCCTAGGAATGATAGTGCATCATCTGATAGGTGCCTCGCTCGGTGTAGAATCCAATATTTGTGCTCCTTTGAGTTGAGCACTCAAAGTACCTCCTACATCTAGAATTCTCATGACATTAAAATTCACCAACTTGGCATATTTTCAACATTAAAAAATCTTCCTAAAGAAAAGGCAAGTTAGATTTTGCAAAAGTGATGCTCTATCATTTTCCAAAGGAAATGCTAAAATCAAAAGCGATGCTCCATTCCAAAACCGAGTTAGCATTCTTGGGCGATGTCAAGCTCTTCTAAGGCTACATGATGCCATCTTGCAAAGGCAAGTTGACATTTTTTATGTGAATCTAGGACCCTACAGCAGTGTGCGATGCTATGATACTGTGTCGCCAAAAAGTATAGCCTTTGACACTTTTCTTTCATTTGTTCCCTTGCTTATGGATTTTGGACATTTTTCAACCTCTTTTTACCTCTTTCCAAGCCTTGTGAAAAAGTTTTGTAAGATGTTGTAATACATTTTCACACTTTCCTAGGCTTTTCAACACTAAATCAACCCTTTCTTATGCTATAATGACCCCTTAATGCACATGCATGCCTTACCTCAGTGTTTTTTGTGAGACAATCCTGAAAAACATCAATAACCACATGCTAATCCTCGACAACTAATCAAAATTGCCCAGGTGGACTAGGTTGCCACCTTGGGTGACCTAGTCCCACTTGGCATAAAATTAAAATTTAACTTAAATTTCTTTTGGGATTTTGTCTCTAAAACCCTAAGGTTTGCCTATATGGTGTTATTTTCAGGGAAATTAGGGAAGAACTTGTATAAATAAGGGATTTTCTCATCTTTTTCACCCTAATTCTTGATTTCTCTTCCATTCTATTCATTCACTCATTCTTCTCAAGCACTCTTCTCTCCTTCTCAAGCAAGCTAGGGTTTGACCATTCCAAGTCAACAAGACATATTTTTTGAAGCTTTCAAGGGTATATTTCTGCAACAACTCAAGATCAATCATCATGGATAGGTACTAACTCCATCGTTTCATGTTCATACCTCATTGCATTATTTCTTCATTTTGGTTTAGTTACCTAAAATGGGTTTGACCAAGGCAAACCCCCATGCCCTAACAATAAAAATTTTCTCCTTCTCTCCTTGTTTGTTTGTAGATTTAGATAAATTGAAGATAATTGAAGAGTTTGAAGAATTTTTGAAGGCCTTTCCTTGCTTTCAAAGTCCAAACATCCACCCAAAAGTCACTTTTAGACCCGAAAATCAAATTTTCAAAAGAGGACACTTGTGAAGAACCGAAGTGCAGACCGAGGGATTCCATTTCCCCTTTTACATTTCCAAAAAATTAGAAGAGGACTAATTCCCCAACAATGGTGACCTAGTCCCAATGAACCTTCCTTTTAGTGATTTTTGTATATTCAGACACCCATTTGATAGAAACGAGCTCTAGACCAATTTTCTCAAATCTGGGACTAGGTCACCCAGATTGGCACAAGTGTCCCAGTCGGCTTCTGCAATATTTCCATTAGCATTCCATACCTCCATCTGATCCTTCTTCATATTCCAAGTGCACACATTCTATCTCACATTTGTTTGTTTAGTTTAGTGTACATTTCTAGGTCATTGTGTACATGCTTGCATATCATTATGTGTTTTCAAGCACTTTGCATTTCAATAGTTTAGCATTCAATAAATAATTTCCTTTTCAGTTTGCTGAATTTAGATCATAACCTTTTCAATCACACACAACACATCACTTATTCAAACCCCCCCTTATCTCTTGAATGAGCCCTAAAATGAAAAGGTGTGAAAGAGAGCCACATTTCTCAACCTAGATTCTAGGTGACAAACTCTAGGAGCCCATTGGGGAATCCTCTTTCCCCTCTTCATTTTTGGTGGTTCATTTTGGTGAACCCAAAATTTCTACACCCTCCTTTTCTGATTTGGAGTTCTTTTATCATCCTAGGTTTGCATTGCATTGTATTTTGCATTATTTAAGTTGCATTCTAGGGTTTCATATTTTTGCATGCATGAAAGTGTATAGACTTTGCATTATTACATCTCAAATCATTGTCATTCATCCAAAATATGCACCTAAATATATTATTCTATTCATACAACATCAAAACCATCCAAAACAGTTGTAAATTTCTAGAAATTTTGAAAAAAAACCTAACTAGGACTAATTCACTATTCTGTGTGACCTAGTCCCTTTCCATATTTTTCACTATCTATTACAGCATCAAAAACCTCATTCATGTTCTTTCTTAGGCTCCTAGTATCATATACTATAAGTCTAGAATTTTTGGGAACACAGGTTTTATGCTTCTACCTCCAAAACATCTTTCTAGGATGGTCATTCTTAAAATCATTTCATCATTAGATCTGAAAATGTTCACGTTTCTGCAATCTTGCATCACATTACTAGAATTACTTTTCACTTTTGCACATACAATGTTTATATTCTTAAAAAATTGCATTAGTTTGCTTAAAGTGCTTTTCATTATAGCATGTACATTATTTACATTCTTAAAGATTAGCATATATTGGACACAAATGTTTTGTATTTTTGCATATACATTATTTATATTGCTGAAACATTGCATAAAATGGTTACATGTACTTTTCAATTTTTTTCAAACAATTCTAGTAGCTTACATATCTAGACATTCTAAGAACACTTTAATATCCCCTCCCTATGCGAGTGTTGTAGTGAAAGAAGATACAACTTTAAACATTCCTAATGATCATATTTGTTCTTCTCCTAATATCTCTCCTCTTTGTGACAATGCTATTTTGTTAGAAGAAACAATCAACAAGAGTTGTGAGAATCCTAGTTGTTTCTCTCCCCTTACTTCTCTTTGTGGACAAGACCTTAATGAAAAAGACAACACAAACATATTTAATCATGACAATAACATGCGTTTTTCTCCTAGTTGTGAAGAAAATACTTTGTCATTAGAAAAAAATATTAGTGAGGGTCATGAAAATATTAGTTGTCCCCATTCACCTAAAGCAACCCTTCCTATGCATGGAAATATAATCATTGATAATTCCCCTATTGGTGATAAGGTCATTTTAGAAGAACCAACCTTTGATTGTCAAGATGTAGTTCTCCAAAAATCCTTCGTCCTAAGGAGGATATCATGATACACAATAAACATAACCATGAAAATAATAATATCGCATCCTTAGAAGCAAATGAAGAGACACCCTTAGTCTCTCCCTTTCTCTAGTATGTTAATATTATTCAACCTCAACTTATCCTTTACCCTCGTTCAAACAACCATCCAACCCAAACCAAACCTAAATTTATCCTCTCCCCACCTAAGAATAATGTGTTGTAGTAATTGAGTCATAATACCATTTATCACAAACATTACACAAGAAACAATCCAAAACCATCCCAACCAACCTCAAAATCCTTACATTTTCCTTATCCCATCTTACCTGCTACCCCTCGATTGAATTCACTTCTTATGGAGCATGACCTTGTTGACCAACTAAGGAATACTCCCACTAAAATATCATTATGGGATCTCATTCAAGCCTCCCCTCACTATCACAACATGATGCAAGAAACCTTACAACAAGTTCACATCCCTTATAATATGCAACCCAATGACATAGTAGCTATTATTCACAAAATTAATGCTGATATTGTTTTCCACCAAAGTGAGATCCCTCCTTTGGATGTACAAAAACAAAATGAATATTTTGTAATAATCTCTCAATACAAAAAAAAAGGGATCAAGAGAACTATTGTAGATACCATCTTTGCCCTTAATGTGTGTAGTGTGTTCCTTTTAGATAGGATTGTAATTGATAGATCCAACATCAAACTTGATTCTCTGTCTATTCGAGGATTTGACAACTATACCTTTCACAGTTGGAATGGCCATATTGGACACAAAAATCCATGTTATGCCTCATGAACTTTCATATAATATTCTCTTAGGCATGTCATGGATTCATGTAATGAATGAAGTGCCTTCCACTATTCATCATAAGATGAAGTAAATCTACAATAACAAAGTGTACACACTTGATGCTGACCCTGAACCTAATAGTTGCTTAAACATTGAGAAATCCAAAGAGAATCATTTCAACACCTTAACACCAACCACCCAAGTGGAACCCACACAAAAATAAAATAATGGAAAACCTATTGAGCCAATTACGAATATTATAGATGATGATTGGGATTCCTTAGACTTCACACCTCCTTTACTAGGAGAATCCAAGACCACAACCAACGACTCTAAAAAGGGAAACACAATCTTGTCAACACAAGACTCGATAGATCCTTCAAAAGTATCCTCCTCAACTACTTTAGACAAAGAAGCGAATAATGAACAATCACCCAATCCCAAAGCAATGAAAAAGCTTTATGGAAAAGGTTATGAGCTAATGAAACAACTTGGCTATAGTGGAAAAGGATGTGGTGCTAATTAACAAGGTATCCACACCCTTATCGAGCCTCACATGCAAACAACACATTATGGTCTTGGTTATTTCCCTTTAATTGAAATCACCAAGCATTATTCACGCATCAACACCATATCAAATCAACCTTCCATCCCAACATTAGAAATTGCTCCTTTACAACAATTGAAACCAACAAAGGAATCTTTGCTTAATTCAAAGGTCATCTCACAACCCACTAATGATTTAGATTTTACACACTCCTCTAAAGGAGTGTACAAAATATCAAAATATATAGTGCCTTGAATAGGCATGAAATCCTATACTAAGCAAGACACTTATTTGTTACACACCAAAGGAACACCCTATCCCCTTGATCAAGAGGGTATCTTGATGATACTCCAAGATCACTTGCTCTCTCTTCCTCCCAGAAATCGAAAGAAATGTTACCACAAGCATTATTTTTGTGCCTACCATCGATCTCATGGTCATCACACTAATGATTTTAAGGCCTTGAGTAGTAAAATTCAACATTTTAAGGAGCTTGGTCCTCTCCCTTATGTGGGGGGAACCTCATTCCTCTAATCGATACTGATTTTCACTCTACTTGGCATCTCACCAATCCTTTCAGCTCACTCTTTTCCTGCACTAAGTGGGGGCAAGGGGTTAGTTAGCCTCTTCCCTCATATGTCACTTGTGAACATATAAGAGCAAGCTTGGGATGTGGAATAAATGTCTTAAGTTGACTTGCATGTGACATACACTCCTTTTCGTGATGTAGCTTCTCAGAGACATATGACTTGGCATAGGGCTTCCTGAAGAAGCTCTCATGTCCTCTTCCCCCTCTTCTAATTTAAAGAAATTTCTCACAATAATGGTGTTAGCAACCACTTTAAAATTGGGGCATACATCGACACTCACATTTCATTGTGTGATTTTATTCTTCTTGTGATTCCCTCTCTTGGAAATATTAGGTACAATGTTGCCCATGATGAGACATTGCACTTGTCCTCTTTTACAAAGAAGATGAGACCATTTGCACTTTTCCTCTCTTGGAGACATTACGCATGGTGTTCCTTAAGATGAGACATTGCACAAACAAAGAAAAATCCCTTTGAACATTCCTTACATCATTTATAAAATCACTTTATTTTGTGGTTCCTTATCAAAGTTATTAGGAGGTATAACTTTGGTATGGTTTGAGTGGGAAGCCCAACCAACAACATGACTTTCCCCATAGCCACCTTTATGTTTGTGAGTACATACCAGTCGTGTGTATGTTTCTCATCCTTTTGGGTCTTCTCACCTAACACACAACCAAAAGTCTCATCGTCCCAGAGTGAGTACACATAATCTTTCTAGACAAACAACCGAGATCTGATACTCAACTAGATGGACAAACGGTCGAAGCTTGATCCATATTTTTACTTTCTTCCTTCTATTTCTTGTCATTGCATGATTTTGTATCTCATTTTCCTACATATTATTCACCCTTGAATGTGTTGTCTTGCATTGATGTCAACTTGACCTAAAATCTCAAGTCTTGGGGGCTTGACTGGCTTCTTCATATTTTTCATTCTTCACCATCTTCATTGGGCTACTTTAGTGTGGGTTTGAAGCAAGTTCATCCTCTCACTAAAGTGGGGGCTAAATGTGTTGCCAAAAAGTGTAGGCCTTGACACTTTTCATTCATTTGGACCCTTGCCTATGGATTTTGGCCTTTTTCAACCTCTTTTTACCTCTTTCCAAGCTTTGTGCCAAAGTTTTGTAAGATGTAATACATTTTCACACTTTCCTAGGCTTTTCATCACTAAATCAGCCCTTTCTTATGCTATAATGACCCCTTAATGCACATGCATGCCTTACCTTAGTGTTTTTTGTGAGACAATCCCAACAAACATCAATAACCACATGTTAATCCCTGAAAACTAATGAAAATTTCCCAGGTGGCCTAGGTCGCCACCTTGGGAGACCTAGTCCCATGTGGCATAAAATTCAAATTTAAGTTAAATTTCTTTCAGGATCTTGTCTCTAAAACCCTAAGGTCAGCTTGTATGGTGTTATTTTCAGGGAAATTAGGGCAAAAATTGTATAAATAAAGGTTTTTCTCATCTTTTCCATCCTAATTCTTGATTTCTCTTCCATTATATTCATTGACTCATTCTTCTCAAGCACTCTTCTCTCCTTCTTCTCAAGAAAGCTAAGGTTTGAACATTCCAAGTGAACAAGACATCTTTTCTAAAGCATTCAAGGGAATATTGCTGCAACAAATCAAGATCAATCATCATGGAAAGGTAATAACTCCATTGTTTCATGTTCATACTTCATTGCATTATTTTATAATTTTGGTTTAGTTACCTAAAAGGGGTTTGACCAAAGAAAACCCCCATGCCCTAAGAATCAACATTTTCTCCTTCTCTCCTTGTGTGTTTGCAGATTTAGGTACATTAAAGATCATTGAAGACTTTGAAGAGTTTTTGAAGGCCTCTCCTTGCTTTGAAAGTCCAAAAATCCACCCAAAAGTCAATTTCAGGCCTGAAAATGAAAGTTTCAGAAGTGGACACCTGTGAAGAACTGAAGTGCAAACTGAGGGCTTATGTTTCCAATTTTGCATTTCTAGATATTTAGAAGAGGACTAAGTCACCAAAAATGGTGACCTAGTCCCACTGAACCTACCTTTTAGTAAATTTTGCATATTCAAACACCCATTTGGCAAAATCTGGCTTCAAACCAATTTTCTTCGATCTAGGACTAGGTCGCCCAGATTGGCACAAGTGTCCCAATAAGCTTTTGCAACATTTTCATCAGCATTTCAGACCTCCATCTTATCCTTCTTCATATTCTAGGTGCACACATTCTATCTCACATCTTTCTATTTAGTCTAGTGTACATTTCTAGTCATTTTGTACATGCTTGCATATCATTATGTGTTTTCCAACACTTTGCATTTTATTGGTTGATCATTCAATAAATCATTTCATTTTCAATTTTCTGAATTTAGATCATCACCTTTTCAATCACACACAACACATCACTTATTCAAACCCCCCTTATCTCTTGAATCAGCCCTAAAATGAAAAGGTGTGAAAGAGAGCCACATTTCTCAACCTAGCTTCTAGGTGAAAAAGCCTAGGAGCCCATTGGGGAATCCTCTTTCCCCTCTTCACTTTTGGTGGTTTAGATATAGATGTGGGTTGACATGGAGAAAAAAAACACTAACCATAACAAATATGCCACCCTAGGGGATCGCTTTTGATCGACCTATTTGGACCCTAATAAATTCATCCAAAATGCGAAAAAATGAGAAAAGTTTCAGAAGGTGTACTAGGGAAAGCCTAGGAGCCCATTGGGGAATCCTCTTTCCCCTCTTCACTTTTGGTGGTTTAGATATAGATGTGGGTTGACATGGAAAAAAAAACACCAACCATAACAAATATGCCACCCTAGGGGATCGCTTTTGATCGACCTATTTGGACCCTAATAAATGAATCCAAAATGAGAAAAAATGAGAAAAGTTTCAGAAGGTGTACTAGAGATCCTATGTCCTAAAACCACTGAAATTGTGAACCCGATCCATCTGATGTTTGGGAATCACACAAGCCACCATTTCATCAACACCTCAGAGAAAAAAGTTAACGTTTCTAGAAGGTCAAATACACAAATGATTTTAAAATGACCCCTCTAACCATATTTATGCAATTTTTTTTGGGGTTTTGGTGGAAATTTTAGGGTTTTTGAGCCCTTTAATTTGATTTAAGCCAACCAGGGCCCATTTTGACCCATTTTTTTCATCGTGAGTCTATTTTTGTATCTCATGGGCTATTTTCCACACCTAAAACCTTTTTGAACCTTTTTCATGAGCTCGACCTAATTTTGCAATTTTCACATGATCTCTTGAGGGGGTAGTGTAGTAGCATAATTTCTTCTGCTAGGGTAGTAGTGGGGCATCCAAAAAATCAATAAAATTTTGAATTTTGATCATGGCAGTGTTATTCTTTGAACCAATCCAGTAGGTACCTTGCTTCAAAGGGGAAAAATGTAGACACGTAAAAATTCCTGATTGATACTATGCATCTAATTTTGATAAATTAAAACTGTTTCTTCTAAAATAAATTTGAATTAACAAATTAATTGAATAATCAATATTATTTAATTAAATTCAACAATTTTAGTTGTTAGTCGAATAATTAAATTTATTGATTAATTCACCCTTATTATAACTAATTTTCATCATATTTAATTAAATCAAATCATTTAATTATATCCTCCAAAGTCTTCTCATTTAATTAAATAAATCAAATCAAATGTCACAATCTTCTAATCCATCCCAATTAATTAATTCTAAATTAATTAATCCTAAATCACTTTCTAATTATCATTAACAAATCCTCCAACTTTTAACTCCTCAAGAGTTAAATCAACTTATGGTCAATTAACCAGGTTGCACATGGAATTAATTTATTTTAATTATCTAATTCCTCTATTTATCCTCACAATGGAATATTCCAAGGAATATTCCTCTCAACCACCTCTCATTAAATTTCCATCCATTGGTTATCAAAAACCTATCACATCCTCTTACATTTGCAATAAATTCAATTACATCCTTTCAAATCCTCTTACATCTCCAACCATATTCAATAAATTCTCCTTACAACATTTCAAATCCTCAACCATTCTAATTTATTTCTCTTACATCCCCCATTCCTCAACACATTTCCCAAAATGTGTTCCACCTTCCTCCAATAGAATGGTGACACTTGGAAAATTCTCATTGGCTCCCATTTTATCCCATATTTATCAAATCCTCTTATTCTTCAACCCTTGAGTTCGATAAATAGAAGCATTCTTTTCACAATATGGATCCACAACTTCTAGCATTATCATTATAGTCATTTTCATACTTAGAATTCCACCATTTTCATCTATTTTGAGCATAATTCACTATTGAGCATCATTTTCATACTTAGAATCACATTCAACATCAAAGCTTATCAAAGGGATTGGGAAAGGGCTTCCTTTTAATATCAAAGGAGCACCACTCTCCCTATGGGATGAAGGTTTACTATTTTAAATTGGTTTCATGTTAGTTTTACTTGTTTCATTCTCATTCCCATGTTTCTTATTTGATTTAGTTAAGAATTTCATAGGGAACATTAGATTTAGCTTTCTAACATGACTAATCATTGTTTCATGTTCTTATGTTAGCTAGTTGCAATTTTGGTGTTTATAAATGGTAAGTAGATTGAAAGAATATAAGAAAAAATTGATCTTAGAGATGTTTAACCTTATTTTTTGGGGTAATATAGAAGTAGTTTCTTTTGGGAAGAATATAAAATAAATAATCAATGAAATAAAGAAGTTATTAACTAGTGATGAAGAAAAAACTAAAATAAAATTAAAGATAAATCAATTACTAAATAATGTGTTAACAATCAACACAATCCCCAAGCTAAAGAGACACTATGAGGATATGAACCTCATGGAATAAGAGTCACCTCCCATGTTGAAAAAATCAAGAAGAATTTTTAAATATTTCATTAAGTATAGAATCCTTAATTGGGATAGAATAAAACAATATCAAGAAGCAATTGTGTATGAGATTTGTGATAGATATAGGAAGAAAGTTCTTAGATATTCAATTTCCAAGAGATAATGGTAGATAAATAACTTTGATCAAGTATAAATGGAGTGAAACTAGGCAAAGAAGTCATGATAGCAAGAGATAATGAGATCCAAGAGTAGATAATAGATAAGGAGAAAGGATAATCCAAATATGGATGCACATAAAATTAAGCTCCCTATTTTTTGGTAAATACACTAAGGATGCTAGTGAACATATCTTTACCTTGGAGTTTCATTGGAGTGGGGTGGAATTGATGATGGTTAAACTCAATTAAAAAAATTTGTGGTGAACCTCAATGATGAGACACTAAGATGGTGTATTAAAGAATCCCCTAAAGGGTATGATAAAACATGGAAAGCATTGAGTGACTTATTTATGAAAAAATTCCATTCACCTAATGTGTGAATACAATAAATAAATAAAATTTTGAATCTGATAAAAAACTAAGGAGGAACCAAAAAAATATTATGAATGATGATTTAAAAGTGTGGTTAGAAAGCTAGCAGAAAACCTGACATAAAAGAAATGAATCAAGTGTTTTATTTTAGGTTTAACCTCACATTATCTAAGAAGTAAACGAGAAGATTTCCTCTTCATATTAGGATATAATAGAATTGATCACTAGAATATACTCCTAAAAAAATATATGGGATAATGATTTAGTTGGAAAGGATAAAAGGGTGTTGGCAAGAAGTTGAGTCCACTTTTTGGCCAAAAAGTGGAAGTGTTTTCCCTGATTTTCAAACTTTCACACATTTGACATTAAAATTTGAAGCACTTAGAGATGGAATCTTTGAAAAAGTCACTAATCATAAAATGTCGTACTCAAAGTCCAGTTTCCAAATATATAATTTATTTCAATACCCAGATTATACAAATTGTGTATCAATAGGCGTTTCTAAAAACCATTGTTTAAAAGTCATTTTATTTTACCATACCATGCACATGTACGACATCCATATTTTGACCTAAATTATCATATTTTTCTAAATCCTTTTGGGAAAATATTTGTGACTCACTGAGGCTTGTTTTCGTTATTTTTTTGTAATTTTTTATTGAATTTATTTTTTTTGTTAAATTTTTATTAGGCATATTTGTCATTTTGAAAAATCGTCATGTACGACATGCATAACATGACCTAAAGTTATCATTTTTTATTTTTTATTTTTTAAAATTGAAAAGAATTGTTTGAAGTTTGTTCTCGTGCAATCCGGTCATAAAAATGTTATGTTGATAAAAAGTTATTAAAATACTAAAAAACATTGATAATTCAAGATTATGGACCTGTTTAATCATAAATTAAATGAAAAAAAAAAAATTACATATTTGGAATCTACATTGTCTAATCTATAATGGGTTTTAATTTCATCGAGAAACTCTACAAAAAAAAGCCTTTAGACGTATGCCCAAAGTCAGTATTTTTTTGTGACACTGCTAGGACCTTCAACTTGTAGGTCAAACCAGGTCCAAGGATTAGGTTCGAATCCTCAAACCATTTCCTGAACCTGTCAACAAAGAAAAAACCCAGCCTACATTTGAAATTTTAAAAAACGGGATCCCGTTTTATAAAAAAATATTTTTTTAATGCTTTTACGAAACGAGATCCCGTTTTGAAAATTTTCAAAAATGGACAGTTTCCAAAAACGAATTTTTTTCAAAACGGGATCCCTTTTTTTGATTTTAGGTTGAGGATCCTGAGCGTAAACGGGATCCCATTTATTAAAAAACGGGATCCTATTTTTGCAATGTCAATTTCATTTTTTTGGCTAAGGCAAAAACTTTCACATTTCATGGACTCAACTTCTTGAACTTACCCAAAATTGATAATTTCAAATTAGAGTTAGAAAATATAATTTTGGAGTAATAAATTATAATGAAAGATGGGAAATTTCAGACTTCTCCCCCGTCTAGAAGAAGTAAATTTTGGGTTGAAAATTACAATAGGGAAGAACATCTAAAGAATGAATGTATTATAATAAAAGGAATGAAGAGACCTTCTACACTAAGAGAGGAACTTAATAGATTCCATATAAAGATAGTACATCTATACTATAAAGTGTAATAATGGAAAAATTACTCCCTAACATGGCCTTGATTTAGTGTTGTAATATGTCTAACATGTTCACATTAGGTCTTGGGCCCTTGTTAACTAAATAAACTTATTGGTATCTTATTTGGAGTGTTGTAACACCACTTTCACACTTTTCTATGGTTTTACTAAATAATTGGGCTTCTTTATGCTTTAATTGGTCAAATTTTGCATCCACAAGCCCCTTTTAATGCATCTTTTTTAGGATAATCTTGACAGAAATCAACATCCAATCATAATTTAAATGTTTTTAGGTTGTGTGGCCCATATTTAGTGATCTAAGACTCATACGCCTCCTTGGGAATATGAGTCCCACCTAGGGTTTTGTGCCCCAATCTAGATTTCACACCTTTCTAAGCATTTTGAAATTGTCCCATAATTAATGCCTAATGGGGCTCATATACCACTTTTGGCGTATGTATTGTGTGGACAAAAATCAAATTTAATTCAAATTCTTTGCAAGATTTTATTCCCCTAGATCTGATGTCGGCTTGTAGTGTTGTAATTTCAGGAAATTTGGCATAAACAAGTATAAATACAAGTTTCTTTCACTCATTTTATACCTATCAAGTTGAATGAGAATCTTTATAGAAAATTTGCATTCAAAAGAGAATTCAAGTGTTTACAAGAGCATTCAAGATCATATTATCAAGTGATTTAGAGCATTATTCAAGTATCAAGCATCATGTCAAAGTCATAATGCATCATGTTTGTTTTTGAGATAACAATTGTGATGTAGGGTTTCATAATTCAAGCTAGCATTCAATTCAAGATCAATCAAATTCAAGCAAGAGTCAAGATCTACATCCATTGGAGCCACTTCATACATGTTTGCAACACTTTATTGCTAGGGTTTGGCGAGTTGTAATGTTGCATGTTCTTCATTCATCATCCTCCATTCTTATTTCATTTTATTTCAAGGTTTGATTACCAAAATAGGGTCTGAACAAGGAAAACCCCTTTCCACTAATGAAACAACATTTTCCCCTATTTTTAGTGTGTGATTTGTAGATCTCGGTTAAAGACACATTGAAGAGAAAGTTCATAAAAAGTTGTCAAAGTATTCAAAGTTGTCACCTTGCATTCAAGATCATAAAAAGACATCTATAGGTTAAAAATCAAAGATTCGGACCCAAAAATCAAGTGGAAATGACAAAGTAGACATTGAGGAGCAGATTCAGACTGTGAGTTTTAAAAAAACCCTAACTAGACTAATACACCTTTTTTGGTCTATGAGCCCCGTTATAGGTCAATTTCTAGATTTTTAGAGATCCAAAATCTACACTATTAGAAATCTATTTCTTGCCCAAAAACCCTAATCTTGGAATAAATTGCCAGTTTGACATATGAGTCCTAGTCAGCTTTAATTTTTTTTTTCCAGTATTTCAAAGCTTTATCCAATCCTCTTCATATTTCAAAGTGCATACCTTTCATCTCTTAGCTTTCTGTTCGATTTTGCATGCATTTTTAGGTCATTTATTGAAGTCTTTCATTGCATTAGGTTTAAGCATTAAGTTTTTCATTTCATTAGTCTTTCCAAGCTCTAGCTTGGTGGTGAACCACTCTTTAGTTTATAATCAAACCATCGAACAAGTTACCTATTGCAAGATCTCTTTCTCCTTTACATACTTTAGATTGAGATCTCTAGGGTTTCCCTTCAATGAAATGGTTGTGAAGTGTGTTTGCTCTATGTCCTAAACCATAAGTAGAAAATCTAGTTTTCATTATTTTATTTTGGTGAACCTACATTTAGAACATCATAATTCTGATTTGGAGTGCATCATCATCCTAGATATTGGTTGCATTAGCATTGCATTAGGGTTTGCATTAGTTAACTGGAATTCTAGGGTTTCTAATTTTTGCATTAGTGAAAGTGCATATAGTTTACATTTTTGCATCTCAAATCATTGAAAGCATGTAAAAATTGCATTTGCATTTAGTCTATAGAGCATACAAACTAAAAAGAATAAAAACAACTTAAATTTTCTTGAGTTTTTTGAAAAAACCCCTCATTGGGACTCATTCACCCCTGTGGGCGATTTAGTCACAGTGCAAATTTTGAACTGCATTTTCTAGAATTTACAACTCTATTTTTTAGCTCCTATTTTCTGTTGAAAAAAATTGGTTTCAGTTTACAGAGTTTCTATTATATTCATTTCATTGTATTTATCTTAAATTGAATTTGCATTCATCTTGAATTTAGTATCCCTTGCATGAGCACTTCTAGACATATGTCATCCCGTAATATCATAATTGTCATGGATCTTTGGTTGTCTAGCTCTTTCACTCCTAGTATTGACACCAGTTCACTAGGTATGGACCATACCCTTACAACTCTTTTCCTTCAAGTAGTGTAACACATGTTGAAACAATGGTTGCTAGTTTTCCATAAGAAAAGATAATCCAAATTCATGAAGAATTAGCAAACCTACAACATCAAGTGAGAAATAAAAACATTTCAACTACTGTTACCCCTACTATAGATAACATTCATTGTATGCTTGAAAGTGAAGATGGACTTGACCTTGTGCGTAACATAGTTAAGATCTTTGGAAAACACCTTACCTCAACCACTAGTTGTCCTTTACACTCAAACAATGTCACAAGCCAAGGAGGAATTCAAATTCCTCCTCCTACAACAATTGCCTCTATTCCTACCTATACCAACCCTCACAACAACAATGAAATTGAATAGTAATGTGATTGCTTCTGTTATTATTGGAATTGTCTCACATTTTTCACTACCCTTCACCAACCTATCTTCCAGGTACCACATAAATTTTCCACACCTTAATTTCAAGATCAATACAAATTGTTGAAATTTGTGTGAAAAGATCCATTTCACAACCCATGGTAACCAATGATCCCATTAATTTGGCCTTTGACATATAGGCATTCCTTTGGTCATTGTTGAGCAAGAGCTTTTAAGCAACCAGTCCATATCGAGAAGATCATGTGTAAGTCTTTCTGATCAATAATAGCCTTTAATTTCAATAATTTATGCATATTGGGAAGATCATGTGTAAGTCTTTCCGATCAATAATAGCCTTTCATTTCAATAATTTCTACATATCATGAAGAGGTGAATGAATTCACAACAATCAAAGACCCCACATATAATAGGAGTACATAATTGGGAGGACAATGCCTATCATTTCATTGATGAAAACCTATCAACATGAGCAAGGTAATCAGAGAAAAGTTTTCAAATCACGTTGAGCTCATGAGTCATGCCGATAGAAACCTCATCAAAAAGAAACATATTTTATTTTGTCAATGAAGCAGGAGAACAACTATCAAAGAAACATGTACAATCGAAACGAGTCCCTCAGATCTCACCGACCATATGGGTTATTCCGATGAAGGAGGTTTCTGGGGAAAGTCTCACTGAATTATTCCAACAAATGAAGTAGTAGAGGAAATACATCGAGGAGACCAAATACATTGGAAGGGAATTCTATTCTCTCAGCGATGCTAAATGTTAGCCCAATGGTATCATGGAATGGTCACAATTTTTCAGAAAGACACTGGGCGATGATCAAAGGGATTTATAATGATCTAGACCAACTTGATATCGAGTAAAATTTATAATGCTCTCCCCAAAATAATAAGAGTTGAAAATAAAGAGAGAAGGTAGTTGCACAACATCAGTAAAAGTATTAAGTGGTCTTCCTGACTAGATATTGAGAACTAAAGGGCCACTTCATATCGAAAGGATATTCACCTATGTGTTGGCGATCAACTATGAATGTATAAATGAAGGTGGTGCCAAATGAAACATATGAATCAGTTTGAGGTTAGAAGGGTTTCACCAATACAATATTCTTGTATCGCTCTGACATTTAAAAATTTGAAAAGACCGTTGCATTCATTTCTAGTGGCGGACACTAATGGACGCACAAAAGAAACTTATATGAACATCTCTGATTGAAAAGAGATTGAACCAAAAGAATTATTCAAAAGTTGTAGCGAAGAAGGACGTAATATTGAGAAAAAATCATAGAGTTTAGTGTGCCCAGAAACATAAAAGTAAGCATACAAAATATCCCTACAATTCATAGATTATAATTCAACTCTACTATCTTGTGGAGACATAAGATGGAAATTTATGCAAAGATGAAAAATAAGAAGAAACTAGGAGAAAGTAGCCAGTCCAAGAATAAGAATAAAAAAATTGAAACGACACAGGAATAAAAAACAAATGAAAGGAAAATAAACCAAGACCTCATCAATCAATTTCTTGGTTGAGGGCTGAAAGATAGAAGGTACACACAATTGAGGGATGATGTAGAGAGGTTAGAAGATAAATGAAAACATGTAGGAGATGTGTGGACCCCCATTAGGGGATATGAATTCTTCATGTTTCATTATTCTTGGAGAAGTAGATTTGAACTAGTTTACAACCCTTGGAATTTCAATTTAGGAAAATTGGTTGTTCCCAATTTCTTTGGAATGTAGAGCTCATAAAACTTCTAGCCAAACATTATAACTCAAACCTTAAAGCCATCTGCAACTTGCAGGGTGAACCTTATATATGTATATCCAAAACTACACTTTGTGAAGTTTTCAACCTAGATGACACATGCGAATAGCCCATAGTGCATGAGGATTTTGAAAAGGAGTACTGGAGAATGAACACCACCTACAAGGGATGGATGTTACCGATACACATGCCTAGAAAAGACGGGAACCTATTGCCACTAGAAGAGGGTGATGGACCTCCATTTCATGTTGATTTGTTCAATCCTTACTTAAAATACACTTATTTCTCAGTGGGTCAAGTGATGGGAATAGAGGTATCTGATTTTATGTCCCTAGGGCCAATGGTGATCACTACAGACATACAATCTCATAATGTGAGACCTTTCGATTATTCTTCACACATTTCTAGATGAATTGACTTAGGGTTGACAACTATCAAGAATGGTTCTTTGATAAATGCATTTTAAACATTATTCCCCTCTTATGCACATGATATTGTATTATGGATATGAGTTAGGAATGTGGCTACAGGAATTGGGAATCACACAGTTGGATAAGGAGGTTTAGTCATGGGTATGTGCAGGATCATGATGGGCCAAAAAGTGATGATATGGTGGGTATGTGGCTAACAACTTTTTTTACCCAAAATTGATAAAACGAAAAGGGTTTTAAAAGGATATTCTTAGCTTTCCACCAATATAAATTATGTTTTAATTTAAGTTTAATAAATTATTATTATTCATTTTCTATTTGAATTACGAATAAAGTCCAGATTGATAGGTTGATTGAAAAAAATATATAGAGTTTAAATGGTATCACATTTTTTGAATCCAAAACATGCGTCAAATTCTATGCTTTGCATACTATAGGATTAAAAAAAAGAAAATTGAATTTCATGAAGTTTTGACCAAGTTAAGGTGGTCAGACATACGAGTTTTTATAATTTTTAAAAGTTGTAATAAAAAAATCATAATTAATTATTTACTTGGAAAAAAATTACAAAAAAATATGCATCACATCGGGACATGAGTCATCTACTTATATCTAAAATGCTATAAGAAAACATTATCATTTTATTGTGGTTAGAGTGGTCAGACTGACACCTACTTCTTTTTTTTCTCTGAAATTTAAGTACTACTGCATTGAAATTTCAAATTTTCACCAAATAGTTTTTTTTTTTAAAATAAACCTAGTAGTTTAGAAACTAAATTCAATTTTATACAGATTCTATTCTTACATATTTTTGAAATATAATATATAACTTATTAAAAAATTTACGTCAAGTTGCCTAACTCTGATTTTTCTGATTTTTTGCCACTCAAGGGCCTTTTTTTTCCATAATAATCTTGCACATACCTTCATTATGGGTACAACTATGGACCTCCGTCTGGGATAGAAGGTTTTCTGATTCTAATTATGTTTATTTTGAAGAACATTTTTTCAAGACATTATACAGGTTTTATGGTCACCCTTGTAATTATTCATTGTCTAATGAGATCAAGATATTTTTGAGGCCTAAGTATTTTAATGGACTACCAACTATAGGTCATAATTGGGGTGACTGGTATTGCTATATTAATTCCACTATGATCAGATTTTATGGTTTTGAAGACAAACCTTTTCTGTTACCTAAAACTATACCAGATACGATAGCATATCTAGAGATTGTCAGGCAATTGGATTATTCAAATGTCATGAACCTAAGTGCATATGAAAAATAATCATTCATGCCTAGTACATTATGTTTTGGGGATTTTAGTGTGGTGTCAAAAGAAGGGTATGATTTTATTTTGGATAAGTTGTCACACTACTGTATGAAGAAGGTTGCACCAAGGAAGGGATTTGATCCCAAAGGATTTATTGAATTTGCAAGAAAGAAACAAAATTTAAGTGGATATGTTCATATACCATATCCTCATGATGATATTATCAGAAATATGTAAAAAATAGAGGCTGCATTGTTAATTGATAATAAATAGAACAAAAGATGAGGAAGATACATGAAGTGGAAATGTTGTCCTCTAGTGGTGAGGAATCTTTTGATGAAAGGGAACCCCTAGACCAAACTGATAAGATCCCCAGGTTGAGGATTGAAGAATATCGACCTCCAAGAAGAGAACAAGAAGTTGAAGAATCATATGACACAGATACTATGTAATTGGTCTATAAGTCCTTTTTTTCTGATGATCAGTTTATAAAATCTCTTGAATTTAGATCTTTCTTGTACAAGAAAAAGGGAAAAGCAATAAGGGAGTCAGTCACAAATATCAAACCCAGCAAATAAAATTAGTTGCTTAGCACACTCAAGGTGGATGTAGAGAATGATATGAAGAACATGACTCTAGAAAGAGGAAGAAAATTATTAGAGGAGTATGGTGTGATGATTTTCCCTGGTTTAGATTTTAATTATGCTCTTTTTAAAAAAAAAAAATTGCATAATAATGATGCTAAGCATAAGCTCAGTCTAGAAGGTGTGACAAAAGTATACACTGGATCAAGATATAACCTTGATAATAACTCTTATGATTTAGGCACTGTATCCCCCACATAAGAAATTTGTGATTATTGATACTGAGAAGGAATTTGGTCATGTGTTGAAACTGAAATTAGGAGAGACTGATCCTATGGTCATAGTTGACATTGGCATAAATGTAGCCAAATTGAATAAAGCATAGATTCAAATGTTGATCAAGGAGCAGGATATGTACAAGTTGAATAGAGAGAGAATGCTCAAGGAAAATGATTTCTTGAGAGACATAGTCAAGGTCATATTCAAAGGGTCCACTAAGATGATAACTCAAGGAGAAGGTTCCCAATCAAAGGAAAAAAGTGAGGAAGTACAAAATCAAGTGAGTAAGGCCAAATTTGACACACTTTGTGCAATATTTCAAAAGAGGCACACTAATCTGATGATTTGGATGGATAAATTATGGGTGACTCATTCCAAAAGTCAAATTTCCATTCAGGAACATAAAAGGATAAATGACAGGCTTTAGGAGAAACTCAAAGGAATAAAAAAGAGGAACATTTTTGATACTGGAACCATTACAGCTGTTGAGGACATGGTGATGAAACATAAGGATTATTAAAAGGAACTTCAAGTAGATGCCAAGGAATTTGTTGATTCTTCAAAAGAAGGTGTGCCTACACTATTCAGACATAATGGAGAACTAAAAGGTCAAATTGAATGGATGAAATAATGCCAACTAATACTATAGGGAGCCTTGGAAGCAACTAAAAATGTAGATCCAACATTAGAAGAGTCTTGTGATCGTTTGGAGAGGATGGTCATTATGGAAATTGCTATGAGGAATGCTATAGAGGATGTTGATAGACACCCGAGTTAGGGATATTAGATCATATAACACAAGTCTATTTATGGCTCATTAGAGATTAATTGTTAATGTTTCATTTGTTGTTAATTCTAAAAGACACTTATGAAGAGGTATACCCTCTTCAAAATATTTCTATATATGTTGGACATGTGGTGATTGAAATGATCATCATCATATCATTTTTCATTTTAGAATAGGTGTAGTAAGAAGATAGATTGCAAAATCTTGCCCATCTATTTCATATCAAAGACTATTGTTATAATGCATATCATTTAAAGATTAATATAATGGAGAAGGTTACACATCAATATTGATTTTCTTTCAAGTGTTCAACTATTGTGGGGATTTATATGCTTATATGTTATTTGGCTATCTCCAAAGTGGTTATTTATGTTATTAAAATTGAGTGTGTGGATATACATTTGATTTTTCAATACACATTTGTTGTAGTTGTGTGGTGTTGTTGATTGGTTTCTATGTGCAGAAGAATTAAAATTCTCTTTAAAAATTCTGATTTGATAGGTTCCTGTTTGGATTAAAATCCTTTTAAATAGATCATCTTAATTGGTTTCCCTTCACATCTGAATTAAATCCTTTTACAATGTCATGATAGCATAAGGGGATATCACTAGTATCACTAAGAAGAGTATAAATAATTGACATACTTGCACATCTACACAAAATGCAGACATTCAAAGTGTCCAACAATTCGAGTTGAGCTTACAAGATAGATCTACCCATCTCACAAAATCATGTCTCGATAATTATCATCCACCTCTTGAATCCATTAGCCCAATAGAATTAGGCATTGGTCATACCAACTCCACTTTAAAATTTCACAATATCTTATTCAAACATTCATATTTAAATTCTTAACACTAGGAGTAGGAGTAGATAACAAGCCTTCATCTATTCCACACTTTATGCCATTATGGGTAGGTTTTTAAAATCAATTAAGTCAAATAACTCTTATATCCATTTCAGCTATCAAGGTCCACTTGCCTAGGCTTATCAAAGCCTAAAGTTCAAGGATACATTGACCATATAGGTTAACTCCATTCATTAGTTCCAAAAACATTGCAAGTCTGATCATAGAGCCTGGTATCCTCTTAGGATTTGTAACCTACTTTTTTGAGACCTAACAAAATGGTGACTCTGTTGGGGACAAGCCAATTCTAAACCCAAGCCTTCCATCATAGAGTCATTCCAAAACATCATAAAAGGGTGAAGACTCCACTAGGAAAAACACAATCATTTTCCTACTTATGAAAAGTAAGTGGCAACTCTGAAGGAATTTTATGTTTGATAAAGTAAATATCAGATCACAAAGGATGGATAGTAGACACCAAAGATATTTTATATCATCCAACATGAATGGAAGAAGATCTTTACATCAAAAGAGTCCCAAGAAGAGCTTGATGTTAGGTGGATAGATAAGCATGGATATCCTCATGGATAAGATAATAAAAATAAGGGTGAAATAATATATAAGTTTAACCAAAAGATAATATGAACACATCATAGAAGACCTTCACAACATTTAACTCTCCACTTCATACCAATAGTATAAATCCCTCAACACTGCCTAAGAGGAACAATCTAAGTGACAATATCCTCAATTTCAAACTAGAGCCTCAAAAGGAAAAGTAATTCTATGCTTGGGTTGAGGAAGAAAGAAAGAGAAGACAAGAGGAATATGATAGGGGAATCTCATCACAACAAGGAGAAGAAAGCCAGGAGGGGTTTGTTGATCACACTATTGTTGATTTTGATAGTATGACTAACCAAGAGACTGAATTACATATAGAATGGTAGAGCCAACAACTTACAAGAAGGCAACAGATGATACAAGAAAGCCAAGAGTTGGACCAAAAAATGGCACAATTAAACATCCAGGCACCAAAGCCACCAAAATATGTCCCTCCACATAAGTAGAGTGGTAATGTCAATTCACATGGGATATTTTAGAACACGGTTTCTTTGAGTACTTCAAAAGTATCTCATAATACTAGTGGTAACCCAAGACAACACACCCAACATAATATTCCACCACAGAGGTCCTAGCCTCCAAATGCTAGCAATGTTCCCCAGCACCCCCCACTAGGTCAACAATATGTACCACAACATAATTAACATGTTGTACACCAAAATGTATACCCTCAACAACACAATGTATACCATCAACCTTAGTATGGATACTAATACTATCCCAATTCACCCCCTCTGAATCTGCATCCACAAAACCCTCTGAGCACATGTAAACAATTCGATTTAACAAGATACCAATTATATCCATACCCAATTGACAAAAATTTTAGGAATACCATTCCCAAAATCACTGAGAATAATGTGATATCATTTGGAGAACATATAATAAATTTCAATTCTTTTATACAAGATATTGTTATGGAATATGAAGATGTAAATATGAGATTATTTATGATGACCCTAACTGAAGAAGCAAGGGATTGGTTCAATGGTCTACCTAATGTTTTGATTGATTCTATAATAGACTTTAACAATCAATTTCTAGAATAGTATGGGAATCAATGTGCTCATGAATTCACCCTTCATGAATTAATAAGTATTCAAAAACACCAAAATGAGTCGGTGTATGATTTCAATTAGAGGTTTCCCAAATTATATAATAAAATACTACATAGGTCTAAACTGGCTGATCCAATAGCCTTAAGTATTTATTTGGAGGCCTTTCACCCATAGACAAGGTATGAACTAATAAATGGATGCCCTAGAAGTTTAAGTGGAGCACAAAAGACAACATTAATCATTGAGAATAATAGAAAGGCTGCAATGATGACTAGCAAAAGAGACAACCTTACAGTTCCCCAAAAATCTAACAATCCCCAAAATAGGTAGGATAATTCATATAGAAATGAAAGACAAAGATTACATGACATGCCCTATAACACTAATTGGAAAGATGGAAAGCTAGTAACAAGACAAAATTGGAGGGAGACTCCTGACCCATTGAAAAAACATGGAGCTCATGCACTTGACACTACACCATGGTGTTCACCTTGTCGCATACCTCATGGCCCTAAATATTGTGTAGTGGCTCAAGATTTTCAAGATGAATGGACACAAGAGAAAGATAGGGATGACCATACTGCAAATATGCTTGGGTGGAGGTCTTATCAAAATAAGGAAGGATACTCCTCCTCTCAAGAAGGGTACACATATAGTTTTGATGATAAAAAATACAATGTGAATTTGAACAAGAGGTATTCTCTGACTCGGAAGATAAATCATAGAAGGTTTCATATGCATACAATAAAACACCCTAGTTCCAACTTAGAACACGTACAGAAGAAGAAAAGAAGGCCATCACAACAAAGGCAATGGCTGAAGCAAAAGGGAGAAAATACAATTTAAGAAACTGTAGACATGGAAAACATACATGCACCTGATTTTGATCCTACTAACATCATTTTGTCTTGAATCATACTCTCAGCTTATCAACACCTTTCATCCCTTAATTAAATAAATCATTATTTATTTAATTAGTTCTTTCTCCTCTAGTGATTAAATTAATCAATTTAATTTAATTAATCATCTTTCTCTATTCATTTAAATAATTCATTTTATTTAAATTAAATCTCTAAAGTCCTCCTATTAAATTAAATAAATTAAACCTTATTTGATTTAATCTAACATATTCCTCTTTGGTTAAATAAATCAAATCATTTATTTAATAAATCATTTCCTCTCAATTCTGATTTAAATTAATTCATCTATTTAAGTCTAAATTGTCAAATCACCTCATTCTTCATTAAAATAATCAAATCCATGATTAACTTAATCCCTCTCATTAAAATCCTCTAGAGAATGCAACTTGCACATTAAATCAATTACTTTGATTTATTAAATCTCTATTTTCCTCGCATGGCATCAAAAGGGAATATTCCCTCAAGTTTGAATTCAAAAATGCAAGTGGCATTCACTCCTCTTACATGTCCTTGTGCATTGAGCCAAGTGAAATTAACTCCATTTCTCTTTCCCTCTCACATGTCACATTCAAAATTCAACTTTGAATCCAATGGCATTTATCATGCATAATGACCAAAATGTGCTCATTCCTCCTCCAATCACATGTGGACAAGTGGCACAATGCCATTGGATTATCTTTTATCCCAAATTGCTTATTCTCACTCATTCTTCCAAGATTGGAATCTATAAATGAGAGACTCTTCCTCTCATTCAAACATCCACAATTTGAGTAAAATTACTATACTCAAATCCATCCTCATCCACAATTCACATGCAAAGTTACTCTCTCCAATTGAGAACTAATTTTGCTCATTTCATCCAAGAATTCACCACATTTTCATATTTTCACCAAGGGTATGCTCAAATCTCTTTGGATATTTGACCATTTCCTCATCAATATACATTGCAACAGAGGAATTGGGAAAGGGCTAATTGCAACACTCCATTGGCACCAATTCCCCCACGGGATCATCAATCTATTGGCTAGATTAGGATTTACTTTCATGTTATTTGAGTTTGTTCTTCATTTCCTAATATTAGTTTAAATAGGTGGATTTTATGGTGAATCCTTCATATTTGCATGTATTTTGATCTAACATTAACCATGTTTGTTGTTCTTGTGCTTTTGCAAGTTTAGGGGTTCACAGAAACAAACCCACAGACGGAGATCAAGGGACACTAGGGAGTATGTTCATTAAGGAGAAAAAAAACAAGGAGGATGTCCCATCTAAGTAAAAGAAGGATAAAGAAAATAAACCACATAAGAATGTCCAAAAGAGGAGCACTGATGTTGAGCCAAAAAAAACACAAAGAGATGACAAAACTCAACATGAAGTAAAGAAGTTTACCAAAACTAAAAAGGGGGAACAAGGAATCACTACCCCTTCATTTGACACGGCCCAAGTATTAGAACAAACAAAAATGACGGTTCCCCTAATGGCGCTGATGAAAATTGAAGAATTCAGATATACAACCCTTAAAATGATTACCAATACATCTCAAAACCATAAAGATCAAAAAAAAGAAGCAAATGTTGTAGAAAGGGAGGATACAAAAGAACCTGAGGTATATTTGGGAGATACACTCACAAATAATCCAACCCAAGTAGATCCATTTTACACCACATTGGTCATCAACAATAAAATGGTAGAAAATTGCATGATTGACTTAGGGGCACCAATCAACATTATGCCCCTAAAGGAGCTAGGTCTATGGGTAAATACCACATATGGAAAATGTTATGCCATGGATAATATATCAGTTCCTATGGTAGGATTGATGTGGGATGTAGAACTAAAACTTGCATCATACTTAGAAGAAATATATAAAACAAATATTACTATGGTAGATACTCCTCCTTACTATGGGTTGTTGTTGTCAAGATAGTAGACAACAATAATAGAAGGGAATGTTTAGTTGGAGTTGTCTTATGCTACTATCCCTATGAATGGAAAATAGGTCAAGCTACATAGGGAGCCTAAATTTGAACATGTCATTGAACTTTTTGACTCCAATCAAATGAATTGCTTCTATGATATAGACTTAGGAAGCTTTAGAATTGAACAGTCAATGCCTGAATTATTGAACACTAATCCAATTGCTAGAGATGTTTCAAAAAATGAGCATGGTGTGTGGAAAATGTACTTTTATGGAGCATGAAATAAACAAGGTAATGGAGTAGGGGTTGTCTTTATTTCACCTGAGGGCACCACGTTCAAATATTCATTCTTGTTAACATTTGAATTGCCAAATAATATAGTTGAATATGAAGCCCTGTTGATAGGATTGAACATGGCCACCGAACACAAAATTAAACTACTCACTATTTTTGGGGATTCTAAGTTGATTATTTCACAAGTGAGGTCAAAATATTCTACACAAAACAAAAATTTGAAGCAGTATAGAAATTTTGTGTGGGATACCATTGAGTTGTTTGATGCTTTCTCTATTGAGTGGATAGATAGATCCAAGAATCTAATGGTAGATTTCTTGGAAAATATTGCTTTGAAGAAAGATGATGTTACTCTAGCAGGAATTTTGCAAGTTGAGCTCAAAACAAGACCTACAATCCCTAATAAAATTTATAGTTGGAAATTTTTTAATGATGATACTAATTTGATTAAACTCCTACATTGCATTGATCAGTATGAAGCCCAAGAAATAGATTTCAATGCATTTGTGGAAGAAGTAGATGGTAAACAAACTGTATTTGGAAAGAAAGTTGTTCAACTCAATAATAATAAGATTCCTAAGGGACTTGTGGCACTGGAGAGGGTGTTTGATGGAAATGACCAAGCCCTTATGAAAAAACACTAGTAAAGAGGGAAGACATTGAATAAATTAACTCGGGCACTGAATTGGCACCAAAAATGTATACATTGGGAAGAGGATAACCCTAACAATTAGAAAGATGTTGATTGCATTATTAAGGAAATATAAGCATGTCTTCGAATGGTCTTATTATGATCTCAAAGAATATAGGGAAGATCTATTCCAACATGAAATTCCACTCAAACCTGATGCAAAACATTTTAGGCAGAAGAAAATACCAATAAACCCAACTTTGTAGCCCAAAATGCATGAAGAACTTATGAAGCTCAAGGAAGGGGGTATCATCAAGCCTATCAGACATTCATCTTAGGTATCTAATTTGGTACCTTTCAAAAAGTAGAATGGAGACATAAGGCTTTGTGTATACTTTTGAAACTTGAATGTATCATCTCTTAAGGATAACTAGCAACTCCTAAATATGGAGGCTATGTTTCATAGGGTCACAGGATGTGAACTACTATCTATGATGGATGGATTTTTAGGTGATAACCAGGTGAAAGTTAAGGAATCAGAGCAATACAAAACAAACTTAAGGCACCACACCATGGGGAACATATTTATATGTCAGAATGTCGTTTGGAATCACAAATGCTGGTGCAACTTTCCAGAGAGCTATGGATGTTGCATTTTTTGATCTAATTAATGCAATAATGGTGGCATATCAAGACGACTCGACTTCATATTCAAAGAAATAAGAATACCATGCCACCTTGAAAAGATTTTTTTTAAGGCATTAGAGTATGGCATTTCCCTGAATCCTAAAAAGTGTCATATTGTAGTAACAAAGAGAAAGTTGCTAGGACAAATAGTATCCAAGGATGGAGTTAGAATTGATCCAGAAATAGTGGAAGCCATAGATAAGATTCCTATTCCTAAGATAGTTAAATCCATCCAATCCTTCTTTGGACAAATAATTTTTTTAAGAAGATTCATATTAAATTTTGCTGAAATTGTGAATCCCATTTCGAAGATGTTGAAAAAGGGGACTAAAATAGACTGGACTGTAGAAGCACTAGATGAATTTGTAGCCATAAAAAGGGAAATTAAGGAAGCACCTATGTTGAAATCATCTGATTTTAGTAAGCCCTTTCAAATCTTCTCATTTGCATCATACCACATCCTTGTTGCAGTAATGTTACAAAAGAATGATGAGGGTCATGAACAACCTATATCATTTTTTAGAAAATCTCTCTAAGGAGCATAATTGAACTATGATATTATAGAAAAATAGGCATATGCCCTGGTGAAAGTAATGAAATCCTTCAAACCCTATCTAGTAGGGGCAAAAATAATTGCAAATGTCTCTAATGCTATAGTCAAAGATGGGTTTGTACAAACTGAGGTCACTGGGAGGAGATGCAGATGGATCAATAGAATTCAAGAGTTTGACATAGAGATCCAAATCACCAGGTTAGTCAGAGGACAAGGACTAGGAAAATTAATGGCTGAAACAAATCTTGAAGCTACCCAAGTGTGTAATTTGAGTAATGAAGATAACATGATTACTAGTATTGAGCACACACCATGGTACATTGATACTATGTATTATCTTAAACATATGAAATAACCTGAAGGATTTGATAATAATAAGAAAAGGACGCTTAAACTATAGGCCTCAAAATACGTGTTCATGAAAGGGGACCTCTATTAGAAGAACTGGTGTTTTGTTGTTATGCCTAGATGAAAATCAAACAAGGCATGTTCTAAAGGAAATGCATAAAGGAGTATGTGGAGGGCATTTCTCAATGAAAACTATTGCACATAAAGTGTCAAGGGCAGGCTACTATTGGTCTAGAGTTTTTAATGATGCCTATGATTATACTAGGTGTAAACACAATTTTTTTTGTTAAATTTATCATCATTTAACTTTAATTTTCTTCAGGAATTGGCTATATCCTTAATATATCTTATCATTTCATTTGTATCTATTATTCATCTCATTCCATTATTCTTTTCATATCTTCCATTGAACTAATCCAATAAATATTATTATATCCTTAACACATGCACCTTATATCCATTTTCTCCATTTTTAAAATAAAATCCCTCTAGTATTCCCTCCTACCACTTTTCATTTACCATTTACCACGTATTCCTCCTATACCACTAATCTCCCATTATCCTATATTTATCCCAATGCTTGAATTTCTCTTGAGGGTATCTATTTAACCAACCTCTCTACCTCATTTTGGGATCATCTAATATATGCATCAAATATTTATTAGTATCACTCACAATCTAGCTATCATTTTCATCTTGCACGCTAGTTTCTTCTCAAGTTATAGTTTTAATTTCTTTGATTTCTAATAGTATTTACATCTTGCATTTGAATCTCCAATATATCATAGCCTCTTGTGTGTGTGCTTCTAAGATCCATTATGTTTACACAAGATCTTGATTTGAGGAGTGTAATAGAGATAATTTTTTTATTTCCTTGCAAGTGGTTTAGATTTTTGCATTTGCATTTGCATGTTTGAATAATCTTCTTGTAGGTTCTCTATTATCTGGATGTTGGAATGATTTGAATCTTAATCCATAAGATTTTGAATCTATTTTGTTTCCTCCATCTACATTTGGCACGCCTGGTGGGACAAACATTTCTCACAAAATATAAACTAGGTCTGTGAGAAATTTAATGGGTTTTGGTGTCTTGATGTTTTCTTATATCTGCCCAAAAATCGTAGAAAAGTAGATCATAATGTTGGAGATATGATAAAATTATGGATGTGGGTTGATTTGTGTGATAAAATTTTTGATTAACATCTCGTTTGCTGATAATATCTTGTTTGTGTTGAGTTCATGTGCATTGAATGATGACAAACAGTTTTTGATGATCTAGCTTTATGTCTACCAACTATATTTGCTTGATATTTTGATTGAAATAAATGGGTTTTTACTTGTGTGTGTCTGAAAGAATAACTCTCTCTCTCTGCGAATAAATTTTCTTTGATTTTATTTCTATCTGAAAAGTGTCATTTATTTGTAAATATGTGCATTAATAGGCAAAGTTTTCTATTTGCAAGTTGTTTAAATCATTATTTTCCATATTACAAGATTTAACTATCTTTGGCAAGCATTTATTATTCTTGGGAGACATTTATCATTTGCTGAAGGAGAAAATTTTATGTTTTAAAAGCTTATTCTTGGCGACATTTTATCATTTTTAAAATTTGGTTTGAGACATTAAAATGTAAAGGAGCTTTTTTGTTAAGTTTGTTTTTGGTTTATTTTTATTTTTCTTTGGTTTTCTTGTGAGTTACGGTAGTTTTTCATTTAATATTCAATTTATTCTTAATTTTAATTTAATTTTAATTTTAGTTTAGATTTTGTGCTAATTTAGAACTAATTTTAATTTAGGTTTAATTTTCTAGTTAAAACTTAGATTTAAAGTAGAACTAACTTTAAATTAGATTAGATTAAAATTAGAATTAACTTAGATTTAGATTAGATTTTAAATTAATTTTATATTAGATTTAAATTAGATTTTAAATAGAATTAATTGTAATTTAGTTTTAACTTTTTATTTTAACTTAGATTTAATTTTATTTTAGATCTAATTTTTAGATTTACATTTAATTTTTAATTTTAATTTAGATTTAGTTTTAACTTAAATTTAATTTTAGAATTTAGATTAGATTAACTTTTAATTAGGACTAGTTTTTAATTTACTGGTTTACAATTGTTGGTCAAACTAGACACTGAACTAATTTTTTTTAACTAAATCTTCACTTTCGGGAAGCTATAGTGGCTAAACCATGAGAAATTTGAAGATGATGCAAACTAGTGATTTGTGAAATTTGGTCTGTAAATTCTAAATATATTTTTTTCAAAAAATTTGGAATCAAATTGCACCTTTTTTTCCATCTCCCTCAAAAACTAGTTTTTTTTAGTAAACACCATTTTTAAGGAGTGATGCTCACCATATACAAGATATTTTTTTTCCATGAAGGATAAAAGTCTATTTTTTCGAATTTAGATATGTAACTATGATATCTAGCACTTTCATTTGGTTTCATAGTGTTTTATTGAATATTTTTTCCTTAATCAAATTTCAAAGTCAAAGCAATTACAATTCAGACATAGGTGGACCGTATACAACATAATTTTTTTTGTATGTATCAAAATTCAATTTTTTTTTTGTTTTATCAAGGATTCCAATATCTAGTGCACTGATATTTCTCAAAAAAAAAATTGATAGTTTGTTATTTTTCCACATGTACAGAACAAAGAGCTTGATTTTTGATGAAAAACCTACATTGACAAGAAATAAAAAATAAATATAATAATCAATTTAAATTTATTTAAAATTATACCTTTTGGGAAGCTTATAATTAGGACTACATACTTACAAAAAAAAATTAAATAAATTTATTTGATCCCCAAAAAGGTAAATCAAAAGTTGTTTTTAATAAGCTTTTTGATAGGTGTAAAGGAGACTTTGTTATAGGTATGGTTTAAAACTATTGAGGTTCTATCTAAGGGGGTTTGATCAAACCCTTTTCAATTGGAATCCTTTAAATGGAACTTTTCAAGGGTTAAATCATTATATTTTCTAAACATATGTGATTTCAGAATAATCAGGATCTCCCAGAAATTGTAAACCAGTATTATGGCAGCACCCTTTAATTTAGATTAACCTTTAAAATTAGAGTAATTTTAATTTAAGTTAGCTTTTAGATTTAATCAATTTTTAATTTTAGATTTTAGATTAGCTTTGAACTGTAGATTATTTTTTATTATTAATTCTAGATTATTATTATTAATTAGCTTTTATTTTTAGATTAGTTTAAATTAATTTAGACTAACTTTTTAACTTAGATTAATTTTTAATCTAGACTAGTTTTTAATTTCAGATTAACTTTGAATTTAGGTTAGTTTTAATTTATAACTTTAGATCTTTAATTCAAATTAACCTTTAATTTTAAATTATCTTTTTATTTTAGATTAGCTTTTAATCCTAGATTAATTTTTAATCTAGATTTATGTTAGCTTTTGTTTTAGTTTTATTTTAGTTTTGTTTTGGAACTAATTTTTATTAATTTGGTTTCTTTTGCAGGTTCGTTTGGCAGAGAATTGAAAATCAACATACGCTTGTCAAAGAAAGGAGGCATGGAACAAATAATGAGATTTTGATGCAGGACGTTCGTCGAAGTTTTGAAAAAAATTGTCTTTTAGATTAGAAAACTTTTCAAATTGGTGCTTTAAAATGAACAATTGTCTTCTCTCGCTTTGATTTAACTAGGAGGTTAATGAACACTAATTTTTGTGCTTGAAGCGATGGTAGGGAGTATGCTCTCACCTTGTGTGAACTTGGTGATAAAAAATCAGACCCATCTATTTTTGTGGTTATAACCTTACAGGGGCCTGCCTCGAGAGAGGGAATGACTCCAACCATTTTTTCGCTCGGGCCAGTATATAAAAGGATGAGATGAAACTATCAAGTTCTCATGGTATGTAGGCCTTAGTCATGCAGTGCCATTTGAAAATAGGTACCTACCTTTTCTTCTAAAGGTATAATATCCCATAGTAGAGTGGTTAAAGCCTTAAGTGGCTTGTTGTATGCTTGTGAGGTGGAATGTCCTCAAGTATTCACTAGAAACCTCTTGTTTTAGAAAGAAAAAAACCCTTCTATTCATTGGTGCAACAATGGTCGTAGCCAAGGCATCTACATTCTCGTAGATCTTAGTAGAGGTGAAGATCCTGTCATGGGAGATTCATGAGGGCTCAAAGCTTGTTTGATCCGATAAGTGAGTTCCATGGAGGGGGAGCCAGTGTGGTCAAGCTTCTAAGTCACCTGCTAAGAATAAGTGCAGTTGGGGAAACCCATATGGAATCCAATGAATATAGTCCTTGTCAATCTTAGGATTTGTGCTTGTATTGTTAAAATCAAAAAAATTGTCTGCTATGTCTTGTGTGTGTGCTAAAAAGTAGACCTCAAATAAACATCACACCTAGAAACTTGTAACATCTCAAAATTTGTAAAACCGAAAAAGGATAAATACCCAAAAACATTCAAATAAACCTATCACTTAGATTTCTTGGGGCCATCATCCTTCAATTCTAATTTTTCAATCCTTTCATTTCACCTAGTCCTTTCATATCCTTCACCCTTGCATATCCATTATTTCTCACACAAACCTTTAGCTTGCACATAGGTTGCTCTTCCTAGGTCTTGAAATCAAACCATTGGCTATCTATCACCTGCATCACTTGAGGTTCATCATCCTTGAGTTAGGGAACATACCATTATCCTTGAGTAGGTAAATCCTTTTGGAGTCCATCATCTCCTACATACCCTCTCTTGATCATTAGTCCTTGTTTCTATCCATCATAGCACAAGTAAAGCCTTTACATCATAACCAACCTTGGACCTAAAGCTGCCTTTGAGCTCTTGCATTCATAGCTTGTCACATCATACCATACCATTTGTATATCTCATCTTAGAATCATATCCTTTTCATTGCATCTTAGTCTTAGGTCTCATACATTACCTTGGGTCAAAAATTAGAACAATCACTTATGACCCCTAGAACAAGAGAAAAAAAATTTCAAGAAGGGAACCCTTGGGGAAAAGACTTTGATGGGGAAGATCACATTAGTGTTGCAACCAGTGAAAAAAGTGAAATTGAGGATGAAGAAATAACCTAATACATTATAAATGAAGCTCTTAATGATAATATATTTACTAAACTTCTTACAGAGGTGGTCAAACGTAACCCACAACAATACTTCAAGGCCCTTGCTGCTGAAGGAATCAAAATGCCTCTTGATTTTGACATGTCATTTCTCATAATGAATGAATGTAAATCTAGTGAATCTAAGCATCCCAAAACAAAAAAACGATGGTAGAATCAAAGATCATAGACCCTTTTATCTACAACCAGGTTACAAGTGATCTTCAAAGACATCCAAACCCACACCTACAAATGATCCCATTTTGGATGAGCTTAGAACATTGTGACAAGAATTGGACACTCTTAAGAATCGTAAAGCATCATCTCACAAGTTCTCTATTGAAGATATATGTCTTTATCCCTGTGATCCAAGCATACAAATGCAACCTTTTCCTAACCACTGGGACATACCAAAACTTGAAAAATACAATGGAAAAGGAGATCCTAAGAATCACTTAAGACAATTTTGTGCTACTACCATGGAATTTGCAGCTGATGAAATGTACCTTATGAGATTATTCCCTCATAGTCTAGGACGAAAAGCTATGGAATGGTTTTCATGATTACCCCTGACCATAAAATCCTTTCAAGAATTGGCTGATAAATTTGTCTCCAATTATAGTTTCAATTGTGACTCTAAAGTGACCATGACAAATCTTTTCAACACGAAACAGAAACTAGGTGAATCTTTTGTGTCATTTTTACAAAGATGAAGAAATTTAACAAAATGATTACCTAATGCCATTCCTGATCAAGAATTGGTTGACGTCTTTTGTCAAAATTTGAACAAAGAAATTGGAAGGG
>CM021101.1:589248422-589732009 GCA_007115665.2 Sequoiadendron giganteum | reverse complement strand
AAGAAGTAGGTGTCTGTTTGACCACCCTAACCACAATAAAATGATAATATTTTTTATAATATTTTAGATATAAGTAGATGATTCATGTGATGTGATGCATATTTTTTTGTAATTTTTTTCCAAGTAAATAATTAATTATGATTTTTTTGTTACAACTTTTAAAAAATATAAAAACTTGTATGTCTGACCAGCTTAACTTGGTCAAAAATTCATGAAATTAATTTTTTTTTGAATCCTATAGTATACAAAGCATAGAATGTGACACATGTTTCAGATTCAAAAAATGTGATACCGTTTCAAAGTTATGGATGTTTTTTAATCAGCCTATCAATCAAGAATTTAGTCATAATTTAAAAAGAAAATGAATAATAATTATTTATTAAATTCAAAGTAAATCATAATTTATATTGGTGGAATCTGAGAATCTCCTTCAAAAACCCTTTTCGTTTCATCAATTTTGGGTAAAACAAAAGTTGTTAGCCACATCGTCCATCATATCACTTACATATCACTGCTTTTTGGCCCATCATGGTCCTGCACATACCCTTACAATATACCACACTCTAAAATGATTTGTCTTATTGTTGGTCCTAATTCTCAATGGTTTGGAGATATTTATACCTATCTTTGGGATAACACCTTTCCATCATACCTGTTTAGTAAATCTCGTAAAACCTTTATCCATCAAGCTTCTTGCTATGTAATCTTAGTCGATACCCTTTACTACCAAGGTCTTGATGGTACTTTACTTAGATGTATTGAGCATGATGAGAGAAAAACTACTTTATGAGAAGTATATGAGGGTATATGTGGGGAAAATTCTAGCAATCCTACCTTAGCCAAGAAACTCTTGCGTATGGGTTATTATTGGACCACAATAGAAACATATGCTTATCAGTTTTAAAAAAATGCAAGCAGTGTCAAAAACATGCAAAATTGATACATTCTCCTGCATAGGAATTGCAGTCTCTTGCTACACCATGGCCCTTTTATCAATGGGGACTCGATCTCATGGGAAAGATCCATCCACCTTCATTCAATGGTCATAAATTCATTCTTGTTGCCAGAGACTATTTCATGAAATGGATTGAAGTCGTTCCTCTCACTCATATCACTGGAAAAAAAATAGACACTTTCATACTGAACTACATCATCTACCGTTATGGTGTTCCTTTATCCATCATCACAGATAATGGTCATCCTTTCAAAAATCAATATGTTCATGAACTCTGTGAGAAATTCCATATACAACATCATTTCTCCACACCTTACTATCCTCAAGCTAATGGCCAAGCTAAGGCCTTTAACAAAACTATTCTCAAACTTCTTAAAAATACGGTCAATGAAGTTGGTCGAGATTGGCATATTCAACTGAGTCATACCTTGTGGGCTTACCACACGAGTATCCGTACTCCCAAACGTGCTACCCCCTATGCCCTTGTCTATGGATCTGAAGCCATCTTTCCCATTGAGGTCGAGTTACCCTCTTTGTGCATCTCCTTGCGCAATCACATTAGTGATGAAGAATACCGAGTTTCCCGTTTGCAGGAATTGGAGCTATTAGATGAACAAAGACAAATTGCTTTTAATCATCTTAGAGCATATCAACAGAGAATGAGCCAAATTTATAATCAGAAAGTGAAACCACACACATTTGAGGTTGGAGATCTTGTCCTTCATGAGAATCCTCGCAATCAACGAGACAGAGAAAAGAAGGGTAAATTTGAGCCTAGTTGGTTGGGTCCATACATTATCACTATTATGTATGGTCTGAGGCATAACAATTATCTACTCTCGAAGGTGAATTGCTTAGTAATTCCATCAATAGTATGCACATTCGTAGGTTTTATACTTGAGTACTATAGAGGGTACACTCTTTTAAAAATCCTGAAAATTATTATTAAAAATGGAAACAAGTCCTGAAAAATACAAAAAAAAGAGGAAAAAAGTCTTGAAAAATTACAAAAAAATGGAAAAAAGTCTTGAAAAAGTACCTTAAAAAAAAATGAGAAAAGTAAAGAGAAATCAATTTGTTCAATGGTGAAAACCACTTCGGTGGTGCCTTGAGCAAGTACCATGGTGAAAACTGATAAATTGGTGCCATGTAGAGAGGCTTTGCTCCTCTTTCCTTTGGAGCTCTACTTGATCTTTTCATCCCATTTTCATTCTCTCCACTTCAAAATTCCCTTTTCATTCTCACCATGGCTTGTGAAGTTTTTGGCAGTCCACTCACTTGCTTTCTTTGCCATGCGTACTGGGTTGGTCCTATTCCTCACTGGGGTATTTCCTCAACCTTGGCTATGGGTTAGGATATTGAGAATCTCGCGGTCAGAGAAACTACCCTCTTTGTCTGTCTGCTCATTTGATATCTATCTCTTTCTGTCGTAAAATTTCCTGAAAAGAATCCATAAAAATCATAAAACATCTTGAAAAAAATCCAAAAAATCAAATATCCAAAAAATCCAAAAAAAATCAAATATCCCAAAAATCCAAAAAAAATTCAAATACTCCAATAATCTAAAAAAATCAAATAACCACAAAAATCTCTAAACAGTGACACTTTCAGATCACCACACAGCTTTGCACTTCAACAAAACCATAACCACACTAGGATTAACAATCAAGCAAAAAATATGGCATACATATCAACCCATCTTACAAATCTAGCCACACACACAAACTGTAACAAAAATCCATTCTACATTGAAGCATGATGCATTTTTGTTTTTTTATCTTTGATTGTTTTATTATTTTATCTTTGGTGACATGTATTTTAGCTTCTTCAGGATGTCTGGGACTAGAGAGGTGATTACAGGGCATGTTCACTTTTTTTTTGTATGTGGATTGTTTCCCATTCATAGGATGAATCGTCTTAAGACATGGTTATCTAAAATTATCAATGACCTCTGAGTCTAGTGTGGATGAGAGAATTCCTTGTTTGATAGTGTATTCTATGTAATAAGTATTTAGGTCATCTAAGGTCCTTATACCTAGATGCTTATACTTTACTTCTAAATAAAAAATGCAAACAGTATTCAGGTTGTCTAGATGTTCATGTTATCTAGACGCTTATACTAATTTGGGACATAATAAGATCGATGATGATACAAGAACTTAGAAAGAACAAGAGGCTTCATCACCTTCATTTTCTTCCATATTGCATTTCTTCCATCTACCATTTCTTTCATTTTATTTTCTTCATCATTCTTGTCGTAGGGAAATAAATCAGTTTCTTTATCTAACTTATATATGTCGCTTGAATCAAATCTCAAATCAATCAATTTGCTCCTCAAAATTTCATGTCCTCTTAATCAATCAATCAATCATTGTATCAATTTTTGTTGCATAAGCATCAATCTCAATCAGATTAATCAGCTCAATTAGCTCAATCATCTTTTCAACCCGACTATATTGATCGTTTCCATCCATTGTTCAGTTACGCCCATCAACTGTGCATTTCCATCAAATGTACACCTCTTCTTAATCACTTGCACAATGTCAATCATTTAATAATTTTCCTATAATCAATCGAGAGATCAATCTTCTTGCAATCCTTTTGATTAATCTCTTGAGGAGGCATACCATATTCATCATCATCCTTACCATTATATCTTTGGGGCATATATATCAGTTGATCAATTTTTCTTTGAAACAACGCGACAAGCTGCATTGTCTCAAAGAGGGGAAAAATGTAGACACAATTTTTTTTGTTAAATTTATCCTCATTTAACTTTAATTTTCTTTAGGCATTGGCTATATCCTTAATATATCCTATCATTCATTTTGATCTATTATTCATCTCATTCCATTATTCTTTTCATATCGTCCATTGAATTAATCCAATAAATATTATTCTATTCTTAACACATGCACCTCATATCTATTTTCTCCATTTATTAAATAAAATCCCTCTAGTATTCCCTCATAACACTTACCATTTACCATTTACCACTTATTCCTCCTATACCACTAATCTCCCATTATTCCATATTTACCCCAATGCTCGACTTTCTCTTGAGGCTATCTATTTAAACAACCTCTCTACCTCATTTTGGGATCATCTAATATATTCATCGAATCTTTGTCAGTATCACTCGCAATCTAGCTATCATTTTCATCTTGCATGGTAGCTTCTTCTCAAGTTATAGTTATAGTTTCTTTGATTTACAATAATCTTTACATCTTACATTTGAATCTCCAATAGATCACAGCCTCTTGTGTGTGTGCTTTTGAGAGCCATTATCTTTACACAAGATCTTGATTTGAGGAGTGTAATAGAGATAATTAGTTTATTTCCTCGCAAGTAGATTAGATTTTTCCATTTTCATTTGCATGTTTGAATAATCTTCTTGCAGGTTCTCTATTATTTGGATGTTGGAATTATTTGAATCTTAATCCATAATATTTTGAATCTATTGTGTTTCCTCAATCTAGACTAGGAAATGTGAAGCATGTTAGAGGTTTTCTTTGAAGTTTAAGTATGAAGGGGCATTTCCTTTGAGACCTTTAAAAGTTGAGGCTCCATTTCCCCAATGGGGAATTGATTTCATAGGAGAGATTGCAGAAAAATATAGTGGAGGAAACAAATTGATATTAGTCACCACAGACTACTTTACAAAATGGGTGGAAGTTGTACCTACTTAACAAGAAACTAGTAAGGTTCTAACAAACTTTTTATTGGAAAATGTCATCACCATATTCAGAGTTCCAACAAGAATCATAACTGATAATGGGATGCACTTTAGGTCAGATGAATTCAAGGGCTTTTTCTAGTCCTATGGTATAGTAATCTCATATTCTTCACCATATCACCCATAGGAAAATAGGCAAGATGAATCTAGTAATAAGAGCATCCTAAAGATCATAAAAATAATGTTGGATAATAACAAAACGGCTTGGGATTCCAATTTGAGACTATCCTTATGGGTAGATAGAATCACTGTAAAAAATGCCATCGAAAAATCACCTTTTGAACTTGTCTATGGGACTCAAGCTAGGCTCCCTTTGTATAATTTTTTACTAGTTTGTAAGTTCATCTTGCAAGAAGATTTAGATGTTCCTGAACCTATGGAGGATAGGATGGAAGAGTTAATAGGACTTGATGAGGTCAGGAATCAAGCTCAACAACATAATAAGAAGAAGCAACTACAAAGGAAATACCTATATGACAAAAAGTCCAAAACCAATAAATTTGAAGTAAATGACAGGGTTCTCATTTGGAATGCCAGGAGTCAAGACAAAGAGAAGAATGGGAAATTTGAAGCTCTATGGTTAGGACCATTTTTCATTGTTGGAAAGTGTGGTGAAGATTCATATTACCTCTAGAACATGATAGGAGAAGAACATGAATTGCCAGTGCATGGACAATTCCTGAAACATTCCTTTTCTTAATCTTCCATGCATAGTAGTCTAAGAGAAGGTCGATAATTTCTAGTGCATGGAAAATTCTTGAGAGACCTCTTAAAATATTTTTTTTCCATGTATAGTAGATAGGGTTTTACTTTACTTCCATTTCCCACTATTCCTAAATTCACTTCCATTTCCATACCATATAAATAAGACACTTGGTCTACTTCCCTAGAGATCTAGATTCTTGGTACACCCACAAGGGGTATACATCCCCAATCAAAGCCATTGTTAGAACTAGAACTGTCTCACATTTTTCACTAGCCTTCACCCACCTATCTTCCAGGTACTACAAAAATCTTCCACACCTTAATTTCTTGATCAATATAAATTGTTGAAATTTGTGTGACAAGATCCAATTCACAACGCATGGTAAACAATGATCCAATTAATTTTTCCTTTGACATATAGGCATTCCTATGGTCATTTTAGAGCAAGATATTTTAAGCAATTGGTCCATATTGGGAAGATCATGTGTAAGTCTTTCCGATCAATAATAGCCTTTCATTTCAATAAATTTATGCATATCGAGAAGATCATGTGTAAGTCTTTCCGATCAATAATAGCCTTTCATTTCAATAATTTCTTCATATCGAGAAGAGGTGAACGAGGTCACAATGATCGAAGACCCCAAATATAATAGGAGTACATAATCAGGAGGACAATTCCTATCATTTCATCGATGAAAACCTATCGGCATGAGCAAGGTAATCGGAGTGAAGTTTTCAAATCACATCGAGCTTGTGATTCACGCTGATAGAAACCTCATCGACAAGAAACATATTTTCTTTCATTGATGAAGTAGGAGAACAACTATCAGAGAAACATGTACAATGGGAATGATTCCCTCATATCTCATCGACCATGTGGATTATGCCAATGAAGGAGGTTTTCAGGGAAAGTCTCACCGACTTATCCCAATGAATGAAGTGGTAAAGGAAATAAATCAAGGAGACCAAATACATCGTAAGCGCATTCTATTCTCTCAATGATGGTACATATCAGTCTGATGGTAACATGGACTAGTCACAATTCATATAAAAGACACCGAGTGATGATTAAAGGCATTTCTAATGATCTAGACCACCTTGATATTGGGTAAAATTTATAATGCTCTCACCAAAATAATAAGAGTTGAAAAGAAAGAGAGAAGGAAGTTGCACAACATTGGTAGAAGTATTAAGTGGTCTTCTAGACTAGATATTGAGAATGAAAGGGACACATCATATCAAAAGGAACTTTTGTTGTCTTGGTGATTAGTAATGAATGTATAAGCCAAGGTGGCACCAAATAAAACACATGGATCAGTCTAAGGTTAGAAGGGTTTCACCAATATAATCTTCTTGTATTGCTCTAACATTTTCAAATTTGGAAAGACCATTGCATTCATTTCTAGTGGTGAACATTAATGGCTGCACAAATGAAACTTATATGAACATTTTTGATTGAAAAGAGATTGAACGAAAAGAATATTTCAGAAGTTTCAGCGAAGAAGGATGAAAGATTGATAAAAAGTCACAAAGTTTAGAGTGCCCAGAAACATACAAGTAAGCATAAAAAATATCCCTACAATTCATAGATTATAATGCAATTTTTCTATCTTGTGAAGAAATAAGATGGAAAATTCTACAAAGACAAAAAACAAGAAGAAACTAGGAGAAAGCAGACAGTCTAAGAATAAGAAGCAAAAAACTAAAATGGGGTAGGAATAAAAAATAAATGAAAGGAAACTAAACCAAGACCTCATTGATCAATTTCCTGGTTCAGGATCGAAAGCTAGAAGGTTTTCACAATTGAGGGATAAATACAAACATGTAGGAGATGTGTGGACCCCCATTAGGTGATATGAATTATTCATGTTTCATTATTCTCAGAGAAGTATATTTGAACTAGTTTGCAACCCTTGGAATTTAAATTTAGAAAATTGGTTGTTCCCAATGTCTTTGTGAATGTAGAGCTCATAAGACTTATGGCCAAACATTATAACTTAGACCTTAAAGCCATCTACAACTTCTAGGGTGAAACTTTTATATATATATCCAAAACTACACTTTGTGAAGTTTTCAACCTAGATGACACATGTGACTAGCCCATAGTGCATGAGGATTTGGAAAAGGAGTAATGGAGAATGGACACCACCTACAAGGGATGGAGGTTACCATTACACATGCCTATAAAATATGGGAACCTAGTGCCACTAGAAGAGGGTGATGAACCTCTATTCCATGTTGATTTGTTTGAGCCTTACTTGAAATACACTTATTTCTTGGTGGGTTAAGTGATGGGAACATAGGTCTTTGAGTTTATGTCCCTAGGGCCAATGGTGATCAGTGCAGACATAAAATGTCACAATGCAAGAACTTTTGATTATGCTTCACACATTGCAAGAGGAATTGACTTAGGGCTGACAAATATCAAGAATGGTTCTCCCATAATGCATTTTAAACATTATTCCCCTCTTATGCACATGATATTGTATTATGTACAAGATTTAGGAATGTGGCTAGAGGAATTGGGAATCACATAGTTGGATAAGGAGTGTCAATCATTACCGGTACCACTATGGACCTCCATCTAGGATAGCAGGTTTTCCAAGTCTAATTATATTTATTTTGAATAATATTTTATGAAGACATTGTACAAGTTTTATGGTCACCCTTGTAATTATTTGTTGTCTGATGAGATCAAGATATTTTGAGGCCTAAGGATTTTAATAGACCATCAATTGTAGGTCATAATTGGGGTGGTTGGTATTGCTATATTAATTCCACTATGATCAGATTTTATGGTTTTGAAGACACACCTTTACTGTTACCTAAAACTATGCCAGATAGGATAGCATATCTAGAGATTGTCAGGAAATTGGATTATTCAAATGTCATGAACCTGGGTGCATATGAAAAAAAATCATTCATGCCTAGTACTTTATTTTTTGGGGATTTTAGTTTGGTGTCAAAAGAAGGGTATGATTTTATTTCAGATAAGTTGTCACACTACAATATGAAGAAGGCTACACCAAGGAAGGTATTTGATCCCAAAGGAGTTATTGAATTTTCTATAAATAAATAGAATTTAAGTGGATATGTTCATATACTATATCCTCATGATGATATTATCAGAAATATGGAAGAAATAGAGGCCACATTGGCAACTGATAACTATAACAGAGAAATGGAAGAAAAGATGAGGGGCATACATGAAGCATAATTTTTTTCCTTTGGTGGTGAGGAATATTCTGATGAAAAGGAACCCCAAGGCCAAACTGATAAGTTCCCCAAGCTAAGGATTGAAGAATATCAACCTCCAAGAAGAGAACAAGAAGTTAAAGAATCATCTGACATAGTTACTAGGCAATTGGCCTATAAGTCCTTTGTTTCAAATGATCATTTTACAAAGTCTCCTGAATTTAGATCTTTATTGTACAAGAAAAAGGGAAAAGCAATAAGGGAATTAGTCAAGGATATCACACCTAGCAATGAAAATCAATTGCTTAGCACACTGAAGGTGGATGTAGAGAATGAGATGAAGAACATGACTCTGAAAAGAGGACGAAATTTATTAGAGGAGGCTGGTGTGATGATTTTCCTTGGTTTAGATTTAAATTATGCTCTTGTTTTTTATATTTTTCTGCATAATAATGATGCTAAGAATAAGCTCAATCCAGAAGGTGTGACAGATGTATACACTAGACCAAGATATAACCCTGATGAGAACTCTCTTATGATTTGGGCACTATATCCCCCACATAAGAAATCAATGATTATTTATACTGAGAAGGAATTTTGTCATGTGATGACACTAAAAGTAGGATAGACTGATCCTATGGTCACAACTGACAGTGGCATAAATGTAGCCAAATTGAATAAAGCACATATTCAAATGTTGATCAAGGAGAAGGATATGTACAAGTTGAATAGTAAGAGAATGCTCAAATAAAATGATCCATTCAAAGGATCCACTAAGATGGTAACTCGAGGAGAAGGTTCCCAATCAAAAGAAAAATGTGAGCAAGTACAGACACAAGTGAGCAAGGCCATATTTGACACACTTTGTGCAATATTTTAGAAGAGGCACACTAATCTAATGATTTGGATGGACAAGTTTTGGGTGACTCAATCCAAAATTCACACTACCATTCAAGAACATAAAAGGATAAATGATAGGCTTGAGGAGAAACTCCAATAAATACAAAAGAGGAACACTTCTGATACTGGAACCATTACATCTACTAAGGACATGGTTAAGAAACATAAGGATTATTACAAGGAACTTCAAGAAGATGCCAAGGAATTTATTGATGCTTCAAAAGAAGGTGTGGCTGCACTATTTAGATATGATAGAGAACTAAAAGGTAAAAGTGAATGGATCAAAGAATGCCAGTTGATACTACAAGGAGCCTTAAAAGCAGCTAAAAATGAAGATCCAGCATTAGAAGAGGCTTGTGATCATTTGGAGAGGATGGTCATTATGGATATTGTTGTGAGGAATTCTATAGAGGATGTTGATACACACCTATGTTAGGGATATTTAGATCATATAACACAAGTCCATTTATGTCTCATTAAAGCTTAAATGTTAATGTTTCATTTGTTGTTAATTCCAAAAGACACTTATGAAGAGGTATATCCTCTTCAAAATATTGCTATATATGTTGGACATGTGGTGATTGAAATTATCATCATCTAATCATTTTTCATTTTAGAATAGGCATAGTAAGAAGATAGATTGCAAAATATTTCCCATCCATTTCATATCAAAGACTATTGTTATAATGCATATCATTTGAAGATTAATATAATGGAGAAGGTTACACATTAGTAGTGATTTTCTTTCAAGTGTTCAACTATTGTGTGAATTTATATGCTTATATGTTATTTGTCTATCTCCAAAGTGGTTGTTTATGTTATTCAAATTGAGTGTGTGGGTATACATTTGATTTGTCAATACACATTTTTTGTAGTTTTGTGGTGTTGTTGATTTTTTTCTGTGTGCAAAAGAGCTAAAATTCCTTTTAAGAATTTTGATTTGATAGGTTCCTGTTTGGATTAAAATCCTTTTAAATAGATCATCTTAATTGGTTTCCCTTCACATCTGAATTAAATCCTTTCACAACCTCATGGTAGCATAAGGTGATATCACTAGGTTCACTAAGAAGAGTCTAAATAACTTAAATACTTGCACATCTACACAAAGTGCAGACATTCAAAGTGTCCAACTGTTCGAGTTAAGTTGAAAAGGTGGATCTACCCATCTCACAAAATCCTATCTCCATAATTATCATCCACCTCTTGACTCCATTAGCTGAACAAAATTAGGCACTGGTCATACCAATTCCACTTTAAAATTTCACAAGATCTTATTCAAACATTCATATTTCAAATCTTAACACTAAGAATAGGAGTACATAGCAAGCCTTCATCTATTCCACACTTTATGCCATTTTGGGTAGGTTTTTAAAACCAATTAAGTCATATAATTCTTATATTTGTTTCAACTATCAAGGTTCACCCACTTAGGTTTAGCAAAGCCTAAAGTGCAGGGGGCCATCAACCATATAGGTCAACTTCGTTTGTTAGTTCAAAAAACATTGGAAGTCTGATCATAGAGCCTGTCATCCTCTTAGGATTTGTAACCTACATTTTTGAGGCCTAACACCTTCCTTGGGTATTTCCACTAGCATCCCTAGTACCTTTGTGGCATCACACACCATATATCCTACCACTTTACCACCTATAATCATTCCATTCACTTGTCCCTCGAATACATACACACCTTCACCATTTTCACCTCCATCTCATAATACAAGCAATGACCCTCTAATTGTAATGAGAGAAAAATCCCCCCCTAATTTGGCCTTGATTTAGTGTTGTAATATTTCTAACATATTCACATTAGGTCTTGGGCCCTTGTGAACTAAATGATCTTATTTGGTGCCTTATTTCGAGTGTTGTGACACACTTTCACACTTTTCTAGGGTTTTATTTAATAATTAGGCATCTTTATGCTTTAATTGGCCTTATTTTGCATCCAAAAGTCCCAATTAATGCATATTTTCAAGGATAATCTCAACACAAATCATTAGCCAATCACAATTCAGGTGTTTTCTACTTGTGTGGCCTAGATTTATTGATCTATAACTCATTCACAACCTTGGGCAAATGAGTCCCACCTAAATTTTTGGGTCCTGAACCTAGTTTCACACTTTTCTAAGAATTTTTTAAAATGGTCCTAAAAATTATGCTTCATGGGACTCATTCACCACCTTGGATGAATGAGTCCATGTGGCCCAAAATCAAAATTAATTCAAATTTTTGGTGGTATTTTATCCTCCTAGATCTAATGTTGTCTTGTAGTGTTGTGATTTTGGGAATTCTTGCATAATTGGATATAAATACAAGTTTATTTGACTCATTTTCAACCCAAGCATTCAAGTATCAATCACAAGAGCATTCAAGGGAAAATTATCAAGGATTTTAGAGTAGCATTCAAGCATCAAGCATCATGTCAAAGATCTCATGCAATATGTTTTTATTTTAGCAAAAAATTATGATGTAGGGTTTTATGATTCAAGCTAGCATTTCATTCAAGATCTATCACATTCAAGCAAGAGTCGAGATCTACATCCATTGGATCCATTTCATACATTTTTGTAGCACTTCATTTCTAGGGTTTGGTGAGTTGTAACATCATATTTTGTTCATTCATCATTGTTTATTCCTATTTCATTCTATTTCAAGGTTTGATTACCAAAATGGGGTTTGACCAAGGAAAACCCCCATCCACTAAGAATTTTTTTTCCCTCTCTTTAGTTTGCAATTTTCAGGTTTTGATTGAAGAAACATTGAAGAGAAATATTGGAGAAAAGTTGTCAAAGTGCATAAAGTTGTTAAAGTTGTCATTAAGCATTGGAGAGAACCTACAAATTGATTTACTGAGATTCATATCTAGAAACCTCAAGAAGTAGATTGAACAGACTGAGAAGAGTAGATTCACATCTTGAAGTTCTAGAAAACCCTAACTAGACTGATTTGCCACTTCTGGTGAATGAGTCCCAATTTTGGTCAAAATTCAGATTTTTGAAGATTCAGATACCCATTTGGTAGATTCATGTTCCGACATACAAACCCATATTTTGGATTGATTTGTCCAGCTTGGTGAATGAGTCCCACTCAGCATTAAAATCAAAATTTGTAGCATTTCAAAGCTCCATTCAACCATCTTCAATTTTTTAGGTGCATACATTGCATTCTATAGTTTTATGTTTTGTTTCATTTGCAGTGCTAGGTCATTTAGTGAAGCTTTGCATCATACTAGGGGTTTTAATTTCATCTCACATTATACTTTGCATTGCATTAGTCTTTTCATGTCTTAACTTGGTGGTGAACCAATTCATTAGTTTACAATAAGTCCCTAGGACAACCCTATTACAAGATCTCTTTGTCCTTTGCATTGAGATCTCTAGGATTATCCTTGAATAAAATTAGAAAGTGGGTGTGCTCTATGTCCTAAAACCATATGATAGCACCATACCATTTTCTTTTCATTTCATTTTGGTGAGCCTACATTTAGAACATTAAAATTCTGATTTGGAGTGCATCATCATCCTAGATTTGGCTTGCATTAACATTGCATTAGTTAATTGGCATTCTGGGGTTTCTAATTTTTCATTAGTGAAAGATCACATAGCTTGCATTTTTGCATTTCATATCATTGAAAATCATCAAAAATTATGTATTTTCACCTAGTATACAAATCATACAACATAAAAAGCATAAAAAGAAACTGATTTTTTTTTAAAATTTTGAAAAAATTCCCTATTGGGATTCATTTGCCACCTTGGGCGAATCAGTCCCAGTGCATATTCTGCATTGCATTTTCTGGCATTTACAACACTATTTCTAATCTTTTTCTTGTTGTTGTTACCTTTTTGTTCTAGTTTATAGAATTTTTGTTTCATCTAATTCATTGCATCCAATTTAAATTAGCTCATATTTTGCATTGATTAAAATCCAAATTGCATTTATAACATTTCATTTCACATTGTTCCATAGTTTAGAATCTGAAATTTGCATCATGGATATGCACTTTAGTAATGTTTGGATGTCCTTGAAGTCCTTAGTACATGTCTCAAGTTGTGCTTTTGGAAATGACCCCAATGAAATTGATCTGACTCATGCTCCTTCAAATCCTAATGCATGTCCTCCTTGTGATGTTGACATCATTGGAGAAGATGATGACAACATAAATAAGTTCCTAAATGATTGTCTTAACAACCTTGAAAAATACATTCTTTTATCCATCAATGAAACAACCAACATGTTGGTTATTATTTATGGGAACCAAACTTAATCTTACCAGTCACTTATGGATATGTCAAGATTCAATGGTTATCAAGTGTAAGGATTGGACAACACATAAGTAAAGGTTTTGAGGCCCTTACTTCTTCACTTCAGGCTCTATTAAACCTGAGAGGGTGATACCTAACAAAGTTTTCATAATGATACTCCTATGTCATTGATATCAATAAAATTGCAATATACACAAATGGTTCTAATATAGATGCCCAATTAATAACTATATCAAAAAATTTGGTTGCTTCTCAAACATAATTCACTCTTAGATCATGAGAATGATAAAACCTCATGACTTTGTAATCCTTTTATAGAATTTTATTTGATGAATGGGTAATGACCGAGTCAATCAACATAGTAAAATATAACTACTTATCTTAGTCTAGTGCCTAATCCTTGGAACAAAGTCAATATCAATACCTACATAACATGATAGTAATTTCCACACCTAACAATACATGAAGCTCGAAAATATTGCATTACAATATTTCAGCATTATGTTTTAACCCTTACTTCTTACTAGCATCCTAGCATTAAGTTTAATACAAAATTACAGCCATATTCAAGTATCTAAATTAATTTCTTTAATTAATAAACAAGAATAGAGCCACACATCCATCTAAAATTGATAGAGACAAATAAGATAAGCTTGATTATATTATTCATAACTTGTAAAACTAGTACATAGGAGAGAAAAATGGTGTTCAACTTGCACTATTACTATTTTGTATTACTAGTATTACCATTAAGATTACATATGTGTATTGAAAGACCTAAACCTAAGATATGTCACATAGACTATTCAGTAACCCTATTAATCCCTATGTGACTAAATCCTAGAATAACTCACTACCCAACCTCTCTTATTTAGGCCCTTGAATCACATATATAAATACATGGGAGCAACAAGCAATAGGCCGAAATATAATTAGATTTACATTTGAGGGAAAATTTCACCCTAATTTCAAATATATTCTCCAAATAGTTACACTTAATAATTTAAAGGTGAGGGGAAACAATAGATAAAAAAATTTATATAGTCGGTTGAAAAATTTGAGCTAGCCTTCCAAAAGTCATCTTTCATTGATGTAGCATTGCCAAAATCTTGTATCCACGTAGACCAAAGAATATTATCCACAAGTACTAGGGGAAAAACTCACACTTTCTAGAAAACACATATTTGTCATTGAGGATATGGAATCCAACACTTCTCCATCACAGTAGCCCAAAAGGCATCCATGTCATCACCAAAGACAAAAAAAATCACTAATGTTGAAGAGAACAATCTTGATGTAGTGGCTATGGTTTTATAAAAAAAAATAGGCCAAGGCGCTACTCTAATTCGTCAGCATCAGTGTATGCTCACCCTCCTCGTGTTCACGTTGAAACTAGAGAGGCAACTATTGATTTGTTAGATTCTTTAGACAACATCAAATAAAGAAGGTAGTGGTCATACTTCACGTTAGTATCACCTCCACCCTCCGAAGGGCTATCAGACACCTCAATGGGAGAAATGTGTCTCCCTAGGTATGCCTTACGATACTTGTTTCTTTGAACTTTTCTTTCTTCTTAGGCTCAACCAATTCCATCCCTTTAAATTTGACCAATTCTTTAAACATGGTCCTACTTCTCAGGTGGTAACTACTCCTAACACCACTCTTCTTAGATTTATTGTGTGCTTTCTTCTCCATTGGTGCTTCAGGAGCTCCCAATATCTCAATTTCATTTTTTCAAGAATTGTCTAGGGACTCAAATAGATTAAGTCTCCTAGACCTTCAGAGGGGCTTGAGAGACTGAATTGGCTTACTCATTGTTACAATGAATAGAATAAGAATAAGGATACCCTTAATTTTCAAAAATCCCCTCATAGGCCTACTCTTAAAGAGACTCTTGATGAACAAACAACTCAATCTTGCATAGTTCTGGCTAACTCATAAGTAAAATGCAGACAATAAACCCTCACCACACTAGGACTTAGAGACTCACAAATTGATATATTCATAATTGAAACAAGAAGGTATGAGTATCTACTTACCTAGGGAGAAGCATATAATGATACCTCTGCAACCCTTTATAAAATAAATTCTTCTCCAAACTTTTCATAGATGCAAACTCAGATTTCAGCTTCTAATTGCAAAGTATGAAGAAGAATATGGCCAATGGTCATCATTCTATTGAGTAATGTAAGCCAACCAACCATTAATACTCAAGGAAATCTTGTGTGAGCAAGCTGGTGATCAACTACCTATTTTTTGAACCTTGGTCATCCATCACACATTGAGATAAATCAATAGATGATTAATCGGGGTGATTAATTATGACAAAGATAATTTCATGCGCTTTATGCATTTTCCTTAATTAGAAAATCCCAAGTGGATTAGAATCCACTATTTTTGAATATTAATCATATATTTAGCATTAAAATACTTGTCATGTCATATTTACCCACTCGCTAGTGGAAAATAATCCACTTGCAACTCATACCCACAAAACAGCAAGGAATGATCATGATTTACTCTCAAATAATTGTCCTGTACCTTGCCTTACTTCAATTTCACCTTCCTGTGTGTACTAGAATCTGATAGAATTGATAGTCACAATCAAAATATTTCCCCAAATCTCAAACACATCCTCAGAGAAATTAGTTCTAAAATGGTGTTGTTTTACTCCCTATGTCATCTCTACCAAATTTTTAGCAATAATTTATCCCCACTAAAATTCATTTGAGCACTTTACATATTCCACGTGGCAGCAAGGGTGGAACCCACATGAGATAGAGGGGAGTGGTCAATATTGACCCATGTCACCCCCTATCAACCATCGATCCCAGCCCCATGGTAACATTTGATGTCATCCATGCTGAATGGGCCCTCAAAAAGGAAATAGGTGTCACACTGCTCGCTAGCCTATGGCATTTTAAAAATATAGAATAAAATTGGACTAGGTGGTAGGGAACAATTGATATTAAACAACATCACCCAATGACCATCATAGATTTCACCTTGTTACTACTCACCAACCATTCAAAGGAAATTGGGCCCCCTAGTGTAGAAGATACATGGCCTGCACCTATTAGAAAGTGCGATTAAAATAATGGAAAATGAAATAGAGTGGGCACACAGGGAATGACTCAGATGAAGACACATCTCAAAATATCAGTCATTGATCTTCCTCAAGCACTTCCTACTAAACCTTTGAAAGCACTGGACCCACCAATAGATATGAAACATGGAAACTGCCTGCCAACCCGTGTGAATATTTAAATGAGAAATGAAATAGGACAGGTGCATGGGGAGTAGTTGAGATTAGTTCCCGATGATCGAATAGTCATCACACGAAAAAAATCTTCACATGCCACAAAATTTAGTTTTTAAAGGAAGGCCATCACTAGGAAGACGACAATCAGAGACATGAATAAATGGGCTAAGACCCAAGGTGAATATTAAAACCCAATAATAGACTGAAGAAAAATATTTTTGAAGGACATCGACCTCATAGAAATAATGACAACATTTTAAAACAATTATGGGAACTAAATGGTAACACTAGGACCAAGGGGACGATAAAAGAATGAAACCGATGGCATGAGTAACAACTTAGAAAACTGAGAACCTACACTAGAAGGTCAATAACAAAATAGAATGCTAGCCAGGACCCTTAGACTTAAACATTGATTTGAAAGGGTTTTAACAACACAAACCCTAAGCACTGGTGAGGAACATAACCCAAAGCCTAAAAACAAGGGTCAAAGCCAAATTTTGCAAGACTTAAATGGAACCACATATAATTTTTTTGGGGGGTTCCATCACAACACACCCTACAATACCACGTCTTGAGATGTTTGGTTATTTACATCCTAAAGTTGAGATAAAATTTGAACCTAAGTTTCCAATAGTAGGTGAAGCTAGTTCCTCTAAGCAAGCAAACACCCAAACATTCTATGTTCAAAAAGTAATGGACCCTCCTATCAACCTAGAAGAGACATATGGAAAAGGATTTACAATCTTGAGTAAAAAATTATGTGACACAACAAGTGAACATGAAATTCATCAACTCTTAGAGTAAATACCAATTGAAAATAAAAAAGGGTTAGGATATCAAGGTCCTCTTGATATGAATTTCCTCTTTCCTACATAACAAAAAATGATTCATAATTATGATACAGATGAAATGATGGTCTTAGGTCCTGCTCCTTCACATTCAATTCGAGAAATGGGTGAATCTAGCAAGCGTAAAAGACCTCACAAACTCAAGAAACTTCAATTCCCTTATCCACCAACTAACATTGAAAGAAATTTGTAGATACTCCTACATAGAGTATTGATTAAATTACCTCCTATAAGAGGACCAAAAATGAAATCATAAGAATAAAAATACATCACTCTATCGATACCATCAAATTCTTGGACATAGAACCAATGAGTCTCATGCTTTACAAAAATATTCAAAAGGCTTGATATTATAGAAATGGTCCCTTAAAGTGAGATGCTTTAGCCCCTTGTCATGTAATAGTTGTAGATTCTTGTATTCTTGCTATCACATTATAGTTCCCATCATCTACCTTGGCTCATTCTTGTCTTGCACTCAATGGGGGAAATAGATAGATATCCTTGTCATAATAATGCATTTGTCCTTGCCCTTAGGGTAGTTGTCCACCTCATATTTAGACAGATTGAGATTGGGATGCAGACGACCTACTTTAGGTTGACTCACATGTGCCTTACTAGTATTTTTCATTTAGTTCTTTTTTATTTTTCTTTTGAGTGATTTTATGTGTGTAATGTGATCCCCCATATTGTTCTATTTGATGTATTTCTCTATCTTTGTGGCATTCCTCTATTTGTACCTTCATTCTTCTCTATGTCATAAATATTTTACTTTTTCATCTTTAACATTTTTCATTTGTCTTTTGTTTTCCTTTTGGGGGTGATGCAAGGCATCGAGACATTCATGTCTCCTCCATGTTGACCCAAAATATTTTTCTTTGCTTTTTTTAATCTTTTTCATTTGTCTTGTGTTTTCCTTTTGGGGATGGTGCAAGTAATTTAGACATTCATGTCTCTTCCATGTTGACCTGAAATATTTTTCTTTTTTTTTCACTCTCTTCATGTCATTCTTCTAGTTCTATGTGCATTTAAGGAATGATGACAGTTTTGAGTTCTCTAAAAACATTGTAACAAGAAAATATGAACCCCAATTCCATAGATCCCTTATGTGTTTTGATTTTCATTTTTGGGGGAACCCCTCTCTTTTCCTTTTCTCTTTTCTTGTGCATGAGGTAGCTTTACTTGGAAACATATGAATTGGTATAGGGCTTCCCAAGTTGGCTCTCATGTCTTCTTTATTGTTATCATTTATCACTTGCTACTTTAAAGTAATTGCTCATAGTATGGTGTTTAGCAATTTCTTTAAAGTGGGGGCATACATTGGCATTATTCTTTGGAATTATTTTTCTTTTTCATGGTTCATGGTGCAGTATTTTTACCTTATGTGATGCATTTTTCACTTTTTTGATTACATTGGGTATAATTTACTTCAAGAGTATGATCTCTCTTAGCATATTACATTCCTCTTAGTGGCTTGATGTGACACACTGCATCCCATAAGTTGTGAATCTTTTATTCTTTTATTGTTCCTCTCTTGGAGATATTTTCCATAATGTTCCCTAAGTTAAGACCTCACATGAACTAAGAAAGAATCCTTTGAATTTCCCTTATTATTGCATCCACATTTTCAGTTCTATGTCCACCTTGCATAACACATATTGCATGCCTATAGAGCCATATTATCTTTTCATGAGCTCCAAGCATACAAATTTTAGCTTATCTCATGAATCTAAAAAACTATTTGTTGCATGGTGAATTATTAAATTTATCAAGAGGTATAACTTTGTTATGGTTTGATAGGAAGTCGAATGAGGGCATGAATTTCCCTTAGCCACTCACGTGTGTGTGAGTACATATCAGCCATGTGTGTATGCGTATCACCTTCTTGGACTTCTCACCATGCAGACAACCTAAAGTTTCATTACCTTAGAGTGAGTATACTTTTTTTTTTTTAAAACAACCTAGATCTGATCCACATCACATTGGACAAATGGTTAAAGCTTGATCCACATGTTTTCCATTTCATGTTGTTTCTTTATGTCTTTGATAGTGCATGCATGTTCCTTATTGTTGTTTTTTATATCATTTCATGTGTGTTATGTTGTTCTTATGTTGGCTTTCTAGAGGACCTTGGTCTTGGGCTTATGCAACCCTCTTGATCATGGTTGTCCTATCTTACGGGCATTGGTGCATTTAAAACCCTCTCGATCATTGTCGCATTTGGTCTACTTTATTTTGATTTGGAAGAAAGTTATTGGGCTCTTATCAACTAAATGAGCTTATTTGGTGCCTTATTTGGAGTTTTGTAGAGTTTTGAGACAAAATTTCATACTTTTCTAGTGTTTTATCGAATATTTAGGCTTCTCTATGCTTTAATTAGCCCTATTTTGCATCCACAAGCCCCATTTAATGCATCTTTTTTAGGATAATCCTAACACAAATCATTAGCCAACCATAATTTATGGTTTTTTAGCTTGTGTGGCCCATATTTAGTTATTTGGGACTCATTCTCCACCTTGGGTGAATGAGTCCCACTTGGATTTTTGGATCCCAAACCTAGTTTCATACCTTTCTAAGCATTTTAAAAAATTGTCCCAAAAATTATGCCTGATGGGAATTATTGACGATCAAAGCTTGCACCTCTCCAACAACCTTATGAGAAATTCAACATGTGGGGGACCAATTTGTGCCTCACTGAATATGTCCAGGATTTTTATAGAAATTTGGGTCTTCTCTGAGTTTTTGAAAAAGGGTAGAAAGAAATGTTAACATAAAAAATAAAAAGTCACAATACACCAATGCTTTTACATCATTTCAAAACCCAAGTTCTTTTCTATGAATGATATAATAGACATAGAATTCCACAACCCCTCATTGTGGGGAAGAGAACGAACAATAGAGGCTAGATATAAGCATAGTGTAGTCATTCAAATCTACCCATAGGAAGTGTTCGTTAAGATTTGATCAAGCATAGAAGTTCGAAGAGTTAACAAAATACATTCAAAAGCTGCATAAAATCTTCCTCTTAATACAACATAATATGAAGAAATAATAAAATTTAAAGAAAATAGAGAAGTCCAATGACATAATCTAATTTCTACAAGCTATCACTTTATCATATAAGCTTATAGAATGAAAATCAAATAATCTAATTATTCAAATTAAGCTAGACATAGTTTTCTATTCTGAATGAAAATACAAAGAAGGAAAATATGACAGAGGCCATATCATGCACAATTTAAAATATTTGTCCCAAATAGTTCATACTTCAAGAATTAGATGAACTTTAAAATAGAGGTTGGATTCCAATCTGATAATAGTTTGAGTTAAAATAGATATAACATGCTAGAGTGAAGTAGTGTTTTACAAACTTTAATGAAAATATTTCTTATAAGTATGAAAACTAAATAAATTCTTTCCAAAAGGGAAAAATTTATTAACCCTTCTATTATATTGTGGCCTCAAATTTATAGTCGAAAGGAGAGGGAAACGTCACCTCAACCCATATGTAATTACTACTAGATGTCTACAATTGATAACACATAATCTGATCATAGATCTTTAATTAGGTCATGAAAATATTTGCTCATCAACTCTCAATGGTCGCATTAATGCCCCTCATATATTTTAGCAATATTGCTCTCTATAAATGATCAGATCCTAGAAAACAACCTAAAAAAAGTCTTGTTGACCAATCACGTGGCTTAGTGGTACCAACTCAAATCATTCCCCTAAAAACCGAAGAAAAGGTACGCTCCAACAAAATCCAAAGATAAATCCTATTAAAGCACAACTTCTTTGTAGAAAATACGTGACATGTCAGGCGAGTGGGTATTTTTAGATTTGTGAAAATTGTTGTTGAGAAATTCTCTACGCAGCTGACACATGGCCTGAATTTCTCCCGAAAGGAAAGCGATAAAAAAAATACATGCATCCACCAAGTGGTGCATTACGCACCTTTCAAAACCAAATTTTCTTCTATGCATGGATCCTCTCGAATAAAAAAAGAAGAAAGCAAAAAATCAAAATACTAAGGAAAAATTTGCTTCACAATTTTGGTGACTCACAGGGGAACTTCGCTTGTGGAGGCATGAACCTAGACGTCTATAAATTCTAGGAGTTTGAGGAAAGAAGAATGTTGCATCTCCCAATCCACATTATTTGGTCGAACTAGATTACAAATAACCTTGTATGCTTGATCTAGATCGAAGAATTCTTTAAAGGAAAAAAATCCCCATCTTTCTAAAACAACTCCCAAATGATAATAGATATGAGAAAGCGGAAGAATCTCATGCTTGAATTCATCGATAGTGGGAACTTCACTCAAACCTAGGAGTTCTGTAGAATTCTGGACCTTGTGTCTAATTTCATCTATAATCTGCTTGACTAATAGCACATCTCCATTTGGTGAAAGAAAGGGAGGCAACTCGAAGCTATGCAAGAAACTAAAGTATTTCTTGATTTCATCGACCCTCTTATTCAACAGTTCCTAGAAGTCCTTACTCTTTACTGTGACCTTGTGATAGTGGGTTAATTTGCTTCCTTTGTTTGAGGTAGCCATTTGATCTAGAATTCTTTCATTTCTTACAGCCTCATCATTGGCCACACATAACCTAGAAATCAAACGTTGGGACTCTGCTACTCGGGGAGCATACTCCTAAAAAATTTGGTTGGCCAATAGACCAACCCTTTCATTTAACTCTCAAGAATCCTTCAGGAAACATAGAGCTAGTTTGAGGATGGAAAGCGCAACTATGATTAGCTTTGAGTAGGTGGATACCAGCCTTTTTAGCATAGGAAGGGTCGTAGATCTTTGGAAAACTATTAGATCTTGATGTAGTTGAGCCTCCTTTGCTTTCACATTCTCCTCCATTTGATTCTTCTCCTCGAGGACACTCCCCAGCTCAGAACCTAATTTTTTGATCTCTTTATCATGAGCCAATAGAGCGGACTTGACTTCTTTCTTGTCACGTCTTAACTTTTCTACTTCCACCTAGGCCTTTTGGGTGAAGCCACAATAGTGGTTTACAATTCAGGTAAGGAAGGAAAATTCACAAAAACTAACCCCAAGGCAAAAAAAGTGATTTTAGGGGTTTGTAAGAACCTATTGGTTTGATCGAACAAATAAGGGGTTCGCTCAAACCCCTTTGAATCTTGGCCGCCAAAAATAAATAAAAAAATGCATAGCAAAGGGGTTCGAGCAAACCTCTTTGAAGGGGTTCAATCGAACCAAGGTTCACTCGAACCCTAGTTCAAGTGAACCCCTAGACATTTTCCTGAACCCCTATGGGTTCGTACGAACCCCCCTTATCCCTCATCCCCAATCTGAGACACAAAAAAACCTAAATTTTGGCACTTTGGAGCTTGGGTTGAGGATGAAAATGGAGGAATCTTCACAAACCCAACTAGAATCAGGTAGTCCTTAGACAATCTATCCAACGAATATAATTTTAATATATTTTGGTTTTATTATGTATGTGTTTTTTTTTATTTATTAAACATAGGTTTTTCATCGAAAACAAGCTCTATGTTTTGCACATGTGGAAAAATAGCAGATTATCAAAATAATTTTTTAAAAAATATTTTTGTGCTGGGTATTGATTTCCTTGATCCATTAGAAAAAATAAAATTGAATTTCGATACATACAGAAAAAGTTATATTGTATACAATCCACCTATGTTTGAATTGCAATTGGATTGACTTCGAAACTTGATTAAGGAAAAATTATTCAATAAAAAAATATGAGACCAAATGAAAGTGCTACATATCATAGTTACAAATCTAAATTCGAAAAAATTAGAATTTTATCCTTCATACAAAAAAAGTTATGTTGTATACAGTGAGTGTCACTTTTTAAAAATATTGTTTTCTGAAGAAAAAAAAAAGTTTTCATGGGAGATGGAAAAAGAAGTGCAAGCTAATTCCAAAAAATTTGAAAAAAATATTTTTAGAATCTATAGACAAAATTTGATGAGACTCTAGTTTGCATCATCTTCAAATTCCTCGCGGTTTAGCCGCTATAGGTTCCCGAATGTGAAGATTTATTTAAAAAATAATAATTTCAGTGTCCAGTTTGGCCAAAAATTGTAAACCACTATTGTGGGATCACACGTTCACAAGTTGTCAGAAGCTTGATATCGGACATCATCCATCTCTCTCTTTATGTTTTCCTAAGCACGTTGGTGTTCCACTTTTGATTGGTGTTCAGTAGCAAGATCAACTTTCAACCCATCGATCTCGGTGTATAGTTGGACTTGCTCACCTTAGGTCTACATGAGAAACCTTGTTGCTTTCTATTGTTGGTCCTATATTTTCCTTATGCAGTCCATTTCAACATCTCTAGATTTGATTTTTTTTTGTAGCCTATTCACTATTTCCCTAACATTCCTTAATTTTTCTTCGCACTTCTTTAATTTCTAATCCAACCTCTCATAATTTGTATGTACTACCTTTTGGGTAGTCTTGGCTAGATCCACATCGCGTGAGTGAATTTCACTCAAATCCAGACCCATGGGCCTAATGTTGTAGTCCATTAGCATTTATCCTTTGAGTTAGGATATGATCAGCTTCATCATAGTAATCCACAAAGAATTCTACTCTTCATTGAAGCAACTTTGAATCTTCTTGGTGGCTAGCAGTTCAGTGTTCTTCAACAACCATTTTTGCTTCCTAGCTTGTTAGGATTTCTTAGTTGCTTCAAAATTCTCTTGAAGAGTCTGCAGGTTGCCAATGCTTTGTGTTGCAAGGGAAGCAACAGAAGGAAGACTAAAAATAGTAACAAAAGGAGAGACTTCAAAAGTATGGGAAATTTGGGGAGGCAAATAGGAGCATAATCATTGAAAATGGTGGGATGCCAAATTGAGATTGGGCTCAGGAAAGAGTTGTTGGAGTAAAAAGGGAAACAAGATGAATGGAAGACTTTTTCCTACATGAGGATGGACCTGGGGTAATGGGAAACATAGATGATTTGGATTTTTTGATAGGGGCCCTAGATAGGGTGATTAAAGAATAAACATCGTCCAAAGTGGATGCTACTCGCCCGACACGTAGCGGTACATCACAAAGTGTATTAAAAATGGTAGGGGGCTCATTAAGGACCACAAGATTATAGTCCATGGAAATAGGATTCTCTTCAATAGATGGGGGCAAAGGAGTAACCAAAGATGCATATGTAGGAGGAAGAGGGGGAGCGAGACTTACCTGGATTGTGACGATCGAAACATTTTTTTAGAACAAACTCTACTTCTTCTCTCCCAATTGCTAAGTCGGGCATGCCCAAGTCATGGACTTGATTTTTCTTTGTGCAACCTGAACTAGCATGTTATAATCCTTTAGTGGATGATCCTGCTAAAGCTTGGTGCTCATCAACTGCAATAGACCTTCTTAGGGATCGTTGGACTCTCTTTCCCTTTCTTTGAACACTAGAAGAAGACAAGGCTTGTGAGTCCTTTTTCTTTGAGCTTCTTCTTTTATCAGACTCCTAGTTTCAAGAAGTACAACATGGAAATTGTTCCTCATCGATCTTGTGACTGGTCTCTAGGTTTCTATTGTTAGATTCAGCCTCTCGGTCATAGATTTCCTCGAACTGTTCATGATGAGGTCAAAAATCTCCTAGCAACCTATTTGGGTATCCCATCTCTTGTCAAAACCTATGAAAATTTGTCTTCTTCCTTTCTGACCACCCCTAGTAGTTCATTTGGTTATTGAGGGTTTTATTTCTCATGAGATTCCTTTGATAATCCGCCTACGGTGTAAAGAAACTTAGCCATTTTGATCATCTAGTTGGTATGTTAGCCAAGTTAATGTATACTTCTACCCTTTCTTATTTCAGATTCCTCCTAGACTCCCGATACTCCTGAATCTCCTACTTCAAAGTGAAATTCCTTGTTGAATTATAGTCCCATGTGTCACAGATGAGGACTAAGCCTAGGGCCACCAACAAATTTTTAATCTCCTTATCTAGGTATGTGTAGGATCATGATGGGCCAAAAAGTGGCGATATGTAAGTGATATGATGGCCCATGTGGTTGACGACCTTTTTTTTACCCAAAATTGATGAAATGAAAAGGGTTTTTAAAGGAGATTCTCAAATTTCCACCAATATAAATTATGCTTTACTTTGAATTTAATAAATAATTATTATTCATTTTCTATTTGAATTATGCCTAAAGTCCTAATTGATAGGCTGATTGAAAAAAATCTATAGCTTTCAAACGATATCACATTTTTTGAATCCAAAACATGCGTCACATTTTATGCTTCACATAATATAGGATTAAAAAAATGAGTTGAATTTCATGAAGTTTTGACCAAGTTAAGGTGGTCAGACATACGAGTTTTTAATATTTTTTAAAAGTTGTAATAAAAAATTCATAACTAATTATTTACATGGAAAAAATTACAAAAAAATATGCATCACATCGGGACATGAGTCCTCTACTTATATCTAAAATATTATAAAAAATTATTATCATTTTATTGTGGTTAGGGTGGTTATACATACACCTACTTCTTATTTTTCCTTGAAATTTAAGTACTATTGCATTGAAATTTCAAATTTTCACCAAATAGATTTTTCTTTTAAAAAAATTAACCTAGTAGTTTAGAAACTACATTCAATTTTGTACAAATTCTGTTCTTACATATTTTTGAAATAATATAGATTACTTATTCAAACTTTTACGTCAAGTTTCCTAACTCTGATTTTCTAAGCTTTCATGGCCACTTAAGGGCCTATTTTTTCCATGATAATCTTGCACATACGCATGTGCCTTTTTCTTATCTAGTGTCACCCTACTATTGGAAATGCAAAGGGGAAGCATATATAATTTTTTTTTGTTCCTTTTAGATCCATAGGCATTGTTGACAAGGGTTGTCTGATGGGATGCCTCCAATGCCGAAAACCTATATGTTATAAATCTAGGGAGTTGGAAAGGTTCTCCGATGAAACCATGAAATCTGATAAATGTGAAATCCTCTCTGAAGAAATAATCCATCGAGGTTGATGTAGTTTTGATCCATTGCAAAACCTCAAGAGAAAAATATCCCACAAGATGCGACAACAATTCTTGAAGCACGAGTCTCAGAAAATGGTTTGCAAACCAATAATAATTATATGTTTTTGAAAATACATAGGTCCACACAAAAACTAGCTGACATAAACCATTTGCATCGAGCCTAAACACCAGAAAATTTCTCTCTAGAAAATTATAATTTTGATGCAAAATCAATTGGACGAAGAAAGAAGAATACCTAAATTTATTCTTGGTATGGTAATTTTTCAATTGCTCCAACATGCTTGCAACTACTACATCAACAATGTCATAATATTTCTTCTCTTTCTCCCTTTTGAGTATTAAGTCCAGGCTCATCTAGAAGGGATGGACCTCATTATTATCAAAGGTAAAAATCCAAGCCAAAATTGAGAAAAGATCATGTGTGTTGTTCTTGAAATTTTTACATGCAAGAGGAAAAGAAAAATGACCTCTCAATGGCCTTTCTTTCATCTCACTCTCATAGAAACTTTCTGTCTGGTTTGCTTCTTCCCAAAATATTTCCATATTTTCCTCAACAAATAGCTCTATGCCCCAATTGGTAGGGATACACAACATATCCCATATGGCTTGGGCAAAGATCATGAACTTGATCTTGTTGCACACAATGGCTCTAGTTTCTCTATTAAACCTTTTGGAGCATGCATCCACTAACTTTGGGCATGGGTGTACAATAGGAAACATGAACTTTGGTAACCCACAATTCCAAAGCTGAGAGGAAAAACCCTCAAATGCACCATGATCTAACATTCTTTGAAATTCCCCCTCCCTAAGGCTCTTAGGTTTAGTCATCAATTTTGGATCAAAAATAATTTCAGCAGCATCTTGCACTACCTCTCGAGGAAGACTTTTATCTACCTGTACCCTTCTACAAAATTCAAATGGTCATTCTTCAAGCACTAGGAAATTGGAAAACGAGTTCTTCCCAAAGATATTGGAAAAACTAGGCCTTCTAGATGAAGCTTCAACCCTTCTACCAGTCATTGATGGCTTTGCCATGGCTTCTCCAAGAAGTTATAGAGAGTTTCTTTACTGAAAATGACCACTTGACTTTTGCTTCTCTAGAAAAATATACTTTTGGTGTAGTTAATTCCCTTAGCACGTACATGTAGTTAAGTCTATGCCATTACCTCTGCTCTATTAAATACTTCCAATGGGGTGATACATGTGGGTTTGAGATTTTTATCCCTCGGGAATATCTAAAACTCTATGAAAACGGAATTAGTATATTCTCTTTGTTGCCTCTCTTTCAAAATAAGCTCGTTGTCTTAGAAATCATGCTTTTATTTATGAAAAGCATGCTTAGTTCATGCAAGGTACCTTTGAAAAGCAACACTCATTTAATTTTTCAAGATTTAGCACATTAATCCATGTCTTTTCACATAAGTGAGCTAGCTGGTGCTAATGATGGCAAAGGACACATGTTGATGATCGACTTATGTGAGCATTTACTCCCAATGCCCAAATTTAATTTTAGGACCTTATGTCAGATTCTTTGTATGATTTTTCCCTTGTCCTTCAGTTACTTTGATAATTTTCCCATTGTCGTCCAACCAAAAATAGACTTTTCGTTGTTTTGGTTTAACGACATCTCTTTTCTATAAATCGCTATGCCACCTTAATGTAATATTCATTCAAAAATAGAGATTTTTAAGTTTAGTAAAATCTTTTCACTATATTTATTTCATCCCTCTCTATTTCTTTTAGCTATGTTTGTTTTCCTAGGCACTCCTATTCATCTTCTTCTACAAAGGTCACAATACGCCTTCACCAGGGAGATCACTGTTGATAGAATTAAGTGCCTAGTGAAGAGGTGTGACCGCCTTGGGGTAATTACATTTTATTGGGTCTTTAGCAGGACTTTATAAAAGACAAGAACTAGATAAGAAGCAATTGTAATGTTGTATGTCACTTTGTGGCCTCCCTCTTGGACTAGAACATCACCAACCCCCAAATAGTGGACCTGTTCCACCGAATGTTCAATGCCTCTCTACTAGAAGGTCTTGGTGAAATTGTGCAAGTTACCATCCTACGTGTTAGCATTCCAAGAACAATGGAACTTTATAGGAACATCGATCGTGCGATGGATGTGCCCTAGTTACCCTTTCTAATTGAATTCAACACTATGGACCTTAAAGGTCACTTCTCATTGTCTCTACCTGTGGCCAGTTTATTCCTATGAGAGTATGGTGTTGAACACATTCTTGGGCTGGACTTTAGGAAGCATTTCGAGTTTTTGGCTTACAACCACAGAGACTAGAATCTGAGTTTTGTACGTTGTGTGTTGTTTTGTTCCTCATTTTCCTATCAAAGAAGAAGAAGAAGAAAAATTGACTATGGGAACCTACCCATGTAATTATGGTTGGAGGCCTAACCTTTTCATCTTTTTGAACTTTGCCTCCATTTTTCTTGAGAGAGATTCAAGTTAAAATTTGAGCCTCAGGTTGTATTACACTTGTAAATGTTTTGATGAATATATATATAATACAGTACTTTTCTACTTCTTCCATTTTTTCATTTCCCTCATGGCTTATTCTTAAAACTGAAATGTATTTACAAAAAAATTACATATGGTACATAATCTATAAAAAAATTTAAGCAACGCACTTTAATGGAATAATTTTAGATAAATACCATTCATTGATATATCTAAAGTATTTCCTTCCATATCTTCAAGTTTGATAAATACTTTTTGTGTGAAATTTTTTTCCTTAGTCTTTTTTGATTTTTGGCTTTTTACTTCTGGCTTCAGGAGGATCCGCACATGAAAAGAAGTTGTGGTTCTGAAGGGCACACAATGCTCCATGTGATGGTTGTGCGTATTTTTTTAATTTCTTTGCTTTCAGAAGGAAGTCGGGCCACTGTCAGCTTGGTGGAATATTTCTCAAAAATGCTTTTCACAAATATGAGAATACTCACCCACTTGACACATCATCTCTTCACTCCTAGGAAGCTGTGCTTTAGAGAGGTTTCTTTAGATTTTTTTAGAGTGTACTTTACTTTTTTTTTAGGAAACGAATGTGAGTTGGTGCTACCGAAGCAACTTGATTGGTCAACAAGACTTTTTTTAGGCTATTTTCTAAGATCTGAGCATTTATGGAGGGAAATCCTACTAAATATCTAAGGGATATTAATGCGGCAATTGAGAGTTTATGAGAAAGGATTTCCATGACCTAATTAAAGATTTAGGATCAAATTTTGAGCTATCAAGAATGGACATCTGGCAGTCATTAATCCTTAATGGAGGCGATGTTTCTCTCTCCTTGGCGGTAATAAATTTGAAGTGACAACAAAAGAAGAGGGTTCCTAAAGTTTTCCTTTTGAAAATAAGTTCTTTAGTTTTTCATAGTTATAGGAAGTATTTTCATTAAAGTTCATAGAACACTGCTTCACTCTAGCATGTTATATTTTTTTAACTCAAACTATTATCGGATTGGAATCCAACCTCTATTTTAAAGTTCACTTAATATTTGAAGTACAAGTTATTTGGGAGAAATATTTGAAATTGTGCATGGTATGGCCTTTGTTGATGTTTCCTTATTTATATCTTTATTTAGAGTAGAACACTGTGTCTAGCTTAATCAGGAAAGTTTCATTATTTGATTTCCATGCTATATGTTTGCATGATAAATTTATAGCCTATATAAAATAGATTATGTCATTGGACTTCTCTGTTTTCTTTAAAGGTTATTATTTCTTTGTGTTATGCTATATTAAGAGGAAGAGTTTATGTGGCTTTTGAGTGTTTTTTGTTAACTCTTGAAACTTCGATGCTTGGTTAGATCTTAATGAACATTTCTTGTAGGTAGATTGAATGACTGCACTATGCTTGTATCTAGCCTTTGTTGCTCATTCTCTTCCAAAAAATGAAGGGTTGTGGTGTTATGTGTCTATCATATAATTCATAGAAAATAATTTGAGGTTTTAAACTATTGTAAAATTTTTGGTGCATCACCCTTTCATGTTTTATGTTTGCATTTCCTTCTACCCCTTTTCCCAAACTCAAAGAAGAGTTGAATTTCTATAAAAATCCTGAAGGTATTCAGTGAGGTGCAAATTGTTCCCCCACTCACTGAATTTCCCATAAGACTTCGGAGAGGTGGAAGTTTTGATGATCAACATTTCTTTTTTTGGCACGCCTGGTGGGACCAGCTTTTTGAACATCTAATTAGAATTCTGAAAAAGTTGAATCAGGCAAAGGAAAGAAACTAGAAGTTTCATGCCCAGATTTCAAATAAGAGCATCTTCAAAGGTCCATTTCTAGTACTCCCAGTTAACCTCTTCAATATCTAGGAGAAGAAATACTTACAGGTTCTATATCACCTGTAAGAAGTGGTAGAGCAAGGAGTAAGATCCCATAGTCTAGAGTCGTATCTACTCCACCTGGAGGTCAAAGTTTCCAAATAAGAATACTATTTTATCTGATTCATAAGAATATTTTATCCATGGATCATGTACCCCTCATGCTCCTAGAAATTTTATAACATGGGATAGTGGCAGTCTGCTACAACTATCTACTTCCCCAAATATCGAGCCCACCATACCCACTAAGGCCTTCAAGGCTATTATGAAATTCTTCAGAGAGCACTTTAAAACCCCTTTTGAACACCTCCAAGATGTAGCGAAGGTATGTAGAGTACACAATATAATGGAGGAAAAAAATTCTACGAGATTGTTGGCTGCCTCTTTCAAAGGGAAGGCTCAATATTGGTATTGATCTTTGACTTTTGGTTCTATCACCTCATGGGATCAACTTAGAGAGAATTTGTTCGAATTCTTTTTAGAGAAAGGAGATCATTCTTCATCTACATCAATTGATCACCATCAAGAGAGCTCCACAAGAGGCCGTGAGTGACTTGAATACTAGGTTTAACAAAACTTGGTAGAGGATCCCAGTGATTGCCTGACCTTAAGCTGCAATTACATTCATGTTCTACTTGAAGGCTATCAATTCAGATATTACAGTGATGATAACTTCCATGGGAGGAGATATCTTACCCGATGCATATGAGTTGGTAGTATGTGCAGAGAATATTTTGATAGCTGTCAAGAAGTTTCCACCACGACCTCCAATGGTTGTTTTTATAGAAATTTCTAGCGCATTTTGAGAGGAAGCTGCTCCAAGCACTTCCACGATGCAAGTGACAGTTTTGGGTCCACCATAATCCATGTATGTATACCCCACCACGTAGCCGAGCACATCGGGTTCTTCCTCTATAGCAGCAGACATCAACAATATGAAGAGCCTCATGTAGTGTTTTTCTAACGAGTTAGTTCTCATTAAGCGACAATAAGTGGCCCCTCCAAAGTAAGCTACTCAAACCTATCAGGGAGGAAGGCCATTCTATCAGTAGAAAATATACAAAGGACCCTCGACTCGATGAGGTAAAAAAATGGCATCTGCCAACCAGATGGTCCCGATGACCATGCCGTTATAGACAGTCAAGGCCAGCTAGAGCAAAGAGTTAATCCCAGGCCAGAAAAATTTGGTGGAAGATGAAAATGCATAGTTCTTTTCTTGCAACGATATCCAGATCCCCCAAAATTCCCCAAGGGGAAATATGCAACAAAATATAGTAGATCAAATAAATAAAGGCATGCTTACGAATGCAGAAGGATATTAATCCTCTCAAATGGAGAATGCCCACTTTAGGGTGTAAATGCAAGCGATGTTCGTAAAGCAAGATTTAGATATTGTGCCCAATTAAATGCTATTTTCCTAGATGGAGGAAGAAGATGTGGTATTCACAAATGAAAATTTGATGACCAGTACTCCACAGGAGCAGTCGGACTACAACACTAGATCGAAGAGAAGGCTAATTGGAGAGAACGTACCACAAGCTCTTCCTCGTCCTCAGACAGGCCAACCACCATCGTAGGAAATTAGGTCCCACAGCTGATTGTTCAACCGAATCAGTAGCAGTGGATTCCACCATTGCCTGAAAAGTTGTCAGATAAGATGCCAAAACCATTCACAATGAACCACTTTCCTCCAAAGCTGAGGGATATTCCATCATTTAGGCTGAAGGTCTCGCTAGTTAGAAAAGTCAATGTGGTGGAGAAATTGAAGAAGGCACCTGCCAATGTTTCCCTATGGGATGTTATATCTATTCCTGATCAAGAGACATTGCTTCGAGAAGCATTGAAAAATGAGGAACAAAGACCGCATATGGAAATAGTTCCACCATGCAACCAAAGTAAAGATAAAGGACCCGCATCAGATCCTCAAGCTATAGATTATACAAATGATGTGGGTGATGCAAAAAAGAAAGAGGTAAGAAAGTCGAAGCATAGACCCTTCTTTTTAACATTAATAGTGGGAGATAAAATTTTGCATAATAATATGATTGATTCGGGAGCTAGTACAATGGTCATGCCAAAGCAGGTTGTTGATGCCTTAATTCTTAAGTATGAGCCCCTTGAGAAAGGAATCCTGTAGTTAGATGGAAATAAGGTTTTGACAGTTGTTCGGATAAAAGATCCATCTTTGACCCTCTTTTCATGCTTGAGCCAAATAGTCTCACAAGAGGTAGTGATGATAGACATCCCCTTGGTCTTCGGTGTGTGTCTTTCTAGAGATTTCACTACAAATATTTGCAGATACTTGGCATTGGACTATTCCCATTTGATATTAAGAACCAAGCATGAGGCGAAGATGAATATTTTGACAAAATCTTTACACCCCAAATATATATCAGACAATGCAATCCTTTGTTTTGAAGCAACATATACCTCCATCTGAAGATAAGAGGGATATTATGTGGAGATGGTAGAACATGAAGAAGACATAAGTGAGTGGAATCTCGAAGAACATATTATCCTCAACCAATTCATCGACTCTGACCCATTTAGAAATTTCCATGCCATAGGACTAGGAACGTATGTGATCTTTGATGATGACCCGATCTATCCAAAACTAATGAAGGATCATGAAAAATATGATGATTTGACGGATAACCACCTATGGAACTTATATTTTGATGGTGCTAAATGCAAAATTGGTTCCATAGCAAGAGTCTAATTACTGTCCTCAATAATATTAGGGATCCTCAAGGCTTATCAATTCCAATTTTCATGCTCTAATAATGATGTGGAATATGAATCCTTGATACACAATATGATTCTCACTGAGTGAATGGGTGCAAAAAGGTTGCAAGCATTTGAAGATTCTGAATTGATTGTGAGATAGGTCCACAAGCAAGCGGCTACTAAAAATATGATAATGAAGTCATATAGACATTGAATATGGGATTTGAACCTTTCAATGTGCAAGTCATTCTCTGATCCCAAAATAGTATAGCTTATCAAAGGGTTTCAATCAGATCATAGTTTGAACCTATTTCAAATTCAACAATAAAGTAGAGCACAGTGCAAATCATTATCTGACCATCAATCCTCGACAATGATCAAAACTGGAAAGTGTTCGAAGATGAGACTCAAATCACCACCTTCATCCAAAAGTCAGAAGAAGTTTCTGACTATTCACTACCAAGAGTTCAACCTTCTAAAGAGAAGGTTAGCCAGTTAAAAGGAAACAAGCTCCCTCAATGTTTAATATCCCTCAAAAATCTCTTCGACTGTGAAGATGTTAGGAATGGAAAGCAAAGGTTTATGACAAATGAAAAGGATTATGAGGAGCTGAATGTTGAAAATGGAAAAATGCAAAAAGTCAGAAGGAATGTTCTGTGGGAAGATAAAGAAAGGTTAAGGGATATGTGTTCTTGATATAATGGATTTATAGCTTGGACCTATGATGATCTTAGACGATATGATCCCAATATAATTTAGCATACCATTGACTTGGTGGAAGGGTCAAAACTAGTCCAACATAAGCAAAGGCCTATCAATCTGAAAGTTGAGGCATTGATGGCCTAGGAGCTCACCAAATTGATTGAGTTATGAATCATTTACCTGATTAAGCACTCAACCTAGGTGTCTAATCTGGTACCATTTCAGAATAAAAAAGGTGGCATTAGGCTTTGTGTCAATTTTTGAGATCTTAATAAGGCTTTGCTAAAAGATCACTACCCTTTGTCGTCGATGGAGTAGGTTCTATAGACTGTGGCTGGATCAGAGATGTTCGCATTACTTGATGGTTTCTTAGGGTAGAGCAAGGTATATTTGAAGGAAGTCAACCAACATAAAATGATGTTTACCACTAAGTGTGAAAATTTTCATATGCAAATATGCCCTTTAGACTCTCAAATGTTGGTGCAACTTTTCAGTGAGCCATGTACATTACTTTTAGATGATTGATGAATTTGATGATAATAATTTATTTGGATGACCTGAGAGTTTTTCCAAAGTCAAAGGTTGATCATTTTGATCATCTAGAGCAAGTTTTCTAGAGGTGTCAAAAGTTTAGGATTTTTTTAAATCCAAAAAAATGTTTTTTGGAGTACCTCAAGGTAATCTACTTGGTTTTGTAGTATCCAAGGAGAGAATTGCAATAGATCCTGAAAGAGTGAGATCTATAATGGATTTACCCCTACGAGTGAATCAAAAAGGGCTATAGTCTTTCTTAGGAAAGATTAACTTTGTTTGTCATTTCATTTCAAAATTTGTGGGCATCGCAAGACCTATCATGTTGATGCTCAAGAACAACTTGATGTTCAAATGGACCCTTAAAGGAAATGAAACTTTTGAGTAGATAAAGATGGCTATCTCCGCTGCTCTTGTGTTGGCTAACCCAAACTTTTCTAAATATTTTATGCTTTATGTATTTAGTGGTCAACATAGCATAGATTTTATGCTCACTGAGAAGGATGAAGAGAATAGCGAGGAGCATCCTGTTTCTTTTCACTCAAAAACCCTTAAAGGTTATGAAACGAGATACAAATTTATAGAAAATAAAGGGTTTTCCATTGTTAAGAGCCTTAAAAAGTTGACACTTGGTGTCATCTAATAAAATTACCATCTTGGTTTCTCACTCGAGTGTAAGGGAATATATTACCAAAGGAGAAATAACTCAGAAGAGAGCTAATTAGATCACCAAGATCCTAGAATATGATGTGGACATTAGACTGACTAAGCTAGTTTGAGGAAGAGTTCTCTATGAGTACCTTGCACAATAATCGAGTTTCAAAGCTAACAAGGATATCGATCAGGTCTACTCAGATTAGTTTGAGTCTGATGACTCCTAGGTGGTGGATTGTACGTGACAATGCAAAAGCGACACTACTCAATCAGTCTCCCATTCCAAAAAAGGAGATACTATTGACTATAATGCACTAGATATATATTCATTGAAGGGCCTTTATTTAAAAGAAACTATGATCCAATGTCTTTCTCAGATTTTTAGATAAACACCAGGTGAAAAAGGTTCTTAAGGAATTCCATAGCAATCTTGAGGGTGGACACTTCTCCGCCAAAACTACCACCTTTAAAATCATGTGTGTGGGATACTATTGGCCTTCAATATTTTTGAAGTGCACCATTTGGTGTAGAAATGTACTCAGTTCCAATTCTTTATTGGTAAAAGAAAAAAAATTGCTTTGCCCTTAAGTCCCATTGTAACAGAAAAACCTTTTGCTCAATGGGGATTGGTTTTTGTCAAGATGATAAATACCATCTCTAGTGCAGATCACAAATGGATCCTCATGATGAATGATTAATTCACAAGGTGGATAGAGGCCATCACCCTAAGAAATACTACAAAGGGCGAGAATGTAAATTTCCTCAAAGATTTGGTGACTAGGTTCAGTTCACCAAAAACCGTCATATGTGATAATGCTCGAGCCTTTGTAGGATTGTGAATGTTATATTTTTATATTAAAAATGGTATCTACCTTAAGACTTCATCAGACTATTACCCACAAGGAAATGGGTTAGCGAAGTCGATAAATAAAAACCTAATTAGGTTAATCAAGTGTATTGGGTCTGAACTACAAAGAGACTAGAAAAAGAACCTATGGGCTGCTCTATGGGCAGATTGGATCATGCCAAAGAAGATCCTAAACGCATATACCTATGAATTAATTTATGGGAAAGAGGTAGTATTACCTCTTTCCATGGAGCTCCCCGCTTTACAATTACAGAAATCCCTAGAAATAGAAGAAAGCGGTGGAATGGATGTGTGGATAGCAGAGCTCCTCAAGCTTGAGGAAGACAAAGAGAAATAATTTAAAGCTATGATTGGTCATCAAAAAATAGACAAATGGTGGTTCAACCAGAGGAATTTCGACCTAGATTTCTAGGAAGGAAGCCTAGTAATAAAATATGGGGAGCACATTGCAAAACCAGGGCAACACACCAAATTCAAAGCATTATGGAAGGGACCCTTCTGAATTAGCACATGCAGGGAAAATAATGTGTATGAGCTTGAAGATATAGAATGAAATTCTTTAGAAATACCGATGAATGGTATTTATCTAAAACTGTTCCATTAAAGTACGTTATTCTTTAAATTCTTTTTACAATTATGTATCATATGTAAAAAAAATGTAAATACTTTTTAGTTTTAAGAATAAGCAATGAAGGAAATAACGAACACAGAAGTAGGAAAGTACTATATTATATATGTAGACATGGAAAATGTACAAGTTCATTCTAGCACACCTGATTCCGATTACTAACAACATTTCCTCTCAGATCAAATCCTCAACATTTCATCGTAATTCTATCCCTTAATCTAATGAATCGTCATTTATCAAATTAAGTCTATCACCTCCTTTGATTAAATTAATCAATTTAATTTAATTAACCTTACATTGTTGTTTAATTAAATAAATCATTTTATTTGATTAAAATCTCTAAGTCTTCTCATTAAATTAAATAAATTAAACCTTATTTGATTTAATCTAACACATTCCTTCTTTATTAAATAAATCAAATCATTTATTTAATGAATCATTTCCTCTCAATTTTGGACTTAAATCAATTCATAAATCTAAGTCTAAATTGTCACATCACCCAATTCTTCATCAAGTTAATCAAATCCTTGGTTAAGTTAATCCTTCTCACTAAAATTCTCTAGAGAATGCAACTTGCACAATAAATCAATTACTTTGATTTATTAATTCTCCTATTTTCCCTCATAAAGCATCAAAAAGGGAATATTCCTCTTTTGAATTCAAAAAGTCCAAGTGGGATTGGTCCTTCCAACAAGGCATTAAAAGCCTCTTACATGTCTTTGACCTTGAGCCAAGTGACATTAAATTCATTTCTTTTCCCTCTTCAACATGTCATTTCTCAAGTTTGAAATGCCACCTAATTGCATTTATTGGCACATTGGCCAAAACTTGCTCATTCCTCATCCAATCACATTTGGACAAGTGGCACAATGCCATTGAAATATCTTTTATCCCACATTGCTTATTTTCACTCATTCTTCCAAGATTGAAATCTATAAATTGGAGACTCTTCTCCTCAATCTTCATCCACAACTCATATGCAAAGTTACTCTCTCCACATTGAGAGCTAATTTTACCAATTTCATCCAATCATCCACCATATTTGAGATTTTGCAACAAGGTTATGCTCAAATCTCTTTGGAGATTTGACCATTTCTCTCATTTAATCAAACATTGCAATTAGGAATTGGGAAAGGGCCAATTGCAACATACCATTGGCACCAATTCCCCCATGGAATCAAAATGCTATTTGCTTAATTAGGATTTACATAAAGTTTCATTTCTCATTGTGTTCTTCATTTCCTAATATAAGTTTTAGATAGATGGATTTCATGGGGAATCCCTCATGCTTGTTTCAATGTATTTGATCTAACATATTAATCATGTTTGTTGTTCATGTGCATTTACAGGTTTAGGGGTTCACATTTTGGCACTAGAAGGAGGGCAGTAAGTTGAAAAATCAAATCACGTTTTCAAATTCCGCGGTTTCTACTTTTTTTGTTGCAGAGACAGGCAAACTAGCCTGCGTGGCGCCATATCGCGCTGCCTTCAGTTCCGCGATGCAATATCCTGCTGCATTCAGTTTCGCGGCTCCCCATCAACCCGCGGTTACATTGTCCAAACTATGCCATGGGAATTCCCACCTGTCTGTTTTTAAATTTCTTAACCTCGCCGCGCAGGTCCTAACTCTGCCGCCTTCACCATCGTGCCTCTATTTTGAACCGCACTTTCTCCAAACTCCACCGTGCCACTGTTTCTACCTATAAATTTTAAATATCTGAAGTAGGCCGCTTCTAAATTGTACTGTGGACCTATGTCTCACCGCTTTTGTGCCCTCTATCTGTGCAGAGAGCTTCCCTAAGCCACCCGCGCAATGCTATATAGCACCGCCTATCTTCCAAACTCCGCTGCTTCTCCAAACTACACCGCGGGAAGACAGTAAAATTTAAATTAACATGTGCTTTCTAAGTTCAGGATTTTTTTTAACCTTTCAATTTAATTTCCTATCTTTATAGCTCTTTAATTTATAGTCATTTTGCAGGTTGGAGCAAAGGAAGGAGTCATTATGACATCATGTGTTCAAAACCAAAGTGTTTCTAAACACTAAAAGTGTTCTTTAACACTTCTTGAGAAAATTTGTTAAAACCTTTGGCCTTAGGAAAACTAATCTTACTTTGGGCTTTAAATAACGTTCAAATTTTCTTTTATAATGTTCATTTTGTGCAAAGTGTTTCTAAACACTTAAGTGTTCTTCAACATTTTTTAAGGAACTTGTTAAAATATTTGACCTTAGAATACTAAATTTTCATTGGGATCTAAAAAGAACAAACAAACTTTGTTTCTTTTTTAAGTTGCCAAGGGGCTAAAAGGAATTTTAGGCAAATACACTAGAGTTGGTTTGAAAGGTAATAATTGAACAAGGCAATTTCACACTTCATTTGGTGCTTTTAAAAAGAATTCATCATTGCTTTGAAGGTTAAAATGAACAAGTGTCTTTTATGTTTTGCAAACTTTTTTACAAATTAACATCATTAAAATACGTATCCACTTCTCTCGCACTTTATAGCGATCTTGAGAATCAAAAGCATTTTTGTGATATTAATTTGTCAAAAATATTGCCTCCACATTTCAATTTGGGGCACTTAAAATTGAACAAAGCAGGCGAGTGTGAGCACGATATATTGCTGAGGTTCTCCCCTTTTTTTTTCAATGAAGGTTGTGTGAACGACGGGATATGTTAGCTCACTTTTGTTTATCTTAGAGGGTCTGCCTTGTGGGAAAAAGTAATCACCCAAGGGAATGACCCAACCGGGAACATGCTAAAGCCAAGCGACTTCCAACCGGTATATAAGTGTGGATATTGAAACAAAGGCCAATATCACGAGGATTATTCTGATGAGATGGACAACAATGGACTCTCGCCGATGTTGGATAATCCCCCATGAACAGAATGCCCGAATTAGAACCCCTTGTTTAGAAAAAGGCCAAAACCTTGTCTATCTTGTTGGTGCAAAAGGTCATGTCCTTTGAAGCCGCCCCACGTAACATGTGGTCTTGTTGTGGAAATTGAAAGTATGCCATGGGAGATTCATAGGTACTAATGCTTGGCTGACCTGAATAAGTGAGTGCTGTGGAGGGGAGCCAGTGTGGTCAAGCATTTAGCCATTCGCACAAGGTATGCATAGCTGGATTTATCCAAGTGGGAACCCGACAAGATATTGCCTCATCATCCTAGGAGTGTAAAAGTGCTTGAAGAAAAGAACACATTACTTGATCTTGAAAAAATTTGAAAATAAACATACACAAGACCTTCAAATTTCAAACCCCTTGTGAGAAACAAATACTCTTGACGAATTTAGACACTCTTGCTTTCCCTAGGAATCATATTCCTAGAGGTTTCTAAGTGCACAAATTCTACCATCATTTGTTTTCAACAAGGTTAAACATAAGGAACTCTTGCCCTATTTTCCTTGATTCCACACAATGGACCTTGTGGGATGAGAAAGAAAGTAGGACACTAGATATATAGTTTGAAACTTAAGCAAGCGTCTTTGATAAAAATAAATTCATTGAACCAAGATAAAAGATAATTGAACCACACATGTGCTTGGTCCCTTTTAAGTCATTTGGTTTCCATGTGAACTTTGATCTTTTGGTTTGAACTACCTTTAGGGAAAAGCATGTTCTTCATCACCTTGGTCTTGTAGGTAAGTCCTCATAGGGTCATCTAGGATCAAAATCATCATTTCACCTGTCTCTCAAACATCAATCAAATTCCATCTCACCAACAACCTTTGGAACTTTGCAACATCTTATGCTAGACTTTTGAAAAATCAACATCATTAAATTTGACTTAACACACCTAGTCAAATTCACTTTGATTGGCTTAATACAATTAGCCAATTCATCATCTTGTTTGACTTAACACACTTAGTCAAACTATCATCAATCAAAATCAAATCAAATCAACTCCTAAAAGTCTAGCATTGATCCAAAGCTCCTAGAAGTTCAAACACCCATATCACTCACCCTTTCATCTTTCATCTCATAATTGGTCCTAAACACCTTAGAGGTTCGCTTTCGCAACAAGATCACAACACAAGAGGGACATGGAATATAAATTCGATCCATCCATCATGAGTAATCCAAATTAGCTGAACTATCCAAGTCTCGCAATGCCATTTGATTATCAAAACTCACATTTATACATGACATCATTATCTCCTCCAAACTTCAATGATACGAATGTGAGTATGCCCAATCCAAAGTTTGGAACACCTTTCCCAAAGATAGATTTAAATCCAAGTCCAAATCTGCAAATCTATCAACCAAACACTCAATGCATGAGTTTTCCAAACAACATTATCTTACCAAATCCATACATGCCAAGTACAACTTTACCAAAAATAACCATTTCAAATCCACACTTAGTAAAATTTGGGGTTGACATGTTTGCAAATCCCATCAATATCGTTCAAAATCCAAGCAATATGTTGACAACTCTAGATGTTCATCCTAGTCAAGGTAACACCATGCAAAATCAAAGTTACCTAAATCAAGGCAATATGATGCTCAACCACAACAATGTTCAATTTCAATCTATCATGCCGAATCAAAACATCATACCAAATCATCCCATTTTGCCATCGGTATTGTAACAATAGGTGGAAACCATCCAAGCAACCCCAACAATCAACACCATTCCCATTCCACCACCACCGCCACCATCGCCAAAGCACAACACGGCCAATTCATTCTCCATCATGTTGCAAGCCGCACAACAAGCTGCCCACCAAAAGGCACTCCAAGCCCAACAAGCTCAAGCCGCCCAACAAGCTCAAGCCCAACACCAAGCTGAATCAGCCCAACAAGCACAATTTAGGGCATTATTGCAAGCAATCCATCAACAAGCAGCTCAATAGCAAGCCCAACAACAAGCATTGTTGGCACAACAACACGACCAACAACAAGCATTGTTGACTTAGCAGCAAACACATGCCTTACTCCCACAACGGAGCTTGCAACAAATTCCCATCACAATCGTTAAAAATGATGATCAAGATCCTTTGACCAATGATCATGTTGAAAATGTCTCTACATCATCTAATGAGTTAGAGGACATATCTCAAGAATTCACTCCAAAGCATGATGAACATATTTCACCAATGTCTAGCAATGATCCTCTCCAAAATATATGGCCATCCTTTGATCTCATGACATTTGAGAATCTTCCTATGCCTAATGAAGATATCCAAGAAATAAATCCATTCTTTGAAATTGACCCATGTCAAGAACTTGATCCAAAGCATGTCAAAAGCAATTCTAAAATCATTCAAGATCAAGAATTTGCATCTCCAAGCTACTATAATGATATAATGGACACTGTCCTATCCATACAAGATGACCACATCCACATAGGACATACTCCTCCATCTACCCATAAGATGCTTTCTTTGGAGGGACATGTAGATGATCTTCATTCAAAATAAGAGTCTCATACTCTTGACATCATTACCAAGGTACAAGAGTCTCCTAGTCCTAACATTTGTACACATGATCAAGATATAGACAAATGCAGAGACATATCGGAAACAAATCATGAAGAAGGCTTCTACATAAGTCATGAATCAAAAACATCCTATGAAGTGAGTCTTGAGGAAGACTTTTGTGTGGACAGTGAAGCATCAACACTTCTTGAAGAAGCACTACAAGCTGATATCTCACAAGATCAAACTAAAGATATCAATCAGAAAGTCATCCCAGATGCGGAGGATCCTATCACTTATAAACTTGGATCACTCACCTTTTTAAGAGAAATCCATCTCATCACTAAAGAAGCTGGCACTTTTAAAGGTCCACAATAGAGCACAAAAGGATTAGCACCTTGTTTCCAAGGTAAATCATATCCTATTGCAGATAAAAATTTTGAGCAGATGAATTATCAAGGCAGAGGATTAGGCCTACATGAAAAGGGTATCTTGGAACCAGTGCAGATTTTTGGCAATCCTAAGCATCAAGGCCTTGGTTATTCGACAATCAAGGGACATACGCATATCAATGACACTTCCACAAAACTGGGGGCAACTTCATCTCGAGTAAACATCAACATAGGGAGCATGAAGAATCCTTATGATGAAATCAATGCCAATACTACAACCCGCCACACCATGAATCTTCATCCACCCATCACCCCATCCACGAATTGGGACCAACAACAAAAGAAAGAGAATAAAAACAAAAAGAAAGAAGCTAAGAAGCATGAAGTACAAATCAAATACATATGGATACCAAAGAATACAAAGAAAGATTATCCCTATCAAACTCCAATAGTCAAAGAAACTATGGGGTAAAATAAAAAGGGGAAAAGTATCCATCAAAGATGTCCACAAAGGCAAAAGCAGGCTTCTCAAGTGACATACAAAGTGTATCAAGCAGTTGGTCCTAATTCCACATACACTTCCATATCCACCCATCATTGCTCATCTTCCCAAGTTTGGAGAGTCAAAGGTTCCAAACTGTCAACCAATCCATCTTTTATACCTAAACACACTCCATCCACACCTCCATGCATGATATCAAATTCACACATTGACCATGTGTTGGAAGTGACCCTTCATCATAAGGATTCAGAAGGCATTCTATCATGATGTGTGCTCAAAGACAGAGTTAACTCCAGTATCATCAAAGCAGAACAAATTTCTCAAAATTTGCTTTCAAGTGCACGTATCTTGGCAAAGAAACTTCTTCAAGAAGGATACTGATGGAATGTTATGAAAAAAGCATCAACATGAGCACCACTAGGTGGTTCAACATCAGCTTAAAATCTCTCAAAAAATACAAAAAAAATAAAAAAATATTAAAAATCCCAAAAAAATTAGAAAAAGGATTGAAAACAGTAAAGAAAAAAATCATCCTCTAGCGAAAACCGCTTCAGTGGTGCTTTGGAAAAGTACCATGATGAAAACCTAGCAAATAGGCATCATGAGTAGAATCGAGCATCTACATGCGCCAGTTCAGGAGAAAGCATCTTATCACATCCATAATAAAGCCAACATTTCGGCCATATCGTTCGTTTATCCAACACATTGCCATTTATCTACCTTATCTAGATCTTGATGAAGGTTTGGGGCACACTTTACACTTGCTTGTGGTAAACATCTTGACATGGGTCATTTTCATTGATCCCATCCTACCCAACGTTGTCTGAGCCTTGAAGCATTATCCAAATGAGCATTCCTCTATTCAAATACCTTATCTTATCACAAGATAATCCTTTGCATGCTTACTATATCGATCCAAGCATCCACCCATGGCCGTTCAAACATTGCTAGACACTGGGGGCAGATATTTACATCTTGCTTTGAGAATAAATCCTGATATATATCATCCAACTCATCTGGTGATCTGAACATTGGTAAACGTGAAATCAAATTGATCATAAAATTTGTGAGCCACCAAACCCAAATCACTAGCCCATGGCATATTTTGACTAGAAGAAATTCCTTATCAAGCTTTATCTTTCATCGAATATCAATCCAAACAATTCATATCAGTCGCATCTAATGCGCCTTGTTTGACTTAACACACTTAGTCAAACCATCATCTTGTGCACAAGTTTACTCTAGGATAGAACAACTTCCTGGGGTTTACAAGTTCATTATCATCACTCTGTTTGGCTTAACACATTTAGCCAAATTATCAAATCCATAATCACCTCATTTGGCTTAACACACCTAGCCAAATTATCCTTTTTGTACGAGTTTACTCTGGGATAACACAACTTCCTGGAATTTACAAGTGCATTATCACTTTTGTTTGACTTAACACACTTAGTCAAATTATCAATCCATCAATCTGATTAATCAACATTAAGCTTGGTTTTCAACAAAATCTCAAAACAAAGCACTGATATCATCACATATCATATCCAAATCATCAAAATCATGCGAAAAAACCAAAAACATTCAAAATACTCATCAAAATTACAAAAACATCCAAATCATTCAAAATCTTCAAAAATTTCATCATTGAGTCTTGTCAGTATTTCACCTTGTCGAACTACATCATCTCTGAGCTTGAATGTAGGCAAGGTTGATCTTTGATCAGCCCCCGAGACAGTTAGGGTCAGTCCTTAGGCGTCTGTCGCATTGGCAATCCGTTTGCCCATTTATTTTACATTTTAGGTTAGGCGTCCGTCGCAATGACATTCGTCGTAGAGGCATTCGTTTGTCCATCTTTTTCACATTTTTAGGATTTTAGGCATCCATCGCAATGACATCCGTCTGCCCATCTAATTAGGTGTCTGTCGCAGGGGCATTCGTTTGTCCATCTTTTTCACATTTTAGGATTTTAGGCATCTGTCGCAATGGCAATCCATTTGCCCATCTATCTTATTAAAAGTCAAGTCAATTGGAGTCCGAACTACATCATCTTTGAGCTTAAACGTAGGCAAGGCCATCCTTGATCGGCCCCCAAGACACAAATTCAAAAACATTGAAATCTGTGAAAATTCCAAAAAAAAAAAAATATAGCCTAAAAATATTTGAAAAACCCAAAATGGTGCACCCGTTTCATCTCACTTTCACCCGTGATTCTCATCACTCATAATAAAGCAATCGTCACTTTCACCCTTTGGTGAGTCAGTCAGAAACAAGTTTAGCAGGTTCTAAAGTGAACACTCTAATCGTCAGAGTCTCAAGCCTAAGTCAATAAGCAAGCAAGTTGGTCAACTTAGAGTATTAATAGCTTATCACCCAATCAGTCCCATCAAAACCCTGATCACTACATGTCCTAGGATGAAGCTTTCTTATGATGGACATAAGCATCAGGTACCCCTCACAGTAGTTTAGCCTTGGCTAGCGGTATGAAGAACATTAACTTGTTTGTTTACTTTATCTTGGTCTTTTTGACTTATCTTATTTTGTGCTCATTCCAAGGACCTCTCGATGATGCCTAAACAAAACAGGTTTAGAGAGAAAGTAATGGGGCAAGGATCATTATTTTTTTATCTGCTATGCTTGTTGGATACTCTTGTAAAATAACTTAGTCATGAGTGTTTTGTTTGGTTTGTAGGGAGGATGTTTTAGGTATCTTGTTGACCACATAGGAAAGCTTGCTTTCTTGTGTTTTGGCTTGAGATATTTAGAATGTATGAACTATATCCTGAACGAAGTACATATGCTAAGTGTGAACAAGAGCACTCCTATCCGATTGACGATTCAAAGTGCATCACACTAGGTACAACGCCATCCTGGTCCTTTATACCTTGATGCATCGTACCAATGTGTGTTATCAAACATAAAGCAATTGGCGCTTTGAAAATCCCAACTCCTGGTAAGCAATACATCATCATCATCATCATCGATAATAATGTGAACTTGTGTGGATCCTCCTTCCATCCATCTTATTCTTCTTATTCTTCTATCTTTACTAACATTTCTATCTAAAATCAGTGTGTTGTATCAAAATATACATGAGGCTACCCACGACCGATGACTGTCTATACATCATCAGAATTGTCTACATCAAATAATTATCTTCTATCCTCTAATCAATAAGACCACTCCTCTCTCATTTTATCGTGATCTCAATCGGAAAATCATACATTTTTGATCGATCTCTCGAGGGGGCAGTATACCAGCATAATCCTTCTCGCTGGGGCAATAGTGGGGCATCTGAAAAATTGATAAAATTTTGAACTTTGATTACAATAGTTATTCTTTGAACCAATGCAATGGGTACATTGCTTCAAAGAGGGGAAAAATGTAGACATGGAAAATGTACAAGTTCGTTTTGGCACACCTGATCCCGATTACTAACAACATTTCCTCTCAGATCAAATCCTCAACATTTCATTGTAATTCTATCCCTTAATCTAATGAATCATCATTTATCAGATTAATTCTATCACCTCCTTTGATTAAATTAATCAATTTAATTTAATTAACATTACATTGTTGTTTAATTAAATAAATCATTTTATTTGATTAAAATCTCTAAGTCTTCTCATTAAATTAAATAAATGAAACCTTATTTGATTTAATCTAACACATTCCTTCTTTATTAAATAAATCAAATCATTTATTTAATGAATCATTTCCTCTCAATTTTGGACTTAAATCAATTCATAAATCTAAGTCTAAATTGTCACATCACCTAATTCTTCATCAAGTTAATCAAATCCTTGGTTAAGTTAATCCTTCTCACTAAAATTCTCTAGAGAATGCAACTTGCACAATAAATCAATTACTTTGATTTATTAATTCTCCTATTTTCCCTCACAAAGCATCAAAAATGGAATATTCCTCTTTTGAATTCAAAAAGTCCAAGTGGGCTTGGTCCTTCCAACAAGGCATTAAAAGCCTCTTACATGTCTTTGACCTTGAGCCAAGTGACATTAAATTCATTTCTTTTCCCTCTTCAACATGTCATTTCTCAAGTTTGAAATGCCACCTAATTGCATTTATTGGCACATTGGCCAAAACTTGCTCATTCCTCATCCAATCACATTTGGACAAGTGGCACAATGCCATTGAACTATCTTTTATCTCACATTGCTTATTTTCACTCATTCTTCCAAGATTGAAATCTATAAATTGGAGACTCTTCTCCTCAATCTTCATCCACAACTCATATGCAAAGTTACTCTCTCCACATTGAGAGCTAATTTTTCCAATTTCATCCAATCATCCACCATATTTGAGATTTTGCAACAAGGTTATGCTCAAATCTCTTTGGAGATTTGACCATTTCTCTCATTTAATCAAACATTGCAATTAGGAATTGGGAAAGGGCCAATTGCAACATACCATTGGCACCAATTCCCCCACGGAATCAACATGCTATTTGCTTAATTAGGACTTACATAAGTTTTCATTTCTCATTGTGTTCTTCATTTCCTAATATAAGTTTTAGATAGATGGATTTCATGGGGAATCCCTCATGCTTGTTTCAATGTATTTGATCTAACATATTAATCATGTTTGTTGTTCATGTGCATTTGTAGGTTTAGGGGTTCACAATATATATTCATCATAAAAATTACAAGTGTAATATAGCCCGAGGCTCAAATTTTAACTTGAAGCTTTCTCGAGAAAAATCCAAAAAGATTCTTCGAGCAAAAAGAGAAAAAAAGATCAACTAGAGGAAAAGTACTAAAAAATAAAAATGTTAGACCTCTAGCCATAGTTATGTGGGTAGGTTTCCCATATTCATTCTTTTATTTTTCTTCTTCTTCTTTTTTGATAGGGAAATGGGAGACACAACAACACATAATGCACATACCTCTGCCTCTAGTCTCCTTGATTGTACGCTAGAAAATCGAAATGCTTCCTGAAGTCTAGCTCAAGAAAAAATTCCATGCCATACTCTTGTAGGAAGTAGTTGGTTGTAGGAAGAGAGAGAGTGGTGACTTTCAAGGTCCATGGTGCCAAAGTTGATCAAAAAGGGTAGCCAAGGAACATCCACCCAACAATCAACATGCTTGTGAAGGTCCATTGCACTTGGAATGCTGACACCTGGGATAGAAACTTGAACAATCTCATCAAGGCCTTTTAGTAGAGAGGCATCAAATAGTTGGTGACACAACTCCACTATCTGGGGTTTGGTGATATTTAGGTCTAGGAGGGAGGCCATGAAGTGAAACATGATGTCACAATTTCTCCTCATCTAGTTCTTGTCCTTGATAAAGTCTTGGCTGACAACCCAAAAAAATTCAATTACCTAGAGGCAGTCACACCTCTTCACTAGGCACTTGATTCTATCAGAAATAATCTCCCTAATGAAGGCATATTGCAGCCTTCGTGGAAGGAGACAAACATGAGTGCCTAGGCCGATAGACATGGCTAAAGTAGCAGAGTGAAGGATGATGTGAAAATAAATAAAAGGTTGGCTAAACTTAAAATAATTATTTTTGAATGAATATTTCCTTAAGGTGGCATATCTATTTCTAGACAAGAGGTGTTGATAAACCCAAATAGCGAAAAGTCTATTTTTGGTCGAATGACAACGATAAAATACCAAAGAAACCAAAGGACAGAGGATAAATCATATAGATAATCTGACATAAGGTCCTAAAAATTAAATTTAGGCATTGGGAGTAAATTGTCACATAATTCAATCGTTGACATGTATCCTTTTCCATCATCAACATCAACTAGTTCCTGTATATGAAAAGACATGGATTAATGCGCTAAAACCTAACAAATTAATGAGCATATCTTTTCAAGGGTACTTTGCATCACCTAATCATGATTTTCATAACTAAAGTAACGCTCTCAAATACAACAAGGTTATTTTTAAAGAAAGGTGGTGAAGAGAATGTACTAATTCCATTCTTGCAAGGTTTTTGGTATTCCTGAAAGATACAAATCTCTAACCCATACATATCACCTCATTGGCAACATTTAATGGAGCAAAAACAATGACATAGCCTTACCTGCATGTACATGCTAATGGAATTAACTACACCAAAATAGTAGATTTTTCTAAAGTAGAAAAAGGAAAGTGGTGATTTTCAATCCAAAAAAACTCTCTGCAACTCTTGAAGCAACCATGGTGGAGCCATCAATGATTGGTAGAGGAGATGAAGCTTCATCAAGAAATATTGGTTTCACCAATATCTTTGGGTGAAACTCATTTTTCCAATGCCCTAGTGCTTGAGGATCAACCGTTCAAATTTTGTAGAAAAGTGCTAGTAGATAGAAGTGTTCCCAGAGAAGTGGTGCAAGATGCTGTCAACAATATCTTTGATCCAAAATGGAAAAAAACCCTAGGAGTCTTAGGGAGGGAGCATTTCAAAGAATGAAGGATTATGGTGCATCTAAGGGTTTTACCTCTTGATTTTGGAAATTTAGTTCTCCATAGTTCATGTTTCCTGTCATACACTCATTCCTAGAGTTAGTAGATTCATGTGCCAAAAGGTTCAATAGAGAAATTGGAACCATTATGTGCAATAATATCAAGGTCATGATTTATTTTGCATCTATACAAGATATGTTGTGCATCCCTTCCAATTGGGGCATCATACCATTTAGTGAGAAACATATGGAGATTATCTAGGAAGAAGAAAACTAAAGAGAAAGGTTCTATAAGGATGAGATAGAAGAAAGGTTGTTAAGAGGTTGGTTTGTTTTTCCTCTAGTACATAAAAAATTCAAAAGCAACACACATGATCTTTTCTCAATGCTTGCTTTGATTTTCGGCCTTGATAATGATGAGGAGGTCCATGCCTTCCACATGGGCCTATCCCTAATACTCAAATCAGAGAAGGGGAATAGGTATTTTGACTTTGTTGATGTAGTAGCTACAAACATGTTGGAGCAACTCCAAAATTACCATACTGAGTACAAATTCAGGTATTCTTCTTTCTTAGCTCACTTAATTCTACATCAAAATTTTGGGTTTTTGGAGAGACATTTGCGTGTTTCCAGGCTCGATGGAAATGGTTTATGTTAGCTAGTTTATGTATGGACCTATGTGCTATCAAAAACATGTAATTATTATTGGTTTGTGAACCATTTTTTGTGACCAGTGCTTCAAGAGTTGTTGCCACATCCAATGGGTCATTTTTCTCTCGAGGTCTTGCAATCGATCAAAATTTCATCACTTTTGATGGATTATTTCTTCAGAGATGATTTCACATTTGTTAGATTTTATGGTTTTGTCGAAGAGCCTTTCTGACTCCCCATATTTGTAATGCATAGGGTTTTCACATTGGAGGCATGTTGTCAGGAAACTCTAGCCAATAATGCCTATGGTAGGGGAAGGAAAAAGACAAAGTTATATCTGCTTCCCGTTTGTATTACTAGTAGTAAGGTGATACTGGAGAAGAGCGAGGAATAGAGGGAGATTACAAATTTTTTGGTGGCCCTAGGCTTATTCCTTATCTGTGACACATGGGACTGTAATCTAAGGAAGCTTTTCCCTTTGAAACATGAGAGTTGGGATTATGTGGAGTCTAGGAAGAATTCAACTCAAGAAAATGTAGAAGATGACATTATCTTGGCCCTCATACTGACCAAATGGCTGATATGGCTTATTTTCTATACACTTTAGTCATAGTAACAAAGGAACCTTCCAATAAATAAACCTCTCAACAATCAAATGAAGTGGAAGGGGTTGTCAGAAAGGAAAAAGATGGATTTCTAGAGGTTCTGACAAGATATGGAATGCCCACATAAGTTGGTTAGATATTTTCATCCATATGATGAATGGTTTGAGGAAATTTATAATCGAGAGGCTAAATCCGATGATAGAAACCTAGAGACTAGCCACGAGATAATAGAGGAATGAATTCTATGCCACGCTTCCTGACCACAAGAGTCTAACAAAGGAAGAAGCTCTAAGAAAAAGGTCTCACAAGTTGCATCCTTCACTAGTGTCTAAAGTAGGGGAAAGAGAGTCTGATGGTCCCCAAGAGGGCCAAGCTTTAGAGGGATCATTCGCTAAAGGATCAAGATGTTCTAGTTGGGGTAAAACAAAGAGAAGGCGAGTCCAAGACCTGGGAATACTTGACGTAGTGATTAGGCACAAAGAAGAAGTAGATTCCACTCTACAAAATGTTCAAACAGTCATGGTCCAAGTAAGTCTCACTCCCCCTCTTCTTCCTACCTCTACATATCTTGTTAATCCTTTTCCCCCATCTGTTGAAGAAAATACTCCACCTATGGATCCTGAGCTTTTACTTCTAAATGAGCCCCCTACTATTTTCAATACATCTTGTGATCTAGCCTCGCGTGTCGAGTGAGTTATATCCACTTTAGTCACTATTGATTCTTTGATCACCCTATCTAGGGAACCTATAGAGAAGGTTGAATCATCTATGTTTCCCATTACCCGAAGTCCATCCTCATTCCATAAAAAATATCCCATTCCACCTGCTTCTCTTTTTATTCCAACTGGTCTTTTCGGGGCCCAATCTCAATTTTGCATCACACCGTTTTCTATGATTACTCTCCCATTGGCCTCCCCACATGCTAATACATCCAAAGAATCCCCTTTTTTCACCCTTTTCATTTTACCCCCTAGTGCTTCTCTTGCAACACAAAGCATTGATACCCTGCAAAATCTTTAAGAGCATTTCAAAGCAACTAAGTGATCCCAAAAATCTAGGAAGAAAAAAAGGTTGCTAAAGAATATTGAACTTCTAGCTACCAAGAAAATTCAAACTTGATTCAATGAAGTGTGAAATTCTTTGTGGATCACTACAATGAAGCTATTCGTATCCTGACCCAAAGGACAAGTGAAGATGGAGGACTATGACATCAGAACTATGTGTCTAGATTTGAATGAAATTTTTCTGTTCAACAAGGTGGATCTAGCCAGGACCACTCATAAGGTAGTATATGTATATTATGAGAGGCTAGATTACAAATTAAAGAAGTGCGAGGTCAAGATGGTGAATATAAGGGAAATAGTGAATAGGTTGTAGTCAGAAGTCAAAGCTTGAGATGTTGAAATGGCCCGCATAATGTAGATACAAGACTAGTAGGAGAAAGCAACAAGATCTCTTGTGGAGACTCAGGATGAACGAATTCAACTGTATTCCAAGATTGATAGATTGAAAGTTGAACTTGTTGTTAAGATAAAATCAAACACAAAGCACTAGCATGCTCAAGAAAGCATAAGGAGAGAGTTGGATAGTGTTCAATCTGAGGCTTTCGATAATTTGCAAAAGTCCTAGGAAGAAGTAGAAAATTTGAGAAATGACAAGAAAGATTTCAAGTATGCTCTGCACGCTCGTGATCAGGAGATCAAAAAATTAGGTTCTGAACTAGAAAATACCCCCAAGGAGAGGAGTTAAATGGAGGAGAGCGTGGAAGCCAAAGAAGCTCAGCTACATCAAGAGCTAGCAGCCGCACAAAGATCTACAACCATTCTTATAGAAAGAAGGTTGATATATGTCTATTGGGAGTGAATCATAATTGTGCTTGTCATACTTAAACCAAATCTATAGTTTCTGAAGGATGTTTGGTAGATAAATGAAAGGATTGGCTCGTTAGCTGACTAGATTCTATAGGAATATTCCCCTTGAGTAGCAAAGTCTCGGAGTCTGATTTACAAGCTATGTGTGGCAACTTATGAGGCTCTGAGAAATGAAATAATTCTAGATCGAAGGGCCGCCTCCATTAAAGCAAGAGAATTTTCCCACTATGACAAGGTAGTAGCAAGAGAAAGGAATGCCAAGTAGTGTTGAACAAAAGTTTTAACGGATTCAAGAAGGATTTCAGTGTCTTGTGTAACTTTGGATTACATCCTTTCTTTTCAACAAATGGAGATGTGCTATCAGTTAAGTAGATTATAGATAAAATCAGAAATAAGGTATAAACTTCTACAAAACTCCTAGGATCAAGCACAACATCTACTTTTGATGATGTTGATTGTGAGATTCTTCTACTTTCTCATCTCTATTATCACCTGGGAGCCATTTTGGCAAGATGGGGAATTTTTTCCTTTAAATAAGTTTTCAAGACAGATCAAGCATCTAAGGTCATTTGTAATCTTGTTCAGTTGATTGATGTGGATTGGGAAACATATCAATCCAATTTACTCAATCTCTAGGAATAACCAGAAGTCTAGGTTTGTGCCTCTGCAAGCAGAGGCCCCTTATGAGTTGCGAGAACCATGAAGCAAAATTTTGCCTTAGTATTTTTTGATTTTTTGTTTTTTACATTTGGCGCTGGGAGGATCTGAGCGTGAAAATAATTTGTGGTTCTAAAGGGTGTGCATTGTGCCACGTGGTGGTTGTGTGCATTTTTTTTATCACTTTCCTTTCATAAGGAAGTCTTGTCACATGTTAGCTCAGTGGAAGATTTCTCAAAATTTCTTTTCACAAATCTGAGAATACACACCCGCTTGACACATCATCTCTTTTTTGCAAGGAATCTATGCTTTAGAGATTTTTCTTTGGATTCTATCAGAGCGTACTTTTCTTTATTTTTTAGGAAAAGGATGTGAGTTGGTGCTACCAAAGATATTTGATTGATCAACAAGAATTTGTCCAAGCTATTTTCTAGGATCCGAACGTTTATGGAGGGAAATCATATTAAATATCTAAGGGATATCAATGTGGTAGTTGAGAGTTGATGAGCAAGGATTGTCGCAACCTAATTAAATATCTAGGATTAGATTCTGAGCTATCAGGAGTTGAAATCTAGTAGTCATTACTCCTAGATGGAGGTGGTGTTTCTCTCTCCTTGGTGGCTATAAATTTGAAGTAGCAATATAAGAAGATATTTCTTGAATTTTTCCTTTTGGAAAGAAGTTCTTTATTTTTTCATAGTTATAAGAAGTATTTTCATTAAATCTCACAACACACTACTTCACTTCGACATGTTATATATGTTTTAACTCAAACTATTATCGGATTGGAATTCAACCTCTATTTTAAAGTTCACTTAATATTTGAAACCATGCATGCTATGGCCTCTATCAATGTTTCCTTCTTTATATTTCCATCTACAATAGAACACTATGTCTAGAATAGAATAGAACACTATGTGATTATTTGATTTCCATGTTGTATGTTTGCATGATAAAGTTATAGCCTATAGAAACTAGATGATTTCATTGAACTTCTTTTTTTTAAAAGGTTATTATTTATTTGTGTTATTCTATATTAAGAGGAAGAGTTTATGTGGCTTTTGAATGTTTTCTATTAACTCCTAAAACTTCTATGCTTGGTCGAATTTTAACGAACACATCCTACGAGTTGATTGAATGATTGCACGGTCCTTGTATCTAGCCTTTGCTACTCATTCTCTTGCAAATAATAAAGGGTTGTGGTGTTCTGTGTCTATCATATCATTCATATAAAATATATTAAGGTTTTAAAATTTTGTAAAAGAATTAACACATCACCACTTTCATGTTTTATGTTTAATTTTCTTTCTACCTATTTTCCCAAACTCAAAGAAGAGTCAACTTTCTCTAAAAATATTGAAGGTATTCAATGAGGCATAGATTGATCGCCCACTCACTAAATTTAGCATAAGACTATCAGAGAGGCACAAGCTTTGATGATTAATACTTTTTCTTTACACATGCTAATTTGGAAGGGTCCCTTCGACAACACTTCAAATTTGGTATACTACCCTGGTTTTCTAGTGTATTCATTATACTTTAGGACTAGGCTTCCTTCATGGAAATATAAGTCAAAAGTCTTCTTATCGAACCACCACTTTACCTTCTATTAGTTAATGATCATAGCTCCAAAGGCCTTTTCTTTGTCTTCCTCAAGTTTGAGGAGCTCTGCTAACCATACTTCCATTATGTCGCTTTCATCTATTTAGAGGGCTTTTAGTAGTTTTAAAGTCAAGAGTTCCATGGAAATAGGTAACATTACCTCTTTCCCATATACTAATTCATAGGGAGATGCCTTTAGGATCTTCTTTGGTGTGATCTGATCTTCCCACAAAGTAACTTGCAGGTGCTTATGCTAGTCTCTTTGTCACTTAGACCCAAGGTGCTTGATTAACCTAATTAGCTTTTTATTAGTTGACTCCGCTAGCCCATTTCCTTGTGGGTAGTAGTTTGATGAAGTCTTGAGGTAGATCTCATTCTTGATAGAAAAATATGACATTCTCAAACCTGCAAAGGCCCAAGCATTGTCAGATATGATATTTTTTGGTGAACCAGATATAATCACCAACTCTTCAAGGAAATTGACAATCTCACCCTTTGTATCATTTTTTAGGGCGATGGCCTCCATCTACCTTGTGAAGTAATCAGTCACCATGAGGATCCATTTGTGGCCAGCACTAGAGATAGGGTTTATCATTCTATAAAAATCTAAACCCCATCAAGCAAAAGGATCTTCGATTACAATTGGACTTAAGGGAAAGGAGGAATTTTTTATTTTTCCAACAAAGAATTGGCACTAAGTATATTTCTACACCATATAGTGCTCTTTATAAAAAATAGAGGGCCAAAAATATCCTACTTGCATGATTTTCAAGGTGGTAGTTCTGGCAGACAAGTGTCCACCCTCAAGACTTCTATGGAATTCCTTAAGAACCCTTTCTGCCTGGTCCTTAATACAAACATAGTGCCTTTTACTTAGTAGTATCACCTTTTTTGGAATGGGATGTTGGCCAGGTAATGTCTCTTTTGCATATACCATGTTCGATCCATCATCCAAGACTTGTCTGACTCAAACTGATTTGAGTAGATTTGATAAATATCCTTTTCAGCTTCAAAACTCAGTTCCTATGCAAGGTACTCACATAGACCTCTTCCCCAAACTAGCTTAGTTGTTATGATGTCCACATCATATTCTAGGATCTTGCTAATACAATTGGCTCTCTTCTCGAATATCACTCAGACCCAATGTGCTTGATTAACCTAATTAGCTTTTTATTAGTTGACTCCGCTAGCCCATTTACTTGTGGGTAGTAGTTTGATGAAGGCTTGAGGTAGATCCCATTCTTGATAGAAAAATATGACATTCTCAAACTTGCAAAGGCCCAAGCATTTTCAGATATGATATTTTTTATGTGAACCAGATATAATCACCAACTCTTCGAGGAAATTGACAATCTCACCCTCTATATCATTTTTTAGGGTGATGGCCTCTATCTACCACATGAAGTAATTAGTCACCATGAGGATCCATTTATGGCCAGCACTGGAGATAGGGTTTATCATTCTAAAAAAATCTAAACCCCATTGGGCAAAAGGATCTCCAATTACAATTGGACTTAAGGGAAAGGAGGAAATTTTTCTTTTTCCAACAAAGAATTGGCACTGAGTATATATCTACACCATATAATGCGCTTTAGAAAACATAGAGGGCCAAAAATATCCTACTTAAATGATTTTCAAGGTGGTAGTCCTGGAAAACAAGTGTCCACCCTCAAGAATTCTATGGAATTCCTTAAGAACTCCTTCTTCCTGGTCCTTAATACATACATAGTGCCTTGTAGTCAGTAGTATCACATTTTGTGGAATGGGATGTTGGTCAGGTAATGTCTCTTTTTCATATACCATGTTCGATCTGTCATCCAGGACTTGTCTGACTCAAACTGATTTGAGTAGATGTGATAAATCTCCTTATCAGCTTCAGAACTTAATTCCTATGCAAGGTACTCACAGAGACCTCTTCCCTAAACTAGCATAGTTGTTATGATGTCCACATCATATTCTAGGATCTTGGTGAGACAATTGGCTCTCTTATCGGTTATCTCTCCTTCATTAATATATTCCCAAACACTAGGATGAGCAACCAAGATGGTAATTTTATTGGTGGACACCAAGTGTCAGAACTTTTGAAGGATTTTAACAACGGAAAAAGCTTTCTTTTCTAAAAAATTGTACCTATTTTCATAAAACTTTAGGTTTCTTGAGTGAAATTACATCAAATGTTCCCCATTATTCTCTTCATCCTTTTGAGTGAGTACAAAATCTATGCTATGCTTACTACTGTATACATAGAGTAGGAAATCTTTAGAAAAGTATGGGTTAGCCAACACTAGAGCAACAAAGATAGCTATCTTTATTTTCTCAAAAGATGCTTTTCCCTCAGGGGTTCATTTAAACATTAAGATCTTATTGAGCATTGGCATGATAGGTCTGGCAATGCCCACAAAGTCTTAAATGAGCTGACTGAAAAAGTTAATCTTCCCTAGGAAATATTGCAGACCTTTTTGATTCAGTGGTAGGGGTAACTCCATTATAGATCTCACTCTTTCAAGATCTATTGAAATTCCCTCTTTGGATACTGTACAAAACCAAGTAGCTTACCTTGAGGTACTCCAAAAATAAAAAAATTTAGATTTAAAGAAATCCCAAAATTTTGACACTTCTAGAAAACCTATTCTAGATGATCAAAATGATCAAATTTTGACTTTGAAAAGACTGTCAAGTCATCCAGATAAATTAGAATGATCAAATTGATCAATCCTATGAAAGTAATTTCCATTGCTCGTTGAAAATTTACACTGGTATTTGAGAGTTTGAAGGGAATTTTTGCATATGTGAACATCCCCCACTTGGTGGTACATGTCATTTTATGTTGATCACCTTCCTTGACATATACCCGGTTGTACCTTGAAAAACCATCAAGTAATGAAAACATCTCTAATCCGGCCACGATCTACAAGATCTGCTCCATTGATGGAAAAGGGTAGTGATCTTTTAGTAAAGCATTATTAAGATCTTATAATTCAACATAAAGCCTAATGTCACAATTTTTCTTCCAAACCTGCACCAAATTAGACACCCAAGTAGAGTACTTAATCGGATAAGTGATTCAGGACTCAATTAACTTGGTGATCTCCTACAACATCAATGCCTCAACCTTTAGATTTATAGGCATTTTATTTTGTTGTATTGGCTTTGATCCTTCCACTAAGTCAATGGTATGCTAAATAATTTCATGATCGTATCCTCTAAGATCATCATAGGTCCAAGAAATAACTTCATCATATCTAGGAAAAAGATCCTTTAACTTTTCTTTATCTTCCCATGAAACATTTCTTCTAACTTTTAGCTTTCTATCATTTCTGACATCGAGCTCCTCATAATCCTTTTCGTCCATGGTAAACCTTTGTTCTCCATTCCTTACATCTTCACAATTGAAGAAATGTTTGATAGAGATTAAATTTTTAGGGAGCTTATTTCCTTTTAGATGGATAACTTGCTCTTTGGGAGGTTGGACTCCTATTTGTGAATAGTTGGAAGCTCCTTTAAACTTGTGGATGAAGGTGGAAAGTTGAGTGTCATTTTCAAACACTTGCTAGTTCTAATAATTATCAGGGATTGCTGGTCAGACGATGATCTATACTAAATTCTATTTTTTTATCGAATTGAAAACTGGTTCAAACTATGATCCGATTGAACCCATCCAATCAGCTACACTATTTTGGGATCGGGGAATGACTTGCACATTAAAATTTTCAAAGCCCTCAATCATATCCCACATTTGATGTCTATATGACTTCATTCTTTTATTTTTAGTAGCTTCTCACCCATGAATCTATCTCACAAATCAATTGAGAATATCTGAATTCCTCCAACCTTTTTCTACCCATTTACTCAGTGAGAATCAAAGCATGGATCAAGGCATCATATTCTACATCATTATTAGAGCATGAGAATTGAAAATGATAGGCCTTGAGGGTCTCTAATCCTATTTGGGATAGTAGTCTAACTCCTACTCTAGAACCAACTTTACATTTGGCGCCCTCAAACTATAAGGTCCATAAATGATTATCTATAGGATCAAAATATTCCTCTTGATCCTTCATTAGTTTCAGATAGATCAGATCGTCATCGAAGATCACGTACGTGCCCAGTCCCATGCCATGAAAATTCTTGAATGGGTCAGAGTTGATGAATTGGTTGAGAAGAACCTCCTTTCCGAGATTCTGATTCCTTGTGTCTTCCTTGTCCTCTAGCATCTCCAGGAATTATCCCTCCTATTTTGAGATGGAGGCATGAGCTACTTGAAAACATAAGACTACATTGTCCACTATATGTTCAAGTTGCAAAGGTTCGAAAAAAATATTCATCTTCGCCTCATGCTTGGTTCTCAATATCAGATGGGACCATTCGAGCACCAAATATTTGCCAAGATTTGTGGTGAAATCTCTGGAAAGACATATCTTGAAGATAGGGGGAATTTCTATCACCACTACTTCTTGTGAGACTGTCTTGCTTAGGCATGAAAAGAGAGTTAAAGATAGATCTTTTATCTGACCAATTGTTGGAACCTTCTTTTTGTCCAATTGCATGATTCCCTTCTCAAGGGGCTCATACATAAGCATCATGACATCAACCACTTGTTTTGGAATGACTATAGTACTGCCTCCTGAATCAATCATATTATTGTCCAAAAGTTTCTCCCAAAATCAATGTTAAAAAGAAAGGTGTGGGCTCTGGTTTGCTTCCCTCTTTCTCTTTTGCACTGCCCATGTCATTTGTATAAGTTACAATTGTAGACACCGAAAATTGGTCTAGGCCTGCGAGTACCAATTTCGACATAATTTGATAATGTCCATGGTCATCATTAAATAATTTTTATTATTTAATTACCTTTCTAAACACATATTTCCTCTATTAATTAAATAACCTTTTAATTATTTAATTAATTCATTATGACCCTTATTCAACTTTGATTAATTAAATAAATCCTATTTATTTAATTATGTCGCTAACTAATTAATTCTTCTTCTTAATTAAATAATTTATTATTTAATTACCCCTTTGTCATATTTCAACTATAATTAAATATTTATTATTTAATTATTCAATTAATCCTTTTCAATAGTTAATTAAATAAATTACATTATTTATTTAATTAATTCATTTTAATTTTGAATGTTGAATTAAATTAACATTTAATTCATAATTAATTGTTTCTGTCACATTCTTTTGTCATCCAGTTATCTAATTATTCACTCACCTTCTGACTCAAGATCTATTTTAAATCTGCGAGTTATCTCTGGATTCAATATCTAATTGTCTCTGCAAGAGGACTCTCTGTCACAACCATTCAGTTAACTAGTTCTAACTCATATGCATGAATGTGTTTATTAATTAAATATCTTTATTTAATTAATTAATTCATGTGTGCATTCAAATAGATTATTCTTCGAGTTCTAACTTTGTCTTTTTCATTCAAAGTCTTTCCTCTATTTTTGAAGACTCTCAACTAAAGATTAAATTGTTTATTTAATCTGGAACTCATGTTCTTTCTATTTTTGAACAGTCTTGACACAAGATTAAGTTATTGTTCTAATTTAATCTTTATCCCATAGAATTTCCTACTCATGTTCTAACTGACACATAACTCACATCGCATGGCATTAATCAATCTCAATCGTTGATCTCTGTTATGAATCTGAGTCGATTGTTCGAAAACCCAAAATCTATAAATTGACCTATCATTATCATTATTCCTCCTCCAAAAATCAATACTTTTTAGAAGAACCTATTATCTTTGCGATTTGGCAGAGTTAATAAATCTAGGTTATGCTTGCGTCAATACTGAAAATTTGAGGGCAAGAATACTGAGACAACAAAATGGAGAAGGACAATCAAGATAATTTGAAGAAGTGGATGCATATTTGGTGAGACTGTTCTAGTTATAGTTTTAATTATTTTGTTCATTTTTACTCGTTCTTAGTTGTTTGATTTTAGATTAATATTTTTTAGATTAGATTCAACATGTCTATCTATGTAGATTTGCATTTATTCTAGGTCTACATTTGGTGAACCCGACGTGAATCATGCTTCAAATTCGCGACATCTTTCCGCATTCCATTTTTTTAATTTGCAGGTTATCATACAACGAACCGCATCTGATTGAATAAACGATACATTTGTACTCACGAACCGCATCTGATACATCCCATGATGCATCTAACAATACGATCTACATCCACTACATTTTTCACCGCATTTGACTGTCAACATCGAACTGCATCCGCTTGTCAACATCGCGATGCATATATGGGTTCAAAAGCTACATCTTCCTAGTAATACTATTTTCCATTTTTTCTTATTAACTTTCATACTTTCACATTTTGATTTATCATTTTTGTCTTGTTTTGTTTTCGCTACTGTTTTATTTGCAGCTGTGTTTAAGGGGATAACTTAGTTTTTGGAGGAGGAAGCATAGAAGACCAAAGAGAAAACCAAAAACAAACTTCTTTTCTACAGGAAAAAATCCAAAGACACAAACAAAACTACTAACCATTTGCATATAGGACCTTATGAAGTCATTGATTTTTTTAGTTTATTTTAAAAATCTTTTTGTTTGGTAGATAAAAAATTGTCATTTGGGTTTAAAAATTAGCCAGTGTTTTTCGTGTCTGTTCATGTTAGTCTAGAACCCCAATTCGGTATATCAAAGTATCTCTCCCCTTGCGCATTTATGCAATCCTAGGTGCAAGATAAATGATTACTGACTCTAGAACTTGGGTTTGTCTTGGTGGGAAAAAGTACTCACCCCAAGACAACTCAAAATCGGTGACGCGCTTATCACCAACGAATCCCATCCAATATACAAATTTTAATACTCGAGGAAAGCTCAGTATTATGAGAATCCCAGCAAACCATCACTTGACTCCCCAGTACCCTTGTGGTGTGTCGAAACCCATAGAGTTTAACCTCTGTAGACTGGGATGATATTGCCTCTCACATGGCTCTTCTGAATGGGTGCCTGAATTAAAAAGCCACTTGTTGTAATTTTGCCAAAATCCTTTCTATTTGCTAGTGCAGCAGGTTCGGACCTGTGAAGTCATCTTACATATTTAAGGTTCATGTGTGGAGATGAGATGTATCCCATGGGAGTTTCATGGGTATAGTATCTTGGCTGCCCCGTATAAGTGAGTATTGTGGAGGGGAGCTAGTGGAGTCAAGCTACTAGTCATCCACCTTGAATATGCATAGCTGGATTTATCCAAGTAAGAACTCAGTAAATATTGTCCAACATAGCCTAGGTTGTAATTGTTCTCCAATTTTAACAGATCCATCACTACAAACTAAAGAAACATTGTATTATGTGATTTTTTTTGTTGTATTCATCAAACAACTTGATCATCAAACAGAGTCAGTCGAAACATCATCTTCAGAAAACCACAACTCTCAAAAAGAGTCACAACCGTCATTTTCAGAACCGCATCTGTCTTAGAGAGTCGCAATTGTTAAGTTAAACGTCGCATGTGTTTGTCAACAGTTTATAACTTTCACAAAGTCATGTTTCTAAGCCGCAACTATAATTTTGTGAGTCACATGTGTATATGTGAGTCGCATCTGCCAATCAAAAATAACAACTATCTGGCAATGGGGTTAGGTTTACAAATTCCATATTCTTAGTCATATCTGATCAGTTGAGTCACATTCGCAATAAATTAAACCGCATCTGTCTGAAAACCACATTTTCCTATCAACATTTGAAACATGTTTTAGTCAAATCACCACATGTGCAACATAAACTGCATCTATCAAAAATATCAATGCATCTGATAGGTGAACCACATTTGATTGTCAACAAAAAACTTCAAAAACTGCAAACTGAGTCTGAAAGCATAACTATCTTTTTCACTTTTGTTTCTAAAGATCAACCTTAGACAAAAATTGGAAAAAATTTGCTCAAAACCTTGCATTATTAGGTGTCATATATGTCCTAGTCATAGTCATCCTAAGTTGCATGCATTTAGACACTTCCTAGAAAATTGCATATCGTAGAATAGAATAACTTTCCTCGTCATTGGATACGTTGATGCTCTGATTTGTCACTATCATTGAACCTAGTCACTATTATCCTATTTGTGAATCTTTCCAGCTCAACAGTCTAGTTTGGGGAATTCACCTTATCAATTGTCTTTGTCCTACAATTAGGTTCCTTGGTCAACTCAAATCATTGCTTGGATTTATTCCATAGGTGGTAGGTTATACCCATATTAGAATCATTTTACCATCATATTCTACTCAATATTTTGCATATTGTTCGTCCTACCATACATCATCTTAGTATACGTCATTTTAGGAATCTTTAGCAAAATCCTTTATTTTCAAAAAATCCAAAGAAATATAAAAATAGGACATACTGATTTTTAGACATAGTTTGCATTACCCCATTTTGAGCAAATTTTCATGGTTGAAACTAGGTCTAAAAAGAAATAGAAAGCAATGTTGGACCCTAATGATTTTTCAATCCTTTCGGAAATCAACCATCAAGAAAAGAGAGACCACACAAACCTTTTCTTGAAAAACACGTCACTAGAGACACACATGGAGAAATTTATGTTGAAGACATAGACGCTGCCATACAAGATCCTGAATTTGCATCCTTTATGGTTGACTATTTGGAAAATGATCCCCAATGATATCTAGTAAAGTTGTTAGTAGAAGGTGCCACACTACCACTAGGATTTGATATTCATACTTTGAAAACACTATCTGCTCAACCAACACAAAACATAATGTCAAGTGTTTCTATTCCTCAAACTACTGCAGCGATACCAACTAGCATACCTACTCAAACATTGTCAATTGTAATCACAATCCTTTTCAATGTAACACAAGGTTTACAATTTACTATGGGAGAAACCTCATCAAACCCCTTTGGCACAAACACTACTGGTAAGAGATCCAAAGTTTGCATGAATATTCCTATACCAAATTAGAACATTTAGACAGGAAAAATTCTTATACCAAATCAGAACATTCAGATAGGAAATATCCCCACACTGAATCAAAACATTCTAATAGGATATACTCCCTCACCAAATCACAACCCGTCACATAACACAACATTTCTGAACACCTACATTGATCCAAACAATGCAAAAAACATGTCCTTGACACAAGTAGATGTTCTCCAAAAACAAATGTAAATGCTTCAACAAAAGATGGAAAACATGTCTACGTCAGGCAAACGAACTATCTCATCACAATATCTATGTCCATGTCCTTTTGACAAAGCACTCTACATGACACCCTTCCCCCATGGATACATTATACCAAATTTTCCTATGTATAATGGGAGGAAAAATCCTCTACAACACATTAGAGAATTCTCTATGACATGTGTGGACATATAATATGACCCCACATACTTGATGAGACTATTTCTGCGAACCCTTGTCGGGATAGCACTGGAATGGTTCTCTAAATTACCATATGGCATACAATCTTGGGGTGAATTAGTTGAGAAGTTTGTCGAACACTTTTCCTTTAACATAGACAATGAAGTAAAAATAGCTACCCTGCTCCACAGAACATAAGAAGACGGTGAAACTTTCACCACTTTCTTCCAAAGATGGAGAAGTCTAGCTAGCAGATGTCCAGTTGAAATACCAGAAAAACAAAAGGTCACGATATTCCTTGAAAAAATCAATCCAAAATTGAGAGGTGACTTAAGGGTACATTGTTGTACTTCATTCCTAGACTTGGTACAAAAGGGCATCATCCTTGAAAAGGGCCTTATTGACAAAGGAGAAATTAATGTACCAGGCAGAAACCCAGTGGTTCAACATCAAAACGCACCCAATGATAGAAACAAGTTCTGGTCTAGAAATAAAAATATTACAAATGACGACATTGTTGATGCTAAAACCATACATACAGGACCAGTTATCACACTTAGATCTTACAACCCCAATCAAGACATGATGAGTAATCTAGATCAAACATAAAAATTTGTTGAAAATTCACAACAATAACGACCATAAAGGAGATTTCCTAAACATGAATTTACCCCTTCGGGGTAGCCAATCGAGACAATTTTCAAAGAGCTAATTAAACATGATCTCATAAAACCATTAGAACCAAGAGAATATGATCTTGGATAGTTTAAACCTTCATGGTGGGATGATAATGCCTATTGTGAATACCATCGAACAAAAGGACACAACCTACAACAATGTCGACAACTGAAGAATATCATACAAGACTTTGTTGAAGACGGAACCATAGAGGTCAATGGGTAGAAACATACCAAGAACAGTGATCATAAGGTCTTCACAAACCCTGTTAGTATAATTAATATTTAATTACACTTGCATAAATTTACTTAGGTTGAGCTAATTTTAGGTCAACATTAGGGTTGCATACTTTGCTTTTATAAAGCAAATCATCTCATTGTAATATTGAATTCCTGAATAATATCATTTTGCACATTGACATGCAAAGCTCTGATTTTTCTATTTTTCTCTTATGTGGAAGGTGTTTAGGTTTGCATGTCTGATCTAGGGTTTCTAACATGGTATCAAAGCCTTGACATGTAGCCCCTTCTCGATTTTTTGAGAAAACCATTATAGATTTCGTTCGGGGTTCCTCGAGGATTTCATGCCTTGAGCTCATCTATGCGGCATTTTGGATCAGATCGGACCTTTCCACTGGATTCAGAGCATTGGAGAAAGTCAGGTTTGGCTTTCATTTTGCAGATTTTGGCCATAATTTGCCAGATCTGTGAGGGTTTCAAGTTGGGTGTTTTTTTGCAAGCTCTGGAGGTCAACATTTTTCTGGAGCATTTTGAGCCAAAACGGAGGTCACCATTACGTTCGCAGCAGCCAAAAACCCCAAGATCGCCTTTCGTTTCGTCGATTTTGATGAAGTTGGTATGGAGGGGAAAAAAAAATTGCCATTGAAGCCGTACGGCCTCCCCGACATGCATTTCGAGGTAATTTTCTTCACAAAACTCGAAAAAAAAATGGCAAATGCCCATCGGTTTTTGCACCTACAAGTTTAATGGTTTTCATAGCCACTGCGCCTCCGGGTGGCCACCCAGCAGCCACTGCCGCCGATGGCTCCCCCACCCAGCTCCGCCGGCCGGACCAGCCCCCGTGGGCTTTATGTAGCCAGGCCGCGGTCACATGGGGGACCGGGCGCTATGCGCCCAGCCCTCGACCAGCCTCCCAGAAACCCAGTGGTCACATGGAGAACCAGGGGCTCCACCCCAGCCCCTATCCGCCCACCCTTGGTCGCATGCAGGACCACGGGCTGAAATTTTTTTAGCCCCCTGGGCTGCCTGGAGGGCTTATTGGCCATTCTGGAGCACCTTTGACAAAATCGGTCGTAACTTTTGCGTACGGTGTCCATTTTTTGCAAATGGGATACCATTGGAAAGCTGATTCTGGCATCAATCTATTCAACATTTTAGTTTTTCTAGATTTTGCTCCAGATTTATTTTGCAGGTCATTGAACTCAGATGTTGTTGTTTTCACTCCGGAGGGCATATCTTTTGACTCAGTGATCCTTTTTTCGCCATTCTTGCGGCATTGGAAAGATGGTTTAGTCCTCTACACAAATCTAAGGTCTATTTTTATTTTCTATTTATGCATGTTAGGCATTCTCTCATTTTGCATTCATTGGGGATTGTAATAAATGAACTGATATAAAGTTCCATCAGGGAGGTTTCTTGCATAATAATCTTCATGATGTTTGATGGAAACTCGCATGGGTTGTAATCTAGTTTCTTAGTTTATTTTGGCCATATTTTTTCTTAGCTTCACACATACCAGATTCATTTTGCTTCACACTTTAGATTGAGAGCCTATGGTTAGTGATCCGCATCGGATCCATCTCAGTTTTAGGGCCACTAAATTTGTGGTTATTGTTCCCGAGTCTATATGGAACTTTTTCCCATGGAAGAGTTTCAGTCTCAATTTTGACATTGGCATCAAGATTCATGGCTTCCAGATTCTGTCATCATCATTTCATCTATTGTTGCTTTATGGATTCCAGGGTTGTTCCAGTTTGGTGTTTTCGAGTGTTCCGTGGCATCGGGTCTACTGTCACATTATTATGATTCCGATATGGTTTCTTGTAGATAGAAGTATCTTTCCTTGCTTGCTAGATTGTGGTTCCAGTGTTACTCCACAGTGTTCTTTCAGTGCTTCTTTGCAGTAGTCATCTCATTGTAGGGGGGGTTGTCCCACTGGGTGTTCCTTCTCTACCTCATTATTGCATTTGTACATGGGTACCTGATCAGGCCTAGTTGTCGAGACCCATTCATGATTTCTTGCATTCATCTTAGTTTTGGGTGCATGCTTATCTAGTCTCCCTAAGTTGCACTTATGGGGGGGTGTTAGTGTAATTAATATTTAATTACACTTGCATAAATTTACTTAGGTTGAGCTAATTTTAAGTCAACATTAGGGTTGCATACTTTGCTTTTATAAAGGAAATCATCTCATTGTAATATTGAATTCCTGAATAATATCATTTTGCACATTGACATGCGAAGCTCTGCTTTTTCTATTTTTTTCTTATGTGGAAGGTGTTTAGGTTTGCATGTCTGACCTAGGGTTTCTAACAAACCCATTACATGACCACACAAAAGGAAAAGCCTTCAGTTCAGGAACCAAGAATACTCCATCAACCAATTATGCAAATACCAAGTATGACTATGGAAAAGGTATGATCATAAACCACCTCCAAGCTGCAAATGAAAATGTCCATACCATCACCATTAAGAAGTGTCCTGAATGTGTTGTAAACACTCACAGAACTAAGATAACTCTTCCAGGTCCTTCTTTTGAGCCACCTACATAGTCTTCCAAGTCTAAGTACAATCTGCTTGATAAACTAAGCAAAACCCCCGCACAGATATCCATTTTGGAACTATTGACTTTATCACCTAAGCATCGAGCCATTCTAGACAAAGCCTTATAGAGAACGACTGTCCCTACCAACTTAGATGTCAATCATTTCAAGGAAATGGTAGGATACTTAACTAACTCCCATCATGCCACATTTTCTCAACAATATTATTCAACAAAAAAGACCGATCATAATGACCCATTATATCTTGAAGTCTTAGTCCATCAAACCAAAGTCAAATGAGTCTTGGTAGATGAAGGAGCAAGTTTGAAACTATGTACCCTATAATTGGTTAAGGCGTTAGGATTCTGAAAAGAATGCGTAGACACCTCTAAGATTATAGTCATCAAGGCTTACGATGATGAGGAAAGATCATCCAAAGGAGTTGTCACACTCCCTATCCAAATTGGCCCAACAGTTTTGAACACCAACTTCCAAGTCTTGGATCTCACCCTTCCGTATAACCTATTGTTAGGTAGACGTTGGATACATGCAATGAAATTTATACCTTCCACATATCACCAATGTCTTAAATTCCCATATAAAGGCACTGAGATCATGATTGATGGTGATCCAAATCCTTTTCAATATTGTACAAGCCTAAGGAAAATTCCACAATGACAAGTACTAGTTAATCAAGAAGCTTCATCATCCACTTTATCCCTATACATTGATCCATCACATCTTACCAAGTCCATTTCATTCAAACCACCATCATCCACTCCTAAGGTCAAGATCCAAGATAAGGGTTGTGGATAATATCACATGAAGGCATCCTATTGTGTCAGCCAACCGGTTCCACCTAAGGCATATGGCTTACCCATAGAAGATAGAAGATAGTCAGTAGTCACATTTCATGTTCCCCCTACAATGACATTGACCAAATGGGGAGAGTTAAGTGAAGAAATTGTGGAGCAAGGTGATATAACCTCCTGGTTGTACCAAGAAGACAATGAATACCCTTCACCATCTATTCAAATAGCTAAGGATCAATATGGAAAAGGCTTTAATATAATGCAAAGAAAAGGCTATGACAGACATAGTGGGTTAGGGCTACATCAAAATGGAAGGATGGAACCAATCATTGTCTCGCCATGACCAAAATACCTAGGGCTATAGTTTCAACCACTTAGAATTGGTTTTCCTAGTACTTCGTCACCATTTCAAGAGGAAGTAAGTGCTTATGTAGACATTGAGATATCTCATGAACCACTTCCCCTAGTTTATGATGAATCCCCTGACTAAAGTGACTATGAATGGGATTCCCTTTCCTCTACCAGCACCATGAACCTAGATAATCTATTTGGAGAATTGGAACAAATGATGAAACCCTTACCAAAGCCATCTAGTCCCCATAATAAGAAGTCCTTGTCCAAAGAAGAATGGATTAAGCACTATTATTAGGAAACCATTGATCATGCATCTTGGGCACCTGACGAACCATTTTCTGATGACCTAGCCATTGCAATAGTCCCACATCAGAGTTTACCTATCCATAGGAAAAATAACAAGAAGGAGTTAGTCCAAAACTTCTATGACCATGTCAACCACTCTATATTCACCTTGTCAGCTTCCACCTTTGATAACTCCGATGATGACATTCCCCTCGTATATCCCCAACTTATCAACTGGGATCAATAAGGTACACCCATCTTAGACACATTCAAGAATGACAAAGCAATAGATGAGTTCATGGGACTTCAAGAAGGCATACCAAGAGGGGATCATAAAGCTAGTTTTACCATAGACTTGGATGATAAATCATATTTTGGGGAGTCTATTTACACCTCTAGTCACAAAAATGAAAATAAATAGAAAAATGATGAAAATGAGAAAAATGACAAGTCCCTAGGTGAAAACCGAAAGGTGCCTTTGGATGAAGAAACAGTAAAAATAAAGGACGTATCTGAGGGCGAAACCCTCTCTGGGGCACCCAATGATGGAGGTTTGAATATTCTCCCCGTTGCTCAGGAAAGGTCGCTGATTTTAGTAGAGGATTTTGTTGAAGTCAACATAAACACAGAAGAAAACCCTTAGGTAATATGCTTGGCAACCTCTTTGACAGAGATAGAAAAAAAAGAGTTTCATGACTTCTTCATAAAGAGACAAATAAAATTTGCATGGTCATATGCATACATGCCTGGGCTGGATCCAGACCTAATATTGTACCATCTACCATTACATCCAGGTATTAAGCTAGTCAAATAGAAGTTAAGGAAAATGCATCCACAGATTGCTCTACTAGTCAAAGTAGAACTTAAGAAACTCTTGGATGTCGTATTCATAAGAACCATAGACTATACAGACTAGATTTCAAATCTTGTTCCAATGGCTAAACCAACTGGGGGCATCCATATTTGTACAGACTTAAGGGACATCAACAAGGCATGTCCTAAGGATGACTTCCCTTTGCTGAACATAGACATGATAGTAGATCTTACAGTAGGATATGAGATGCTATCCCTCATGGATGGTTTCTCTGGATATAACCAAATCAAAATCGTAGTTGAAGACCAACACAAGAAAAATTTCACGTATCCATGGGGAACATACTGTTGGAATGTTATGTCTTTTGGGCTTAAGAATGTAGGAGTTACCTATCAACGAGCAATGACTACTATTTTCCATGGCTTTGTACATACTCTCATGGAAGATTATATCAATGAAATTATAGCTGAATCAGTAACAAGGGAAGATCATTTGAAAGTTCTAGACAAGATATTCTAGAGGCTAGAGAATTACAATGTCAGACTAAATAAAAAGAAATGTGTCTTCGGAGTGAAATAAGGGAAACTTCTAGGGTATATCATTTCCAGAAAAGGAATTGAAGTAGATCTAGAGAAGGTAAAAGCTATCATAGAAATGCCTACTCTAGTAAGCATTGGTCAACTAAGAACACTACAGGGAAGATTACAGTCTATCAGGCATTTCATTGTACAACTGGCAGACAAAATACACCCATTTCAACATTTACTCAAGAAAGGAGTACCATTTGTGTGGACACCTGAATGTCAGGAAGCTTTCCAAAAAATCGAGGATTATCTTCTTACTCCACCTATCTTAATGCCACCTACAGATGGAAAACCATTGATACTATACATTTCAGCAACCTAGTCAACATTAGGAGCTCTTCTCGCACAAAACGATGATCAAGGTCATGAAAGAGCAGTGTACTACATCAGTCATACCTTGGTGGAATAAAAATTAAAGTACAGTAACATAGAACATGTTTGTCTTGCGGTAGTCTTTGCTACTCAAAAACTTTGGCACTATATGCTAAATCGCCAAACAATGTTGGTCACAAAGATTGATCCTCTCAAATATCTCCTAAGTAAAGCAACATTAACATGGCGATTGGCCAAATGGGTTATGATACTTAGAGAGTATGAAATCCAATATGTGGAAAGGAAAGCTATAAAAGGAGAAGTGATTGCAGATCAGTTAGCGGATGCACCCATGAAGGTAGACCAAGCTTTAGTGGTGGATTTTTCTGATGAATTTATCTTCACAATTGACACTAGAACTGAATGGAAATTATACTTTGACGGGTCACACACAAATCATGGTTCAGGAGAAGGTATCCTATTTGTTACACCTTAGGGTGATACTATTCCTAAATCATTCAAGATTTATTTCCCTTGCACCAAAAAAATAGCAGAGTATTAAGCCTTAGTGATAAGATTAAGAATGGTAGCCCAGTGGAAGATTAAGAGTCTACATGTTTTTGGCGATTCTCAGCTATTAGTCTGACAAGTAAATGATGATTATGAAACTAAGGATGAGAAAATTGCCCCCTACAAGTGCATGGTTGATAGTTTGAAGCAATACTTTGATGACATTACCTTTCAGCAAATACCACGTAGTCAAACAATGCATCAAATGCTATGGCAATCATGGGTTCCTTATTGGATACTCCGAGAAACATGCCTAAGTTTGAGTTTTTGGTTGAATAGTTGTTGGTCCCTACCTATGATGTCCCTGATTCTACGATGGTGTGTATGATTGTTGATCCTACTTCCCCTTGGTACAAAGACATATTCGACTATCTAAATGACCAAACCTTACCATTAGACCTATCAAACAACCAACGCAAAACCTTTATCCGTAACTCGGCTAAATACACCATCATCGGAGATACCCTATATAGACATACCTTAGAAAATTCCCTAATGAGATGTCTTGATGCTGAAGAAGCACAAACAACCTTGCAAGCGATGCATGAGGGTATATGCGGATCCCATTCTATTGGTCCTACTTTAGCCCATAACATTATGAGATTAGGTTATTATTGGCCTACAATGGAAAAAGACTCATATATCTTTGTAAAGAAATGTAGATAGTGTCAAATACATGAAGATTTTCTAAGAGCACTAGCACAAGAGCTTCGTCCAATTAAATCACCATGGCCCTTTTCCCAATGGGGACTTGAACTCATAGGTAAGATACACCCTCCATCATCCAATGGCCATAAATTCATCATAACCACCGCTGAATACTTCACTAAATGGATTGAAGCTATTCCCATGACCTACATAATTGACACACAAATATCCAAGTTTATCCTAAACTATATCATTTTTCGGTATGGTGTACCCCAATCCATTATCATAGATAATGGCCACCCATTCAAAAACCAAGACGTACACAATCTATGTGAAGAGTTCCATATCAAACATTATTTTTCCACCCCATATTACCCACAAGGTAATGGCCTAGCCAAGGCATCTAATAAAAGCATTGTAAGAATCCTAAAAAGATTTTCAATGACACTGGTCGTGACTGGCACCTACAGCTAAATCCTGCCTTATGGGAATATTGCACAAGCATTCGTACTCCCACTCGCGCCACTCCATACTCCCTAGTATTCAGATCTAAAGCTATCTTACCTATTGAGGTTGAAATTCCTTCTCTAAGGGTGTCCTTGAAAGGCCACATTGACGATAAAGAATAGCATGTATCCAGATTACAAGAGTTGGAATTACTAGATGGACAAAGATAGAAAGCACTAGACCATTTGCAAGCATATCAGAATCATCTTCGTCGTAGCTATAATAGGAAAGTTATAAATATACACTTTGACATTGGTGACTTGGTTTTAATGGAGAATCCCAAGAATCAAGTTGAACGAGAAAAGCCAGGTAAGTTTGAACCTAACTGGTTAGGGCCCTATATAGTCACAAAAGCTTTTGTATCGGGAGCGTACCAACTCTCTACCCCTGAAGGAGAGCCATTTTTGTCACCAATCGACAACCATCATCTGAAGAGGTTCTATATGTAGCTTCTGAGAGTCTTTGTCTTAATCGAGAAAATACAAAAAAAATGGAAAAACAAAAAAATGGTTACCTTGATGAAAACCTGGTACACAGGCATCTTTGTAACACCAAAAAATTTGGAAAATCAACAAAATAGTAAAGAGAAATAATCCATCCAATAGTGAAAACCACTTCGGTGGTGCTATGGATAAGTACCATGGTGAAAACCTGGCAAACAGGCGCCATGTGTAGTCAAACTCGCTCTTTCGTCTACCATCATTCCAATCAAACTTTTTCACCATCCCTCATAATAAATGGTTGTCCTATCCATTGCTTGGAATGATTGACATCAACTCCATTCCATCACATTCCCCACTCCATCTCGCAAGTCTTATTCTCGACTGGGGGAAAATTCTTGTTCCATACCATGAGCAACTTGTGCATAGCATTACACCATCGAAAAATATCCTGAAAAAATTCAAAAATAGTAGAAAAACTTCAAAAAGTCAAAAAATAAAAACATGTCAGAAAATCCCAAAAACAAAGTCAAGTCAGTCATGTTAAGTCAGTTGTAGACATAGTCAAACTATGTTACCTCTATGACTGGACATAGGCAAGGCCATCAATCGATGTGCTCCCGAGGCATTAGGTTTGTTTGTCTAGGTTTGTCATGTATCACACACATTAAAAATCATGACTCTTTGTACATTCAAAGTCATTGGTCATGTCGAACTACAAGGTCTCTGTGTGTACAACGTAGGCAAGGCTAATCAATTGATGAGCCCCTGAGACCGCACTAGGTCAATCCAATAGGGTTTATCACATTCACTATCACACACATTGCATATCATCAACTTAAGTACATATTTTCAGTTAGTTATGTCAGTTAAAGTTTGGTCGAACTACGAGGTCTCTGTGTGTACAACATAGGCAAGTCTAATCAATTGACAAGCCCTTGAGGCCACATTAGGTAAGTCCTTTAGGGTATATCATCTCAAGTCATATACTATCAACACACACACACTCAAATCAGTCAAGGAATGAAAACAAGTCATGCATCAACAAGGAAAAATCTTAAAACTGTCATCAAGTAAAAATCAAACACATTATTAGAGTGATAAACTTATGTCTTAAGCAAGATATGTCTTTCTTATCAACGAACATCATCAAATTTTCATAGCCTCATGTAGGTTTTCACATCAACATCATCAGGCTCCAACGTCTTATATGGCATGTGTCTTTTTGAAACCAGGCTTTGTCATGCCTTACATAGATAGTCACCAAGTCAAAACTAGACTCAACTTCTTATGCGGTATGTGTCATCCCTCACATTACGCTGTGTCAAACATCAAACAATCCCACAAGATCAAGTTTTGGTGAATACTTTTATTTGGCTTTATGAATTTATATCTTATTTTGTCTTATCTTTTTATCAATTTTTGAATAAGTCTGGTTACTAGCTTTCTCAAGGATGTCCTTGAAGGATTTAGAGAAGAAAGGATGTCTCAGGACTCTTTTTCTTTGGCTACTATCTATCAACTATCTTTTAAACTTTGGATTTTGAGTCATGTTACTGGTTTCCTCAAGGATTTTCTATCAAGGATTTAGAGGAGCAATGATGTCTCATGACCCATCTTTTAGTTGTTTTTTGTCTATGGTTTTTCAAGACAAAATGATGGGCAATCTTGTCCTTAGTATGAGTTAACACACTCCTTGTCTACGACTGTCTATTTTTCATAGATGGATGAATTTGTAAACTATGGTCTATTTCATATAATGGTGTGTACTATCCATTTGTGTTAGTCTTTCCCAATGATGATAAAAATGCAAGCTTAGCATATATGGAAAAATATCGAAGATCATATGTTTTTTTTTCAATCAACCTTCGTTGTTTCTTACTAATATTCTGAAATCATCTGTGCTAACATTTCTCTTTTTCGACATAATGATAGAGTCCTATGACACAACAAAAAAATTAGATAATCTGCATATGCATACATTCTACAAGCATTATGTAAACAATGTCGTATGTCTATATATAGTACATCATATAGATAGGAACATTAGAAATCTTCATTGCATATCTATGAAATCATGGCATAATAGACATTCAATCATCATAAGATACATAATGGAAACATTACATGTATATAGCCATCTCATGTAGAGAGAATTATAATTATAACATGGCATCTCATTATCATAAAGTACATTACATCCATCATCATATAGAATCATCATTACATCATAGACTACATAAACACATCATAATATAGAAACAATGCATCACCATAAAATAAAATTGAATATCATATAGAAGCTACCAAAAATCATATATATATCGCTCAAAATAACATGTCACAGTACAATGTCAGAATGTATCCATAAATAAAAATGAGCTCGCAGGCTCTCTGATCAAAATAAAATGTCCACAAATATAAAGTGTCAACATGTCCCACTACCGCTACTGTCATGTGGTGAAGGTGGAGGGAACTGCCTTAGAGGTACTCTCTGTGAGGTGGAAGGCCTGTCATATAGACCTGATCTCAGTGGTCCTACCACACCCTTTGTGCTCTGAGTCCTAGTTTAATTCTTGCCCTGTGATCTATAACTGTGAACCTCTAAAAATCTAGGAGCTCATCTCTCTACTGGCACCACTTACTCATACAGATCTCTATAATATGACGCTCTCTCAACTGATCTGACTAGCTCACGAGCAAAACCATCAGATGAGGTGCCACTGGAAATGTGTCTGACCTCTATGAATTGCTGCTCTATCTCCTATCTTTGGGCTACTCCCTGGTCCCTCTCCATAAGAGTAGTATCTCTCTGCATAAAAGAACTATCTCTCTCTATCCGCAAGGCATCCATCTCTACTGTAAAAAATCTTAGCCTCTCCTCCAAAGCCTCCCTGTCACTATATCTAGGGCATCATCATCCCATCTCCCCTCTACAATCCGATCCCAGAGCTCTCTCGCCTGCTCCTCCATGGGTGCCTCCTCCTCAACATCATCCTCCCCATAACCTGCCAGAATACCAAGAGGATCAATATCCATATCAACCTCCTCCTCCTCTGTAAGGTCCTCTCTACCAATCTCTACTTCTGCATGCTCACCTCCAACTCGTGCCTTTGCTCCACCTCTAAGGACCAACATAGGTACATCCTTAGACTCAGCCTCTTGGATAGGTGATAATCCCCCTATGCGACCACCTCTTTGTCCCTGTTGTCCTTGTCTACCACCACCACCTCTTCCATCATCACCACCACCCCTACCACCACCTCTACCTCTGCGCCGCCCTCTTGGCCCTGTACCTCATCTCTCTATTGGTACTAGCTAATCCGGATCTGTGTATTGAATAGGATGATGCTCTGCCCACTAGGTGTCATATGAAGTTGTAGTTCCTAGATCTACTGGTCCACCTCTCCATCCCCAATGTAAAGGTTGTAAAGCTTGAATCTCTGCCTCTTCAGTAGCCACTAGTATCATAGGCTCCTAGTAAGGAACCTCTCTGGATGATTGAGAAAACTCTACTCTCCCTCTAGGCTCATCCTAAACCCCTCCAAACTATCTCAATACATGATCTAGAAGGTGTCTCTCAATGATATGTACACTCAAAATAGTCCTACCAATCAAGTACTATGTTTTCCAATAGTAGGTCAAATGCATGTCCTTATTTGACCATCTCTCGCAATCCATGTATGGCCTCCACGTGAATTGAACCAGTGTGTCTAGTGCATGTCTCCAATAGCCTATGTCTCTTACATGACTCTGAGTGATGTTTCCCGTATACCAGAAGACATACAGAGATCTCGCCTCTTGCTTTGTAGTAACAGGAGGATGAAATACAACAATACTCTCCCATGCCCAAACCATGAGAAGAGTGTTACCACAGTTCATAGACTGTGCATCTCTGTAGACTATATCATGTAAATGAAAGTATAGCATGCCTAACATATAGGGGCCCCAGGAATACACAACCTCTCTCTCTAACATCCCGATAAGCATCTCTCCCCACCCGACAGGAAATTCATGACCCCGTCGGTCAGGAAGAACTATCCCTCCAATCAATGTACATAAAATACAATCTATACGCTCGTACCTATCCACTAGAACCTACCATCTAATCTCATAGTGCTCTATCCCTAATATCCTAATGTAATCATCAACATAGAACCTGGCAATCTTGTTGTACCCGTGTTGTGTATCATACGTAACCCTCTCTCCTCTAATAGGTAGATGAAGGATCCTATAAAAATCCTCTAAATTTATAGTTGCCTCACCAGTCGACAAATGAAACGATGAAGTCTCAGAATGCCATCACTCACATAAAGAAATCAACATGCCTCTATTTTCCTAAATCGTGGGCATGGTCAGTACATGATGTAGTCCCAGTCTCCATAGTAATCATGTATCCATGCTAACCAATCACTCTCTTAGCTCAAATGTATTGGGTCGTGTCTCCTGGGTAAAGATGAGATCTAAAATAACCTACAAATGCATTTCCACCATGATGTCAAATGTCAATTTTTTCAACTTTTTATCAGAATTTTTTTAAAAAAATTTGACAACCAAATGCGGCTCACTATAGCACGTGTGGTGCATTTCTACAAATGCATTGCAGAACAAATCATTTGCATCACACATTTCATATGCGTTGCAAAAATCACTCAAATTCACACCCAAGCAAATGCATTTCAACAATTTTATATGTGATGCAAATCTATCTACCTACCTATATGCATATGTGTTTCGAAGTAACACATGCATTTCATTGTCCTACATGCGCCTATCTAAAACACAAATGCAATGCAGCATGCCAAATACAGTGCATTTAAATTCATTTGCGTTGAATTCCTAATTGACTTAAATGAGCCTAGACATCTTTTTGCAAATTCATCATTCCACAAGCAGATGCATTGTGCACGAACGCATATGCATCAAATGTGAAAGATCGCATGTGCAAAATAATTTTTAAGTGCCTAAAACTATGTGCAAAATGAAATTTCAAAAGCTCGTTTTAGGGTACATACCAGGGGTCCTGTGTCGGTTGGCCATCTGAATATCTGGATCTGATATCTGTGATGCATAGCGTAGGGAACTGAAGACATCTTCGTCTAATACTCAGAGCAAACTTCTCAATTCTTCAACTCTTCCAAGTGCAAATGAATTGGTTTTCAACCTAATTTCTATTTATACCTAGGGTTTGGGTGGAATTTCTTCTTACCTTGTCTATTGGCCGCTTAAAATTCCAACTTCTATTGACCCGTACATGTCCATAACACTTCCAATTTCAATTATGTCAACTCCATAGCATTTCTAACCATCAAATTGACTTATCGGGAATATTTCTTGATTTTTTTAAAAAAAATTCAAAAATTTGGCAATATTCCTGAGGGGGCATATGCTAACCTATTTCATACTGGGGCATGATTGGGGCATATATTCTTGACACAACGCTGAAACGACATTATATCAAAGCGGGGCAAACTATAGACACCGAAAATTGGTCTAGGCCTGAGTACCACTTTCGACATAATTCTCTAATTTCCATGGTCATGATTAAATAATGTTTATTATTTGATTACCTTTCTAAACACATATTTCCTCTATTAATTAAATAACCTTTTAATTATTTAATTAATCAACTTTGATTAATTAAATAAATCGTATTTATTTAATTATGTTGCTAACTAATTAATTATTCTTCTTAATTAAATAATTTATTATTTAATTACCCCTTTGTCATATTTCGAATATAATTAAATATTTATTATTTAATTATTCAATTAATCCTTTGCAACAGTCAATTAAATAAATTACATTATTTATTTATTTCATTCATTTTAATTTCGAATGTTGAATTAAATTAACATTTAATTCATAATTAATTGTTTTTGTTGCATTCTTCTGTCGTCCAGTTATCTAATTATTCACTCACCTTCTGACTCGAGATCTATTTTAAATCTGCCAGTTATCTTCGGATTCGATATTTGATCATCTCTACGAGAGGACTCTCTATCACAACCAGTCAGTTAACTAGTTCTAACTCATATGCATGAATGTGTTTATTAATTAAATATCTTTATTTAAATAATTAATTCATGTGTGCATTCAAACAGATTATTCTTCGAGTTCTAACTTTGTCTTTTTCATTCAAAGTCTATTTCTTCTATTTTTCGAAGAATCTCAATTGAATATTAAATTGTTTATTTAATCTGGAACTCGTGTTCTTTCTATTTTCGAACAGTCTTGACACAAGATTAAGTTATTGTTCTAATTTAATCTTTATCCTACAGAATTTCCTAACTCACGTTCTAACTAACACAAAACTCACATCGCATGGAATTCATCAATCTCGATCGTTGATCTGTCTTTCAAATCTGAGCTGATCGTTCGAAAACCAAAAATCTATAAATTGACTTGTCATTATCATTATTCCTCCTCCCAAAATCAATACTTTTTAGAAGAACCTATTATCTTTGATATTTTTCTGAGACAATACATCAAGGTTATGCTTTCATCATTATTGAAAATCTGAGGGGCGAAATACTAAGACAAAAAAATGGAGAAGGATAATCAAGATAATTCAAAGAAGTGGATGCATATTCGGTGAGACTGTTCTAGTTATAGTTTTAATTTTTTTTTTCATTTTTACTCATTCTTAGTTGTTTGATTTTAGATTAATATTTGTTAGATTAGATTTAACACGTCTATCTATGCAGATTTCCATTTATTGTAGGTCTACAACAACTTTCAAAGCTTGAGGTTCTGACATGAGTCCTTTATCTTTACTTTGATTACACAACAAAGTTGTATCTGTTTATGGTCTTTTTTCCTCTCTTTTCAATGCTTCTCAAAGCAATTTCTATTTCTCGAGAATAGAAATAACATCCCATAGGGACACATTGGTAGGTGCCTTCTTCAGCTACTCTACCATGTTGAGCACTCCGACTAGTGAAACCTTGGGCTTAAACAATGAAATATCCCTCAACTTTGGAGGAAAATAGTTTTTTGTAAATGAGTTTGGCATCTTATCCAATTCCTTTATGGGAAATAGTGGAATTAGTTTCTACTAAGTTGGTCAACCAATAGGCTGCAGGAGCTATTTTTCCTATAGTGGTGGTTGGCGTGGCTGAGGATGAGGAAAAAATTGTGGCACATACTCTCATGTGAGCCTTCTCTTGGACCTTGTGTTGTAGTCCAATTGAACCTATGGTGCACTGGTCGTCAAAGCTTCATTTGTGAATACTGCATCCTCTTCCTCCATCCAAGAAAATAACACTTGATCGGGTGTAATATCCATCACTTTCTTCAAGGAAATTCCTTACATTTGTGCCATAAAGTGGGAATTTTCCATTTTGGAGGACTAATATCCTTCTGTATTTTTAAGCACACCATTTTTTATTTTCTTTTCTATCCTTTGTTGCATATTTCTCTTTGGGCAATTTTGGGGCATATGAATATCGTTGCATGGGAAGCACCATACGTTTTCATCTTCTGCTAGGTTGTTCTGACCTAGAATTAACTCTTTGATTTGGCTATCTTTGACCATCTGCAATGGCATGGTGACTAAAACTATCTGGTTTGCGCATTCTGCTTGTTGATCTCCTCGACTTGAGGGTCCTTGGTATGTGTTTTTCTATAGGGTGGCCTTTCTCCCTAATAGGTCTAAGTTGCTTTCTTTAGAGGGGCTGTATGTTGCCACTTCATGAGAACTAACTCATTAGCAAAGGATCGCATGAGGCTCTTCATATCAATGATGTTCATTGTTAGAAAGGAAGAACCCAACGTGCTTAACTATGTGGTGGGGTACATGTACATGGATTGCGATGGACCCAAAACCATCACTTGAGTAGCGAAAGAGCTCGAAGCAGCTTCCTTGTGAGGCCCACCTAAATTTTTTATAAATACAAGCATCAGAGATCATGGTGGAAGCTTCTTGACATCAATTAAACTATTCTCTGTGTGTACCACCAACTCGTATGTGTCAGGTAAGATATCTCCTCCAATAAAGGTTATCATCACCATAATATATGAATTGATAGCCTTTAGGTAGAACATGAATGCCATTGCAACTTGAGGTCGGGTAGTCATAGGGATCCTCTGCTAGGTTTTGTTAAACTTGGTGTTGAAGTCACTCATGGCTTCTTATTAAGCTCTTTTGATGATAATTAATTGATGTAATAGTGAAGAATGATCTACTTTCTCTAAAAATCATTCAAACAAATTTTCTCCTAGTTGATCCCATGAGCTAATAGATCTAGAATTCAAAGATCAATACCAATCTTGAGCCTTCCCTTTGAAGGAGGCCACCAATAGTCTCAAAGCAATGTTTTCCTCTACTATATTGTGCACCCTACATACCTTTGCTATGCCTTGGAGGTGTTCAGAATGGATTTTGAAATCCTCCCTAGAAGATTTCAGAATAACCTTGATGGCATTAGCAGGTATGATGGGCCAAACATCTGGGGGAGTAGGTGGTTATAGTGGACTACCACTATCCCATTATGAAATTTCTAGGAGTGGGAGAGGGTACATGGGCCATGGAGAAAATATTCCTATGAATAGGATAAACTAGTATTATTATCTGGAAAATTTGGCCTCTAGGCGGAGTAGATAAGGCTCTAAATTTTGGGCTCTTACTCCTCACTCTACTGATTTTTACAGGCGATACAAAACTTGTAAGTCTCCTTCCCCTAAGTACCAAAGAGGGTAACTGGGGGTACTAGAAATGGCCCTTTGAAGATGCTCTTGTTTGGAATCTGGCCACGAAACTTCTAGTTTCTTTCATTGGCCTGATTTAAGAAATATTTTGGACTTCTAATCATACGTTCAAAAACATTAGGTCCCATCGGGCATGCTAAAAAAAGAACTATTGATCATCAAATCTTGCGCATCTCTGAAATCCTTATGGGAAATTCAACGAGTGCGGGACCAATCTGCGCCTCACTGAATACCTCCAATTTTTTTATAGAAAGTCATCTCTTCTCTGAGTTTGGGAGAAAAGGGTAGAAATAAATGTAAACATAAAACATGAAAAGTGGTGATGCACCAATGCTTTTACAACATTTCAAAACCCAAGTTCTTTTCTATGAATTATATATTAGATATAGAATTCCACAACCCCTCATTGTTGGGAAGAGAACAAACAATAGAGGCTAGATACAAGCACAGTGTAGTCATTCAAATCTACCTACAATAAGTGTTTGTTAAAATACAATCAAGCATAGAAGTTCCAAGAGTTAATAGAATAAATTCAAAATATACATAAACTCTTCCTCTTAATACAACATAGTAAGAAGAAATAATAACCTTTAAAGAAAATAGAGAAGTCAAATGACATAATCTAATTTATATAGGCTATCACTTTGTCATATAAGCCTACAACATGGAAACCAAACAATAAAATTATTCAGATTAAGCTAGACACAGTGTTCTATTCTAAACAAAGATATAATGAAGGAAACATTGATAGAGGCCATATCATGCAAAATTTCAAATATTTCTCTGAAATAGTTTGTACTTCAAATATGAAATAAACTTTAAAACAAAGGCTAGATTCCAATCCGACAATAGTTTGAGTTAAAATAGATATAATATGCCAAAGTGAAGCAATGTTCTACAAAATTTAATGAGAATATTTCCTATAACTATGAAAACTAAAGAACTTCTTTCTGAAAGGGAAAACTTCAGAAATCCTTCTCTTTTGTTTCCACCTCAAATTTATAGCTGAAAGGAGAGGGAAATGCCACCCCAACCCAAAAGTAATTTCTACCAGATGTTTGCAGTTGATAGCTCACAATCTGATCGCAGATCTCTAATTAGGTCATAGTAATATTCACTCATCAATTCTCAACTATTTTATTAATCTCCCTCGGATATTTTAGCAATATTTCCCTCCATAAACGTTCGGATCCTAAAAAATGGTTTAGCAAAAAGTCTTGCTAACCAATCATGTGGCTTGGCAGCACCGACTCAAATCATTCTCCTAAAAACCAAAAAAAATGTACTCTCCAACAAAATCCAAAGAGAAAGGTCATTAAAGCACAACTTCTTCACAGTGAAGAGATGGCATGTCAAGCGAGCGGGTATTCTTAGATTTGTGAAAAATCGTTGTTGAGAAATTCTCTGCCGAGATAACACATGGCTCGAATTTCTCCCAAAAGGAAAGTGATTAAAAAAATGTGAATAGACACCATGTGGTGCATTATGCACCTTTCATAACTAAATTTTCTTCTATGCATGGATCCTCCCAAAGCCAAAACTCATAAAGTGGAAAATCAAAAGACTGATGCAAAAAAAATTTCACAGGACTCATTCGCCACCTTTGGTGAATGAGTCCCATGTGGCCCAATATTAAAATTAATTCAATTTTTGGTGGGATTTTAACTTCCTAGATCTAATGTCGGCTTGTAGTGTTGTAGTTTTGAGAATTCTTACATAATTCGGTATAAATACAATTTTCTTTCACTCATTTTCACCCCAAGCATTCGAGTATTCATCCTTATAGAAAGTTTGAGTTTACAAGAGAATTCAAGATAATTCAAGGGAATATTATCAAGAATTTTTGAAAATCATTTGAGCATCAAGCATCATGTTTGTTTTGGAGCTAACAATTATGATGTAGATTTTTATGGTTCAATCTAGCATTTCATTTAAGATCTATCATATTCAAACAAGAGTCAAGATATATATCCATTGGAGCCATTTCATACATGTTTGTAGCACTTCATTGCTAAGGCTTGGTGAGTTGCAACATCATATTTTTTTCATTTATTATTCTCCTTTCTTATTTCATTCTATTTCAAGGTTTGATTACCAAAATGGGGTTTGACCAAGGAAAACCCCTATCCACTCACAAAAAAAAAAATCCCCCTCTCTTTAGTGTGTGATTTGTAGGTTTATATTGAAGAAACATTGAAGAGAAATATTGGAGAAAAGTTTTCAAAGTGCATAAAGTTGTTAAAATTATCATTAAGCATTGGAGAACATTGGAGAGCACCTATAGGTTGATTTATAGAGATTTAGATCTTGAATTATGAAGAAGTAGATTGAGAAGACTAAGAAGAGAAGATTTAGATCTTGAAGATCTAGAAAATTCTTATTGGACTAATTCACCACTTCTAGCAAATGAGTCCCAGTTTTGGTCAAAAATTAGATTTTTTGTAAATTCAAATACCCATTTGGCAAATTCCTGTTCTTGCAAAGAAACCCAAATTTTGGACTTATTCGCCCAGCTTGGTGAATGAATCCCACTCAAAATTAAAATTAAAATTTCCAGCATTTCAATTCTCCATTCAACCATCTTCATATTTCCAATTGTAAACATTCCATTCTAATGTTTTTTGTGTTGTTTCTGTAGTGTCAAAAAATGTCATTAGGGCCATTTTCACAATTGTTTGGGCCCTCCTTGTTGAATTGAGCTTAATGATGCCTTGATTTAGTATTGTATTGTGGTTGAAACATTCAAATTAGGTATTTGGCCCATGTGAACTAATGATTTTAAATGGTACCTTGCTAAAGTGTTCTGAAGTGTTGTAACTCGCTTTCACACTTTTATTAACTACTAAACCTAATTGACCTCATTTTAACCTTAATATTGCCTTATTTTTAAGTGTTGTGAAGTGTTATAACACACTTTCATGCTTTTCTAGTCTTTTCATTAATAATTGGTCTTTCTTATGCTTTACTTGGCCCTATATTGCATCCACAAGCCTTATTTATTGTATCTTTTCGAGGATAATCCCAACACCAATCATTAGTCAATCATAATTCATGTGTGTAAGGCTTGAATGGCCCTAATTTAGTGATCTGGGACTCATTCACCACCTTGGATGAATGAGTCCCACCTATATTTTTGGGTCCCAAGCCTAGTTTCATACCTTTCTAAGCATTTTTAAAAATGGTCCCAAAAATTATGCCTAATGCGACTCATTTTCCACCTTGAGCGAATGAGTCCTATTTGGTCCAAAATAAAAATTAATTCAAATATTTGGTAGATTTTATTCTTCTAGATGTGATTTCAGCTTGTAGTGTTGCAATTTAGGGAGTTCTTTCATAATTAAGTATAAATACAAATTTCTTTCATTGATTTTTCACCTAGCAAGTTGAAAGAGAATTCTCATAGAAATTTTGAGTTCACAAGTGTTTACAAGTGCATTCAATAGAAATCAAGGGTAGATTATCAATCATTTTAGAGTAGAATTCAAGCATCAATTATCATGTCAAGGATTTCATGCATCATGTTTGTTTTTGAGCTAACAATTGTGATGTAAGATTTTGTGATTGAAGAAAGCATTTCATTCAAGATATATCCAATTCAAGAAAGAACCAAGATCTAAATCCATTGGATCCATCTCATACATGTTTGCAACATATTATTTCTAGTGTTTTGTGATTTTTAACATCACATTTTGTTCATTCATCATTCTCCATTAATATTATTTAAAGGTTTGATTACGAATAAAGGGGTTTGACCAAGGGAAACCCCTATCCACTAACCCAAAAAAAAATTTCCATATCCTTTGTGTGTTATTTGTATGTCTAAGTGGTATATTTCCTAAGGAGAAATCTAGGAGAAAGGTTGTCAAATCATTCAAATTTTTCAAAGTTGTCATCAAGTTTTGAAGAGAATTGGAGAAGAGCTACAGGTTGTAAATTAGGGTTTCAGATCCAAAAATCAGCCAGCAAGGATAAAGCATACAAAGAAGAGTAGGATCAGACTTTGAAGCTTCAAAAAATCCTAACTAGACTAATTTTCCACTTCTAGTGAATGAGTCCCAGTTTCAATCAAAATTTATACTTTTGCAAATTCAGATTCCCATTTGACAGATTCCTATTCTTGCACAAAAACCCAATTTTTGGACTGATTTACTTATCTTGGTTAGTGATTCCCACTCAAAATTAATGGCATAATTTTTGGTATTTCAAACCTCCTTCCAATAATTTCTAGATTTCCAGGTGAATACCTTCTATCTTGCATCTTTATGTTATGCTTTACTTACATTTCTAGTTCATTTAAATAAAGTTTACATCATATTAGGGTTTTTCATTTCATTGTCTTTTCCAAGTCTAAAGTTGGTGATGAACCCCTTATTACCTTATATTCATCACCTATAATAGCCCTCTTGCATGATATCTTTCTCCTTTGCATGGAGATCTCAAGGGTTTGTTCTTGATTGTAAGTGAAAATTTTCGTTCTAGGTCCTAAACCCTAGAAGAAATCCCATATTTCCCACCTTTTATTTTGGTGAGTTTGCATTTAGAGCATCATAATTATTATTTGGAGTGCATTTTCATCCTATATTTGGCTTGCATTAACATTACATTAGGGTTTGCATTAGTTAATTGACATTCTAGGGCTTCTAATTTTGCATTAGTGAAAGCTCATATAGTTTGCATTTTTTCATCTAATTTCACTACAAATCAAACAAAATCTATATTTTCATCCAAGATATAGATCATAAAACATAAAAAGCATAAAATTCAATTAAGAATTTCTAGAATATTTGAAAAAAATCCCTACTAGGACTCATTCTCCACCTTGGGCGAATCAGTTCCTTCACAAATTCTAAATTGCATTTTCTTGCATTTAAAGTTCTCTTTCTAAGTTTCTATTTTTTATAGCTTTCAGTTTCAATTTCTAGAATCTCTGGTATAGTCATTTCATTGTTCTTAGCCTATATTGCATTTGGATTCAAATTTCATTTAGTGGCCCTTGTATGAGTATTTGGTGTCCTATTGCTAATACTGTAGTAAGATAAAGTTTGAGACTCATGTCATCTCGCGATATCACAATAATTGTGGATCTTGGGTTGTCTAGCTCTTTCACTCCTAGTATTACTATTATACTAGGTATGGACCATACCCTTGACAACTCTTTACCTTCAAGAAGTGTGATGCAAGATTAAACAAGGAATGATAATGTCCTGCAAGAAAACATAATTCACATTCATGAAGTCTTGGAAAACCTACAACATCAAGTGCAACATGACAAAATTTTAACTACTACCATCCCTACTATAGACAACGTTCACTACATGCTTGAAAGTGAACATGGACTTGACCTTGTGAAAAACATAGTTCAAATATGTGGAAAACACCTCACCTAAACCACTAGTTATCCTTTACCTACAAGCAATGTCACAAGCCAAGGAGGAACTCAAATTCCTCCTCCCACAACAATTGCCTCAATACCTACCTATACCAATCCACAAGTCACAACAACAATGCAACCGACTAGTAATGTGATTCCTTCCTTGGGAATTTATGCTAACATCCCTAGTTCCTTTGTGGTATTGCATGTCATATCTCCTACTAGTACCATACCACCTATAAACATTACATTGACCTGTCCCTTGAACACATACACCCCTTCACCTTCTTCACATCCATCTCATAACACAAACAATGACCCTCTCATAAATCAAATTTTACAAATAGTTTCATCCCTTCAAAAGAAATTTTCCACCATTAACCAAAATCAAAATGGCCCACCTACATATTATGTCAAAACTATCCCATTTTTCTCAGAGATATTGCAAGCACTGATGCCACAAGGTGTAGAGGTGCCTAGATTCAAGAAATATGGAGGAAGGGGAGATTATTCTAACCATCTTAATGCTTATACTACCTTATGTAGTGATTTTGTCCTTGATGATAAAATTTTGGCTAAGCTTTTTCCTAGGTCATTGAAAGATACTACCTTGGAATGGTTTTCTTCTTTATTGAACAACTCAATTTGTTCATTCAATGAACTTGTTGAGGCCTTTTTAAATCATTTCCAAGTGCACATGAGTCCTAAGATGACCTTGGCCAATTTGATGAGATTTAAGCGAAAATAAGAAGAAAACATAACTTATTTTATCTCATGATATCAATCACTTTATTCCCAAATTGATGTCAAGGTCCTTGACCCTCATCTCAAAAATATGCTCATAAAAAATTTGCAATGCAAGATTCAAGATAAGTTCACCATGATGAAATTTTTGTCCTTCATGCACTTTTATATTGACCTTTGTGATTATCAAAATTTGATTAGTAGTCAAGAAACAAAATCCACTTCTAGCCAAACTGAGAAATCTGAATCCATAAACCAAAACAATTCCCAACCTTTTAGAGAAAAGAATAAAGGGTTCCTTCAATTTAATCCCCCTCAACAAACAAATTTGAATCTCAATAACCAAGTAGCTGATGTTAAAGTCATGATACCCTTTAGCTATGGGGAACCAAAAAGACAATCCACTCCCTTACCCAATACCCTTCATAATACAATGTCCCTTTTAGACACCAAATGATTACCTTTCCTCCTATCAAAATAGTCGATCCTAATAAACATTTACCCCTAAGCTTTAGATCAAATGCTTATTGTCACTATCACTTACAAAATGGACATGACACAAAATATTGTAAGCATCTTAAACATCTTATGCAAGACCTCATCAATTTCGATTGTCTTTCTATTGGAGGTGTTAGTCATCAAGGAAATAAGTTCTTTGCCCCTCCTAACTAAAACTTAAAAAATATTTACCAACCCCAATGCCAAAACATACTATTTCTTTTTTCAAAGCTAGTGAAACTACTAAGACTAATGTAATGAATGTTGACACAGACGATGAGAACACATATACAACTCAACAAAGTCCTATGGATACTCATCAAAAAGAATAAAATAATTTCGATGGTTTGGTTGCATTGGTTGAAACTCAACATCATAAGGGCTGACCTAAAATACCTCTTGATATTGCTTTCTCACAAATGAAATACTTAAACATGCACATGATGGTCCTCTTTACATAGTTGGCCATATCTATGATAAGCCCACTAATGGGACATTAATAGATCCTGCCTGTGGAGAGAATGTGATCACCGAGGAATTCTTACTTCTACATGAGCTCTATTAAGATAGATGATAAATCAAAAGCATGGATCGAGAAACACAATGGTTTTTATTTCCTTACGATGGGATCAATCATCTTACCATTGAAAATAGGATTGAAAAAATTATACATCTCATTCTCCATCATCCTAAATCAAACCAATTTTATGTGAATCTCGACTATCCATAGATTCACTCCATGAATGAAGTCCCTTCAGTCATACATAAATTCTTAAAGTTTCCTTTTGACAATGAAATATTCATTTTCCACCATAGTGGCTTTAACCCTTTTTGCTCAAAAGGAAACTTTTCCTTATATTTATTTTGGCCCGAGCCTATGGAGCATATAAAACCACAAGAAGACTTCTTTTTATTTTCTTATCAAAATTTAAAGGAAAAGAAGATAGCAAAACTATCCCTCTAAAACATGTCCCCACCCACCACCGAGCCTACCATCCTAGATGAAACCATGATTGAGCCTAAATAAATTCCAAACAAACAAGACCAACCTAAGAAAAACCCTTCACCTACCTCTTAAAAAATACTAAGAGACACTTAAAACAACCTCATCACACCTCCTATAAGAAAACAAGTTTATAAATTCAAAGGGAAAGTACATGAACAACCTCTCATTGTCCCTTCCGTTCCTCCCCTTAAGGAAGAAAAGAAACCTATGGTTGACCAACCTTCTCCTACACAACAACAGCTTGAAAGTTGAACTAAGAGAAACAAAGGTGCTAGAGAGCATAGGCATAGACATTGTGCCCTTTCTTGTAGGTTACATGAAGAATTAAACAAAGAAAATCAAAATCCAAAGTTGACTAAAGAAATGCATGACCAGCCTCCCCTTAACCAAAACAAAACAATCCAATATAGTTCAACAAGATTTAAAATATTTCATGGAAATTATCATTCAACCTCCTGTTGTAATTAACTTAGATGATGACAAGGAAGTTGCTCAATTTGATGAAGAGGTGCATAATGAATTGAATACATTATTTTCCTCTTTCATGAGATTGAATGACAATTATCCTAGAAAGAATGTTGTAATTTTTTGTGACCCTAGTTTGGCACTAGATATTGTCCCTTTGGCTAGTTTTCCACATTTGGTATACAATGAACATGATTGGGATGCATACAATCTACTCATTGGTTGACTCACATGTGCCTTACCAGTCTTTTTCATTATTATTTTTTTATCTTATTTTGTGTGATTGCATGTGTGTATTGTGATCCCCCATACCATTCTCTCTCTTTGTGAAATTACTCTATTTGTACCTTCATTCTTCTCTATGTCATCAATCTTTTACTTTTTACTTTTTATCTTTTCATTTATCTTATGTTTTCCTTTTTGGGATGACATAAGGTGTCAAGATATTCATGTCTCTTCCATGTTGACACAAAAGGCTTTTCCTTTTCTTTTTCTTTATCTCATGTTTTCCTTTTGGGGATGACGCAAGGCATTGAGACATTCATGTCTCTTCCATGTTGAACCAAAAGGATTTTCTTTGTTTTCGGTCTCTTTGTGTCATTCTTCCAGTTCTTTGTGTATTTGGGGAATGATGACCATTTCAATCTCTCTTAAAAATATTGCAGCAAGAACTTACTGACCCCAAATCCATAGATCCCTTATGTGTTTTGTGTTTTTATTTTGGGGGAAACCCCTCTCTTTTCTTTTGCATGATGTAGCATTACATGGAAACATATGACTTGGCATAGGGCTTTCCAGGTTAGCTCTCCTATCTTCTTTCTTAGCATTTATCATTTTCTACTTCAAATTAATTTCTCATAGCATGGTGTTTAGCAATTTATTTAAATTGGGGGAATAGATTGACATTATTCTTTTGCATTTTTTATTTTTCATGGTTCATGGTGTAGTCTTCTTACTTTATACAATGTGTCTTTTTATTTTTGGATGACATTGGGTATGGTGTGCTTCAAGTTCCTGATCTCTCTTAGCATACTACATTCCTCTTAGTGGCTTGATGCAACACACTACATCCCCTAAGTTGTGAATCTTATATTATTTGATTGGTCCTCTCTTGGAGACATTAGGCACAATGTTCCCTAAGTTAAGGACCTTGCATGAACTAAGCAAGACTCCTCTGAACATTCTCTATTTTACATTGTGTATTTGCAGTTATATGGCCACCTTGCATAACACAACTTGCAAGCCTATAGAGGGATCATTTTTTGCTTGTCTCATGAAGCTCAAAAACCATTTTTGTCTGGCACCTTATTAAAGTTATCAAGAGGTATAAATTTGGTATGGTTTGAGTGGGAAGCCCAATCGAGGCATGAATTTCCCTATATCTACTCACGTGTGAGTGTGATTACATATTGATAGTGTGTGTATGTGTCTCACCAATTTTTGATCCTCACCCAATGAACAACCAAGAGTTGAGTTACCTCAAAGTGAGTATGCATTTTTTGGAAAAAACATCTTATATTTGATCCACATCACAATGGAAAATCGGTTGAAGCTTGATCCAACTATTTTATCTCTTAACTTTTCTCTTTTTCATCTTTGAGTGTGTATGCTTATGTTTTTTTCTTTCTCTTCGTCATTCTCATGTGTTTTATTTTCTACCTATGTTGGTTTTCATGGGATCTTGATCACCCCTCTTGATCACTATCATCCCATCTTGCTGCCATTGGTTCACTTGGACCCCTCTAGATGCATGTTTTTCTACTTTAGTGTGAGTTTGAATCAAGTTCATCCTCTCACTAAAGTGGGGGATAAATTTAGTGTCCAAAAATATCGTCAAGGACATTCTCACACTTGTTTTCGCCCTCCTTACTGAATTGAGCTTAATGATGCCTTGATTTAGTGTTCAAATGTGATTGACACATTCACATTAGCTCTTGGGAACTTGTGACCTAATGGATTTGAATGGTACCTTGTTAAAGTGTTCTAAAATGTTGTAACTCACTTTCACACTTTTATTAATTATCTAAACCTTATTGACCTCTTTTTAACCTTAATCTTGCCTTATTTTTAAGTGTTCAGAAGTGTTTTAACACACTTTCACACTTTCTAGGATTTTCATTAATAATTGGGCTTTCTTATTCTTTAATTGGCCCTATTTTGCATCCACAAGCCTTATTTATTGCATCTTTTCGAGGATAATCTTGACACCAATCATTAGCCAATCATGATTTAGGTGTTTCAGGCTTAAACGACCTAGATTTAGTCATCTGGGACTCATTCCCCACCTTGGGAAAATGAGTCCCACCTAGATTTTTCTGTCCCAAACTTGGTTTCACATGTTTCTAAGCATTTTTAAAAATGGCCCAAAAATCATACCTAATATGACTCATTCACCACCTTGGGTGAATGAGTCCCATTTGGCCCAAAATCAAAATTAATTTTAATTTTTGGTGTGATTTTATTCTCCTAGATTTGATGTCAACTTGCATTGTAATTTTCAGAATTATTGCATAATTAAGTATAATTAAAAGTTTCTTTCACTCATTTTTCACCTAGCAAGTTGAATGAGAATTCTCTTAGCAAGTTTCAATTCACAAGTGGTTAAAAGCGGATTCAAGAGAATTCAAGGGTAGATTATCAAGAATTTAGAGTAGCATTCAAGCATTAATCATTATGTAAAGGATTTCATGCATCATTCTTTTTTTTGAGCTAACAATAGTGATGTATGATTTTGTGATTCAAGCAAGAATTTCATTCAAGATCTATCCAATTCAAGAAAGATTCAAGATCTACATCCATTGGAGTCATCTCATACATGTTTGCAGCATATTATTGCTAGGGTTTAGTGATTTGTAACATCACATTTTGTTCATTCATCATTCTCCATTCATATTTTATTCTATTTCAAGGTTTGATTACCAACTCAAAGGTGGAATTTTTTTTCCTTTCTCCACCCTTAATGGTTTAGGGCCTAGAAATAAAAAATTTCAGTAACTTTTACTCAAGAACAAACCCTTGAGGTCTCTTTGCAAAGGCGAAAGAGATCTTGCAAGAGGGTTGTTCCAGGGGCTAAATATGATATAATGAGGGTTTCACCACTAAGTGTAAAATTGGAAAATATAATGAAATGTAAGATGAAATGAAAAACCCTAGTTGAATGCAAACTAACACTAAATGACCTAGAAAAATGAATGAAATGTAATAGAAAAATGCAAAATAGAAGGTGTGCACCTAGAAATCTGGGGAAGGTAGAATGGAGTTTTCAATCACTAGAAATTCTACTTTCAAGACTGACTAGGACTCATTCGGCAAGTTGGGAAAATCAGTCCTCTTTCTGGGAAACTATGTAGGAACAAAAATCTACAAAAAGGGTATCCAAATCTGCAAAATCTTGAAAATTGATTGGAACTAGGACTCATTCGCTACAAGTGGTGAATTAGACTAATTGGCCTTTTTTGCAACTTCAAAGTTCATCCTACTTTTCTTTGTCTTCTCTTTCCTTCCTAATTTATTTTTGGATTCAAATATTCAATTTGCAACATGTAGGTCTTCTCCAATGTTCTCCAAGTCTTGATGACAACTTTGACAACTTTGAATGATTTGCAAGTTTTCTCCAATCTTTCTTCTTAGGAAATTTTCAACCTACACATACAAATCACACACAAAGGACAGGGAAAAATGTTGTTGGGTTAGTGGATAGGGGTTTTCCTTGGTAAATCCTCTTTTTGGTAATTAAACCTTGAAATCAAAGGAAATAGGAATGAAGAATAATGAATGAACAAATAACAATGTTGCAAATCACCAAACCCTAGTAATAAGGTGCTAAGAATTTTCTTAAAATGGCTACAATGGATGTGGTTATTGACTCTTTCTTCATTGATGTTGATATTTCTTGAAATAATTGCTTGAATCACAAAATCCTACACCACAATTGTTAGCACAATAACAACCATGATGCATGAAATATTTGACATGATGATTGATGCTTGAAGAATTCTCTAAAATTCTTGATAATCTACCCTTGAATTCTCTTGAATACTCTTAAATGATCTTGTGAATGCCTAATGATCTCTTGAATGATAGGTGTGATTATGAGTGAAATAATCTTGTATTTATACTCAATTATACAAGAATTACCGAAATTACAACAGTACAAGCCAACATTAGATCTAGAAGAATAAAATCCTACTAGAAATTTGAATTAAATTTAATTGTGGGCCACACAAAACTCATTTGCCCAAGGTGGTGAATGAGTCCCATTAGGCATAATGTATGGGACCAAAAACCAAAATTGCTTAGAGATGTGTGAAATCTGGTTCGGGGCCAAAAGATCCAGGTGGGACCCATTCGTCCAAGGTGGTGAATGATTCCTAGATCACTAAATATGGGCCACACAAGCCATAAACACCTGAATTATGATTGGGTTATGATTAGTGTAAGAATTATCCTCAGAAAGATGCAATAAATGAGGCTTGTGGATACAAAATAGGGCCAATTAAAGCACAAGAAATCTCAATTATTAATGACAAGCCTAAAAAGTTGTGAAAGTGTGTTACAATACTTTACAATAATTCAAATAAGGCAAGATTAATGTTGAAAAGAGGTTTATTAGGTGTAATTAATTAATAAGACCTTGGAAAAGTGTGAAAGTGAGTTAGAAAACTTCACAAAACTTTTGCAAGGTACAATTTAAATCAATAAGTTCACAAGGGTCCAAGACCTAATTTTAATGTGTCAAGGTCACATTACAACACCAAATCAAGGCAACATGAAGCCTAATTTTACAAGGAGGGCCCAAACAAGTGTGAAAATATCCCTGACGATATTTTTCGACACTACACCAAAAAAGGGGTTTGATCAAGGAAAACCCCTATCTACTAACCAAAAAGAAAAATTCCCTCTCCTTTGTGTGTTATCTATAGGTCTAGGTGGCATATTTCCTAATGAGCAAGCTTGGAGAAAAGTTGTCAAATAATTTAAAGTTGTCAAAGTTGTCATCAAATCTTGAAGAGCATTAGAGAAGACCTACAGATTGAAAATTAGGGTTTCAGATCCATAAATCAATTAGGAAGGATAAATCAGATGAAGAAAAGTAGAATCAAAATTTGTAGCTTCAAAAAAGCCTAACTGGATTGATTCGCCACTTCAGATACCCATTTGGCAGATTCATGTTCCCTCACAGAAACCTAGTTTTTTGATTGATTCGCCTAGCTTGGTGAACGATTCCCACTAAGAATTAAAGGTAGAATTTTTAGTATTTCAGACCTCCTTCCAATCATTTCCATATTTCTAGGTGCACACCTTATATCTTGCATCTTTCTATTTTTCTTTACTTGTATTTCTAGCTCATTTAAATCAAGTTTGCATCATATTAGGGTTTTGCATTTCATCTTGCATTTCATTGTCTTTTCCAAGTGTAAAATTGATGGTAAAGCCCTTATTAGCTTATATCCAGCCCCTAGAACAACCCTCTTACAAGATCTCTTTATCATTTGTATTGAGATCTCAAGGGTTTTTTCTTGAGTGAAAGTTAGTGAAAAATATCCTTCTACATCCTAAACCTTAGAAGAAAACCTACAATTTTCTAGCTTTCATTTTTATTTTCATTTTTAGGTCATTTAGTGAAGCTTTGCATCATATTATAGTTTTTCATTTCGTCTTTCATTATACTTTGCATTGCATTAATCTTTCCAAGTCTTAACTTGGTGGTGAACCCCTTCATTAGTTTACAATTAGCCCCTAGGACAACCCAATTGCAAGATCTCTTTCTCCTTTTCATTGAGATCTCTAGGGTTATTCTTGAATGAAATTAGAAAGTGGGTGTGCTCTATGTCCTAAAACCATATGATAGCACCATACCATTTTCTTTTCATTTCACTAATAAATCATCTTTTGCAAACTGTTTCATCCCTTCAAAAACAAGTTTCCACCATCAACCAAAATCAAAATGACCCACCTACATATTATGTAAAACGTAGCCCCTTGTCCTCAAAGATATTGCAAACATCAATGGCTCAAGGTGTAGAGGTTCCTAGATTCGACAAATATTAGGGGAAATGGGATTCTTCTAACCATGTTTCTTCTTATACTAGCTTATGTAGTGACTTTATTCTTGATGATAAAATCTTGGCTAAGATTTTCCCTAGGTCCTTGAAAGATACTACCTTGGAATGCTTCTCTTCATTACTGAACAACTCAATTCATTCATTCAATAAAAAATTTGAGGAATTTATTAACCATTTCCAAGTGCATATGACTCCTAAGATGACCTTTTCATATTTGATGAGATGTAAGCAAAAAGAAGAAGAAAATATTACGAATTTTATCTCACGCTATAAATTGCTTTGTTCCCAAATTAATATCAAGGTTCTTGACCCTGACCTTCAAAAATATGTTCATAGAGAAATTGCAAAGTGAGATACAAGATAAGATTACCATGATTAAGTTCCCCTCCTTCATGCACTTATGTACTACCCTTTCCGATTATCAAAACTCGGTTAGTAGTTGAGATGCAAAACCCACTTCTAGCCATATTGATAAGTTCCAGTTTGCAAACCAAAAAAATTATCAACATTTTAGAAAATAGAAAAAAGCGTTCCTTCAATTCAATTCTCCTCAACTTACAACCCAACATTCCAATACCCAAGTAGCTGTTGTAAAAGCAACAACACCCTTTAGCTATGGGGACCCAAAAAGGAAATTCACTCCCTTTCCTGATACCCTTCAAAATACAATGTCACAACTCTTAGAAAAAAAGATGATTATCGTACCTCCCATTAAAACTTCCAATCCTAATGAACCATTACCCACAAACTATAGACCAAATTCTTAATGTCATTACCACCAATAAAATGGACATGATACAAAACATTGGAAGTGTCTTAAACATATTGTGTAAGACTTCATTGATTCTGGTCGGCTTTCTATTCAAGGTGTTAATGATCAAGGAAATAAGTTTATTGTCACTTCTAACCAAAACTTGCAAATCTTTACCAACCCTATGCCCAATCATAATATTTCATTTGTTAAAGCTAGTGAAACTAAAAAGAATGATGTGATGAATGCTGATATAGATGATGACAATAATGATATGGTCTAAAACGATCGTATAGATATTGATCATATGGATGATATTGTAGGAGTGATAGACATTATACCTCATAAGGGTTGAACTAAAAATCCTCTTGAGATTGTTTTCTCCTCACAAGATATACATAAGCATTCACTTGATGGTCCTCTTTACATAGTCGGTCGAATCTATGAAAAGCCCACTAATGGGATATTAATAGATCTCATATGTGGAGACAATGTGATCACTGAAGAATTATTACTTTTTTATGATCTCTACCAAGAAATATATGATAAACCAAAAGAAAGGATCAAGATGCATAAGGGTTTTCTTTCCCTATGATGGGATCGATCACCCTTCCTTTAAAAATAGGACCAAAAACACTAGATGTCTCATTCTCCATCATCCCATAGTCAGACCAATTTCATGTGAAGCTAGGCTATCCATGGCTTGTCTCAATGAATTTCGTCCCTTCGGTTGTACATAAGTGCTTGAAGTTTCCCTTTGACAATGAAATTTTCACTATGTATCATAGTGGCTTTAACCCTATGTCTTCCCATGGAAAATTTTCATTAGATTTCTTTTGGCTTGAGCCTATGGAACCTATCAAACCATGAGAAGACTTATTTTTCAAACCCTAGCAAAAATTCAAGGAAAAATGCATAGCAAAACTATCCCTTCAAAACATGCCCCAACCCATGACTGACCCTACCATCCTTGGCAAACCATGATTGAACCAAAAGACATGCCAAACAACCAAGAACAACCTAAGAAATATCCTTTGCCTACTTCCTAAAAAAGACCAAGGGACAATGAAAATAATCCTATCATGCCTACTAGAATAAAACAAGTTTAGGGTATGTGTAGGATCATCATGGAAAAACATGTCGTTAAGTTTCGATAAAAATTCAAAAAATCAGAGTTAGGCAACTTGACTTAAAAATTTGAATAAGTTATCTATATTATTTCAAAAATATGTAATAATAAAATATGTAGCAAATTGAATGTAGTTTCTAAACTACTAGGTTTATTTTAAAAAAAATCTATTTGGTGAAAGTTTGAAATTTCAATGTAGTAGTACTTAAATTTTAGGGAAAAAATAAGTAGGTGTCTATCTAACCACCCTAACTAGAATAAAATGATAATATTTTTTATATTTTAGATATAAGCAGAGGACTCATGATGTGATGCATATTTTTAATATTTTTTTCCAAGTAAATAATTAATTATTAATTTTTTATTACAACTTTTTAAAAATATTAAAGCTCATATGTCTGACCACCTTGGTCAAAACTTCATGAAATTGATTTTTTTTTTAATCCTATAGTATGTGAAGCATAGAATGTGACACATGTTTCAGATTCATAAAATGTGACACCGTTTGAAAGCTATAGATTTTTTTCAATCAACCTATCAATCAGGACTTTAGTCGTAATACAAATAGAAAATGAATAATAATTATTTATTTATCTCAAAGTAAAGCATAATTTATATTGGTGGAAATCTAAGAATCTCCTTTAAAAACTCTTTTCATTTCATCAATTTTGGGTAAAAAAATTTGTCAGCCACATGGGCCATCATATCACTTGGATATCGTCACTTTTTAGCCCATCATGATCCTTCACATACCCTTTACAAAGTTAAAGAGAGAGTGGTTGAACAACCTTCCATGGATCCTTTCATTCCTCCCCTTAGGAAAGAAAATAAACCTATGGTTGATCATCCCTCTCCCACATAAATGAAAGTTGAAAACCGAACTAAAAGAAATAGAGGTGCTAGAGATCGTAGGTGTATATGTCATGTCATTGCTCTAAGGTTAAACAAAGAAATAAAAAGAGAAAATCAAAACCCAAAATTGATTGAAGCAATTCATGATGAGTCTACCCCTTCCCCAAAACAAAAAGATCCTATAACACAACCACAACAAGAGCTAAACCCTTCTTTAGACATTATCATTCAACCTCCTATTGTGATAATTCAGATGATGATGAGGACATATCTTAAATTGATAAGGAGGTGCATAATGAATTGAATACATTTTTTTCCTCTTCCATGAGCTTAAACAAAAACTCTCCTAAGAGGAGTATTGAACTTGGCAATGACCCTAGTTCGACACTTGATATTGTCCCTTTGGCTAGTTGTCCACCTTCGATATACAATGAACATGATTGGGATGCAAATGACCTGATTTAGGTTAACTTGCATGTGCCTTACTAGTTTTTTGCATTGTTCCTTTTTTCTCTTTTGTGTGATTACATGTGTGTAATGTGATCCCCTCTGATTTTATATTTGATGTCTCTCTCACTCTCTTTGTGACATTCCTTTATTTGTATCTTCATTCTTATATATTTTATCAATATTTTATCTTTTCCTTTTATCTTTTCCATTTGTCTTGTGCTTTCCTTTTGGGGATGACACAAGGTGTCGAGACATTTATGTATCTGTCATGTTGACCAAAAATCTGTTTCTTTGTCTTGTGTTTTCCTCTCGGGGATGATGCAAGGTGTTAATACATTCATGTTTCTTCCATGTTTACCCAAAATATTTTTCTTTGTTTTCACTCTCTTTGTGTCATTCTTCCAGTTCTATGCGTATTTGGGGAATGATGACAATTTTGAGATCTCTTAAAAAAATTGTAACAAGAACATACTAACCCCAAATCTATAGATCCCTTCTGTGTTTGGAGTTTCATTTTGGGGGCAACCCCTTGTTGTTTTCATAACATAACTTTATTTGAAAACATATGACTTGGCATATGGCTTTCCATGTAAGCTCTCATGTCCTCTTTATTGTTAGCATTTATCATTTTCTACTTTAAACTAATTTCTCACAACATGGTGTTTAGCAATTTCTTTAAAGTGGGTGTAGAAGTTGAGAAATCCAGCTTCACAGTCCCCAAGTATCACCTGCATGCAAATACCTATCACATACAAAAGACATTCAGAACCAAAGAAGATGTTCTATAAACCTCAATGTAAAAATGCATTATTGAGAATCAATTATTACAAAGAGATCAATCCTTATGAAGGAGATCAAGAAACCCTAAAGGAAACCTAAAAGGGAAACCCTAGTGTGCACACTGAATAATTAATCAATTATTAATGTGTCTAAGTTTAGCTTAAGTGACTAAAGGAATAAGTGACTTTATTAATTAACCAATATAATATAATTAATTAAGTGTAATAACTTATTACTATAAAACCCCCCCTTAAGATGAACTTAGGGAGTAGCTAAAACACTAGAAAAGAGATGCATGAAAGCAAAGATGGGTCCCAACAACTAGGTCTGATCAGGTACCCATTTACAAATGCAAGAATAAGGTAGAGAAGAAAAACCTAGTGGGAAAAAACCCCCCTACAATGAGATGACATGCTGCAAAGAAGCACTATGGAGTAACACTGGAACCAAAAATTAGGTAAGCAAGGAAATATACTTTTTTTTACTACTGAAACCAGATGAGAGTCACTGATTGAATCAAGGAATCATGAAAAAGAAACAACAGACCCAATGCCACGGAACACTCAAAAAATCCAAATGAGAATAACCCTAGAATCTATGAAGCAACAGTCAATTATTGAATAATCTATTACTGAAAATGAAGTGCAAAGATTCAAGCTTCACCCTTCCAACTGCCAAAACGTCCAAGTAATCTCCAAACAACCCATCAAACCAAATATGGACTAAGCGATGAACCTGGGACAAATACAAAAAATGTGTATGGATAGAAATGAAGAGCTCCTCAATACCTTTCCAATGCCACAAAGATAGGGAAAATTAGAGATTGTGGAAAAAAGTTATGAGCTCGAAAGTGATAAATGAACATCTGACTTAAAATAGAAATAAATTCAGATAAATAGAAAAATACTAAAAATAAACTACACCCAAGGATAGTTCTTGGAACCATCTTTCTAACGATGTCTCATTTGCCCGATTTCAATACCGTATGCCCAAGTTATGCCAAAAATTAAAAAAACTACTCCTTTAGGGAAAACTAGGGTTAGGAGTGGGCAAAGAGGGTCGTATGACCATTGACATTGTTCGTTCATGAGAAAACATTTGATGGCCATCAGGCCGTCACCACAAAAAGATACCCCTGTCGGAAATAAAATTCGATCGCTAGAAATTTTTGACGAAACAGAATATTTCGTTCGTCATCGATAGGTTCTGCTGCCGGGAAGAGGAGTCATGCCAGAGGATGGTGGGCCGCCGGAAGAGGAGTTGTCCCTAGTAAGAATGTTGTCGAAAGATAGAAAGAGCCTGCCAAATGACTCTAAGAGGTTGTTGATCGACCCTTCTGTCGTCAGCCTGGTACAAAGAGGGGCCCGCAAGCCTGGAAGAAAATGACGCAGGGTACTTTCGTACCCTGCACAAAAACTTTTCTTTTTTGTTTTTGATTTGTGATTTGAACTTTTCTTTTTTTGATTCTTTTTTGCAAAGTTTTTTTTTTTTTTGAAAAACTAATGAATATTTTTTTGCATGCAAGTAAAAATTAAAAAAAAACTTGATTTTTTTTTTTGGATTGCTTGCACACAGGTCCGTACAGAAGCCGTACGACTTTTGTAGAAATTTTATTTTGCCTCTCCGATCAATTGTGTCCAAAATGGACAAATATTATATGAAAATAAGGGTTTCTAGGTGCTACGGACTCAATGGCAAGGTCTGTTTCATCCAAAAAATCCCAAAAAATTAGGCGACCCTCAGATCCTCAAAAAATCAGCCTGGCTTGAAACCCTTACACAGAAAAAAATGTTGTGAGAGTATATCTTCAAATCACGAACAAGCAGCCACAGGTCTGGAGCTTTGGTACCATGTAGAAGTTGAGAAATCCAACTTCACAGTCCCCAAGAATCACTTGCATGCAAATACCTATCACATACAAAAGACATTCAAAACCAAAGAAGATGTTCTATAAACTTCAAAGGAAAAATGCATTATTGAGAATCAATTATTACAAAGAGATAAATCCTTATGAAGGAGATCAAGAAACCCTAAAGGAAACCTAAAAGGGAAACCCTAGTGTGCACACTTAATAATTAATCAATTATTAATGTGCCTAAGTTTAGCTTAAGTAACTAAGGGAATAAGTGACTTAATTAATTAACCAATATGATATAATTGATTAACTTTAATAACTTATTACTCTAACAGTGGGGGCATACAATGAAATTATTCATTTGTATGTTTCATGGTGCAATCTTCTTATTTCATGCGATAATTTTTTTGCTTTTTGGAGACATTGGGTATGATTTCCCTCAAGAGTGTGATCCCTCTTAGCATATTATATTCCTCTTAGTGGCTTGATACGACACACTGCATCCCGTAAGTTGTGAATCTTCTATTCTTTGATTGGTGCTCTCTTGGAGACATTAGGCACAATGTTCCATAAGTTTAAAACCTTACATGAATTAAGTAAGACTCCTTTGAACGTTCCTTATTGTTATATTTTCATTTTCAGTTATATGGCCACCTTGCATAACACACTTTGCATGCCTATGGAGCCATCTTGTTTATTCATGAGTTCCAAGCATACAAATATTTTCTTGCCTCATGAAGCTTGAAGTTCATTTTTTGTGTGGTTCCTTATTAAAGTTATCAAGAAGTATAAATTTGGTATGGTTTGATGGGAAGATGATTTGAGGCATGAATTTCCCTTAGCCACTCATGCGTGTGTTTGAGCACATACCAGTTGTATGTGTATGTGTCTCACCCTCTTGGATTACTCACCTAATAGACAACCTGAATTTTTAATGCCTTAGAGTGAGTGCTCATTTTTTGGACAAATAACCTAGATCTGATCCACATCATGTTAGAAAAATGGTCGAATCTTGATCCCCCCTCTTTTGTTTTTATTTTATTTTCTCTTTGTCTTTCGTAGTGTATTCTTGTGCTTTTTTATTTCTCTTTATATCATTTTCATGTGTTATTTTGTTCCTATATTATTTTTCCATAGAACCTTCATCTTGGGGTCTTGTGCAACCCTCTTGATCATTGTCATCCTGTCTAACTAGCATTGGTACATTTGGACCCCTCTTGGTGTGTGTTGGTCTACTTTAGTGTGAGTTTGAATAAATTTTCTCCTCTCACTAAAGTGGGGGCTAGATGTAATGATGGAAAAAGTACTCCCTATCACGACCTTGATTTAGTGTTGTAATATGTCTAATATATTCACATTAGGTCTTAAGGCCTTGTGAACTGAATGGACTTATTGGTAAATTATATTGAGTTTTGTAAAGTGTTGTAACACACTTTCACAAATTTCTAGGGTTTTACTAAATAATTGGGCTTCTTTATGCTTTAATTGGCCTAGTTTTGTATCCATAAGCCTTGTTTAATACATATTTTTGAGTATAATCCAAACATAAATCAACATCCTATAACAATTCAAATATTTTATGTTGTGTGGCTTTGATTTAGTGATTTGAGAATCATACACCACCTTGGGCCTATGAGTCCCACCTAGGGTTTTGGGCCCCCAATCTAGATTTCACACATTTTTTAGCATTTTTGAAAATTATCCCATAATTAATGCCTAATGGGACTCATACACCACTTCTGGAATATGAGTCCCATGTGGCCCAAAATCAAACTTAATTCAAATTCCTAGAGGGATTTTATTCTCCTAGATCTGATGTTAGCTTGTAGTGTTGTAATTTCAAGAAATTTGGCATAAACAATATCAATACAAGTTTCTATCAGTCATTTTACACCTAGCAAGTTGAATGAGCATCCTTATAGAAAATTTGAGTTCACAAGAGCATTCAAGTGCTTACAATAGCATTCAAGGGCAGATTATAAAGTGATTTAGAGAATTATTCAAGTATCAAAGATCATGTCAAAGTCATCATGCATCATGTTTTTTTTTATCTAACAATTATAATGTAGAGTTTCATGATTCAAGCTAGCATTCAATTCAAGATCCATCACATTCAATTAAGAGTAAATATCTACATCCATTGGAACCACTTCATATATGTTTGCAACACTTTATTGCTAGGCTTTAGTGAGTTGTAACATTGCATGTTGTTCATTCATCTCCTCCATTCTTATTTCATTTCCTTTCAAGGTTTGATTACCAAAACAAGGTTTGACCAAGGAAAATCCCTTTCCATTAGAAAAACAATAATTTTCCATATTTTTAGTGTGTGATTTGTAGATCTAGGGTTAAGACACGCTGAAGAGAAGTTTGGAGAAAGTTATCAAAGTTGTCAATTTGCATTGGAGATCATTAGAAGACATAGATGAGAAAATTCAAACTTTGAATTTCCAAAAAACCTTAACTGGACTAGTACACCACTTTTGGTGTATGAGTCCTAGTATAGGCCAATTTCCAAATTTTTACGGATCCAAAATCTACACTGCTAGAAACTTGTTTCTACCAAAAAATCCTAATCTGGGACTAAATCACCTAGCATGGCATATGAGTCCCAATGAACTTTAAATTTAGTATTTTCAGCATTTCAAAGCTTCATCTAGTCCTCTTCAGGTTTCCAAGTGCACACCATTCATCTCTTAACTTTCTATTTTGTTGCATGCATTTTTAGGTCATTTAGCAAAGTCTTGCATTGAATTAGGTTTAAGCATTACATTTTGCATTCCATTAGTCTTTCCAAGCTCTATCTTGGTGGTGAACCCCTATTTAGTTTATAACCAGACCATAGGACATCCCTATTGCAAGATCTCTTTGTCCTTTACATACTTTAGATTAAGATCTCAAGGGTTTTCGCTCAATGAAATGATTGTGAAGTGTTTTTTTCTCTATGTCGTAAACCATAAGCAATAAATCCATTTTTTTCTATTCATAAAGTATAAAGTGGAAAAAACATGACACAAATATGCATGAAATGTTAATTCATGAAGAAGATGAATGTGAACCAATTGTTCATGAATTGACTAGGGAAACATTTTTGGATATAGGTATGGAGAGAGCATAAGGTTTAGCTATAATAGAATTCAATGTTTATTTGGCACATGGATAGTGGGAATTTGAGTTGATAAAAGGTATAAGATCACTTAACAATATACACTATATGGTTCCATAAATTCAAGATATAGGTTGCTCAATGATTTATCATAATATCTATTGAGAAGGAGGTGGTGGGGGAGGTCACAACAATAATAATAGAGGTACAAGAGAAAGAGGAATGACCAAAAGGACAAAATGTTATAACTATACTAAACTAGGAAATTATGCTAATGATTGTAGAATAAAAAAGGAGGAAAATCCACATATTATTTTTGTGGTGATAAATTACATGATATTTATATTTGTCCCAAATATAACATTTCTATAAGAATGTGTTGAAACCATGTCGAGAAAATGAATAATTGTCTAGTTCAAATGTAACCTATGGTGCTAAAGTAGTAATGAATAACTAAAGTAGAGGAGTAAATCTTAGATAATGTAAGAAAAAAAATATAGAAAAAAAATGTAGAATAGGAGAATCCTCATTTAAAAAAGAGAAATTGGAAAACTAATACAAATAAAAAAAGGAAAAACTTAGGGAAAGGCCATGTAGAAACTTAAGAGAAAGAGAAAAATAACTTCAGCAATAACTAGTGTTGGATTGATATAAGGATATCTTAGGAGAATTTATGAGAATGAGGATGACAAATAATTAGGTAAAGGTGAACATGATTTTGTGATAAGGTAGTCCAAAGAGCTAATTAATAAAAATAAAAATGAGAGAATAATAGTAAGGCATGTTTCATAGAAAAATAGGTCTATATATAGTAAAAAGAATTGAAATTTTTTGTAGAACAAGAAAATATTGGGGTTCAAGGGTTGGATAGGATAAAGGTGGATGAGGTTATTTGAAAGAAACTCATGAAATATATAGTTAGGATTTTCTCTAGCTTAATCCAATTAGAGCTAGCTTGTGAATGAAGGGAGATTATCAGTTCAGATGATGAAGAGGAAGAGAAAGACATTCAATTATTTTAGCTAATTATTACGGTTGGATTAAGGAGAAATCCATGAGTTATTGATGTTATTCTTTGTATAATTATTAGTTTCTTGAGAAGATGACAGGGTTAAAGAAATAGAGGCATCAAGGTCAAAGAGGAGATGTCCTTAAATTTATTTGTCACCTATGTATAATCATATAAGGTGGTGTAAAGTTTTATAAAAGTTGGATATTTATGCAAGAGATTTTGATTGTAAATCTTTGGGGAAATATTATTAATAACTAGACTGTCTTGATATTAAATTCAAGAAGTTTGGAGATCCATGAAATAATAGATTAATAATAGAAGATAAAACCTATCCTTCTCATTCGTGCCTTGATTAAAAATAGAAGTGGTAGAAACAAAACCAAAAAGGATGAAAGTAGAAAAAAAGAATAGGAAGAATAAGAAGACATAATTTAGATGTCCAGTTATTGTATAGGTTACTATTTTACAATATGAATGCCTACACAAGAATAATATATATACATAACAATCTAAAAAAACAAATGAATTATTTTAAAAATAATGTTAGAGTAAACATGGAGTCCTCATATGATGCTACAAATCATCAAGAAGTTTCTTGAAGAATTCATAAACATATTTAAGAAGAAAGAGAAGAGATAACACACATGAAAGAAATAATAAGGATATATGTATTAGAAAAGATAGCTAATGATCTCTTATAAATAGTAGAGACAAAATAGAAAAAAATATGAAATTATCTAAATAGAGAATAAATACTCTCTTATCAAAAGATATAAAATTCAATAAGAGTGTCAGTAATGAAAAATAGAGGCTACAAAGAAGGCCTAAAATACCTTATTAACAAAAATAGATATAATAAATAATGATAATTTGTCAAATATAATATTTTTTACGATATGGAAGATATAGTTTGGATGAATTGGTGAAATATTTACATGATGAAATTGCACAATAAGAAAAGGAAATAAATTTATGTCAAATAGAGTTGGAAAAATACTACTCATATAGAAGAAATGAGAATAGAATAAAGATGGATAGAGAAAGAAACACACATATTTCTAAAGATGTAACTATTTAAAAAAGTGAATAAAGGAGACTGCCAACACATTAATGATACACCACATGGTAGGGGATTTTGTAAAAAATAATAAGTAAAGGATTAAAAAATAAAAATAAAAGAGTGGAAAAATTTATTAGTCTTATTCAATATAAAATTTTGGAACTTATGAGAAAAATTTAGGAGTTTATTGCCCAATAGAAGTAATTAGAACCTCCCAACTACAACACTTTTTACATCTACACCATAATACTAATAGGAAAATTTAATATAAATATCCCCTATGCAATAGTTTTAAATATGATATATCATACATAACAGTGTTAGGGAAAAACTACTAAATTAATGAATCCCTAGAGAAATAATAGTAAATATTGAAGAGTATCTACTATAAATATCTATAGACTACTCCCTACCTAAAGAAAAATAGTTGAAATAAGTTATTACTTGGGTTATTGTATAATATTAGACATGGGAGCTACATAAAGATAAAATGAATTACGAATTCTAAGAAGAACAAGAAAAAAGGTAGTTAGAGGAGGTTAGACCTAAGCATAAATAATAATGTGAAAACTATGAAACAAATTTACGTTAATGTTAATATTTGTATATCATTTAAAAAATAAATATTATATCAATATAATCTTTGAATTTTTACATGAAAAAATTAAAATATTAAGTAACACAATATTATACATGGCACTATAATAGTAAAAATCGAAGATATCCATAATCAATTACACTAAGTATATGAGAAATAAGCAATTTATATCAAACAAATGACAAAAAATAAGGATCTCTATTCTTGGTTGCTTACCGATCTTGGTGATGGCTTTCATAATCTTGATTTGGTTTGATTCCTCCTCTTCTCCACTCTCCTCATTTTTCTCTAGAGTCAACTCATCCTCATTTCTCTCCTCTTCTGGTCTGTGGTTTAGACCCTTTCACCTATCTTCCTCGATAACAACCAATTGATTCTTCATTTCCCTCATCTCAATGGGCCTGTCCTCCATATTTTTGATAACATTAAACATCACAAGAATCCTCCTTGGCGACATATTCCCTTTAGATTAGGTGTAACTACCTTAGGTCGAGAGTTTGGCTATGGTTCTACAACTACCTCACAATTCAACACTTTGCTAACAACACCTACATTTTTCATCAAGTTGGTGATCTATCAACACAAGAGTTCCAAAATACCTACTCCCAAAGGATTTGATTCCTTCTTTGATACCACTTGTTGTATTCAAGGATGTAGGGTCCAAAATGGACCATTCGACCTTGCAGCAGAACCCAATGCAACATTACTTATTAAAAACAAAAAAATGTATGCCCAGAGGCTCTCTCAAATGTATATTACAATAGGCTCCATGGCGCATATGTGTTGGCTCACTGGCCATTCACATGCTTAACTACTAATATATGTAGAACTAACTTCAAAATCTAATGTGCTAACTTCCAACTCCATATCCTACTTAGCTACCTTCCTACTAAATTCCAAGAGTTATTATATACTAGCTCCTAGCATTAAGAATGACTTGTGTACAAACCTCAATTTGATCCCAAGTCCAATGTCCAATGAAATTTGTATGTCAACTCGTGTCTACCTCAATTTGATCCCAAGTCTAATGTGCAATGAAATGTGTATGCCAGTCCCAAGGAATTGAAGAGGCATCAAACATGGATGCATATGGGTGAAAACCAAATTAGGGTTATTCATATCCTATATCCATCATGTGATGATCCATGAATGCTTTGTAAGATACATGGATATTCCACACACTTCCTCTAATAGATTTAGGTCAAGTTTTCTCATTGAGGTGATATTATAGTGGAGACTACTTTTGGATCATAGTGCGACAAGGCTCATCACCTAGAGGTAGGTTATCGTAGACTCCTCATTTTTCCTTCATCCGAATTTACAAGGGAAAACTGGCTCTTGTGATAATATGTGGTATGAATCACCAAGATTCTCCTGCATCAAAATTAGAGAGTATAAATTGATATTATATTTTCTACATCTCAAATTCATAGATCCAAATATCTTTAACTAGATCTCATGCTTGGAGAGATGTGTCTCTTGCATGAGACACAACTTTACATAATAGTTATGATTAAAATATATTTTATCCTCTTAACACCCCCCATAAACTTTATTTTATCAAATAAATTAACTACATGTCCGGGGCCACCTATAAAAAAAAGGTTTATTAGCTACCCATGTACAAATATAGAAAATTTAAAATGAATTATTGCTTGAAAGTATTAAATCTTATCATTGTTTTGAATACACTTGATTAGTTTTTTCCATCATTATCTATAGTAAGACATTATTCATAGTTATATCAATAAAGGAAGTGAAGAATCCCCAATCATATCTGCAATAAAAAACCTTCATAGATTTAGCAATGATCTTTTCGATCGATTTTTAAATGATATTTGCAATCCATTTCAATAATGATCTTTGTGAACAAAACCATCAATGATCTTTACAATTAATTTCAACAATGATCTCTGTGATAAATTTCAATAATGATCTCTGCAATAAAAAATTCAATGATCTCTATAATCAATTTGAACAATGATATTTGCCATCAAATCCTTCACAAATTTATCAATTCTCTTTGTGATCAATGCTACAACTATTCAACATTGATCGTTGTGATCAATACTACAACTTTTTAGGTTCAACAATAATATTTTCTATCAATATGACAACCTTTAAGGTTCAACGCTAATGTTTTGTATCAATATTACAAATATTTTACATATATGAGTGGTCCAACTTCAATAATCACATATATGAATCCTCCAGCTTCATATCTCATACCACTACATGGATAGAGTTCAAGTAGCCTTTATAGTATTCAAAATTCATATCTTAAATTATATGGTTTCTAGGATGATATTAGACCTTACATGATTTGTTATTTTGTCTGACATGAGAATATTTATGTGTGTACAATATTTTAAACATATTTTTTACCTTTTTTCTAATTAGATACACCAATCCATCCATAATTCATCTATATACTATCTTTTAGAGGTTGTCTTTTCCACTTTTTATTCAAACACAATTTATCAAAATGATTCTTCTATCCATAGATACTACAAGGATGAGGATCCAAACACAAATCTCATTTTTGTCGATAATATGACAATCAGAACATTGTATGTACTATATTTATTGAGATAATTTTTTTAGACTTGTAACACTTGTAACATCATTTTTATTTCCACTAGCATATCCAAGGCCTTCATTCTTTTGCCTTACTAATGGTTCAAAGGTCTCTATAATTCCTTGTATGTATTTTCCCAAACCTTTTCCTTTGTATACCACTCTTTTCATTATCTTAAATCCAACATTAAGAACATCCTTTCTCATTATCCTCACAACTAGTAGATTTTTAGATTAAAATTTTTAACTATCTTCCTTACACTTTCTATAAAAAGAGGCTCTAGCTATATCACATTTGTCAAAAAATTCATCTAATGAATAAAATAACTCACTTGTATCACATGACACATTTCATAGTGTAGGTTTAAACTTTACACTAAAATTTTCCTTTATGTAACCTTCAAGTAATTGACTGGGCAAAATATTTTATTCTAAATTTTGATATATCTTCCTTTTGTGACCTATTTTTTATTTTGAATTCTTCATTTTTCTTTCTAATTTTCATAATTTTTTCTTCTAAAGTATTTTATTTACATATTAAGTTTTTATTTTCTTTCCTTTCTCTTTTACCTATCTTTCCCATTGGAAAATAATTTCCTTATATAGTGAAAATTTTAACCACAAAAAAGTCACTTATGTAATACCTAATGGCAATTAAGTTTGGTGGATTTATCATCTTCACTCTTCCATGGTTTGAAATTATCTACAACGAATTTTGTATGTCTTCAGACCTAGGTTTTAACAAATACTACAGACTTCATCAAATTCTGCAAAAAATACAATCACCTTTCTTCTTTGATCGAATTTCAATAATAGTTACAAATAGGATTTCCTCTAAAACCAAAATCTCTTACAACTTTTCATTTACGATATATAGTTTTCTTCTAATATTGGTGGCTTTCTTTTAAAATTCAATATCTTCAAAATCTAAAATGGTCACAATAAATCTTTTCAAATAGTACAAAATAACACCATCACCCTTGCAATCAAAACAACTTTTCCTTTTTTGCATACCTTATATAATATACTATTTTCAAAGGTAATATATGACATTAGGAAAGTTGCAAGGTTTTGCACTAAAATAAATAAGTAGTATTGTACAGAGAAATCACTAACCTCAATATCTTTTTTTTCTTCAAAACAATTATTTATCTTTCAAGGAACTTCATCAAATAGTTAGTGTAAAACTAAAAAATCATAAATATTTACCTGTAATAAGTAGTGAAAGCCTTTGGTTGATGAATAATGATGGAATAATTAGTTATCTTTGTTGTAATATCTAGTAATAGTTGATAACAACCCAAATAAATGAAATATTTGACTAACCCAAATTGGGTTTTATGTCAATACTATAGAAATGGTATGAAATGCCTAAAATGACATTCTTGAAGCAATCAGTGGATCAAAAAATGTTTAAGGAAGTAATTGCAGCCTTCATAATTTTGAAATGGTGAAAAAGTGGTTTGGGGATGCTATCATATGGTTTTGGACATAGAGCACACCCACTTCTCCAATTTCATTCAAGGATAACCCTTGAGATCTCAATGCAAGGGAGAAAGAGATCTTGCTAAGGGATGTCCTAGGGAATGAATATGATCTATTGAGGGGTTCACCACCAAGTTTATACCTGAAAAAGATAATGAAATACAAAATGAAATGCAAAGCCTTAATTGAATGCAAACTAACACTAAATGACCTTGAAAGTGGTTGAAATGAAACAAAAAACAATAAAATAGAATGTGTGCACTTGTAAATATAGAAGGTAGCTAAATGAAGGTCTGAATTACTAGAAATTATATTGTTATAGCTTATTGGGACTCATTCACCAAGCTGGGTGAATCAATATTTTTTCTAGAAAACTATGCCAGAACAGGTTTCAAGCAAAAGGGTATTAGAATCTGCAAAGTCCTAAAAAATCATTGGAACTAGGACTCATTCGCCAAAAGTGATGAATTAGTCCAATTAGGATTTTTTGAAGCATCAAAATCCAATTTTATGCTCCTTAGTCTTCTCTGCTCTTCCTAATTGGTTTCTAGATTTGAAACAAAATTTTTTGACCTATAGGTGATATCCAAGGCTCTTCAACACTTGATGACAACTTTGACAACTTTGGATGTTCTGTAACACTTCTCCAATCTTGCTCCTGAGGAAATCTGCAACCTATCCCTGCAAATCACAAAGGATAAGGGAAAATGTTAGGGGGTTAGTGGTAGCGGTTTTCCTGGTCAAACCCCTTGTCGGAAATCAATCCTTAAAATGAAAGAAAATATGGAACCTGGAGAATGATGAATGAACAAGATATGATGCTACAAATCAGAAAACCCTAGCAATAAGGTGTTGCAATTATACTTGAAATGGCTGCAATGGATGTGGTTCTTGAATCTATCTTGAAGGAGATAAATCTTAAATGCAATGTTTTCTTGAATCACAAAACCCCACACCACAATTGTTAGCACAATAACAAACATGATGCAAGAGATCTTTGGCATGATGATTGATGCTTGAAGAATGCTCTAAAATTTTGAATAATATTCCCTTGAATGCTATTGAATTCTCTTGAATCCTCTTGTAAATTATTGTGAACACTTGATTGCTTATTAGATTTCTAGGTGAGAAATGAATAAAATAAACTTGTATTTAAACTCAATTATGCAAGAATTCCTAGAATTACAACAATACAAGCTTGTATTGGATCTTGGAGAATAAAATCCCACCAAAGATTTAAATCCAATTTGATTTTGATCTAAATGGGACTCGTTCGCCACCCTAGGCGAATGGGTCCCACCTTAGGAATTTGAGGTGGGTTTTCAAGATTTTGGTGTTTTAAATAATTTTTTCAAGATTATCCTTGAGAATACATATAAATAAGACTTGTGAATTTAAAATGGGTCCAATTAAATCATAATAGATCCAAATTATTAATGATAAGCCTAAAAAAGTGTGAAAGTGTGTTACAACACTTTGAAATAAGGCAAGATTAATGTTAAAAAGAGGTTATTTAGGTCTGATTTATTAACAAGACCTTAGAAATGTGTGAAAGTGAGTTACAACACTTCACAACACTTAAGTAAGGAAAAATTTAATCCATTTAGTTCACAAGGGCCCAAGACCTAATGTGAATATGTTTGGAATATTACAACACTAAATCAAGGATAGGTTAAGGGGACCTTTTTTTGTCATTACTTCTAGCCCCCAATTTAGTGAGAGGAGGAACTTACTTACAACTCACACTAAAGTAGACCTAATTCCATAATGATCAAGGGGGTTCAAATTTACCAATGCTGAAAAGATAGGAAAATCATGACTAAGGCAGGTGTGCAAGCCCCCAAGACCAAGGTCCTATGGAAAAAAAACATAAGTGAAAATGAACACACACGAGAATGATAAAGAGAAAAAACAAGGCACAAGCATGCACTTCCAAAGAAAAAGGAAAATAAAAAAATAAAAGTATAAGATCAAGCTTTGACTGTTTCTCCATCACGATGTGGATTAGATCTAGGCTATTTGTCTAGAAAATACATACTCACACTGAGGTGATGAAACTTCAGGTTGTTTGTTGGGTGAGAAGGCTTAAAAGGTGAGAAACATACACCCATGGATAGTATGTACTCACACATACATGCAAGTGGCTATGGGGAAAGTCGTGCCTTGGTTAGGCTTTCTGCTCAAACCATACCAAAGTTATACCTCCTCATAACTTTGATAAGGCGTCACACAAAAAGAAATGGTTTTTGAGCTTCATGAGACAAGCAAAAAATTGTATGCTTGGAGCTCATGGAAAAACAAAATGGCTCCACAGGCATGCAAGGTGGCCATATAACAACAAATGCAAAATGAAATAATAAGGGAATATTAAAAGGAGTCTTGCTTATTTTATTTGAGGTCTTTAGCTTAGGGAACATTGTCCCTAATGTCTCCAAGAGAGGACCAATCAAAGAATAGAAGATTCACAACTTTGGGGATGCAGTGTGTCACATCAAGCCACTAAGAGGAATGCAATATGCTAAGATAGATCACGCTCTTGGGGAAATTACACTCAATGTCATCCACAAAGTGAAAAATGCATCATAAAAAGTAAGAAGACCACACCATGAACCATGAAAAAGGAACATGAAAAAGAATAATGTCAATGTATGCCCCCACTTTAAAGGAATTGCTAAACACCATATTGTGAGCAATTATTTTAAAGTAGAAAATGATAAATGCAAACAATAAAGAAGATATGAGAGCTAACTTGGAAAGCCTTTTGCCAAGTAATATGTTTCCAAGTGAAGCTAAATCATTTTAAAAAGAAAAGGAAAGAGAGGGGTTGCCCATTAAATGAAAACACCAAAAATATAAGGGATCTATGGATTTGGGGTCAATATGTTCTTGATGCAATAATTTTTAGAGACAGTCAGAATTGTCATCATTCCCCAAATATACATAAAAATGGAAGAATGACACAAAGAGAGTGAAAACAAGGAAGATACTTTTGAGTCAACATGGAAGAGACATGAATGTCTTGATGCCTTGTGTCATCACAAAATGGAAAGCATAAGACAACATGAAAATGATAGAGAAAAAAGAAAGAGATTGATGAAATAGATATGAATGAAGGTAAAAATAGAGGATGCCACAAAGAGAGAATATCAAATAGAACATCATGGGGGATCACATCACACACATGCAATCAAATTAAAGAAAAAAAAAGGGAAAAAATAAATAATGCAGAATACTAGTAAGGCATAAGTGATTCAACCTATGAGTAGGTTATCTGCCGCCCAATCATGTTCATGGTGTATACCAAAGGTAAGCAACTAGCTAAAGGGACAAGAGCAAGTGAAGAACTAGGGGAAGCACTAGGTTCAATACTTTTTATAGGATATTTTTCATCTAAGCTCATGGAAGAGGAAAAAAATGTGTTCAATTCATTATGTACCTCTTCGTCAATTTTAGCAACCTCGTCGTTATCATCTAAATAGATCACAAAAGGAAGTCAAATGATGATTTCCATGGAAGCGTTCAAATCTTGTTGTGGAGGTTGTATTGGAAGATATTTTTTCAATGAAGGGGGATGTTGGTCATGCATTCCTTCAATCAAGTTTAGATTTTGATTTTATTTATTATTCTCATCATGTACCTTGTGAGCAAGAGCACAACATCTATGCCTACCCTCTCTAGCACCTCTATTTCTTTCAGTTTTATTTTCAAATTGAATTTGTGTAGGAACAGGTTGATCAACCATAGGTTTATTTTCTTCCCTAAGGGGAGGAACAGAAGAAACCTTAGGATATTTTTTGACTGCTTTCTCTTTGACTTTGTAAAAAAAAAATTCTTTAGGGGGGTTACCAGATTATTTTCATTGTCTCTCAATCTTTTGTAGGATGCGGTTGAGGGTTTTGTCTTAGATTGGTCTTGGTATTTTGGGTCTTGTATAGGTTCAAGCATGGTTTCGTCAAGGATGGTAGGTTGAGAGGTTGATCGAGACATGTTTCAAAGAGATATTTTGGATATCTTCTTCATGTTGACCTTTTGATAAGGAAAGAAAAATAAGTCCTCTCTTGGTATTATAGGTTCCATGGGCTCGAGGAAAAAGGTATCTAAGGAAAAATTTCCTTTGGATGAAAAGGGATTGAAGAAACTATGTGTTAGGGTTAGAAGGTATATATCTAGCAAGTTAAATGCATATTTGATCAATAAAATAGAGAAATAAAACACACAAAAAGTTATAGCAGAAACGAGACAACATAGAGAATTTAACGTGGTTCACCCAATCTGGGCTACATCCAAAAAACTATAGCCATCCAATGATTTTAATATCCAGTGAAAAAAAATTACAATCTCATGAATAATTGCATATAATTGCATACTATAACTCCCCATCCCAACTTCTTATAACAATATTTTAGAAGCTTCCAAAAATTAGGGTTCTGCAAACTCAGTTTTTTTCTTTTTCAGTGACGAAGCAAAAAAGTAGAAAAAAAATAAGGATACATGAAGAGTGTATAGTATAGCATGATCAGTTGCCACATACCAACAATATCCCACTTGGAGACTGATCAGGCTCCACACCAACACAATCTCCCACTTGGAGACTTTTAACCATGAAGACCAACCAAAGCTGAAGAGGAGCTCAACTTCTCCCTTGTCACTGTCTTTTTAAACATATCTACTAGATTGACATATGTATGTATCATTTCTAGCTTTACATGTCCATCCTCCAACACAGGCCGATTGAAATGATATCTCAGTTGTATGAGTTTTGTTTTATAGTGCAAGGAAATGTTTTTTGCAAGTTGTATAGCACTTTGGTTGTCTGTAAACAAGTGATTTTCAGCCTTTTATTTTCCCAACTCTTCCATGAAAATTAGCAATCATATAATCTCCTTTGTTTCCTCTGTTGCGGCAACATACTCTACTTTTGTAGTGGATAAAGCAACCACATTTTGCAATCAATAAATCCAACTCACTTTTGTCCCACCAACTATAAATACATAACTTGTGGTACTCCACATGGTATCTATATCCCCTGCCAATCTAAGTCAACATATCCTTTTAAATCAATATTAGAGCCCCCAAAACATAAAAAAATATTGGATGTACCTCTCAAGTACTTGGCAATCCATTTTATTGCATTCCAATACTCAACTCTAGGATGACTCATATACTTGATAACAACTCCTAAATCATGTGCAATATCCAGTCTCATGCATACCATGATGTACATTAAATTGCCTACAACTGAAGCATATGGTACCTTGGAAAAAATTTCTTCCTCCTCTTATGTCTTTGGACATGTATATCCTTAATCAATTTGGCATGACGGGAAAAGGTATACTGAAAGATTTTGCATTCTCCATATGAAATATCTGCAACACCTTTTCAACATAATCAACTTGAGATATAAACATTTTTTTGTTTTTCCTATCTCTTGTAATCTTCATACCAAGGATTTTTTTTGTTGCCTCCAAATCCTTCATAGAAAATGAACTTGCTAACTGTTGTTTTAACTCTTTTATGTGATCCATAATAGACCCCACTACAAGCATATCATCAACATATAAACACAAAATAATTTAGCTATATTCTGCTAACCTCGTAAAGTAAACACAATGGTCTGAATTACACCTATTGTACCATTGCTCAACCATAAAACTATAAAATTTAATATACCATTACTAAGGTGCTTGCTTTAATCCATATAAACTTTTTTCAATTTGCACACTAGTTTCTCCTTACCTTTGACTTCAAGTCCTTGTGGTTGTTCCACATATATTTCCTCTTCCAAATCACCATGGAGAAAGGTATTTTTAACATCAAGTTGTTCTAAATGCAAATCTTCAGCAGCCACAATACTTAAGACAATACAAATAGAAGTCATTTTAACAACTGGAGAAAAGATTTCATCAAAATCAATACCATTTTTGTGTGAAAATCCCTTTACAAATAATCTGGCTTTAAATATTTTCTTACCTCCATCCTCCTCTTTCAGCCTATAAACCCATTTGTTTGGTAAATCCTTTTTGCCTACAGGCAACTTGCATAATTCCCAAGTCTAATTTTTCAGCAAGGAGTCCATTTCTTCCTCCATTCCATGGTCTTGCTGAACCTTTGTATCCACCTGTATAGCTTCATCATAACATTCTAGTTCACCAACATCAGCTAATAAAATAAAATACAAAGAGGGAGAAAATTTTTCTAGAGGTTTACTTATCCTTGAAGATCATCTAACATTCACTAGAGTTTGTGGTATTTGTTTTTGTTGTTGTTGCAGAGCATGAGAAACCAATGGAACATCACTGTTTTGAGTATCATCCAACACTGCATAATCATTTTCTTTCTTCTCATGTTGCTACAACTAATCTTTGTACAACACTTTCTCATTGAATATGACATCCCTACTTCTCACATTTTTTCATTTTCAAAATCCCAAAGCCTATAACTAGATTAATCAATTCCATATCCAATAGACATACATTTCTTTGATTTTTCATCAAGCTTGGTTCTATTTTGAAAATCTACATGTGCAAATGCTTCACAACCGAAGGTTTTGAGAAAAGAATAACTCGCCTTCTTACATGTCCGTGCTTCCTCTGGAATACCACAAACCAAAGGATTAGAGGGACCTCTAGTAATTAAATAAACATCAGTGTTTACAACATCTTCCCACATGTTTAAAGGTAGCCCAACATGCAATCTCATAGTATGTGCATGCTCCATTATTGTTCTATTCATGCCCTCAACCACTCCATTTTCCTGTGGAGTCCTTGGAACGATTTTCTGCCTACGAATACCATTAGAGGAACAATAATATTTAAACTCTTTGTTGCAATAATCACAACCATTATCAGATCTGAGACATTTTAACTTTTTACCCGTCTCATTCTCAAGCAAGCTTCTCCATTTTTTAAAAGTTTCAAATATATCATATTTCTACCTAAGGAAATAAATCCATACCTTCCTAGTTGCATCATCAATGAATGTCACATAATACTGAGAGCCATTGAGAGAAGATACTTGAGTTGGTCCCCATATATCCATATGCACAAGCTGCAATTTCTCATCTTTCTTTTGTTTCCCATCTTTGAGAAAACTAACTCTCCTTTGTTTTCCATACACACAAATTTCACAAAAATCCATATTAACAAATTTTAGACCTGGTAAAAAATTATTTGAATGAAGTAATTTCATACCTTTTGCACTCATATACCCAAGTCTATTATGCCATAGTGTTGTTTCAGAATCCACAACAACTATCTGATTTTTTACCTGTTGAATTGCAACAACTATTCATGAACATTGATTTTTATCTACAATAGCTAAAGTAGAAGAAATGGTATGACCTGTAAAAATATATAAGGTTCCTACTTTCACACCTTTTGTAACCTTCCAATTTTTATAACTAAATGTAACAACACAACCTTCATCATCTAGTTTCCCTAGTGAAATTAAATTACTTCTTAACTTTTTACATGCCTTACCTCATGTAGTAGACAATGATTCCCATTCGGTAACTTAATCTTGATTCTTCCCTTTCCAACAATCTGATAGGGTTCATTATCTCCCAAATAAACCAACCCAAAAATCCCCTTTGACATAATCAAGAAAATAATTTATATGGGGTGTAGCATGAAATGAAGCACCTGAATCTAACACCCAAGAATCATCAACATTGTCAAGGGAAAGAATCAAAGAATCTTCATCAGATTTATTACTTACCATATTTGCCTCTTTACTTCCTTCTTTTTTGTCTCCTTTATTTTTTTGAGACCAACAATCTTTCTTTAAATGACTAGGCTTATCATAGTACCTACAATCCCTCTTGTCTCTATATTGGGACCTTTCGTCCTTTAATTTTCCTCGTGAATTCCCATGAATTCTAGAATTATTTCCTCTCTTCTTTGTTCTACCCCTAATTTCTTCATTCAAAACACTGCTTGATGTGGATGTTCCACTTGAGCTTTTCCTACGAATTTCCTCGCTCAAAATAACACCAACAACATCATCAAATTTCAATGTATTCGAACCAAAAATATAATTGCTAACAACCATTACCAAGTTATTCTAGGTTTCAGGCAAAGAAGACAGAATCAAAAGAGCCCTAACTTCTTCATCAAATTTTACATTTACAGAAGTTAATTGACTTGTAACCGTATTAAACTCATTTAAATGATCAAAAAATGACCCACCTTCTACCATTTTCATATTAAATAAATTCTTCATAAGAAATACCTTATTCAAAGCAGAAGGATTTTCATATAAATTTTCTAGGGTTTCCATCAACTCTTGAGTTGTCTTTTCTTTTGTAATATTGAACGCCATTGATTGTGCCAACCATAAAAGAATACTACCAAGTTCCTTTTTGTCCAAAATATCCCAGTCCTCATTAGACATTGTTGAGGGTTTCTTGGTTTTTGCTTCCAATGGCCGCCATAAATCCTTTTGATAAAGGTATTCCTCCATCTACATCTTTCATAACTGATATTTTTTCCCATTAAAATTCTCAACCTTCAACTTACCCTTGTCTACCATTTCTCCCACTCAACTGTGAGACTTCCACTCAATCGTGAGACCTTCCTGCAAATGATAACCGAACAAAACCTTGCTCTGATACCACTTGTTAGGGTTATAAGGAAGATATCTAAAAATTTAAATGTAGATTTGATCAATAAAATAGATAAATAAAACACATAGAAAAATATAGCAGAAACAAGACAACACAAAGAATTTAACGTGGTTCACCCAATCTGGGCTACATCCACAAAATCGCAACCATCCAATGATTTTATTATCCACTGCAAAATATATTAAAATCTTGCAAATAATTCCATACGATAACTCCCCATCCCAACTGCTTATAAAAAGATTTTAGAAGCTTTCAGAAATTAGGGTTCTACAAAGTCAATTTTTTTCTTTTTTGGTGACAAAGTGAAAAAGTAGAAAATAAAAAAATCTCGGGGGCTGCCACCTCTGAACCCTTGCCCAAGGCCCAACCAGACCCCAGACCCCAGAAATGATACATGAAGAGTGTATATTATAGTATGATCAGTCACCACATACCAACACTATGGTGGAGAGTGAATATGTCATTGTCAAAGGGAAAATTTAAGCATTTATGCACAATCAAAGTTGCATCTTTCATGGAGCAAAGCCATGGGTGGCCTAACATCACACAAAATTGGTTTGACTATGGGATGATGGAGAATGTGGCATGTATTATCTCTGGTCCTATTTGCAATGGTAAGGTGATTGATCCTATCGTAGGGCAAGAAAAACCTTTATGTGTCTTGATCTATGCTTTTGATTTATCATATGTGTTTTGATAGATTTCATGCAAAAGTAGAAATTCCTTGGTGATCACGTTCTCTCCATAGATGGATCTATTAGTATCCCATTAGTGGGATTTTTATAGATTAGACCGGCTATGTAGAGAGGACCATTAGGTGCATGTTTAATTATATCCTTAGAGGAGAAAGCAATGTCAAGAGTATTCTTAGTTCGACCCTTATGAGGGATAACTTCTATCACTCCTACCATCTCATATGTAGGATCATTATCGGTAGTGTTTCACCAAAAAGTGTATACCTTGGCACTTTTTCACTCATTTTGGGCTTTTCCATTAGATTTTGGCCTTGTTTTACCTTGATTCAGTCTTGTAAGTTTGCAATTCAACAATGACCTAACAGTGTTTTACTAAGGTGTTGTGAAGTTTTTTCACAAATTTCCTCACTTTTCTAAGACCCTTTCAACACAATTCACGTAAACAACACTTTCTAACATCTTTCTAAGCCTTATGACAAAGTGTTGTAATTCATTTTCACACTTATCTAGGCTCATCACCCCTAAATTAAATCTCTTTCTATGCTAATTTGTCCCTTTAATGTAATTTTAGTCTTGACTTAAGCTTGTTTTAGGAGGCAAGGCTAATAAACCTCATTAATCACTATTTTATTCCCGACCACCACTTGGATTTTGCCAAGTGGACTAGGTCACCACTTTGGGCGACCTAGTCCGTTTAGGCATAAAATTAAAAATTAAAACAATTTCTTCATGAGAATTTTCCTCCTAAGCCCTAAGGTCATCCTATCATGAGTCATTTTCAGGAAAATTAGGGTTTTACATGTACAAATAAGTGTTTTCATCCTCATTTTTCCCCCTAACAAGTTAATTTTTCACCTTCACTCAATCTTGACAATCACTCTTGCACTTGAGCTTCCCAAGCGAGAATTCAAGCACAAGGTATCTCAAGAAATATCCGTTGGAGTTGATTCATGCATGTTCCAGACTTCAACAACAAAGGATTTGGTAAGTGTTTACATTTATTCATCATTCAATCATCTTTCCTTCCTTTGTTTCTCATTTGGATTTGATTATCATCAAAGGGGTTTAACTAAGGAAAACCCCTAATCTCTAACCCTAACCCTTGTCTCCTCTTTGCATGTGATTTGTAGGGTTTGTTTGTAGGTTTTTCAAGAGGAAAGGTGCCAAGAAGGTGTTCTCAACCCATCAACTTCATTCAAGTCAACAAAGCCCTAGTTGAAGCTTGGAGACCCCTTTCATCCCGTTTTTGGAAGAATCTGAACTAGGCACCTATGGGGATCTGGAGTGCAGAACGAAGGCTCCAATCTTCACTTTCAGATTCCCAAAAACTCGAAAGGGGACTAGGTCACCCATAATGGCGACCTAGTCCCTCTAAGCTTGTTTTTCGGGGATTTTCACATTTATGGATACCCTTTTGGTAGAAACCCACTCCGACAAAGTTTCTCGATAGAAGGACTAGTCACCCAACTTGGCGTAAATGTACTTTTGCACATTTTAGGCTAATTCTAGAACCTTTCAAGACTCCTCATATGTAACTCTTCATTTCTAGGTGCACCCTTCTGTTATTCCTAGTTTACTTTTTAGTTTACACACATTTAGATCATATAGTTTAGTTGTATCTAGATTTACATTTTCTTTCATTTACATTCTTTAGTTAGCTTAGTTTTATTTAGCTACACAACACACACACACACACACATTCACAACCTCATCAAACAACCCCTTTCCTTTGAATGAAATCACCAAAAGCATATCACTAGGTGAAAGAAAGCAATTCCTAAACCAAGTGCTTCTAGGGTGAAAAACCCTAGGAGCCTACTAAAGGGAATCCTCTTTCCCTTATTAGTATATCTTTTTGGTGGTTCATTTTGGTGAACCCGACTATCCAAAAATTGTTAACTTTGTGATTCTGCATTTCATCTTAGGAAAAATGCTTGCATTGCATTAGGATTTTGCATTGTTTGCATCCTAGGGTTCATAAAATATTGCATTAGTGAAAAAATCATGTTAGTTTTCATTTTTTCATATATAATTTCATTCAAAATCTCTAAAAATCCTACATTTTCATCTTAGGATTGCATCATATAGCCCGAGACACATCCAAACCACTTTGAAAACTCTGAAAATTTGACAAAAACACTAACTAGGACTAGTTCACCATTCTGGGCGACCTAGTCCCTGTTCAATTTTTTAACTGCCTATTACAACATCAAAAACCTTATTTATGTGCTTCATAGACCTCTTAGTACCATATACTATAAGTCTGGAAAGTTCTAAGAACATAGGTTTTATGCTTTTAACTCAAAATCATCATTTTCGGGTAGTCATTCTTGATATACCTTCATCATTAGATCTGCAAAATGCTTACATTTCTGAAAATGTGCATAACATTCATAAAATTACTTTTTACTTTTGCTCATACATTGTATACATTCATAGAACTATGCATAGGTTTTCTAAAAGTACTTTTAATTCTTTCATATGCATTGTTTACATTCTTGAAACTTAGCATACATGGGATAAAAATGTTATGTATATTTGTATCCACATTGTTCATATTGTTGAAATGGTGCATAAAATAGTTCCATTTAATATTTGTATCCACATTGTTCATATTGTTTGAATGGTACATAAAATGGTTCCATTTCTTTGTCATTTTTGTTCAAACAATGCTAGTGTCATACAAATCTAGATATGCTAAGAAACCTTCTCCCCCCCTCCCTATGAGAGAGTTCCAGTGATAGAGAATACAACATTGGACATTCTGAAAAATCATATTAGTTCTTCCCCTAATCTCTCTCCTCTTGGTCATGCAAAGATTTTGGTGTCAGAAGAACCAATTAATGAGAGTTCTAAGAATCCTAATTGTTTCTCTCCTCTTACCTCTCTTAACAAACAAGACAACACTACCATGTAAAGAATCTGTAGACATGGAAAATGTACATTGTTAGTTCGGCACATTTGATCCTGATTACTAACATCATTTCCTCTGAAATCACACTCTTAGCATTTCATCGTAATTCTATCCCTTAACCTAATGAATCATTATTTATCTGATTAAGTCTATCACCTCCTTTGATTAAATTAATCAATTTAATTTAATTAACCTTACATTTCTGTTTAATTAAATAAATCATTTTATTTTATTAAATTCTCTAAAGTCCTCTTATTAAATTAAATCATTTATTTAATTAAACCCTTCCTCTCAATTTGATTTAAATCAATTCATAAATTTAAGTCTAAATTGTCACATCTCCTAAATTCCTCATTAAATTAATTAAACTTTGATTAATTTAATCTTAATCTATGTCACATTCTCTAGAGAATGCAACTTGCACAATAAATCAATTAATTGATTTATTAATTCTCTATTTTCCCTCACATGGCATCAAAAGGGAATATTCCCTCAAGTTTGAATTCAAAAATGCAAGTGGATGGGTACTTCCAACAAAGCATTCACTCCTCTTACATGTCCTTGTGCATTGAGCCAAGTGACATTAACTCCACTCTTCTCTCCCCCCAACTTTCAAATTCAAATTTCAAATCTCCCCCTTTTTGGCACATTGACCAAAATGTGCTCATTCCTCAACCATTCACATCTTGACAAATGACACTTGGCCATTGGATGTTGAATGATCCCACATTGCTTATTTTCACTCATTATTCCAAGATTGAAATCTATAAATGAGAGACTCTTCCTCTCATTCATCCATCCACAATTTGAGTAAACTTACTATACTCAAATCCATCATCATCCACAATTCACATGCAAAGTTACTCTTTTCAATTGAGAACTAATTTTTCTCATCATATCCAAGCATCCATCATATTTTCACATTTGCACCAAGGTTATGCTCAAATATCTTTGGAGATTTGACCATTTCTTCATCAATCTATATTGCTACATAGGAATTGGGAAAGGGCCAATTGGAACACTCCATTGGCACCAATTCCCCCATGGGATCATCATTCTATTAACCTGATTAGGATTTAAGTTCATTTGTTGTATTGTGTTTTTCATATTTGTTCCTAATTTTAGTTTAAATAGATGGATTTTGTGGGGAATCTCTCACTCTTGTGTGCATGCATTTTGATCTAACACTAACAATGTTTGTTGTCTTTGTGCATTTGCAGGTTTAGGGGTTCACAGAATCATGACAATAAAATTTTTCCTTATCCTATTATCTCTCCTAGGTGCGAAGATGATACTTTGTCGATAGACAATACAATCGATGAGAGTCATGAGTATCTTAGTTGTCCCCCTTATCCTAGGGAACCCCTTATTAAATAAGACAATCCCACCATTGATCATTACCCTCCTTGTGATGAAGTCCTTTTAGAAGAAACAACCTTTGAATGTGAAGAAAATTTGGTTTTTAGTTCTCTTGAAAACTCTCCTCCTAGGGAGACTATCATGGTACACGAATGTGTGAACCTTGACACACATCATTCACACACTAAACCTTCCCTAGGTGAAGCTAATCAAGTGACATTCAAATCCCCTTCCTTAACCATTCATGAACATAAAGACAAGATTCTTGAGGTTATGATGACACAAGTGGGATCTCCTTTAATTAATGAGCCTCCCAAGTCTCCTCCCACTAGTGAGTCACATAATTAACTAAGTGTAGACATGGAAAAAGTACAAGTTCATTTTGGCACACCTGATCCCGATTACTAACAACGTTTCCTCTTAAACCACATTCTCAACATTTCATCACTTTCTATCTTTTAATTCAATAAATCACTATCTATTGGACTAAGTCTTCCTCTTTCAACGATTAATTAACCTTACATTTTTGTTTAATTAAATAAATCATTTTATTTGATTAAATTCTTTAAAGTCCTCTTATTAAATTAAATAAATTAAACCTTATTTGATTTAATCTAATACTTTCCTCCTTAGTTAAATAAATCAAAATCATTTATTTAATTAATCATTTCCTCTCAATTTGATTTAAATCAATTCATAAATTTAAGTCTAAATTGTCACATCACCTAATTCTTCATTAAATTAATCAAAACATTGATTAAGTAAATCCTTCTCACTAAAATCCTCTAGAGAATGCAAGTTGCACAATAAATCAATTACTTTGATTTATTAATTATTCTATTTTCCCTCACAAAGCATCAAAAAGGGAATATTCCCTCATTTGAATTCAAAAAGGCCAAGTGGACTTGGTCCTTCCAACAAGGCATTCAATGCCTCTTACATGTCCTTGACCTTGAGCCAAGTGACATTTAATTCACTTCTCTTCCCCCTTCAACAAGTCAACTCACCATTTCAAATTCAAAATTATTCATTTATCATGCACATTGGCCAAAATGTGCTCATTCCTCATCCAATCACATGTGGACAAGTGGCACAATGCCATTGGATTATCTTTTGTCCTACATTGCTTAATCTTGCTCACTTCTTCCAAATAGAAGTTTATAAATTGGAGGCTCTTCTCCTCAATCTTCATCCACAATTCATATGCAAAGTTACTCTCTATAATTGAGAACTAATTTTGCTCATTTCATCCATACATTCCTCATATTTTCACATTTGCACCAAGGTTATGCTCAAATCTCTTTGGAGATTTGACCATTTCAAGATTCACATATCATTGCTACTTAGGAATTTGGAAAGGTCCAATTGCAACACTCCATTGGCACCAATTCCCCCATAAAATCATCATGCTATTAGCTTAGCTAGGATTGAATTTCTTTTGTTTCAAGTTCATTGTGTTCTTCATTTTCCTAGTTTAGTTTAAATAGATGGATTTTATGGGGAATCCTTCATATTTGCATGCATTTTGATCTAACACTAACAATGGTTGTCATCTTTGTGCATTTGCAGGTTTAGAGGTTCACATTTTGGCGCTAGAAGGAGGGCAGCAAGCGAAAAATTCAATCACGTTTTTAAAATTTTGTGATTTCTAACGTTTTATTGTAGATAAAGGCAAACTAGCCTATGCGGCACTATATCACGCCGCTTTCAGCTCCGCGGTGCCATATTAACCCATGGTTGAATCCTCCAAAGTCCGTCACGGATTCCCACTTATCAATTTTTAAAAATTCCTAAGTCCACCACGTAGGTCCTAACTCCGCCACTTTCACCACCGCGGCTCTATATTGTGCCGTGCCTTCTCCAAACTCCACCACATCACCTTTCCCACCTAAAAATTTTAAATCCTCAAACCAGGCCGCTTCCAAACTGCACCGCGGGCCTCTGTCGCGCCACCCAAAGTCACCCGCACGATGCTATATAGTGCTGCTTTTCTTCCAAACTCTGTCACTTCTCCAAACTCCACCGCTTTTTCAAACTCCGCCGCGGGAAGACAGTAAAATTTTAAATTGACATGTGCTTTCTAAATTTAGGATTTTTTAACCTTTAATCTGATTTCCTGTCTTTATTGCTCTCTTTTTTTCTATCATTTTGCAGGTTGGAGCAAAGGAAGAAGTCATCATGATATCATGTGCAGGAAACCAAAGTGTTTTTAAACACTAAAAGTTTTCTTTAACATTTTTTAAGAAACTTGTTAGAAATCTTTGACCTTAGGTACACTAACTTTACTTTGAGTTTTAAAAAGAACAATCAAAATTTTCATGACACCATGCTTATTTTGTACAAAGTTTTTTTAAACACTCAAGTGTTCTTCAACACTCTTTAAGAAATTTGTTAGAAATCTTTGATCTTAGGACACTAAATTTCCATTGGGCTCTAAAAAGAACAATCAAATTTCTTTTCAAAAGTTGCCAAGGGGCTAAAAAGAACTTTAGGCAAACACACTATATTTTGTTTAAAAGGTAACAATTGAACAAGGAAAACTCACACTTCATTTGGTGCTTAAAAAGAAGTCATCATTGCTTTGAGGTTTAAAATGAACAAATGTTTTTCATGTTTTGCAAACTTTTTTACAAGTTAATATCATTCAAAATGTGTATGCGCTTCTCTCACGCTTCATTACAATCTTGAGAATCAAAAAAAAATTTAGTGATATTAGGTTGTTAAAAAGATTGCCTCCACATTTCAATTTGGGCACTTAAAATTGAACAAAACATGCGAGTGTGAGCACGACATACTGCAGAGGTTTTCCCCTTTGTTTTTCAACAAAGGTTGTGTAAATGATGGGATATGTTAGCTTGCTTTTGTTTATCTTAGAGGGCCTGCCTTGTGGGAAAAATTAATCACCCAAGGGAATGACCCAACCAAGAACACGCTAAAGCCAAGCAACTTCCAACTAGTATATAAGTGTGGATTCTTGAGGAAAGTTCAAGAATCACGGGGATTATTCCGACAAGATGGACAGCAATGGACTCTCACTGATGTTGGATAATCCCCCACGAACGGAATGCTTGAATTAGAACCCTTTATTTAGAAAAAGGCCAAAACCTTGTCTATCTTGTTGGTGCAAAAGGTCATGTCCTTTGAAGCTGCCCCACATTATACATGCGGTCTTGTCGTGGAAATGGAAAGTATGCCATGGGAGATTCATGGGTACTAATGCTTGGCTGACCTAAATAAGTGAGTGTCGTGGAGAGGAGCCATTGTGGTCAAGCATTTAGCCATTTGCACAAGATATGCGTAGCTGGATTTATCCAAGTGGGAACCCAACAAGATATTGCCTCATCATCCTAGGAGTGTAAAAGTACTTGGAAGAAATACATTGCTTGATCTTGAAAACATTTGAAAACAAGCATTCACAAAAACCTTCAAATTTCAAACACCTTGTGGGAAACAAATACCTCTTGATGAATTTGGACACTCTTGCTTTCCCTAGGAATCATATTCCTAGAGGTTTCTAAGTTCACAAATTCTACCGTCATTTGTTTTCAACAAGGTAAACATAAGGAAATTTTGCCCTATTTTCCTTGATTTCCACACAATGGACCTTGTGGGATGAGAAAGAAAGTGGGACACTAAACATATAGTTTGAAACCTAAGCAAGCAAGTGTCTTGGATAAAAATAATTTCATTAAACCAAGATAAAGAGACAAATTGAACTTCATGTGTGTTGTATCCAATGATTTCTCGCAAGATCAAAATCCCAAAGCCAAAGTTCAAAAAGCTTAGTCTGAAAGCTCATGAGGAGCATCTTGAGAGACTTTTCAAATTCAGAGAAAGACTTGTATAAAAATTTTACAAAAAAGCCTCAAGGAATAATCCCTCGTTGTATGCATTTTATTGTCAACAAAATCCCGAACTTTTTGAAAGGTTTACTTTTCTCCCATAGGAAGTTTAGCATGTTCTTCAATACTGAGGTTTTGTAGAGAGAGCCATGTCTAGGTTAAGGTTCAAGATCAAAGTCGTCATCCTCATTCATTCCTCCATCAACCAAAATGGCGTCTCATCATACCATTTTGATAACTCTAGAAGCAATCATCACACTAAACTTAGAAGGCTAAATCAACATCTCCTATCTTGGCTTAACACACCTAGCCAAAATAGTCTCAACCTTTGGAAAAATTCACCTTTAGGATAACGCAACTTCCTAAAGTCTATTAGTTCACAATTGCATTGGCTTAACACACCTAGCTAATTCATCCATTTGTGCAAGTTCCCCTAAGATAATGCAACTTCCTAGGGAATACAACTTCACAACAATCCTGTTTGACTTAACACATCTAGTCAAATTATCACAACGAATCTAAAAAAGGCCCCTACAAGTTTAGCATATACCTTCAAGAGTTCTTAAAAAAAAAGGTTTTCACTTAGAGTATGTGCAGGATCATGATGGACCAAAAAGTGGCGATATGTAAGTGATATGATGGTCCATGTGGCTGATGACTTTTTTTTTACACAAAATTGATCAAACGAAAAGGGTTTTTAAAGGAGAGATTCTCAGCTTTCCACTAATATAAATTATGCTTTATTTTGAATTTAATAAATAATTTTTATTTATTTTCTATTTGAATTATGAGTAAAGTTCTGATTGATAGGTTGATTGGAAAAAGTCTATAGCTTTCAAACGGTATCACATTTTTTGAATCTGAAGCATGTGTCACATTCTATGCTTTGCATACTATAGGATTAAAAAAAAAAAATTGAATTTCATGAAGTTTTGACCAAGTTAAGGTGGTTAGACGCACGAGTTTTTATATTTTTTAAAAGTTGTAATAAAAAAATCATAATTAATTATTTACTTGGAAAAAAATTACAAAAAAATATGCATCACATCGAGACATGAGTCCTTTACTTATATCTAAAATATTATAAAAAAAAATTATCATTTTATTGTGGTTAGGTTGGTCAGACACACACCTACTTCTTATTTTTTCCCGGGAATTTAAGTACTACTACATTGAAATTTTAAATTTTCACGAAATAGATTTTTTTTTCCTCAATAAACCTAGTGGTTTAGAAACTACATTCAATTTTCTACAAATTCTATTCTTACATATTTTTGAAATAATATAGATAACTTATTCAAATTTTTACGTCAAGTTGCCTAACTCTGACTTTTCTGAATTTTATTGCCACTTAAGGGCCTATTTTTTCCATGATGATCCTGCACATACCCCTCACTCATCCCATCCATTTAGCCCATCACCATTACCACCATCTTTGATCTTTTAGCTTCCCTAGTTCTTCTCTTTTGGGCCTAAAAAGTTAGGATCGAACAAATCCCTATTTTTTATGGTCCAAACAAGGTCTCAATACAAGAAGTTCATGGAGAATATCAGAGAAATACCAACTTCTATGGACATGAGTAAGTTAAACTCCGAAGTAAACCTAGCGGGATCAAACAATCCCCCAAGAAACTCTCCCTCATCATCACAAAATCCTCAAGAGGAGAGTCATCAAGAGGACATCACGAACGAGGACATGGGGATGACACAATCTGAAATCATGAAGGTGGTTCAAAATCCAGAGAACCACAAAATTGTCAGTGCTATGTTCAAATACCTAAATACACTAGCAAAAGGAGGGGCCCAGTTCCCTCCCAACCTTGAAGCAAGCACTATTACAAACATGTCTATGCCAAGTGCATCCCCAATGTCAAATGTCAATCAAGAAGTACCTTACACCATATCGACCATCACATAATCCTCGCTGAATGTAAACAAAGGGAGTACCATGTTTCAAGTATTGCAAAGGCATCGCCTTGTGGCTAACAAAAAGGCAGTCACCACCACCACGCCGGGTACATCTGTTCTGGAAAACCCATCCCACCCATACGTCCCACTCACCTTCCATAACCATGTTGGCTCATCTTCATTCCATGCAACACCAGCCTATCAATCAAACATACAAACTTCTCTACCACTTGAAGAAGGAAGCTTGTTTGAAACAACTGATGTTACAAATCTTTTTTTTCAAGGTAACATTCCATCTCTTCCCCCATTTTCATTTACCACCACATCACCTCTTGGATTGGGTTTTCCTCCTATCAACATTGATGGTTTCTTGAAACCTAGCAACCTAAAAATCACACCCAATTCCCTCTTCTTGCCCACATCATCATAACAACAAGTGGCAACCACTCAAGCCACCACCATAATTGGTCCTCAAATATCCCAAAGCATACCATCTCAAGGACCAATCATCTCAACCACCCCTCCAACAACCCAAATCCCAATCACTACCACAATCCCTCCACCTGTCACAATAGTTGGCATGATTTCTATTACACCACAAATCCCACCAAAAGCCAATATGACAAACTCATTCACCACATTAATCCAAACCCTTGAAAAGGCCAACCAACAGAGAGTACTCTAGCAAAAGTAGCAAGCACAAGCTCAAGCCCAAGTGCAATCCCAAGCCCAAGCCCAAGCCCAAGTGCAAGCCCAAGCACAAGCACAAGCACAAGCCCAAGCACAAGCCCAAGCCCAAGCTCAAGCCCAAGCCCAAGCACAAGCCCAAGCACAAGCATAAGCCCAAGCCCAAGCACAAGTGCAAGCTCAAGCTCAAGCCCAAGTGCAAGCCCAACAACAAGCACAAGCACAGTACCAAGCGCAATTGCAAACAATCCATCTACAAGCCTACCAACAAGCCCTGCAAGACTTTTAGGTGCAGCAACAAGCTAAACAACAAGCCTTGTTGGCACAATAGCAGCTCAACCAACAACAAGCTTTGTTGGCACAACAATAGCTAGACCAACAATAATATCTACTAGCACAACAACAGATTGATCAAAATTAGGCTTCATGGGAACAACAACAGATGGACCAACAACAAGCGTTGTTGATGCAAATGCAAGCATACCATCAGGCTTTGAACGCACAACCAAGCTCATAGCAAACGCCAAATAGTACTCTCCCCACCCATCAAACACCTCCAACGCCTCACCACTCATTCATCCCACCTCCTAACCCAAGCAAGGATGTCGCAACACAGATCAAACTGCTCTCACAACAAGTGTTGGACTTACAAGCAAGAAAAAACACAAGGACACTAGGCAATTTGTTCCCTTATCCATTCGATAGGAGTCTCACCATGGTACCATTCCCAAAGGGATTTGAGATCCCCAAATTTGACAAGTACAATGGAACGGGCAACCCTCAAAACCACGTTAGGGAATTTTAGGTGCACTACATGGAGGTCACATATGATGACATGTACCTAATGTGACTCTTCCCTCGAAGCCTAACTAATCTAGCTATGGAATGGTTTTCTCGCCTACCCATGGGCATCAAAAAATTTGAGGAAATTGTGGAGGCTTTCCTTAAGAATTATGCTTTCAATATGGGTGCGGATGTTAGTTTGGAAGAACTATCTGCACTCAAACAAGGAAAAGGAGAGCTATTCGCATCCTTCTTGCAAAGATGGCTATCCAAGGCCAATAAGAGCAAGTGGAACATGCTAGAGGAACAACAAGTTTGCACCATCATAGCCAATCTAGATGAAAACTTGGCGTTCTACCTAAAAATGCAATGCATCACATCATACGTTCAACTGATTCCAAAGGCGCTCAACATCGAAAGAGACCTTACTGCGCGAGGAGGTGCACCAACCTTCACTCCACCACAAGATAACCACTCATCTAACAACTACAATTATAAACCTTGAACATGTTTGAGAAATAAAAATATCACAAATGACGGTGTGGTTGATGCTAAAGTGGTCATCAGTGCCCCTAAGAAGAACATCCCAAATCATCAACCGCAAAATCATAATCGCAACAATGTGCAGACTAATGCGGTAGTAGCACAACCACAACCACCTTCCACCAATCAAATCAATAATGTGGGAAATCAAGGAGGACCACCTCCCCACAACAAATATCCTCCCAAGCAAAAATTCATAGCTCTTGGTGAATCAATTGAGTCCATAATGAAGAAGCTAGTCAAAGAGAATCTAATCAAAATCTCTAACTCCGAGCAATACACGGAACCCATGACCAAGCCATTGTGGTATAATGAGAACCTCCTTTGTGACTTTCACAAATTCAAAGGACACACCACCGCCAATTGCATGAGACTCAAAAAAATCATTGAAGACCTCATTGAGGATAAGGTCATCAACATCGAGCAACCGGTCGAAAACCAAGACCTAAAAATATACATGAATTCGATGCCAAATCATAACCAAGGGAACAATAAAGGAAATAACCAAGGGAATAATAAGGGCAAGAAAAAGTATGCTAGTGCTAATATAGTATACGAGGAGATAGTTGGATGCATTGACGAAATGGTCACCGTCATAAATATCAAGGGAGCCAACAATGACTGTGGAGTCACCACACAAGGCAAAAAGGTTACCATCACTGGGGCACCTGCTAAGACCCCCATTTCCAATACAAAGGCCATCTCCTATGATTACAATGTCATTGACCAGTTGAAAAGAACACCCGCCCAAATCTCCATCATGGAACTCTTTAAAATCTCTGTCGCCCATAGGAAGATCCTTGATGAAGCACTAGCTACGTCTACTGTTGCCGCCACTCTTGACACAGAACAATTTCAGGATATGGTGGGTAACATCGTTACCCCAAATATCATTACATTTTCGGATCAAGATTTCCCTCCACAACCATCTCATAACCGTGCGCTCCACCTCCTAGTAATAATCCACAAAAAGAAAGTCAAACGAGTCCTGGTAGATGGAGGTGCAGGCCTTAATATTTGTTCTCTAAAACTCATAAAGAAACTGGGATTCGCTGAGGATTCCATCAATAAGAACAAAAGCATCACAATAAGGGCATATGATGACCAAGAAAGAGTGTTTTAGGGCACTATCAAAATCCCCATCCAAGTAGGGCCGACAACTATGGAAACCACCTACCAGGTCCTCGACCTTGACCTACCATACAACATCCTCCTGGGACGTCCGTGGATACATGGAATGAAGGAAGTGGCTTTGAACTATCACCAATGCATCAAGTTCTCACACCAAAATGAAGAAGTCACCATATATGGGGATCTTGAACCTTTTGCCTACTGCACAAACTTGGAAGCCAAGTTTTAAAAAATCCCCCAAGTACCAAAAAATGATGAAGGCCCATCCAAGTCATATGTTGGCCTAGCCAACCTTGCTTCCACTTCTGCGATAGAGACACCTGCCATCCTTGACATATCTGAAAGCAAAGGCATGATCAAAGACAATGGATGCAGCGACTATAGAATGAAGAGAAATGCATTTGTTGTAGGAGAGTTACCACAATATTCTAGGTCGCATGGGAAACCTCAACCAAGTGAAACACCTGTCCACACCATCAGGGCAAAACCTTTTGGATTTTTCCATTGGGGGGATCTCAGTGGAGAGAATGTGGATGAAGAGGACATCTCAAACACACTATACCAAGATGAAAGACCCACTACCAACCTACCCATGGATGAAACTAGCAAAGGACTGCAAATGATGTTTGGTATGGGATACAATAGGAATGAAAGCCTTGGAAGGAACAATGATGGATGGCTAGAGCCCATCATTGTAGAAAGAAGAATGAAGAACCTTGGCCTTGGATGTACTCCTCCAAGTATAACTATACGTAGAACAGGTACTCCTAGAAGGGCAGTCAGGTCCTCTCCTTAGGTAACAACAACTACCCTTAGACCACCTGTTTGCTTAGGTATCCCACTCGATAATTACACCTTTGACATCACCGATGTGTGCAATAGTAGCGATGATGAAACCATAGCAGACCTACCAATGCTTTTTGAGGATTTTTCCTTACTTATGATTAGTGCCTCACCCATGAAGCCAAGCCATGAAAACCACCAAATCACCTTAGTGCACCCCCAACTCATCGATCATGACCAATGGGGACCACTGATTCTAGACTCATTCGAAAATGATGAGGCACTCGTAGAATTTATGGGACTAAGGGATACAATCCCGTGTGGGGATCACAAGGTTGGATTCAACATCATACTGGACACACAAGCATACTACGGGGAGACGATTGAGTCCTTCAATCGCAAAAGAAAAATATCGAGAATAAGCTCAGGGTTGTTGAGTGAAAACCACACTGTGGCACTCTCTAACCATAAAACAGTAAAAATAACTGAGACACCAAAGGATGAAGGATTCAATCTCCCCCCTACTACTCTACATCAAGAGAAATCAGTAGTATTGGAAGAACAGTGCAACCCGGTCAACTTAGGAACGATATCAGAACCACAAATCACCTTCTATGTCAAGTCACTCTTAACAGTGGAACAAGAACTGTTGGCAACATTCCTAAAAGAAAGAAAGGTAAATTTTGCATGGACCTACACTGACATGCCAGGTCTAGATCCTGAAGTAGTGGTTCATCATTTGGCTATTTTCCCCGAAGCAAAACCAATCAGACAAAAGCTAAGGAAGATGCACCCACAAATAGCCTTCCTTGTCAAAATTGAGCTATAGAAACTTTTGGATGTTGGCTTCATACGCCCGATCAACTATCTAGAATGGGTATCAAATCTTGTACCTATCTCAAAACAAAAAGGGGGCATCTGCATCTGCACAGATTTCAGAGACCTAAACAAAGAATGTCCTAAGGATGATTTTCCACTACCTAACATTGACATGATAGTGGACATGACGGTCGGACATGAGATGTTGTCCCTAATGGACGATTTCTCAGGGTAGAATCAGATAACGATAGCAAAGGAGGACCAACATAAGACAACATTCACATGTCCTTGGGGCACCTACTACTGGAATGTGATGCCATTTGGGTTAAAAAATGCAGGAGCCACATATCAAAGAACCATGACACTAATCTTCCACGACATGATTCACAAAACTATCGAAGATTATGTCAATGACATATTGGCTAAATCAAAGAAAAGGCAGGATCATATAGCAACTCTAAGTGCAATCGACGAGAACAATACAAGGTCAGACTCAACCCAAAGAAGTGTGTCTTTGGGGTACAATCAGGAAAGCTATTGGGATACATAGTTTCAATGACAGGGATAGAAGTGGACCCTGCAAAGGTAAAAGCAATCCTTGAAATGAAAGCACCAAGAACATTAAAGCAACTCAGAGGATTACAAGGTAGACTCTAGTCCATCCGGAGATTCATAGCACAACTAGCAGATAAACAGATCACCTATTCACGCCTGCTTCACAAGGGAGTCACATTTAGATGGGACGACAACTGTGAGCAAGCATTCAACAAAATAAAAGAATATCTACTTACACCACCTGTGTTGATGCCAACTATTGTCGGGAAGCCATTAATCCTTTACATCTCAGCAACAATAGTCGCCCTTGGTGCCCTTTTAGCCCAACATGAGGAAAAGGGAATCGAGTGGGCCATCTACTATATTAGAAAAATAATGGTGGGACATGAGCTCAATTACACATCAATAGAAAAGGCTTGCCTAGCACTGGTATTTGTAGCTCATAAATTCAGACACTACATGCTAGCTCATCAAATCAAGTTGATTGCTAAGATAGACCCTCTAAAGTATCTATTGTCAAAAGAAATGCTTACAGGCAGGATGGCTAAGTCGGTAATGATACTATCCGAACACGATATTGAGTATGTAGAGTGAAAGGAAATCAAGGGACAAATTATTGCAGACCAGCTAGCAGAGGCTCCTCTCTACACAGAGAACCCGCTCATATCAGAATTTCCCGATGAGTCTATCTTCAATATCAACATAGCTGATCACTGGAAGCTATACCTTGATGGTTCCCACACACAACATGGATCAGGAGCCGGTGTGTTCTTTATTACCCCACAAGGAGATTGCATACCAAGATCTTACAAGTTGGTGTTCCCATGCACTAACAACATCACCGAGTACGAGGCTCTAACCATAGGTCTCAAGATTGCAGCACAGTGGCGAATCATGGCATTAAAGGTCTATGGGGACTTGCAGCTTATCATCAACCAAGTCAATGGTGAATACCAAATGAAGGATGATAAGCTTGCACGATACAAAAAGGTGGTAGAAAGCCTCAAGGAATCATTCATCGACATCACCTTTGAGCAAATACCAAGGACAAACAATAGAGCAACCGATGCAATGGCAACCATCAAATCCTTACTAGACATTCCTCGCAACATCTCGAAACACGAATTCCTAGTAGAGCAGCTTCTCATACCCACGTTCGAGGTACCAGAGTCAGAATAGGTGTGTGAACTCATTGGTCCCAGTGATCTTTGGTATCATGACATATACACCTACCTAAGGTTAGGAATCCTCTCCACTGACATCACCCCAAACCTAAAGCGAACCTTTGTCAAAAGGTCTTCACGATTCGTCATCCTAGGAGAAACCCTCTTCCGCAGAAGTATCAAGGGAACCTTGCTACATTGTTTAAAACCCAAGGAAGCCTTGACTGCTCTAATTGAGGTACACAATGGCACATGCGGTTCGCACTCGAGTGGTATGACATTGGCTAAGAAGTTGCTGAGAACTGGGTACTATTGGCCGACAATGGAGAGAGAGGCACATAACTTTGTTAGGAGGTGTTTGCAATGCCAACAACATGGAGACCTTATTCATGCACCAACTTAAGAACTACATCCCATTGTTACACCTTGGCCCTTCTCACAGTGGGGGCTCGATCTCATTGGTAAAATCTCGCCCACCTCATCCAATGGCCACAAGTTCATTATCAGTGCCAATGAATATTTCACAAAGTGGGTCGAAGCAATTCTCATGACCTACATCACAGGAAAACAAATCTCCAAGTTCATCCTGAACTACCTAATTTGCTGATATGGTGTTCCCCAATCCATTATCTCTGATAATGGGACACCCTTCAAAAATTAGGATGTTTGTGATTTATGTGAAAAATTCAAAATCCAACATCGCTTTTCCACCCCATACTATCCACAAGGCAATGGCCAAGCAGAGGCTACAAATAAAATGATTCTGAAAATCCTCAAGAAAACAGTCAATGACTCTGGTTGTGACTGGCATTTGCAGCTAAATCTTGCCTTATGGGCCTACCACACCTACATCCACAAGCCAACAGGCGCCACCCTATTCTCCCTAGTCTACATATCAGAAGCCATACTCTCCATCAACATTGAGATTCCATCACTAAGGATATCACTGCAAAACCTCATCACGGATGAGGAATACAGGGTTACAAGACTGAATGAGCTAGAATTACAAGATGAACAACGCATGGATGCCTTGAATCATCTACAGGTCTACCAAAATCTTCTGAAACAGAGCTACAACAAGAAGATCAGGCAACACACTTTTCAAGTTGGTGACCTTGTGCTGAAAGAAAACCAAAAGAATGTGCCAAACCTGGATACAAAAGGAAAGTTTGAGCTCAATTGGCTGGGACCCTTCATCATCACCACAAGTTACAAATCAGGGGCATATCAATTGTCAACACTGGAAGGCAAACCCTTGCAGGAGCCCATGAATAGTTTGCACCTCAAAAAGTTTTATGCCTAAATCTTGCAAGGTATAGAAGCAAAAAATACAAAAAAGTCATAAAATGTCCTGAAAAAATGGTTACCTTGATGAGAACCTAGCGAATAGGCATCTTGGTGACAACAAAAAAATAAAAAAATACAAAAATAAAAAAAAAATCAGAAAAAGGATTGAAAACAGTAAAGAAAAAAATTTCATCCTCTAGTGAAAACCACTTCGGTGGCGCTTTGGACAAGTACCTTGGTGAAAACCTAGAAAATAGGTGCCAAGCATAAATAAAGCACTCTCCACCTACTAGGATCTGCATGACTCACTCACCCATTCCATCACATTTCAATAAATCATCCATCCACCCATCCGCTCACATCCATACCATAGCCTGAGTTGCTATCCATATCATATTCCACCATAGTACTACTTGGCATTTCCTAAGGTCAGTTTGTCCTGCCTTCATTGAAGTAGTCTATCACGCCACGCTGGGGGCATGTTCCCACATACATTGGATCGAATTCATGTATATTCTCGTGATCTTCTTCAAATTCATTAGAAAAATTCAAAAGCATTCAAAAAACCATCAAAAATCCAAAAACATGTCGAAATATCAAGAAATCTTCAAAAATTCATGATTGAGTCTTGTCAGTCTTCCACCTTGTTAAACTACATCATCTCTGAGCCTAAACGTAGGCAAGGTTGATCTTTGATCATCCCCCGAGATAGTTAGGGTTAGTCCTTAGGCGTTCGTTGCATTGGCAATCCATTTGCCCATCTAGTCTGCATCTTAAGTCAGTCCTTTAAGCAATAAAAGGGCAATCCATTTGTCCATCTTATCATCGAGTCAGTCTATTGTTAGTCAAACTACATGGTCTCTACATGTATAATGTAGGCAAGGCTAATCTATGGATCAACTCTTGAGACCCCTAGGATAGGTCTTTAAGTTAGTCTGTTCGTCATAAATCTTGAAAATACCAAAAACATTGAAAAATGTGAAAATACCAAAAATAGCCTCAAAATATCAAAAAAACCAAAATGGTGCATCCATTTCATCTCGCTTTCACCCATGATTGTTATCACTCATAATAAAATCAATCGTCACCTTCACCCTTTGGTGAGTCAGTCATTAGCAAGTCTAGCAGGTTCCAAAGTGAACACCTAATTGTCAGAGTCTTGAAGGTCTAAGTCAGTAAGTAAGCAAGTTGGTCAACTCGGAGTATCAATAGCTTATCACCCAATCAGTCCCACCAAAAACCTTGATCACAACATGTCCTAGGATGAAGCTTTCCTACGATGGACATAAGCATCAGGTACCCCTCATAGTAGTTAGTCTTGGCTAGCGGTACAAAGAACAGTAGCTTGTTTGATTACTTTATCTTGGTCTTTTTGACTTATCTTATTTTGCACTCATTCCAAGGACCTCTTGATGATGCCTAAAAAAAATAGGTTTAGAGAGAAAGGAATGGGGCAATGATCATTATCTTTTATCTTCTATGCTTGCTTGGATATCTTTGTAAAATAACTTAGTTATGCATGTTTTTTTTTGTTTGTAGGGAGGATATTTTAGGTATCTGTTGACCACATAGGAAAGCTTGCTTTTCTGTGTTTTGGTCTGAGATGTTTAGAATTTCTGAACTACATCCCGAATGAAGTATGTATGTTAAGTGTGAACAAGAATACTCCTATCTGATTGTTGAGTCAAAAGTCCATCACACTAGGCACCACGCCATCCTGGTTCTTAATACCTTGATGCATCGTACCTATGTGTATTATCAAACATAATGCAATTGACCCCTTTGAAAATCTCAATTCCTAGCAATGCAAATCACCATCTCCATCCTAACTAATTCATTAATTCTATGTTTCTTCTACCTTCTTTCCACACTAACATGGTATCATAACAATAATCAAAGCATCGCCCATGCATACACCTTGCATCCACATGATCATCAACATTAAAAACACATGGCATCATATCATTACCTTAAAAGATATTATTTTAAACATATTTTAAGCACAAACATTACATCATACATAATCATTTATGTCCATTTGCAAACCATTACCATTTGCATCCATTACCATCATTAATATGCACTACATCATTAAAACACAGAAAATATACAAAAGAAAATGCATCCATCACATACATCGCATAACATAAAACATAAGAATGCAAGCATCTCATAACATCTCATCTCATAAGCATCATACATTTTCATATCATACATGTGCACCATACATATCATAAAAGGGACAAATCATCTCATATATATCATCAAAAATATATTGTTATGATACAAATTGGATCAGGTATACATCAAGTACATAATACAATAAGGCTAAAATACTGCAGCCCGTATATCAAAAATGAAACAAACTGTCCTATGATCAAAGGGGGGGTAGGCCCTATTGGCTACTACCCTCCCCATCCTTCCTCTCACCATGTGCCTTTACTGATCGCCTCCCTATCTGCTGGGAAAAGTTTGGCACTCTGCAGTCGGATGGTACTACCTATCGGTAATGGTGTCGATAGTACTCGGCCTCTCTGATAGCATCCCTATAATCTTGGATATCAATTGATTGGCCCCGGGATGTGGAAGCAACACTCTCTAACTGCCTCTGTCGGCCCACCTCCTGATCCCTCTCGGATCGTGCTAGGTCTCTCTCTGTTGTAACTGTAGCAACCCGTTGTGGGGCCCCATCTCGCTCAGCTGTCAGAACCTGTACCTGCCCCTGTAACTGCTAAATCAACATGTCACGGGCATCTAGCTGGCCTGCTAGCTATCCCGCTGGTTGTCCTGCTGGCTGTACTGTCGGCTACTGTTGCGTTGGCACATGGGGCTGCCCATCCTGTCCTGCCACATGCTGTGTGGGATCCCTAAGAGGTGACTACTGAGGAGGTGGTACACCTCCCCGACCCTTGCCTGCTGACCTACCTATCGACCGACAATGTGGAAGCACTGTCCCCGGAACTGTCAATATCACTAGTGGCCTGAACCATGCCCTGTACCCTGGAGTCACTCCTACATCTGTTCTGATCATATACCCATAGCCGAGCCACCAACTGCCTAAATGAGGTCACTGCCTCATCTACTAGAATGGGCTATCGCCATGCTATCTCCTTTGCCATACGAGCAAAGATGGCTGTATACTGAGCATTGGGTATATCCTGCACCTCCCTAAACTGTCTGGCCACCCGGTCAGGAAGGTATCTCTCTATAAAAATATGCTCTTGACCCTGCATAAATCTGTTCTGGCGAGCAAAGAAGAGCTTCTCTACATCATCCATCCATGGGCCCATACCCATATACGACCTTCAAATGAATATTGTCATCTCATCCAGAACCTATCACTAGTGAGCTATGTCGTCTGTACCCATGTGGGTGAAGTGAATCGTTGCCTCACCATACCACCACACCAAAGGATCATCAATATCTAAGGCAATTGGTATCACAAATGGGTGAAGCACTGGAATCTACTCAAATGCCCAAACATGAAGAAGAGTCAATCCAGCCCCAAGAGCTCGACCCTCCAAATAAGAAAACTCATGCAAATCCCTGTATAAGGAGGCCAACAATACTAGTCTCCAGGCAAAGCACACTTGGTGAGCACACATCTATTGCCATGCTAGTCCCCAACCCGGACTAAAATATCAGCCATGCCGATCAGGAGCTACGAGGCCAGAAATAATGGCGGCCACAATCAGGCTGTAAGTAGGGGCTATACCCTAGTACCTCTCCAAATCTATCTGACCATCGCAGAGCATGAACTCGTCCACACCCATGACACTAAAGTAGGCATCCCTACCCTCCTCCAAATCATAAATCACTCTCTCTCCATGAATGGGTAGTCGCAGAATGCACCAGACATCCTCAAGAGTGATAGTGGCCTCACCAGTGGGAAGGTGAAAAGACGAGGTCTCGCTATGCCACCGCTCGGCCAAAGCATGCATCATACCCAAATGTGCTCGCACAGGAGGGACGTAGGCAATGAACCACAGACCAAGCATCCCAAGCTGCTCCTAGAGAAATATGTGCATACCACCTAATCGCTCAAGTACTGGCCATCGGTGCTCCCTCAAATGAATAACCTCGGGTGTCTCCTGTGCAAGGAAAAGTATTGCGTCAGCTTCCCTAGAAAAAATTTGGTGTTCATACCGCCTTTCGCTTTTGAAACAACAAAAGTGGTGCTATTTGCAAAAGTGGCACAGTTTGTAAGTCTCCAAACTGCACCGCGTGATGGAGTTAGATAGCAAAATTTTGCAAAGTGCACCACGCGGCAGACTTAGATAGCTAATTGGCCCGCACGACATTGTTTGAGTAAGCGGCCCACTTTAAAAATTGAAAATCCCTAAGTACAAACTCCACCGTGCGGCACTCCATGCACACCCAGCCCTATATGGGACTGCGCGGGCCAGTTTGGAAATTTTCCATGATGCAATATCGTGCCACGCTGGCTCGACCATGTCTAAACCCTAATAAATGCATGTAAAACTATAAAAATAAAGGTGGGATAAGGGTTCTTACCGTGGGTCCTGCGGCGACTGGTCACTGATATACTCATACCTGCTCCGACACATGTAGGGGAAGCTCTCGTTGTGCCATTTTTTCTAAAACTCAGAGCTCAAAAGTCAATTTGTTCAAGGATAGGAGTGCAAATGAATTGAAAATGACCCCTTGAGGTCTATTTAAGCCTAAAAATTAGGGTTTTTTGACCTAATTTGACATTCTGGAGGGGGTTTTGGTCCCTTGAACCCGTTTTCGTCCAACTGAGAGTCATTTTGCATCCCTTCTGGCATTTTAAAGCATTTTTCTGGCATTCTGGGACATTTCTGGCTTGTCGAGCACCTTGTCATCTTTTTCGCAAGATCATCCAAAAATTCAAAATTTTTGTTCGATCTCTCAAGGGGGCAATATCCAACAATATCCTTCCACTGGGGTAGCAGTGGGGCATCTGAAAAAATTTCAAAAAATCTCGAACCTTTGATCACAGCAGTTTATTCTTTGACTCAATGCAACAAGTACATTGCTTCAAAGAGGGGCAAAATGTAGACATGGAAAAAGTACAAGTTCATTTTGGCACACCTGATCTCAATTACTAGAAATGTTTCCTCTTAAATCACATTCTAATACTTTCCTCCTTAGTTAAATAAATCAAAATCATTTATTTAATTAATCATTTCCTCTCAATTTGATTTAAATCAATTCATAAATTTAAGTCTAAATTATCACATCACCTAATTCTTCATTAAATTAATCAAAACATTGATTAAGTTAATCCTTCTCACTAAAATCCTCTAGAGAATGCAAGTTGCACAATAAATCAATTACTTTGATTTATTAATTATTCTATTTTCCCTCACAAAGCATCAAAAAGGGAATATTCCCTCATTTGAATTCAAAAAGGCCAAGTGGACTTGGTCCTTCCAACAAGGCATTCAATGCCTCTTACATGTCCTTGACCTTGAGCCAAGTGACATTTAATTCACTTCTCTTCCCCCTTCAACAAGTCAACTCACCATTTCAAATTCAAAATTATGCATTTATCATGCACATTGGCCAAAATGTGCCCATTCCTCATCCAATCACATGTGGACAAGTGGCACAATGCCATTGGATTATCTTTTGTCCCACATTGCTTAATCTTGCTCACTTCTTCCAAATAGAAGTCTATAAATTGGAGGCTCTTCTCCTCAATCTTCATCCACAATTCATATGCAAAGTTACTCTCTACAATTGAGAACTAATTTTGCTCATTTCATCCATACATTCCTCATATTTTCACATCTGCACCAAGGTTATGCTCAAATCTCTTTGGAGATTTGACCATTTCAAGATTCACATATCATTGCTACTTAGGAATTGGGAAAGGGCCAATTGCAACACTCCATTGGCACCGATTCCCTCATAAGATCATCATGCTATTAGCTTAGCTAGGATTAAATTTCTTTTGTTTTGAGTTCATTGTGTTCTTCATTTTCCTAGTTTAGTTTAAATAGATGGATTTTATGGGGAATCCTTCATATTTTCATGCATTTTCATCTAACACTAACAATGTTTGTCATCTTTGTGCATTTGCAGGTTTAGGGGTTCACACTAAGAGATATCTTGAAATCCATGATGCACTATACTCATACAAATGTTTCACAACCACTAAGTTGTAACTTAGTGGCTCAAACATCTAGGGGATCACACACCACTCCTACACCATTTCCCTTTTCTCAACTTTGAGTCCCTCGTGTTGAGGACCTTAAAAAGACTCCTGTTGATATATCTATATGGGAGTTTATTCAACTTTCACCCATGGTCAGATTTTTATTTCACAAAATGGCTCAAATATAGAAAGAGAAGATTGAATCTTACATAAACTCAAACAATCTCAAACCCTCCCCTTGTCCCATGAAAGTAACCCAATCTGACATCACATTCTCTAAACATGAATTTACCTCACTTGAGGTTCAAAACTAGAATGATCCTTTGATGATAAAGGTGATCATTAATGAAACTCTAGTTAGGCACACTCTCATTGATAATGGATCAAAAATTAATCTTTGTAGCATGGACCTCCTAAACACACTTGACATGGACAAAATTCTCATTCAAAGTCATGATATTGATATTCGTGGCTTTGAAAATGTTCATAGGCAACCACTAGGGATGATCACATTACCTATTGCAGTCAGACTAGTAGTGTTTCCTAATCCTATCCATATCATGCAAGGAACCCTTCCATACAATCTCCTTCTTGGGAGACCATGGATTCACGCTATGAAAGGAGTCTCGTCTACCCTTCACTGTACAATGAAATTTGAGTACAATAAAATGATATACATTATGAACATAGATGAACAAAGCTATGAATCAACTAATCACACCATTTCCAACTCCCCTAATCAATTCATTCCTAAATCAAAACTTATACAATTTGATGCTAATCCTTCGCTCACAACAAAACTCTTTCATGATCATTAGGGGTCATTAGATTCTATACCTCTTTCCAACACAAACTCCAAAATATCACCCTCTTGGTCCAAAGAGTCATATACCAACAATTCATTTTCAGATACAAGTTCTCATAATGATTGAGGTCTTACGCCTCCCTTTTAAACAGAGTGTGAAACCTCATGCCCTACACCAAAACCACCCTATGTTTTCTATACTCAACTTGGTTCTACCTCAACAACATTACCCCATGGCCATGATGGGGGCTCTATAACTCCCATCCCTCATGATGAAACACCACCTAACACTCCAAAGGATTTGTGTTCTTATACAACAACCAAACTTCTCCAAATAATGCAACCCCTTCATCTAACTTGGAAGATTTTTATAGTATCAGCTACCATCCCCATCCTACACATGGATGTAATGAACACATAATGCCAACTGACATATCATGCTCTTTCATGAAATATTTAGGGTTCCATCCCTCCTCTCCATTTCCTTCAACCAATAAACTTCAAACCTCTCATTGAACTTGATGCTCTCCCTTCCACAAGGGCACCTAATTCCTCTCCCTAGTGCATACCTTGATCCTTTCGGCTCAGCTTTGCCTCACACTAAGTCGGGGCAAGGGGTTCATTACCCTTGTCCTCGTATGTCACTTATTGTTGCCTCTTTTGAATAAATGTTAACATCTCATGAACATATAAGAGAAAGCTTGGGATGTGGATGACATGTCTTAAATTGGCTTGCATGTGACATACATATCCCCTCTTTCCTTTCTCTACTTTAAAGAAATTTATCAAAAAGCGGAGTGTAGCAATTCCTTTAAAGTGGTGGCATACATTGGCACCATTTCCCTTTTGCATTTTCCTTGGTTCCTAGTGCAGCCTTGGCACTTCATATGACGAGTCTCTCACTTCGTGGATGACATTGTGTGTAATGTCGTTCATGAAAGTGACTTATCTTAGCATATTACATTCCTCTTAGTGGCCTGATGCGATGCACCACATCCCCTAAATTGGGAATCTTCTATCTTTTGATCGGTCCTCTCTTGGAAACATTAGACACAATGTTCCCTAAGTAAAAGACCTCGCATGAATGAAATGAGACTCCTTTGAACATCCCTTTTGCATTATACGTTTTTACATTCCTACATTTTGCACTTTTGCATTTGTGCATACATGGCCACCTTGCATAACACAACTTGCATGTCTATGGTGCCATCTTGCACTTGTTCATGAGTTCTAAGCATCCAAGGCTTTGCTTGTCTCATGAACCGCACCCTTCTCTTTGTGGCACCTTATCAAAGTTATTAGGAGATATAACTTTCATATGGTTGAGCGAGAAGCCCAACTAGCGGCATGAATTTCCCCATAGCCACCTTTTTGTGTGTGAATGCATACTAACCGTGTGTATGTATCTCACTACCTTTTGACATTCTCACTCAGTGGACAACCAAAATTATTGTTAGCCTAGAGTGCGTACATCCTTTTTCTTTCAGAAAAACAACCTAGATCTGATCCACAACCATCTAGACAAATGGTCAAAGCTTGATCCGACTTTTCTCTACCCTTTCACATCACTCCTTGTGTGATCTTTCATACTTATGTTTAGTTTACCATGGGATCTTGATCCTAGGGGCTTGATCATCCCTCTTGATCATAGTCATCTCACCTTACTAGCATGAATACATTAGATCCTGCTTCACACACATGATTCAACTATTTTAGTGTGAGTTTGAAGTAAGTTCATACTCTCACTAAAGTGGGGGCTAAATGTGTCACCAAAAAGTGTATACCTTGGCACTTTTTCGCTCATTTTGGCCTTTTCCATTGGATTTTGGCCTTGTTTTACCTTGATTCAATCTTGTAAGCTTGCAATTCAACAATGACCTAATGGTGTTTTACTAAGGTGTTGTCAAGTGTTGTAACACATTTACTCACTTTTATAAGACCGTTTCAACACAATTCACCTAAACAACACCTTCCGACATCTTTCTAAGCCTTATGACAAAGTGTTGTAAAGTGTTGTAATGCATTTTCATACTTATCTAGGCTCATCACCCCTAAATTAACCCTCTTTCTATGCTAATTTTTCCCCTTAATGTACTTTTAGTCTCGACTTAAGTGTGTTTCGAGAGGCAAGGATAATAAACCTCATTAATCACTATTTTATTCCTGACCACCTCTTGGATTTTCCCAAGTGGACTAGGTCGCTACTTTGGGAAACCTAGTCCTTGTAGGCATAAAATTCAAAATTAAAACAATTTATTAATAGGAATTTTCCTCCTAAGCCCTAAGGTCAGCCTATCATGAGTCATTTCTAAGAAAATTAGGGTTTTGCATGTACAAATAAGGGTTTTCATACTCATTTTTCCCCCTAGCAAGTTCATTTTTCACCTTCACTCAATCGTGACAATCACTCTTGCACTCAAGCTTTCCAAACAAGCATTCAAGCACAAGGAATCTCAAGCAATCTCCATTGGAGCTGATTCATGCATGTTGTAGACTTCAACAATAAAGGATTTGGTAAGTGTTTACATTTATTCATCATTCAATCATCTTTCCTTCCTTTGTTTCTCATTTGGATTTGATTATCATCAAAGGGGTTTGACTAAGGAAAACCCTTAATCTCTAACCCTAACCCTTATCTCCTCTTTGCATGTGATTTGTAGGTTTTGTTTGCAGATTTGTCAAGAGGAAAGGTGCCAAGAAGGTGTTCTCAACCCATCAACTTCATTCAAGTCAACAAAACCCTAGTTGAAGCTTGGAGACCCCTTTTAGCCCATTTTTGGTAGAATCTAAACTAGGCACCTCTGGGGATCTGGAGTGTAGAGCGAAGGCTCCAATCTTTACTTTTAGATTCCCAAAAACTCAGAAGAGGACTAGGTCACCCATAATGGCGACCTAGTCCCTCTAAGCTTTTTTTTCCTGGATTTTGACATTTCTAGATACCCTTTTGGCAGAAACCCACTCCGAAAAAGTTTCCCGACAGAAGGACTAGGTCGGCCAACTTGGCATAAATGTCCTTTTGCACATTTTAGGTTGATTCCAGAACCTTCTTGGACTCCTCATCTACAAATATTCATTTCGACATGCACCCTTTTGTTATTCCCAGTTTACTTTCTGTTTACACACATTTAGATCATATAGTTTAGTTGTATCTAGATTTACATTTTCTTTCATTTACATTCTTTAGTTAGCTTAGTTTCATTCAGCCACACAACACACACACACATTCACAACCTCATCAAACAACCCCTTTCCTTTGAATGAAATCACCTAAAGCATATCACTAGGTGAAAGAAAACAATTCCAAAACCAATTTTTCTAGGGTGAAAAGCCCTAGGATCCTAGTAAAGGGAATCCTCTTTCCCTTGTTAGTATATGTTTTTTGTGGTTTGAGTAGGATCATGTTGGACAATATCATTGTTCTCATCATCTATATCAACATTCATCACATCATTCTTTGTAGTTTCGCTAGCTTTGACATATGAGATATTATGTTTTGGCATGAGGTTAATGAATTTTTTTAAGTTTTGGTTAGGAGGGGCAACAAAATTATTTCCTTGATCACTAAGACCTCTAATGGAAAAATGAATGTAATCAATGAGGTCTTGCACAAGATATTTAAGATGCATACAATGTTTTGTTTCATGTCCATTTTTTTGATGATAGTGGCAATAAGCATTTGATTTAAAGCTAGGGGGTAAAGGCTTATTAAGATCAGGTGTTTTGACATAAGGCAAGGTAATTATTTTCTTGTCTAAAAGTTGAGACATTGTGTTATGAAGGGTATCAAATAAGCGAGTGAATTATCTTTTTGGGTCCCCATAGCTAAAGGGTATCGAGGCTTTAACAACAACTACTTGATTATTGACATTTTGAGTTGTTTGTTGAGGGGGATTGAATTGGAGGAACCCTTTGTTTTATCTTCTAAATGGATGGGAATTATTTGGATTTGTGGGCTTAGATTTCTTAGTTTGGCTAGAAGTGGATCTTGTATCTCTACTACTAACTGAATTTTGATAATCACAAAGCACTATACATAAGTGCATGAAGGATGGGGATTTCATCATTGTCATCTTGTATTGAATTTTTCTTTGTAAGCTTTCTATGAACATCTTTTGAAGGTGAGGTTCGGGAACCTTGACATCTATTTAGGAATAAAATGATTGATAGCATGATATAAATTCAGTTATATTTTCTTATTCTTATTTTTTACATCTCATCAAATCAGCCAAGGTCATTGTAGGATTCATATGCACTTGGAAGTTTTTGAAAAATGCCTCAACAAGTTCATTGAATGAATGAATTGAGTTTTTCGGTAAAGAGGAAAACCATTCAAAGGCGGTTTCTTTTAAGAATCTAGGAAAAATATTTGCCAAAAGTTTATCATCTAGGATAAAGTCACTACATAAGGTATTGTAAGAATTAATATGGTTAGAAGGATCTCCCTTCCTCCCATATTTCTAAAATCTAGGAACCTTTATACCTTGTGGCATCGGTGTTCGCAATATCTCCATGGATAATGGACTACTTTTGACATAATATGTAAGTGGACCATTTTGATTGTGGATGATGGTGGTAATTTATTTTAGGAGGGATGAAATGGTTTGGAAAATTTGGGCTATGAGAGGATCATTACTTGTGTTTTGAGAGGGAAGTGAAAGTGGTGAAGGGGTGTATGCGTTTGAAGGAAAAGTGAATGGGATTATTGTAGGTGGTAAGGTGGTAGGAGATAGGACTTGTGATGCCACATAGGAACTAGGCATACTAGAAAGAATACCCAAGGAGGGAATGGCATTACTAACTTGTTTCAGCATTGTTGTGACTTGAGGAGGGGTATAGTTAGGTATTGAGGCAATTGTTGAGGGAGGAGGAATTTGAATTCCTCCTTGGCTTGTAATGTTGCTTGTTGGTAAAGGACAACTAATGGTTGGGGTGAGGTGTTTTCCAAAGATTTGAACTATGTTTTTCACAAAGTCAAGCCCATCTTCACTTTCAAGCATGTGGTGAATGTTATCTATAGTAGGAATTGTAGTAGTTGATATGTCATTTTGCACTTGGTGTTGTAAGTTTTCTAGGTCCTCATGAATTTCAATTATCTTCTCTTGTGGGACACTATCATTCCTTGATTCAACATGCATAATACTTGAAGGAAAAGATTTGCTAAGGGTATTATCCATATCTAGTGTACAAATTTCAATACTAGGAGTGAAAGAGCTTAACAACCTAAGATACACAACAATTCTGCTATCACGAGATGAAATGAGTCTTGAAATTAATCTCACTAAAGTATTAGCAATAGGACACCAAATATTCATACAAGAGCTACTATTTATGCAATGTGAATTTATATACAATATAAGCTAAGAACAATGAAATGCTTGCAATATAAATTCTAGAAACTAAAATAAAAGGTAAATAAAAACAAGTAGAAACTTAAAAACTGAATCCTAAATGCCAAAAAATGTAATGCAAAATGTGTAGAGGGATTGGTTCACCTAGGGTGGCGAATGAGTTCAAGGGATGATTTTTTTCAAAAATTTCAGAAAATTTCAATTCAATTTTATGCTTTTTACATTGTTTGATCTAGATCTGAGATACAAATGTAGAATTTGAATTATTTTTAGTGAAATTAGATGCAAAAATGCAAGCTATATGAGCTTTGAATAATACAAAATTTAAAACCCTAGAATAATGCAATGTTAAAGTAAGCATGATCTAGGATGAAAATGCACTCCAAAGTAGAAATTTAGTGCTCTAAATGCAGCTTCACCAAAATGGAAAATTATGAAAAAGTGGTTTATAGATGCTATCATATGGTTTTGGACATAGAGAGCACCCACTTTTCTAATTTCATTCAAGGATAACCCTTCAGATTTCAATACAAGGGAGAAAAAGACCTTGCTAACGGCTATCTTAGGGGATGAATATGATCTATTGAGGGGTTCACAACCAAGTTTATACTCAGAAAAGATAATGAAATGAAAAATAAATGAAAAACCTTAATTGAATGCAAACTGACATTAAATGACCTAGAAAGTGGTTGAAATGAAATAGAAAATTGTAAAACATAATGTGTGCACCTGGAAATACAAAAGGTGGCTAAATGAAGGTTTAAATTGCTATAAATTCTATTGTTATAGATGACTAGGAATCATTTTCCAAGCTAGGTGAATCAGTCTTGTTTCTAGAAAACTGTGCCGAAATAGGTTTCGGGGAAAAGGGTACCAAAATCTGCAAAGTCTTGAAAAAGGATTGGAAATGGGACTCATTGACCAGAAGTGGCGAATTAGTCTAGTTAGGAATTTTTGAAGCTTCAAGAGTCATTTCTGTGCTCCTCAGTCTTCTCTGCTCTTCCCAATTGCTTTCTGGATCTGAAACAACTATTTGTGACCTGTAAGTGATCTCCAACCTCTTCAACACTTAATGACAACTTTGAAAACTTTGGATGTTTTGCAACACTTCTCTAATCTTGCTCCTCAGGAAATTTGGAACCTAGCCCTACAAATCACACAAAAAGGAGAAGGAAACATATTGGGGGGTTAGTGGATAGGGGTTTTCCTTGGTCAAACCCCTTGTTGGAAATCAATCCTTGAAATGAAATCAAATATGGAAGGAGACTGATGAATGAACAAGATATGGCATAACAAGTCACCAAACCCTGGCGAGAAGGTGCTAAAAGTATGCTTGAAACAAATGTAATGGATGTGGTTCTTTACTCTAGCTTGAAGGAGATAGATCTTGAATGCAATTCTTTCTTGAATCACAAAACCCTACACCATAATTGTTAGCACAATAACATGATGCAAGAGATCTTTGACATGATGATTGATGCTTGAAGAATGCTCTAAAATGCTAAATAAGCTTCCATTTAATGCTCTTGAATGCTATCGTGAATTCTTGTGAACACTTGATTGCTTATTATATTGATAGGTGAGAAATGAATGAAAGAAACTTGTATTTAAACTCAATTATGCAAGAATTCCCAAAATTACAACACTACAAGCCAGTGTTGGATCTTGGAGAATAAAATCTCACCAAATTTTTAAATAAAATTTGATTTTGAGCTAAATGGGACTCGTTCACCACCTTGGGTGAATGGGTCACACCTAAGGGGACTCATTCACCCAGAATGGCGAATGAGTCCCACCTTAAGAATTTGAGGTGGGTTTTTCAAGATTTGATGTTTTAAATGCTTTTATCAGGATTATCCTTGAAAATACACATAAATAAGACTTTTAGATACAAAAGGGGGCCAATTAAAGCATAAAAAAGCCCAAATATTAATGATAATCCTAGAAAAGTGTGAAAGTGTGTTACAAAACTTTACAACACTTTGAAATAAGGCAAGATTAATTCTAAAAAGAGGTTATTTAGGTTTGATTTATTAGGAAGACCTTATAAAAATGTGAAAGTGAGTTACAACACTTCACAACACTTGAGTAAGGTAACATTTAATCCATTTAGTTCACAAGGGCCCAAGACCTAATGTGAATATGTTAGGCATATTACAACACTAAATCATGGCCAAGTTAAGGAGACCTTTTTCCATCATTACAATATGTTATTCACAACTGTAAATAGTTATAATAGTCCCAAAGTTTCACAACTCATAAGAATGGATAGTACAGACAACTGAAACAAAGGTTGAAGTCTTAGAAATAAATAGTTATAACCTCTATAACTAGATAGACTCCTCCAAGTGCAATGATCAAACAAACCCAAAAGAATAATCACATTTCTAATGCCTTTTTATTCTTTAGTGCCACTAAATTTATTACTTGAATGCCTCTAACTCATCCTTCAAATGTTTGTCACTCATGTAGAATGATTTTGTTATTTCATTTTATTACTACATTGACTACATTCAAATGTATAGGTGGAAGATTCTCAATGCTTTGATACCATGTCAAAAATTGGAGAGCATAAATTGATATTATATTTTCTATATTTCAAATTCATAGATCAAAAGATCTTTAAATAGGTCTCATGCTTGTAGAGATTTGTCTTTTGCATGATACAAAACATTACATTATAGTTATCATTAAAATATACTTTTTCTTCTTAAAATTAACATATATTGATTTAAAATAATAATATCCTTACTAATATAGTGCATAATCAACATGTTTAAATAACTTCAAGATTGTTTGATAAATAAAGTAATTTTAGTGGACATTAAGATATTGAAGATTATAGTTTTAAATTAAAATTTGTGGTTAGTTTTTTTATATGAAAAATATTATAAAAATATTATTACAATTTTTTCTAATTATTATAGTTTTTATTTAATTATATAATAAATAAATTTTTAAAAATGAATAAAAAGGATAAAATTATATTATAAAGGAGAGTTTGCATTCAATTAACTGGGATATTTGATGCAAGAGAATCTTAGGTGTAAGAAAAATATTGTATCATAAAGAAAATGATCAAGAACTCATCTCTCATGATAATGAATGGTCCACTTAGCACTTAGAAACAAGGCTCAATGAGTTTGACTTGAAAAACTACATGGTTGAGTGCAGATAGTAATACCATAATTTGACACGCTATGCAAAATACCTCCTACTTATCAATTGATGAGATAAGGGAGATTTATAGTGAATGGTTCATAAGACACAACACTTGTTGAAGGTTTTCCAAATAAGGTTGCAAGCTAAGTGGGCTTAACCTTGGGAAAAACTCCATGGTTAATCATGCTTGAGTTGGACTGGTATTGGGATGGGTGACCTCTCGAGAAAACCCAATGCTTCATCTCTATGAGCATCATCTAGATGCAATGAGTGCTAAGTGTACCATTCATTATCGGGAGAGACAAGTTCCTGTAAACCACTAATCATGAAATAGGGGTCAATGAGTTTGCTTTGGAAAACTACATGGTTGTATTTTGATAGAGATATCATAATTTGACACACTATGGACAATACCTCCTACTTAGAATTATTCTATTTTTTTTATAACCCCTCATGTGCTACCCAGTTAATTCAAGACCTAAAATAATTGTAACACAAGTTTTATTTTATTGTGTAGAGAATGATTTCTAGATTGATTAGACATAAAAATATTCAAAAAAATAAAAACTAAAGTAATTTAAAAATATAATATGTCATTTCAAGTTTATGAGGTATCTGATAAATAAATAAATAAATAATATGTTCAATTTTAAAAAAAAACTATGTATTTTAAAACTAAACATTGTCATTTACAATGGGTTTTAATTTTGTCTTTTCTTTAAAAAAAAAAAGTCATTAGCCATATTGTCAATAGTTAATTTTTAGTCTTTCTCCTACCATGACATTATACTTGTAAGTCTATGACTAGAGATTGGGTTTTCAAATGAATTTAAAGCCTAAAACCAAAGTTATAATTATGAACGAAAAAAAATATATGTTATTTTATAATCAATATGTATTTTTTGAGAAAAAAAATATCCATTCCTTTCATTAATTTTTTTACTAAAAGTGAACCTAGATTCTTAAACACAGAACTATAGAAATTCTTTGATTATTTAGTATCACAAAACCTTTACATTGATAATAGAGCTTCATAAAAATGTTCTAAATAATGCCTGTGTTTTCTAACAATTTTATTTGGACTGTAACACCTCCTTAAGGAAGGCTCATTTAGTGGTTCACAATATATTTGAATCTTTTAACGACTAATAATAATATTGTGTATGATACTCTTGGCTCCAAGGAGATTGTTTTGATTGTCGCTATACGCTGCTGTATGTAATTGTACTTGACAATATTGGGAAGTGTTTTGAGATTGTTTCATTCAATTTGATACTATTTAGAGAGATTTATAGTATAGCCTTATCCTTGAAGGCATGTGTCGTTCGCAGAAGGGCTAAAATTGTACATCTTGTTCAGTAAATTGAATAAACAATCTTTTCAAAGGTTTGTGCCATAAATTCTATATTAAATTAGTATGCGACTTAGTTCGACAATGACAGACCAAAAGCTGGCCTCTTCCTAAAGAAGCTGATAAATGTGTATCGACTCTATCTGTATATTATAATATTTATAATATATGATGAAACGTTAATTGTAAGAAATCTTTTATAAATATAAAAAAAAATCGAAATGGATTGTAGGTTATAGGTATCTGTATGAGCTACGACCAAGCATTCATCGTGATTTGACATTTTATAGGCAAACTTTAATGAGCTGGAACTCGAGATATGATTAAGATTGAAATAGACCTTGTCAACAGAACTGGCAAATTCGTGTGGGTTTGGCCAACTAGAAAAACTCCCCATCTCAGTGCGTCATATATCAATGGGAAGTTCGATGCAAATAAACTTCTCCTTCTCAGACTTTCTTAGTAATTTACCCAGCTGATAGAATGAAGAACAAGATATTATCAGGACTTTATGGTTTTTGACCAGTATATGTCTATTCGGATGAAACGGCAATCATCATGCTGGCTATTTCAGGTAAAGATTTGATGGTTTTCTTTCTATTTATTAGAACGGAAAGTTAAGACATCTTCAAATAAGTTCAAGTTTTAAAAGATAAACTTGATTCAATACAGATTTTATAGTCATTTTATATTTGATGTGGATAAGATATAAAACTGTTATTGATTACTTGAGTAATTCTTTCTCTCTCTATCCACTTATTTGCAGATTTATGTCCATATCAAGCTATCCTTTCCAACTCCACATATTCTATGAGTATGGTTAATTGAGAAGTATGCCTAAAAAACCTGAACTAAGAAGAAAAATAATTAAATTATTTTATCATGGATATTGTCAATAGAAAAATTTACTTACAATGAGTGACTTGCAAGTGGGAGGTCAATTCTTTGAACTTGGGTCCTTGTTTGTCCTTCTCTAAGTAATTGAGGCAATTGGAGAAAGATATAAAATAAGTTATTTTGAAATTATAATTATCAATTGTTTACAAAAAAAATAAAAAATCATCTTTAAAAATTAAGATATCAGATTTCTATAGTCTATATTGAATAGTGTGGATTTTTTGTGGATTCAATTGTGTGGGATTTGTGTTGAGAAAATGTCTCAACTTTGCTTTGTTCTTTAATTTATTAAATGACAATTTGTAATTATCTTTTAGTTGTCATGAAAGTAGCTAAATGCAACTATGACAACTTGTAAAGTGTTTTAATTGTCAAATTAGAAAGAGCATGAAAAAAGGGGAAGATAAATGTGAGTTTGAAAAAAGAAAAAATTAGATATTTTTTTTAGTTGCATGTGCACATTACTAAAAAATGGATAAAATCACAAGTTGGAAGAGAAAGTTTATTTTTTTTGTGATCTATGACTAAAATGGTTTTGGAAACCATTCTTGATTTATGTTTTCTCTCATGCCTATATATTTAGTGCTTGAGTTGAAGAGAAAACATGTTAAATTGTGGGTTATTGAAGCCATGAAATGGTGCAGTGATTGAGAGGGAGAATTTGTATTGATGTAACTTGTTTGAAGGATTAATACAAGTCTTGGATCTCTTTGGGTGTGGAGTTTTTTCCCGCAAGGGTTTCTCCACGTAATTCTTGTGTTATGGTTTGAATATATTTTGTAATCTTGTTTCAGCTATGATTTATTACTTTGTTAATTTGGATGCATAAAATTATCAACATATTTTTATTGCAAGTTTTATCCTGTTTTTCAACATTTGGTATCAGATCCAAGTTGACTTGATTAGAGAAGGGGATGCCTTTCTTGGAGTGTTTGATTGGGATTTTTGCTACAGTGGGAGTGTGTTGTTTTTTCTTGCAGTTTCAGATTCAATGTGATAAGAGATCATGGCTAGCTCATCTCGGCTGGACATTGAGAAATTGAATGGTACTGGGTATGAGCTTTGGAAGTTAAAGATTGAGGATCTCTTGGAAGAAAGAGATCAATGGGTTGCTGTTATTAAAGAGAATAAACCAAAAACTATGTCAGATGAAGACTAGATTAAGTTAGATAAAAAGGCTCACAACACTATTCGTTTGTGTTTATCTAATTTTGTTCTATTGAATGTATCTAATGAGACTACTGCATATAAGTTATGGAATAGAATATGAGAGATATACCAAACTAAAAGTCTCATTAACAAGTTATTTATGAAAAGAAAGTTATATTCTCTTAAAATGAATAATGGAGATTCGATTACAGAACACTTGAATTCATTTAATCTAATCTTGAGTTAGCTAGAGTTAATTAATGTAAAGATAGATGAAGTGGATAAATGTATTTTATTATTATGTTCACTACTTGATTCCTAGGATAACCTTAGTATTGCAATAAGTGGTTCTTTTTTAGATGATTTGAAGTTGGATGCCCTCATTGCCACTCTACTTTCAGAGGAAATGAAGAGAAATACTTCAGAGGGGTCTAAAGATGCATTGCATGTATGAGGTAGATCTAAGGAGAAAGGTAAAGACAAAAATAAAGGTGAAAATGACAAGTCTAAGGATCATTCTAATAAGTCTAAAGGAAGGTCAAAATCACCTGGTAAGAGTAGATTGAGGTGTTGGAACTATGGTAAATGAGGGCATCTCAAAAGGGAATGTTAGAATAAAAAGAAAAATAATGATGATTCCTCTACAGATAAATCCTCTGATGATGAAACTATTGATGCTTTTATTATTTCTTCTAATATGACTTATGATGACTCTTGGTTAATATATTTAGGTGCTTCCTACCACATGAATCCTCACAAGGAATGGTTTTTAGCATATTCAGCTTATGATGGTGGGAAAGTTTTCCTCGAGGATAATAGAACATGAGAAATTGTAGGTCGAGGAGAGGTAAAATTGATCTTCAATGATGGAAGGGTTAAAACCCTTAAAGATGTATTGCACATTCCTGGTTTAGCTAGAAATTTAATTTATGTATCTAAAATCAATGATTCAGGAGTGCATGTTACTTTTGAAAAGAGTGGTTTCAAGTTAATCAAATGGAATTTGGTTTTAGCTAAGGGTAATAGGTGTGGCACCCTATTTAGACTTGATGCTTCTACTTTCTACAACTCTGTTAATGTTACTGATAACTCTGTATCATGTAAGTTATGGCACCATAGGATGGGTCATATTGGTGAAAAGGGTCTCAAAACTCTCATAAATAAAAATATGGTTGATGGTTTGTTAGGTTACTGTGCTGATTTTGATTTTTGTGAACACTGCGTGTATGGAAAACAACATAGAGTTTCATTTAAATCTGGAAGTACTCGAGCTAAACAAATTTTGGAGGTAATTCATAGTGATGTCTTTGGTCCTGTGGATATACCATCTATTGGAAAGTCTCAGTACTATGTTTCCTTTATTGATGATTATTCTAGATATTCATGGGTTTATTTTTTGAAGGAGAAATCTGTTGTTTTTTCTATATTTAAAGAATTTAAAACATTTGTTGAGAAACAAACAGATAAAAAAGTAAAGGTTTTGAGAATGGATAATGGTGATGAATATTGCTCTAGGGGCTTTGATGATTATTGTAAGCATGCAAGAATTATTAGGTAGAAAACAACTTTGTATACTCCACAACAAAATAGAGTGGCAAAGAGGATGAATAGGACTTTAATGGATAGAGCCAGAAGCATGTTGGGTAGTGCAAAGCTTGAACAATGCTTTTGGGATGAAGCAATTCACACTGCTTGTTATCTAGTTAATAGGTCACCTACTTCTGCTCTTGTTGATAAAACTTCCTATAAGGTATCTAGACAGGTAAAAGACCATCAGTTTCTCATGTTAGAGTTTTTGGCAGTGAGGCATATGTTCATGTTCCTAAAGAAAAATGTTCTAAGCTTGACTTCAGAGCTAACAAATGTGTTTTTGTGGGTTATGGAGAGAATATAAAGGGTTATAAGCTTTGGGATCCTGTAGCAATAAAAATGATATATTCTATGGATGTAAGTTTTAGGGAGCTTAAGGAATTTAAAAATGATGAACAACCTCAAGTAAAGCCTAACAAAATAGTCTATTTTGATATTAAGGTTGAACCGCAGAAAGATACATAGGTAGAAAAACCAAAAGAAGATGCACATGTTGAACAACATGATGAACATGAAGGTGAAGATGAAGGATTAGAAGAGAATTATGAAGAGGAACAACTTGAGCATCTTGTTACACCTCTAAGAAAATCCACTAGACAACGTAAACCTATTGATAGGTATGGATATAGTCCATCTTATTTTCAGTGTGTTTTTGCTTTATCTTGTATTGACAATGAACCTAGATCTGTGAAAGAGGCCTTATCTTTAGATGAGCATGATTATTGGTTAAAAGCAATGAAAGATGAAATAAAGGCCTTGGACAAATTTGACACATGGGATCTAGTTGAGCTGCCTAAGGGTAGGAAATCCATTGGATGCAAATGGGTGTTTAAAAATAAATTTAAAGAAGATGGTAATTTGGAATGGTGCAAGGCTTGGTTAGTAGCAAAAGGTTACTCTCAAGTTGAGGGAGTGGATTTTGGTGAGATTTTTTCTCCTGTGGCTAAACTAACCTCTATTAGATTCCTTTTATCTATTACTTATGCTTTTGATTTGGAAGTAGAGCAAATGGATGTTAAGGCCTCTTTCTTACATGGGGATCTTGATGAGGAAATATTTATGAAACAACCTGATAATTTTATTGTGAAGGGACAAGAACATTTGGTTTGGAGGTTAAAAATATCTTTGTACGGTTTGAAGTAGTCACCAAGAATGTGATATCAGAAATTTGATTCTTTTGCATTGAATCATGACTTTATTAGAAGTGAAGAAGATCATTATGTCTATTTTAAATTAATTGATGTTCGATTACTAATCATTGTCCTATAAGTTGATGATATGTTATTTATTGGAAATGATAAGGGAATGATTAGGGAACTTAAGAGTCAATTATCTGGTACTTTTGACATGAAAGATTTAGGGGCTGCAAAATATATCTTGGGTATGGAAATCAACAGGGATCGGGTTAACATAAAATTATGGTTAAATCAAAATAAGTATGTTAACACTATTTTTCAGTGTTTTAGCATGCATAATTGTAAACCAATTAGTATTCCCTTTCCAGTTGGCACTAAGCTATCTCTAGAGCAATGTCCTAAAATAGATGATGAAATTTAAGAGATGTATAAAGTTTCATATGCTAGTGGTGTAGGAAGCCTTATGTATGCTATGATTTGTACAAGACCTGATATTTCCCAAACAGTGGGAGTTCTTAGTAGATTTATGGAAAATCTTGGTAAAGAACATTGGACTTATGTGAAAAGGGTTTTCAGATATTTACGTGGGACTTCTAATCATTGTATTTGTTATCATGGATCTTATGATATGAGTAAGGTGATTGATTTGCATGGTTTTGTTGATTCAGATTTTGTTGGTGATCTACATTGCAGAAGGTCTACAAGTGGCTATGTATTTACTTTGTTTGGAGGAGAAATTAGTTGGATGAGAAAAATACAAGCTACAGTTGAATTTTCCACTACTGAAGTAGAGTACATGAATGCAAAACATACTTGTAAAGAGGCAGTGTGGTTAGAGATATTATGTTCAAGTTTTGGCTTTCAGTGTAAACAAGTAAGAATTGGATGTGATAGTCAAAGTGCCATCTATTTGGCTAAAAACCCAATGTATCATGCTTGCACAAAACACATAGATGTTCAGTATCACTTTGTTCAGGAAATGGTTGAGAGTGGTAAAGTCATGTTACATAAGGTAGGCACTGTAGAGAATGTTGCAGATTCTCTTACTAAACTTGTGAGCACAAAAAAATTTAGTTAGTGTAGAGAGGCCATGGGCCTCACGTCTTCTAAATCTTTATTTATTCAGTTTCCCTTTATGCCCTTTGCAAGGTGTTCGACAAGTGGAAGAATGTTGAGAAAATGTCTCAACCTTGCTTTGTTCTTTAATTTATTAAATGGCAATTTGTAATTATCTTTTAGTTGTCATGAAATTTGCTAAATGCAACTATGACAACTTGCAAAGTGTTTTAATTGTCAAATTAGAAAGAGCATGAAAAAAGGGGAAGATAAATGTGAGTTTGGAAAAAGAAAAAGATAGAATTTTTTTTAGTTGCATGTGCACATTACTAAAAAATGGATAAAATCACAAGTTGGAAGAGAAAGTTTCTTTTCCTTGTGATCTATGACTAAACTGGTTTTGGAAACCATTCTTGATTTATGTTTTCTCGCATGCCTATATATTTAGTGCTTGAGTTGAAGAGAAAACATGTTAAGTTGCAAGTTATTGAAGCCATGAAGTGGTGTAGTGATTTAGAGAGAGAAGTTGTATTGATGTAACTTGTTTGAAGGATTCATACAAGTCTTGGATCTCTTTGGGTGTGGATTTTTTTCCCGTAAGGTTTTCTCCACTTAATTCTTGTGTTATGGTTTGAATATCTTTTGTAATCTTGTTTCAGCTATGATTTATTACTTTGTTAATTTGGATGCATAAAATTATCAGCATATTTTTATTGCAATTTTTATCTTGTTTTTCAACAATTTGTTTGCATCAACGTTTTAGATCACACTCCATGATCATCATTAGGATGCAAAAATAATTGTGGAGAACCAACTCTTTTTACATCTTGATGATGGATCACAAAGTGTGATCTGAAATGTTGATGCAAAAAAATCTCACACAATTTAATCCATTAAAACACACTCTATTTAAAAATGATTTATTCATTAACCATTGTGCTACACATTTTATTTTTAATATTTATTTAGTATTTGTATAATACGCTTTTAAATACTCATATTTAATTAGTTATTTGATTGTACATAGGCATTGTTTTTAGTAATTTGAATTTATAAAATTAATGCAAATTATAAGTGTGAAGAATGCAGTATAATCAATGGTTCTCATTTTTCTTGTTATGTACTCATATAAATATATGCAAAGATTTGAAGTTGTGATTAACACATTGAATAATTTGTAATTTGTAATTTGCGATCTATTGTTATATTTCCAAAACACTATAAGGTATTATATTTTTATTACAATTGTTATATTTTTCAATTATATAATAATTATAGACTATATCTATGCACAAACAATATGAAGTATTTTTTACTTTTGTATTGAACACATTATTTTATTGTACAATTACTTTATTAGTATGTAAACAATATAGATGTATTTATAGTATAAATCTCATAATCTATTTTATGCAATATATTTTCAATGTAATTAAAATGTATCAAAAAATTACATATAAATATTCAATCATTATATAATTTTAGATATGTTAAAAATATAAATGCATGGTGATCCCGGAATGCTAGTTTACAATTTCTAGGAGATTTTGATTTTTGTTGAAATCACATATTTTTATAAAATATAATGATTTAAGCCTTAAAAAGTTTCATTTTAAGGATTCCAATTGAAGAGGGTTTGATCAAACCACCTTAGATCAAATCCTCTTGGATAGAACTCTGCTAGTTTTAAACCATACCCATAATGACATCTCCTTTACACCTATCAAAAGGCTGATATAAAACCACTTTTGATTTACCTTTTGGTGGATCAAATGAATTCATTTAAAATTTATTTTTTGTAAGTATGTAGTCCTTATTATAAGCTTCCCAAAAAGTATAGTTTTAAATAAATTTAATTTAATTATTATATTTATTTTTTATTTCTTGTGAATGTAGGTTTTTCACAAAAAATCAAGCTCCATGTTATGCACATGTGAAAAAATAGAATATTATCAAAAAAAAAATTGAAAAATATCAATGCAGTAGATATTGAAATTCTTTATGCAACAAAAAAAATTGAATTTCGATACATACAAAAAAGGTTATGTTGTATACAGTCTGCCTATGTCTGAATTGTAATTTGTTTGACTTTGAAACTTGATTAAGAAAAAAAAATTCAATAAAACACTATGAATCCAAATGAAAGTGCTAGATATCATAGTTACAAATCTAAATTCAAAAAAGATACAATGTTATCCTTCATGGAAAAAAAGGTTATGTTGTAAATGGTGAGTATCACTCCTTAAAAATGGTGTTTACTGAAAAAAACTAGTTTTCATAGGATATGCAAAAAGAACTACAATTTGATTCCAAAATTTTTTAAAAATATATATATTTAGAATCTATAGACAAAATTTCACAAATCACTAGTTTGCATCATCTTCAAATTCCTCACGGTTTAGCCACTATAGGTGCCTGAAAGTGAAGATTAGTTAAAAAAGATTTTTTCAATGTCCAGTTTAACCAAAAATTGTAAACCAATATTGTGGGATCACTCTACAATCAATAGAAACACTACACCACTATCTATCTCAAAAATTGAAATATGGTTTTCTATTGACTATCTCATATTTCAATATTAAAAATGATTCTCAATTTCGAATTTTAACAAACTCTATCGAGGTACTAATTGAGGATAGAAAAATATATAAAACACTAATTACTTGAGTAGCATAAATTCAAATATAAAAGTGTAATTTATTGTAAAACATTATAGTGAGATTTTTTTCTTTTTTAAATAGTATATTTTAAAACTCAAACATGATGAAGAAAATGGTTTAACAATATGAGAAATTGAGATATTACTTAAAAATTATAGTCCAATAACAACTTTCTTGATTTCTATGTAATGGAACATTTTTTCTTGGTCTCTTTAATTATAAATTTAGAGTAGTAATAAAGTTTATATAAACAACGAAAATAAAATTATAAAAAATATGACAACAATGAATGCTTTTAAATCTTAAATGTAAAGAAAAATCTAAAATTTATTGTTACTTTTTTGAATTGATACTAAAAAAATTTTCAAAATAATCTTGTTAAAAATATTATAATTTTTGAAAAACATTTATATTTTATCATTTGAAAATATTTTAAATGAATATTTATTTTTATAATAAATATTATAAAATAATATATATTGATAATATAAATCAAAATACTATATTAGCTTTCACTATAATATTATTTTATAATTCACTAATAATTAAACATATCTTGTATACAATTGTATAAACTACTAAAATTTAAAATTACAATACACAATACAAAATTAAAAATATCCATAAACTATTACATTCTAAACCTGATTATAACTATCCTCACTAAAATGGTCCACAGACCATGAAATTCCATACCTGATTGTAACTATAACTTCTAACTATCCCCATTAACTATGACCAACAAAGATTTTAAAAGATGCTCCACAGATCACCAAATTCCAGGCTAGATTCTAGGATAGGCTATAGCTATAGCTATCGCTATTAGCTACGACCAACTAAGCATCCATCGTGACTTGACATTTTAGAGACCAACTGTAATAAGGTGGAACTCGAGATAGGTGAAGAGATGATTAAGATTGAAGCAAATTCCCTCAATAGAATTGCAAATTCGTGTGGGTTTGGGCAACCAAAACAGTCCCTATCTGAGTGGGTCATATATCAATGTGAAAGGAAAGCCCTCCTTCCAAGAGTTTATTTTCCCACCCGAGGGAATAGAGAACAAGATGTTAAAAGGATTTTATGGTTTTTTTAGCAGTACATGCCTATTCGAAGTAGAAGGCAATAATCTTGCAAAAAAATTATGTCTTTCCGTTATCAATTATAATGGAGAGATTAAGAAACTACTTAAATAATTTAATCTTGAAAGATAAATATTGATTAATTAAAGTTATAATTATTTTGTATTTTAATGTTGGTTGAATTGTTTAATGTTCAAGTAGTATCATATTTTCAATCTCTTCATCTATATATAGATTTATATCAGTATTGAGTTATATAAAATTTTATCAAAAATAACATTTGTTGAAATATTATATGTGTTCGTATTTTTCAGATTCTAGGAAATTATCCTTTTTATGAGTATTGTCTAATAAGAAGGGTATGCTTAGAAAATTATTTATCTAAATTTAAACATAGATAAAGATAATTGCATAGAAAAAAAAAATAAACTACTTTATGTACATATTGTCAATAAAAGAATTAGTATATATTGAGTGACTTGCAAGTGAGAAGTCTGTTGTTTGGATCCTCAATCCATGTTTTCCTTTCTATAAATAATTTAAGTATACTAAAGAAAGGAAAGTGATATAAAATAAGTCCTTTTTGAAATTAGAGTTTATTGACTATCTTCTTAGAAAAAAGAAAGGAATCTATAAATGTTGTTTCTTGTAGTCTTAACTTGTTCAAATTAATGCAAAAAATAAGTATGACATTACGAAAAATAATCAAAAATTAATTTTCATATTCAGTTGTTCTCATTTTAAATTAATTAATTCCACTAAATTAAAATTTTAAAAAATTAAACAATTATTATAAATGAAAAACTTCCAACAATAAATTATAAACTAACAATAATAACATTGATTGATTAATATTCAATGGTTTCTTTTAATTATTCACTATGATATAAGTGCATAATTAATATTTAAAATTCATTAATTTAAAACAATTGATATATAATATGTTAACACTTGTTGTAGCCTATCATGGACTCAAATTGGCTCAAAAGAAAGGATTCAAGAAAGTTTGGCTTGAGGGGGATTCTCTCAATATCATTAATAATTTAAAAAAATGTGCTACCTCCTCTTGGACTATTGAAAATTTGATTAGGGATTCCATTGATATCCTTAATTCTTTTGATTATTATTATATCTCTCATATTTTGAGAGAAGGAAATAGTCTGGCTGATATTTTTGATAATCTGGTAATTAGAGGGGCTCAGAAGTGGGATTTGAATGATCCTCTACCTATAGAAGCTATTGTCACTATTAATCATGATGCCCAAATATAAGGTGATTGATGATCTTTTAAAGCTTTGGACGTGCATTTTTTTCATCATGTGGAAGGCTATGATATGGAGGAGTGGTAATCAAGTTTTGGTTTGCGTTGATGGTACTAAGGGAGATATCCATAGGGAGTGGATTACTATGATAATTAATCACCTCTTCCACGTCTCTTTTCTCACATGGATTTTGTCCATTCTTAGCATTGCTTTCTCGAGAAGTTTCTTCATTGTTCTAAAAGTTTCAAAAGTTATCGACTTTGTTAGTTCGACTGCCATGGGTGGAGACAAAAATTGTGTGGAGCCATTCTCATGCAACGTAGTAAAGAAGAAACTGGAGGTCTGGAAAATTATTGAGAAGGGAGGGTTGATGCCTTATTTTGAGAGGCTTTATGGTAATAACCCTCAAACGACTGCTTTGTTTGCTAAAAATTGGAATAATAAGGTTATGAAACTTAGAGGTACGAAGTTTGATTTTAATGAAGACCGCATATCCCACATTACTAATTTGTTGACAGAAGGTATGAAGTTCTTTAGAGATAAAAAGGAAGCGCAAAATACCATGAAAATATTCTTTAAAGGAGATGAATCCCAGGACCTTCGCACATCGAGGAGTGGGGGATATCAGAGGAAATCTATCAAGGCGCTATGGGGGGATGTGGCAGAGGAGATTATGTGGTTCATTTCCCTTGAAGGCTCATATTATATGGTAAATGCTTATCAATTTGTCTTACTTAACCATTTTCGACATAAGAAAAGGATTTCCTTTCCATTTTACCTTTTGGCCTCTTTGGATGCTGGCATTATGGATCATAAGAAAAATCAGAAGAACCCTATTATTCATGTGGAGTTGATATTCTTAAATTTTGACTATGCCAAAGCCTTTGAAGTGGTTAAGCCGCTTGTGACCCCTAAGGGTGTGCAACAAAAGAAAGAGGAGGGTTATGAGATAGTCTCTGAGGAGGAGTTGGCCAACAAAAAATGAAAGAAGACGAAGCTTATTCTAGAAAAAGAGTCGACATCGGAGGATGATGTGGATTTTTTGTTAGACTCTTTGGCAACCATGGATGTGCATATGATGGCCCCTACTTTGGGGAAGCTTAAGAAAGAGGACTTGAGCCCTAATCAGGGTTATGACACTTGTAGGGAGGAGCTTGCTGATGAAACAGAGAGTCATAGCAAAAAGGAGAAGAAGGATACAACTGGTGAGGTGTCTTTGCCTCCCCCTACCCTGAAAAAAAGGGAGTTGATCATGGGAGGTAGTAAGAAGATGGCGGTGAGGTCTACGAGTAAAATGTTGGAGTTAGATACTCCACATAAAATTGTTGGCAGAAAGGATGTTGTGGTTTCTCCAGGTGGGGTTAGGGAATAGGATGTTGTGGTTTCTTCAGGTGGGGTTAGGGATTTGAAGAAGGATAAGAAGGTTGTGGCTGAGGTGGTGTGGGATGCTGAGGATTCTCCTATGATGGACCCAGATAGGCAAAGGAAAAGGAAGGTGGTTGTTGCAAAGATTGTGGAGTACATTCTGTAAAATCAAGACGTCGATTGCGACTTTGATTGCTACTGATAAGGGTAAGGATTTTCTATGGACTTGGACAAGGCTAGATCCTTGGATGAGGAGGATGATGAGGATAAGGATGTTTTTAATATTGATAAAGAAAATATTTCTGATGTTTTGGGAGTTGCCAAAGAGGGTTCCATTATTTTTTATAAGCTTTTTAAATGGATTTTCCATGAACTCAATATGACAAATGTGAAAGTGTGTGGTGTAATGAGCAAAGTGGAGGATTCTTGTTCAAGATCAGATTGATGATATGATGAATTTCTTGAAAATTATGGGAGAGGAAATGCTTCTGATGAAGGAGAATCTTGAAGGAAGATTCCTCACCTTGGAAAATCACATTGAAAGGTTATATGCTAATATGGATAAAGGAAGGGAGGGGAATAAATTTTGGTTCAATGTTGAATCTGTCGATATTACTTCCTTTGTGGATAGTGTCAAAATTGGAAATGAGGCTGATGATAATGGTGTTGATGGCAAGTTGATGGAATGGGAGGTGCTTGGTGATAAGGGTGGTGAGAAGGGTTATGTTTTGATTAGTGAGGTTAAATCAGGTGGGCCTAGGGTTAGGACCCATAACAAAACCAAAGCTTAGGCAGGTACTCCTATTAAATATTTGTTTGTTGTTGGGGATGAAGGCCTAAAGAATGCGGCGTGTGATGTGGAGGCTAGTGATATCCTAAAATATATGTAATACTGTTGAGTGGGGTCATTCATTTTTGCTGAATTTTTGCTATTGTTTTGTTGTGGTTAGGTTGATATGTTCTAGTTGATTGTATCTTTCAATTCAACTACTCTTTTGTGTAAAGGGTTCTGAGTCCCTTCAAACCCCATTTTTTTACCTCTAATCAAAACACTTACATTATATTCTAGTTTTTAAAGTAAATGTGGCATGTAATTGTATATGAACCTTCTTGATATATACCGCAAGTAAAAAAAAATTATAATTTATACATCATAAACTTCTAAGAATTATTTGTACACAATTAAAATATATACTCTCATATTTTATAATATTTAATATAAACATAAAGTTCAACACAATTAAATATATTTTATATAAAATATAGTTTATGTGATATTAATATCTTTAATTTATATCAATTTAGCATATATTAATTTATTTTAATACTATCCTTAGTGTATAATAACTTAAAGATTTCCCCATAAAGAAAGTAATTTTTAGTGGAGATTTAAGATGTTATCAAACTATAGTTTTAAATTAACATTTGAGATTGGTTTTTTTATATGAAAAGTATTATAAAAAAATTATTACAAGTTATCATGAAATTTAATAAATAAAAATTATATATAAGAATTAAAAGGATAAAATTATATTGGAAAAGAAAGTTTGTATTTATTTATAACATAATGAGATATTATGAATTCAAATGTGGGGCTTCATTTTCAATTCATTGAGATATATGATGCAAGAGAATCTTAGGTGAGAAAAATATTGTATGAAGAAGAAAAAAATGTTTTTATGTTTGGAAATAGAGTAAGATAATAAACAACTTGTTTCATAAAAAACTAGATTTTATAATTGATCAATTTTTGAGTAAACGGGTGGCAACTTGTTTCTTAAAAACTAGATTTTATCATAGTTGAGATAAAAGTTTTAAGCAATTATACATAGAATATTAACATGGTGTAAAAATATGAAATGTTTGATTTCATTTATAATTTTTAAATATATAATTTATTCTAATAGCTAATAATAAAATTTGATTTTATATAGAATGCAAACAAGTGACCTTTATGATAAATTATGTTGAAAGTTGAAACATGCATGTTTAACACCAAAAAATAAGTACTAAATGAAATTATTTTTGAAAATAATTTTGTGCAAAGATTCACATGATGATAAATTCTAAATCAAAAATATATTTTTACTAGAATTATTGTATTTTTTTATAACCCCTCACGTGCTACCCACATAATTTGACCTAAAATAATTGTAATATGATTTATGTTTTATTGTGTAGAGAATGCTTTCTAAATTGATTAGACATAAAAGAATTCTAAAAAGTGAAAACTAAAGTAATTTAAATATATAATATCTATCGGCTCTAGGAAAATTCACCGCCAACAATTCACTCCACAAGAAAATTCACCACCATGAAAAAATCACCGCCTAGAAAATTCACCTCTAGGAATTCACTAATTGTCGAATAATTTGCAGCGGTGAAATTTCCAGCCATGAATTGTTGGCCTGAATTTTCTTGAAGCCATATCTATCATTTCATATTTGTGAGGTATTTGATTAAAAGTTCATTAATAAATACATAATATATTCCTTTTTTTAAACAAAAATTATGTATTTTAAAACTAAACATTGTCATTTACAATGGATTTTAATTTTGTCTTTTCTTTTTAAATTATAAGTAATTAGTCATATTGTCAAAGTTAGTTTTTAATCATTTTCCTACCATGACATTATATTTGTAGATATATAATTAAAGGCTAGGTTTCCACGTGATTTCTAAACTTAAAACCAAGGTTAAGATTATGACCAAAAAGAAAATATATTATTTTATAATGAATATGCAATTTTTTGAAAAAATAAATGTCCATCCTTCCATAAAGAATCACTTCATATGATTATTTTACTAAAGTAATCCTAAATTCTTTCACTTATTTTTTCTAAATATTTTGAAAATTTCTTGAATTGTTATGATTATTCTATTATAACAATAGAAATCAATTCTTTATCATATTCATAGTTTTGAACATAGAAAATTAGAGATAATTCTTTGACCATTTAGTATCACACAACCCTTAAATTGATACTAGAGCTTCATAACAATGTCTTAAATAATGTCATTTATTTTCTAAGAATTTTCTTGCAGATTAATGTGGTGTGGCTTGTAACACCTCCTTAAGGCTGCCTTATTTAGATAACTCTTTGATCATTTAGTATCACACAACCTTTAAATTGATACTAGAGCTTCATAACGATGTCATGCCTTTTTTAACAAGTTTATTGCATATTAATATAATGTGACTTGTAAAACCTCCTTAAAGTCGAATTATTTAGTGGAGAACAATATTTAGGGGAACACAATATATTTGAATATTTTAATGACTAATAATATAATGTATGATACTCTTGGGCCCAAAGAGATTTGTGGTTATGACTATATTAAATTTCAATGCCTTCGCTTTTCCACACATTAAAAAAAGTCATATATACATATAAAAAGTAAGCATCAAGTTCCTAGGAACAATAATAGGATAATTCATTCAATATTTTACCTATGATCCTGGGAAATGCACTATATTTTTATTTGATGCCAAGATACTAAAGCCTAAAATATTTTGGTATGAGCTATATTTATTCCCTTATAATACAATATATTAATTTTCACACTTGAAAATGATGAATAAAAACAATGTTCCCGTGAAGCCAAATGTGATTAAATTTAATATCAGAAATCAAAATTTCAGATTAATGATTGCAAATGAAGTGAAGTTTTATATATTGATTTGACTTGACAAAACTTTATATAGTTATCAATTTCCTTTTCACATTTTTCTTAAATCATTTTAAAATAATATTGGGCCCACAAAATGTGTCTTTTCTAGTATGTAAAATTGTCTATAAAACCTGGAATACAGGACGATAAACTAGGATAGTAGTATGAATAGCTATGGAAACGAATGATTACTTTCAGCAAGCCCCTGTTGAACCGCTTGTGTAAGCAGAGACTGAGCAAGAATGAAATTCATTCTGTCCGACGGATGAAAACTATCCCAGAATACATATTTTGAAGCATTTGTACACGTCCCTATAGAAAACTCAGTGCAAAAGATAGATGCTTCTATGAACCCGGTACCACAACATCCTCTGCGCCCTTCAGCAAAACCTGCGCTCAAAAATAAAATATCTGAAACTCCACAAGAAAAGATAAATAGTAGAAAGCTTACAAATGAATAAGAAAATGTATCTTACCATACTGAGCTGGATAGGTCGAGGCACTTAGAAGTAACCTGTAACTGTCTAAGTAAGCAATCTTGGTACCGTCTGTTTCGTTCATCTTATTCAATAGTTTCTTCAAATTCATATTGAAGATTGATGCCTCCTTATTCATATATTCAACACAAATCCCTTTTCCTCCAACATGCAATGTTCTTTCAAACGGTAGGCAACCCAATGGAGGAAGAGAGAGTACCCCAATTTTCTTTGCTCCTAACATTTGAAGCTTCTGAACAATGAAACCAATTGTTTTCATCAATATATACTGCCTGTCAATCTCTGCAAGGCATGAAATAGAGAGATACAGGCAACTTACCTTAATAAAACCAGACAAAGTGCTCAACAAGTGCTTTCTAAATTCTCTTCGATTGGATTCAAATTCTGATAAAATGTTCAGATTAAAATACTGAAGATAGTCATTGTTTCCCGTGCTTATGATATAAACGGCCTCAGATAAGATACGTGAAGCGTTAGCAGCACCCACAATCTCACGCAAATCCTCTCTATATTGTTTGTATAGATTTAGCTGATCTTCTAGATTTAGAATGTTCTGCAACATGCAAGAGATTCCATTTCTGCATGAGTATTGCAAAGATATTATGATGAACCAGCAAGTTCAGACACTTACAAAGGATTTTCCAGTGTCATCGTAGATCCCAGATGCAGAGGAAGCAAAGGTAACGCCCGTAACAATCCTTTCTCCATAAGCCTCAGCATTCAAGTACCCCAACGTTGGCGACATTAGGCCTAGCATCGATGCTGCTCTATTCCATAACAAACTATACTCAATACCCATATGAATGAACCTCACTAAAGTAACAGAAAAAAGAATAAGAAAAAAATCTAATTGATGGAATAATTCTTTCAACGTCAATACCGATATAGTCTGTAACGAGCAAGCCGTTGCAGAATCTGCCCGTAATTTTTTGGTCGGGAAAGTCACGTCCGTAAGGAGCATGATTGCTCTTTGCCAAGCTGAAAAGATCGTTATTATTTCCCACGTCCAAAGTCGAGTCTCCAAACGATATCAGTGCAGGGATTTCATTCAACGAGCATTCAGTTAAACTTGCATTCATTGTTAGAATTAGAAGTACTGCTGTTCTAATGGCTGTAACATAATATTTCTCCATCTTTCTTTCGTTTTCGTCTGTTCGGAATAATTCGATCGCCCACGAATGGAAGAATTTGTACGCAATATATCAATTGTCTGCCGACTTCAAGACCAGACCGGAATGGAAGAATTTGTACGCAATCTATCAATTTGCTGTTTGCTTGTTCCGCAGACTAACGTAACAGATTTGGGTTGACCAATGAATGAAGGAGAGATCCGCACGTATTAAATCTCGACAAAGTGTGGCTTCAATCTCAAGGAGTATCTGCGTATATCTCTTGCTTATCAACTTCGCTATCCAATAGTCGTATACAAATTTCCGATATCAAAATTCTCTCCTACTAATGTTTATTTCACCATCGGACATGCATATTCCAATGGTGTTCCAAGAAATTAAGGGCAGCGGTTTTTAACGGTCGACCAGTTTTATTTGTCTCAATACCTCATGAATTATTTGGAATTTTAATTTTGAAATCTGAGCAAAACCAAAATGTTGACCAAAAGATTTATACGCATGCGCGATTCCTTTAGAAAGCATTGGAATGGCGACTTTAATGGAATAAAAGTACCTCCTACTTAATGGAAAATATAGAGGACAAAATTATTTGAAGTTTGTGTGCAGTGTAAGGAGAGCTAAAACTAGGAAATGGGACAATCATGTGTTGAATGCTTATAGGAAATTTTGTAACATAAAAATAAGGTTTCGTATAAATGGGATTTGAAAAAAAAAATACCATTTTAGGTCAATGTACAATTGGCAATGAATATCATGAAGGAATTAAATGGTTTAATTTAATAAAACGTGTATATTTATAATAGTTAACTTATATTAATTAAGAGTTTGTATTTGAATAATAGAGTAATTAAATATTGAAAATATCAATAGAAAATATATTTAGTTTGATAATTGAAAATGATTTTAAGATTGTTACAAATTTGAATTTGATGTCTTGAAGTTTAAAATGGTGCATATCTAACTTGTAAAATCATCTACAAATTAGAATGGTCGACTATGATTGAGTTGGGATGACTCTTAACTCTCAAGGAAAAATCAACAATAATGAACTTGTCCTAAATGTATAAACATGTCCTATATGATTTTGGAATTACCTTTCCTCACTTCTCTTAATGTTTGACATATTCTTCTACTCTTCTTGAATATTTGTAGACATGAAAACCTATAAAATACCTGATGGGCTGTTTCGTCACAAGGAGTCAAGTTCTCCCAAATAAATCCCTAGAAATTGAAGAATGGTTGAATACAACAATCTTTAGACAAATAAAGCGAATTCTTATGATTTGATGAATGAATTAAATACATTGAATATTTTTAAATACAATAAAATAGAAACATATCCACATACACTTGAATTTATTTGGACCTACATGGGAAGGTAAAGTTGGCATGTGGGTTATCTTTGAATTTGAATCTTGAAATTAGGGTAAGATGAGTCTGCAACCAGAAGGATAACCTCACAAATGTAAACTTGTCCCAAGACAAAAGAAAGTGGTAGATCTTGATGAATGATAAGTGCATGAAAATAAGTATGTGTAGGACTACTAAATAAGTGGATTGGTTGAAAATATAATGGTGTGTGGGTATAGGAATGTGTGTGCATGGTTTGTGGACAACATATGAAAATGAACCTATTTGCACAATATTACACTATTTCGTAGTATATATCAATACATATCAAATAAATGACATCAAATAGAGGAAAAAATAGGAAATGGCATGAGAATGTAGATAATAATAGTATATTTTCCCTTCACTTTGAGGTGCATGTGAATCCTACAATTATCATGCATTTAGATATTTGTAGCACACACAAAAGTCCATGTAAAGTAGGCATCTCAAACACAAACAATTCACCGTAGAGTATATATAGTAACAAATCATATATAGGGATATGATAATATGTGTTTTCCCTCTTTGTATGTATTCTTTGGATGATTACATAAACACATGCCTATCTTTTTGAGAAAAGTGAACTCCTAAAATCAACATTTTAAAAAAAATTAATTAATTATAGCAAGAAAACTCTTATGAACTCAAAGAAAATAGAAACTAGTAATTTTCAAGATTTAATATGTAGGTTCTAAATATTTTTTAATTGGAAAAATATTTTTTTCATTTTATTCCTTATACTTCATATTAATTAGTAATTTTTTTTTATAATATATAACTAGCAATGAAAATAGGATCCATTATAATTTCCTAAACATATCATTAGCATTCATGTCTAAGGAATACTTTTCTTTGTGATTTTTTGTTACATATTTTATTTATAGAAAGATCCATTATAATTTCTTAAACATATATCATTAGCATTTATGTCTAAGGAATACTTTTCTTTGTGATTTGTTGTAACTTATATAATTTATAGTGTTATTTTAATTTTGAATTAATTATAATTTCTAAGACATGTTGGCATATTGTTTTCATTGTTGTCAAAAGGGGAAATCATGTAAGGGAGATTGTTGGCATGATGAAAGAGGATTAGAGGTGAGATTGACCTAGTTTGGAAAAAGAGATTGTTGGAATTAATACTAAAGTGTCATTGATGTCACAAAAGAGATCATAAGTGAGATGTATTGATGGACCTAGTCTAGTTGTAGAAGATGGAGTGTAAGTTGCAAAAGTTGCTCAGAATGTTGCATTGTTGTCCTGCAACTTTTTCATAGTATTGCAAAGTATTCTTCGAGGCATCTAAAGTGAAATCTAAGGCTAGACTTGACATGGGTTTTTTGAGAGCTTCTAAAAAATGTGATGATTAGGTCTAGAGGATGTGTATGGTATCCAAAAATGATTTATGTTTCCTCTCAGCCAGCCTTAGGGTTTATCTGTTAAACCCTAGTTGTTTATAGTCATGGCAACCAATAGTTTTTCCAATTTCACATTGATTGTGTATAGGCAGTAACCAGTCGTATAAGTTATAACTTATGCCTTTAAACTCATTCACTGACTAAACCCATTACCTTGCCATCCGGTTGTTGTTGGCGGTGTGTTCCTTTGAAGATATAATGGTGTGTGTTCATGGTTAGAAGATCTGATGACTATCATTGAGGATTCATGCATCACAAAAAGCTTCTTGATGTCAACTTGAAGTTTAGCGATGAGCGATAGAGATGTATCAATGGTTGCGATCAAGTTGATCCAACGGTGCCCGCTAGCCTCTTATTTTTGTAGTGGGTCCCTACTAAGCCTCACGAGGAAGTGAGGAACAATTGTGATCAAACAAGTTTTGATTAGATGATGCACAATGATGGAGGATAGAGCTTTGGTGGGTCTAGTGACACCTGGTGCCATATCATCCAATCGCTTCACATAGTTTTTGTGAAGTGAAGCAACAGGATGATTTGGGTGATGAGCGATGAGCTTTAGGAGTTAGTGGATGGTGAATTCAACATTGCCAGGTGTCAAAATATTATTACATCACTGAGTATTAGTGCATCTCTCTTATACACCTTTGAGACACGAAACTTTCAGTGATGAGCGATGAGTGTTGAACGATAGTAGAGAATGATGTCTAAAATGGACACATGGCATTAGCCCACAAACCCATGGAAATTTTATGGGCCTATTGTTAGTGCTAGCAGGATAGCGGGGGACAGTGCAGATTGAATGGTAGTAGATCCAATGATGATCACTGATGGAGAAACAAATACACATATATAATGTAGGCTGTTTGATCAACCATGTAGGTCTAAAGGTATGTGATTGGATGATGATCATTGTACTCCTTCACATCGCAAGAATTAACACATGAAGTCATATGAACTACAACAATGCCTAATAGAAGAGATCAATGATGGAGATTTAAAAATTGTTTATCTCATAGTCATGCTTTAAAATTGTGACAATAAAAAAATAATGTAGGATCATGGCTTGAAGACAGTTGATCGACAGCTCAGATTCAAAAATGAAGATTACAAACAGCTAAGTCCATGTAAATAGGGTTTCACTTGTAAATTGACATAAGAGGTCAAAATTAAATGTTCTACTTGCATCAATGATAAATGTAATGAGATTTGATGCACAAAGCGATGGCATAGATGACTATAGAGATTGGGATCAATATTACATTTGATAATCAAAAGGATGCATTAAATGCATATATGGTCCTAGGGTTTGATAGAGAGAGGGAATGAAGGAAAATTCTTTGCACCAAAAATTATTGTTGTGTGGCTCAATACAGGTGTATGATAGTGCAGAAGATATCCTAGAACCCTAACAAAAGATCTAATTATGGTGTATAATCCTGAGGCAATCATCATCAATTAGCAAGTACATAAAATAGATAATCAGATAATGAACAAGTTAGTTGTTGTATGTGTTTGAGTAGATAAAAGAAGGGTGAGTACATATAGAAAAAATTATGTTGAGCTGATGAGACAGATAGAGAATATACTAAAAAAGTGATAGCTTCAAAAGGTATGTAAGTGTGCACTAAGGTGGACAAAGAATGCACTAAGGGAAGAGGAGAAGAACATAGGGGTGTAGAGTAGAGGAGTGAGTTGTTGTGGCAACAACATATAATTGAGAAATTCTAGAGTAAGCTGTAATATTGATTTGAGTTCCTTAGGAACAAATTGTAACAATATTTTATATTGTAAACCTGATAGGTTGGTTCCATCAAATAGATGAGTTGGTGCTCAGTTCAAGGGATCAATGTCTCCTTAGGGTTGGTGCCCTTAAAGGTTGTAACATTAATTTTATTTGTGAGGCTAGATTAGGATAGTAGCTCCTAGAAGCATCTTCTCACTAAGGTTTTTCCCATATTGGGTTTTCCATGTATATTCTTTGTTATGTGTTGGTAGATGGTGTGCTTGCTTACATTTCTACATTTCATATTTAAATCTACACACTAAGTTTTTAAGTAGTCAGTTTTCTATAAAGGTTAAAGAGTTAAAATTTTAATATCTATTGATTCACCCCCCTCTTAGTAGATTGTTGTGCTCCAACAAGACACATTTCCCCATAGTACATAATTTTTCATATATACTCAATTTTATTTTTATTTTTATTTAGAAGGGAATAATAAATGTTGAAACCTTGGTGTGTTTTTTTTTAGACTGTAGCAATTGGGTAGCATGACCCCCTATAAACTGTAGTTTTCTTGGTAAAAATTTTAACGTGACTGGTGGCACTGGTGCGACATGCCCTCCGGTACCACGGGGGTGGGGGAGACGAGACCTTGTGACCAATGTCTTGCAATAGGAAAGGTTTAGCCAATCGAGCTAGGGCCCCCGCCCTTGAAACCTTGGTGTGTTCTTCACCTTGATACAATTCCTTTTTTATTTTTGTATGAGAAAAAATGATGAACTTGTTTTAAGTTTATGTTTGAGTTTTTTTTTACAAAATAGTAAACCACTATATAGTTGTACATAGTAAGTTTTAATTGTTCTAATTTAGCATGGATAATTATTGATGTCTAATATTTGTATGTTGCCAAAATCACATTATTTAGAGAAATCACAAATATATAATTACATAAGTATATCATGGGAGTGAGTATGACAATATAAGTTCACTTCCAATTCTATTGATATGCATTCTATGGTGGAAAAAATCATGGTGATGATTAAGAAGATACTCAATGATACTATAAGAAACTACAAGTAATAAAGAGTTAGTCTCTACTATCACAAGACAATATCAATAGTTTTTGACTATTTTTGTATCATTTAGGAAAACTTGGCTAGTGGCCTTTTGCAAATTGTGAGCATAAAAAACTTAATACATGCAATGGGGTAAATGCACAAACCTATGTCCTATGTTATCCTTTCAATCAACAAAATTATTTCTAACAAAAGTGTTTCAAGTGAAAAATATTCAATTGAATATATTTCACATAAAATGAGGTGGCTTTGATGTTAAGCATGCATGACATAACACATTTAGTTTTGTTTATATTAACAATGGAAGGGCCAATACCCATTACAAACCAGCCATAGAGGTAGAATAGGGACTCGCGAGAAGCAAGAAAATAAAAAAAGTAAATGGAAACTAACATTTAAATAGTTTGACCAGCGAGAAATAATAACAAAAAGAAACCACAGAAATGAGACCAACACAAAAACACCAAACACCTATAGGCCTCCTAAAACCTTGAGACCAGTGATCATGTTCCACTCATGAGATAGGAACTTGATATTCTTCTTGAAAGTCATGAGACCCTGAAAAATGGCCTAGGTATCCTTGGTAACATCGTGGGCCAAGTTGTCCACCTTCTTACCCTTCTTCTTCTACACTTGACCATCATCCACCCCTTCCACCACTCGCTTCCCCTCACTCTTCCCTATCTCATTTTAAAAAACCCAAGTAGTGAGGGTCATATTCTTCATAGTTTCTTTATTGTAGTCGATGATTACACTCAGATACTGCATAGTCTTCTCTTGGTTCTAGTGAATGGCATCAATTTCAGCCAATAAACTCTTTTTATCTTCCTCAGACCCAACAATGGCCTGAAGATCATCTAGCTCTTTTTCCCATCTTTCCCACCTCTCAAAGGACCTTGCCAAGGAGCTAATCATGTCCCAATGTATTTTGTTCTCCACCTCCCCAAGCCACATAGATTTTTGTTCCAACACCTTTCCCTTTAGGATTTGGATCCTCTCTTTAGAAGTAACTAGCTGCACCCCAAGAACCATTTCATAACATCCTTCTAAACATTGATAGTATCTGAGATTTCATTCAATTTTTACTTGTGGGGTCGAAAGGGATACAAATAAACTTAGGAGCGATCCCAGGTTCTTCCAAATTGACACACAATTTGGGGGAATTATGAGGAATAGGGTTAGAAATAGGTGTGGTGTTGGGGACCTTTGAGTCATGGTCCTAAGCTAAGGAGTGGACATGAGAATTAGCTGGGGTGGGGTTCCACAAGTCATCATCATCATTAGTGTTATTAGAATCCCCTGAACTAGAAGAAATGGTCATGGGCATGGGCTTCAAAAGGGGCTTGCAATTGATAAGAATGGGAGGGGTATTATCATTAGCAGGGGCTTTACCCCAAGCTCAGGCACTACGATGAATGGAAAGAGGAGTTTCATCGATAGTGACAAAAGGGCTAGGGTCCCCCAGGGGATAAGTGGGGTACATAATAGTCAAACTATTCTTGTGCACAATAGCAGGGGAGGGAAGAAAAGCCTCGTGAAACTTAAATAAATGCAAGATTAGACCCTGATGAAGGGGTATTACTTTTGGCCTGGACATTTCTAACGAATTTCTCAAGCGAAGACATAATCTAGAAGGGTAAATTCATCTAAATATTTTACCTAAGATGGTTGAGCATGGTGAAAAGGTGGGCATGGAACCAACAAAAATTCCCTTCCATAGTGACATACGGGTATCTGCAGGATCATGATGGGCCAAAAAGTGGCGATTGCTAAGTGATATGATGGCCCATGTGGCTAATGAATTTTTTTTACCCAAAATTGATGAAATAAAAAGGGTTTTTAAAGGATATTTTCAGCTTTCCACCAATATAAATTATGCTTTACTTTGAATTTAATAAATAATTATTATTCATTTTCTATTTGAATTACGACTAAAGTCCTGATTGATAGGTTGATTGAAAAACATCTATAAATTTCAAACGGTATCATATTTTTTGAATCTAAAACATGCATCACATTCTATGCTTTGCATACTATAGGATTAAAAAAAGTAAAATTGAATTTCATGAATTTTTGACCAAGTTAAGGTGGTTAGACAAACGAGTTTTTATATTTTTTAGAATTTGTAAAAAAAAAATCATAATTAATTATTTACTTCAAGAAAAATTATAAAAAAATATGCATCAAATTGAGACATGAGTCCCCTACTTATATCTAAAATATTATAAAAAAATATTATCATTTTATTGCAATCAGGGTGGTCAGATAGACACCTACTTCTTATTTTTTCCCTGAAATTTAAGTACTACTGCATTGAAATTTCAAATTTTCACCTAATAGATATTTTTTAAGAAAAAACCTAGTAGTTTAGAAACTACATTAAATTTGCTAAGATTCTATTCTTACATATTTTTGAAATAATATAGATAACTTATTCAAATTTTTACGTCAAGTTGCCTAACTCTGATTTTCTAAATTTTATTGCCACTTAAGGGCCTGTTTTTTCCATGATGATCCTGCACATACCCATACCTCATGAGAATTTCAGCGATGGTGCTCCAAACACTAGGAAGGTCCGCACGATTGAAACCATTTTGCAACCTGTTCACCTTCTCACCCTCTTTTAAGATCAGTTTCATATCCTCCGAGTAATTTCTCTTAGACTTTTGTAGGATGCAAATCCCCTCCAAAGAAAGCCTTGTAACTTGCACAATAATTTTAGGGGACACCATGAAAGAAATGTTGCCCACAATAACAGTCCCATATACCCACCAATTGGAAAATTCTATGGATATTTTTGTGTTAACACCCTGCATCCCCTCAACATACGAGGAAAACTTTCTTCTTTCACTAATCACCCGTACCTCTTTATCCTATTTCCAAACATCGCAAGTAGTAGGTTCCTCTTAAAGTAAATCTCCACCCATCATGACACCCACAAAAAATAGAGCGATGAGATACCAGTAATGGAGATGGCTTTCCAAAAACCAAATCCATTTAAATAATTTAATGACCCATCAAAGTGTGATTGAGAAGCTTTAGTTTCCATAAATGACAAGCGTGGAAACTATCAAAATGTGCCGACAAAAAATATAGCCCGATCTCAATTGGACAATCCTTTGACATCATTTTGAATTAACTTGATCACCTGAATTTGGATATTGTAGATATTATCCCATTTTACCAAATTAGGAGTAAAAGCTCCTAGATTTTCTAAGGCATCAATGACTTTATTATCTTTCTAATTAAACACATGATACACTCTCCAATTCCCAAGGGAAATCATTAAATTGTGGGTTGAGGACACAAGGTCCTAAAGAGTCCATCAAGGAGAAGCAAGCCTAGTCAACATAAGAACCATATTCCTCGAGTCCCCTTCAATGACTAAGCTAGAAAACCCAACTTGTGTGGTAATTTTAATTTCATAGAATGTTGTCGCCACCTCAAAAAAACTAGAGGATTGAACCCCCAAATTAATCGCATAAGCCATCACAAACCTTCCCCTATTGTCATGGAAGAGCCCACCCCCACCCACCTGACCTAGGTTAGGATTGGTTGAGTAGTAGAAATTTAGGTTCAACCAATAAGGCTCAGGGGAGGGACCGAGGCATACTACATATGTTCAAAGGAATGAGTGAATTGAGGGTCCCAAAGAGATTCCAAGTAGAAATAATTGAAATCTCTAGATCAATATGGTTTCTTTTGGGTTTGCAAGGGGTTGCCAGGATCAACTCCAAAAATTGACTGATAATTTTGTTAGCCACCACCTACCATATGGAGCTATTGTTCCTCAACACTTGTTACTTTACTCCTTCCAGAGTGCCCAACCATTGATAATCAATGATCGAAGGGTGAGACACCGAAGGGGACCAAAAATCTAAAATCTCATGCACATCCTTTTGCTCGATCTAGCAGACTTTGAAAAGGGATTGAATTCTTTGTCTAACCTACCAAGAGAAGGGGTAGTGGAAGAGCAAGCAAGGAATGGATTCAAAATCATTTTCGTACAAAAAAAATAGTTTCCAAGTTGAGTGCCTTTTTTCTTTAGATTATCCAAAGTGAAAATCCACTTGTGACAAATAGACCACCAAAAGAATTTGACTTTAGGTAGTGTTTCCATGCCAGAGATGCATCCAATCAAACAAAGAGTTCCAAGAAGTTGATAGAAGGTTGTAGATGGTCTTAACAAAATAGATTCCATTCTTAGAATATTTCTAGACCAGCGAGTTAGGTAGATTAGATGGGAAAAACCTATTTCTTTTATGGTTCTAAGAATTTCTTCAACAACCAACCATAGGGGAGGGTCAAACTAGTTTGGATCAATCTTCCATCTAGGGGGGTCTAGAGAGAAATCCACATAGTCCGAGACTTTATCACCCAACCAATTACACAAGTCCTGAAGGACAACAGATAAAACAAGGTGGATACCAAGAGCTTGAGAAGACAACCAATTATTATCCCAAAAGGAGACCAAGAGGCCCTATGAGAAAAGAGATTCTGGGTTCTTAAAAGGTTATTCTATATCACCAAACCAAAAGGCAGAACCTCATTGCTCAACAGGGAAAGACAATGATGGCCTTACAAATACTTATCTTTAAGGACACTAATCCATTAAGTTTGGTTGTTTAGAAGCTTCTATGAAATTTTTGAAATAAGAGCCATGTTCATCAATCTAGTTTTACTCAAACCCATCCCACCATAACATTTCCTGGAGCACATAGTATCCCAATTAACCAATCATAATTTTTTCCTTTCCTTAAAGTCCTCAACCATAGGAATCTATGTTGTATTTTTTCAACTTTCTCCAACCACGCCATGAGCATAAAAAATAGAGACATAAGGTACAGAATCGAGCTTTGGAGGGTGGTTTTAAGGAGGAGGAGCTTACCAACATTATTGAGAAGATTCCATTTCCACGCAATGAGCTTTCTTTAAAATTGTTCCAATAGAGAAGACCAAATAGAGTTATCCACCTTACCAACTGTAAGAGACATACCCAGATAAGTCAAAGAAAGGGAGAGAATAAGACATTGAAGAATTCTAAAAATCCTAGCTTGGAGAGTAGGCTCAACATTCAAGAAAAAATAAGCACTTTTGTTAAAGTTAATACATTTCCTAAAGGCCAAAGTAAACTTAGTAAGGGTACCCATCTAGCCCTTAGCCTCCACCAAGGTGGCCCCCCCCATCAATATTGTATCATCCACAAATTTTTGATGGGAGATTGGGCGAGACACTGATGAAGGGGAAAACCCCACCAGAGAGCCATTCAAAATTTTATGTTTAAAATTGCGACCAAGAACTTCAACCATCAAAATAAAGAGATAGGGGGATAGTGGATCACCTTGGCGAATTCCACTAGTAGCTAAGAAGAAGCCGTGTAGAGTTCCATTAATAATCATCGAGTATTTAGCTGAAGTCACCCAGCTTTAGATGAGATTCATCAATTTATCTAAGAAGTTGAAATGATGGAGAACTTAAAAAGGGAAGTCCCATGACACCTTATCATAAGCCTTGGAGATTTCCAACTTGAGTGCCATACTTTCCTTTTTACTTTTGTCCATAGAGTGAAGGGTTTCATGCACTAGCATGATAGGATTTGTTATCTACCTCCCAGGCACAAATCCTTTCAGACTAGAGTGTATCAGCTTGTTGAAATGAGGTTTGATGTGGTTAACCAACAATTTAGAGAAAACCTTGTAAAATGTGTTGTATAGACTAATATACCATCTAAATTCAACTAGCTTGTTGGCCCCCTGATGCTTGGGGATAAGAACAATGAAGGTTTTTTTGAATTCCTTGAGAATTTTGTTAGAAGAAAGGAACTCAACCACAAAAATTATGAAATCCTAAAAAACAATATCCCAATAAATTTTAAATAAGAAAGGTGGGAAGCCATCCGATCTTGGAGCCTTGAATGGACTAAGGGAAAACACCACCTTGGAAATATCCTCCACCTCAACCTTCTCTTTTATGGTTGAAACATCCTGGCGGGAAAGGGCCATTGGGATGACATTAAGGATATACCCTAAAAAAAATCTCCATTGGGTTAGGGTTTCGAAGGCTATGGAAAAAGGACACACTAGAATGAACTAAAAAATCCTCATTAGACACAATAGAACCATCATCAATGATCAATTCTGAGATGGAATTGCATTTCCTATGCGATGGTGTCATCATGTGAAAGAATCTGGAGTTTTTGTCCCCTTCGTAGAGCCACTAACTCATGGACCACTACTTCCAATAGACCTCCTTCACAATAATGTTATGAAGTTCACTAAGAAAGGTATTTTCCTTATCATAAAGATCCCCCTTGAAAGATGAAAAATTGTGTGATTTTATAGGGTTTAGGACCTATAATGACAATCTTCACTCTCTCTCATTCAAGAACAAACCCAAGAGATCTCAATGCAAAGGAGAAAGAGATATTGCAATACGATTGTTCTAGAGCCTGAATGTAAACTAATGAGGGTTGAATAAGGGGTTCACCACCAAGTTAAAGACTTGGAAAGAAAAATGCAATGTAGGATGTAATGATAAAACCTAATTCAATGCAATTTTTGACTAAATGACCTAGAAATGCAAATGAAATAGAATAGAAAGCTTCAAAAAGGATGGTATGCACCTAAAAATATAGAGATGGTTGAATGAAGCTCTAAAATGCTAGAAAATATAATCTCAATGATGAAGGAATCATTCACAAATCTGGTTGAATTAGTCCAAAATATGGGTTTTTTGTGCAAGAACAAGAATCTCCAAATGAGTATTTGAATCTGCAAAAATATGAATTTTGACCAAAAATGGGACTCATTCACCAGAAATGGAAAATCAGTCCAATTAGGGTTTTTTGTAACTTCAATATCTAAATCTTTTCTTCTCAACCTGCTTAGTCCGCTTCTTCAAGTTTCTAAATTTGAACCTCTTTAAATCATCCAATAAGTTTTCTCCAATGTGCTCCAATGCTTGATGACAAGTTTAACAATCTTTAGGAACTTTGAAAACTTTCTCCAAACTTTCTCCTTAATGTATCTTCAACCCAAACCTACAAATCACACATTTAAGAGAGGGGAAAATGTTGTATTATTAGTGCATAGGGGTTTTCCTTGGTCAAACCCCATTTTGGTAATCAAACCTTGAAATAGAACAAAATATGAATGGAGAATGATGAATGAACAAAACAAGATGTTGAAACTCACCAAACACTAGAAATAAAGTGCTACAAACATGTATGAGATGGCTCTAATGGATGTAGATCTTGAATCTTTCTTGAAGTTTATAGATCTTGAATTAAATGTTAGCTTGAATCATGAAACCCTACATCATAATTGTTAGCTCCAAAACAAACATGATGCATGAGGAATTTGACATGATGCTTGATACTTGAATAATTCTCTAGAATGCTTGATAATATACCCTTGAAGACTCTTGAATTCTCTTGTAAATTATTTAATGCTCTTGTGAACTCAATTATGCTAGTATGATCGCTCTCACAAAAGTCTTAGGTGATCTCATGAATGCTTAGTGAAAATGAGTGAAAGAACCTTGTATTTATACTTGATTTTGCAATAATTCTTGAAATTACAACACTACAAGTCGACATTAGATCTAGGAGGATAAAATACCACCAAAAATTTGAATTAATTTTAATTTTGGGTCACACAGGACTCATTCTCCCAAGCTGGCGAATGAGTCCCATTAGGTATAATGTATGAGACCAAATTAAAAAATTCTTAGAAATGTGTGAAACCAAGTTTGGGACCCAAAAATCTACTTGGGAATCATTTGCCCAAGGTGGCAAATGAGTCCCAAATCACTAAATCTAGGCCATTCAACTTGAAACACCTGAATTATGATAGGGTAATGATTTGTTTCAAGATTATCCTTGAAAAGATGCATTAAATGAGGCTTGTGGCTATAAAATAAGGCCAATTAAAGCATAAATAAGCCCAATTATTAATGACAACCTTAGAAAAGTGTGAAAGTGTGTTACAACACTTTACAACACCTAAAATAAGGCATGATAAATTTTATTTAATTCACAAGGGCCCAAGACCCGATGTGAGTGTGTTGAACACATTACAACACTAAGTCATGACAACATTAAGCTCAATTTAACAAGGAGGGCCCAAACAAGTGTGAAAATGTCACTGGAAACATTTTTCAACACTACATTTAGCCCCCACTTTAGTAAGAGGATGAAATTGCTTAAAACTCACACTAAATTAGACAAATCTACTTCAAGAGGGGTTTAAATGTTCCAATAGTAGTAAGATAGGAGGACAATGATCAAGAGGGGTGATCAATCCCCCATGATCAAGATCCCATGGAAAACCAATATAGGTGCAAAAGAACATACATGAAAATGATATAAGAAGCATCATAAAGGCACAAGAATACACTATCAAAGATGAGAAGAAAGATAAAATAAAAATATCGGATCAAGCTTCAATCATTTTTTCCATCGTAATGTGGATCATAACTAGGCTGTGTTGAGAAGTTGTTGGCTTGGCATTTTTTTCATTGATGTCAAAACCTAGGATCGGGAAGGTTTTTCTCTAGATTATATACAAAACTAATATATCCTATTGAATTCTATGTTCTTGCATAGTGTGGATGTTATCCTCGATCTAGATATGGTAGTACTTATTTTTGGGACATCTGTGGAAGACAATTTTAATGCAAAATAATGAAGACTAATATTTTGATATTAGCTACTATGCCTAAAGATTATTTCGGGTATCCATGCTATATGGACATTCATGTAGCATGTTACAAGTTTTAGTATGTCTAATTGCATTCCTTCGGTTGGTACTAAAATTGATGATGATCAAGATTTGGTCTTGGTTGTGGTGTTCCTATTGGTTCTAGAATATATCTCATGTAATGCAAAGTACACTTTATTTTGGTAATTATGCTAGGTGAAAAACTTATCTTATGTATGACCTATTTATGGGTCTTGTGGTAGCATGCTAAGAAGATCTTTATGTGCGACCTCTCCTTTGGGCCTAGTGCTAGCATGCCAAGCCTTATTGAATATCTCAAGGTTGTTCTTCAAGCTAACATATTTTGCTAGGCTAGTTCATTTTGTTCTTCGGGTGTATATATATGTGTGTGTGTGTGTAGAACATCATTTTTGTACCGAACAATTAGTGTGGTATGTGTGAACAGTGATAAGGGTGTGAAGGATTGTGTGATAAGAAATAAAGAAGGAAATGAAGGAAAGTGTTAGGAAGAAGCAATCTGTATTGTGGAGTTTTTGGAAGGAAACGTGTGTAGAAGATTCTTCACCGAAATTGTTGAAGTCATATATTGTTCTCTTAACTAGAATTGAATTCATGCATATGTAGATGCAACTTCATCAGTTCATGTTTTGTCTATTTTGTAATAAGTGATTTTTGTATTAATTGGAAAGTGAGCCCACCAGTAGTGAGCCTTACCTGCAGTGAGCATTTTTACAGTGAGCCCTTATAAAAACTACCTTAACTGGTGTCACCTTAACCTGTGATTTATAATTGAGAATTAGCATTCTCTATGGTTTTTCCCATCTTGGGTTTCCATGTAAATTTTGTTGTTCATTTGGCATGGTGTTGTTGCATGTTTTAATGTTCATATATGTTTTAATTAATGTCTAATTTATTTAAGATTTCTCTAGATTAAGTTAATAAAGGAAAGTTTTTTGGGTTAGTTGATTCACCCCCCTCTCAGTTATCCAAATTGTTCAAAAATTGGTATAAGATCCTAGTCCCTTGAAGATAGAGCTTAACCAGTTGAGGGAGATCTTGGTAGTTTGAATAGATGGCAAGAGATTATTACTTTGATGAAGAACATAAGTCAATATTAAGTGATATGGAAAGTACATAATCAAAAAATGAGGAATTGAAAGAAAACGTCAAGGAAAATGCTTGCATCTCAAAGTTGAGGGAGAAAATCCAAAAATTCAAAGCAAGACACAGAGAATTCAATGAGGAATTAAAGGATTCAAAGGAAAGTGTTGTGAATCTAAGGATATAGTTGGATGAATGCAAGAAGAATGAAGAAAATCTTAAAGATACCATCAAACAGAAAATGGAAGAAGTGAAGAAGACTGAACAAAATCTCAAGGATACAATCAAACAAAAATTGGAAGAAAATGAGAAGTTAGATCAAGAGTTAAGAAGACTGAAATTAGAAGCAAGAGTATGTGAAAGTAGAATGATTCTGGATCAAATTTTGTCCTTACAATAATGTCACAAGGATAAGGAAGGACTTGGATTCTTAGGGGAAAACACAAATTAGAATACTAAGGGAAAAGAAAAAACATTTGAAGCTGAAGCAAGATCTGTTGTAACAAGCAAGGTCTAAAACTCTAGAACATCCACAAAAATACCCCTAGTGAGGCAACCAAATGCTCAAAGGTACTTATCATTTAACGGTCATTGTTTTCTATCCAAAAAAATTGGACATAAGGGTATAGAGTGTAGAAGCAAGAAGTAACTGAGTATTCAATGCTTTAACTATCACAAGTTTGGTAACAAAAAAAATCATTATAAAAGTCAACTATTCAATTTGGCTAGAAGGAATGAAATGACTAGTCTCTTTCATGACTATTACTACTTATGTCATGGTTATGGTCACAAAGCTAATTAGTGTAGATCTAGGGTTCACTCAGTTATGTCAGGGAAAAGATGTTACAGGTGTAATCTATCCAGACATTATTCTAACACATGTAGATATGTTGCTCTAGAAAATCCTAAAAGAAAAAAGAAGGTAGCAGAATCAAATGAATCTAAGAAGAAGACCGTCATGGTTTGGAAGAAAAAGGAAACAACTGTTGAGAGCCCTTCTATGGTACCAAATCTTGGTACAAGCTCTTCTAGAATCTGAGCCAACTGGCTTGGCTCAAGGTGAGTTTTGCAATGCATATACCGTGAGTTCCCCCTCTCCAAAGTAATATTGATATGTTTTTAGCATGACTAAGTTTGATCAAGTTGGTGATGTATAATGAAGCTTAATCTAGTTGATTGAAAATCAAAGTATAATTACTTGCATCATCGATGTACATTTTCATGATGAAATCATCATGTGTAATTAAGCATAAAAGATAGAGTTTTTCAAATCATTTCTCACAGTTTACAAAGAAGAAGATGTTTTCATTGAAAGATAGAATATTGAAGAAGCTAAGCATGGCGATGGAATCCATGTTGGTTGGTCAACATTTCATCCAGTGGCGGTATTTTGTTGAAGTTGAAGGGAGTAGATTTTGATGAATTTGATCATTGGAAGATGAAGGAAATGAAACTAGGGTTGAAGATGGATGAATTGTAGAATGTTTGTGCCCTAGGTATGGATTTATGGGGAGAATTCCCCTAGTTTCTTGATAAATATTCTATCTTGTTCCTATTGCATCATTTCAAGGATGAAAAAATCATTCTAGACAAACCCTATCTAATCTAAGGAATCCATTGAAGCTATTACTGGATTGTGTAGAGTTGGTGACCTCCTTGGGAAGAAAATGGTGAAATACAGAGACATGGAGGAATTTACTAGTATCAGAAAAGACCCCCGAGCTCTACTAATAAATATCATTTTTGATCCTGTAGTAAGGTATGTTTCTTATGGTATCTCATACAAAATATATTTCCAAAATTGTGAAGTTTCTACATCTTTTATTGCTATATATATTTCACATAAGATGGTGAAGGAAAATCAACACTTTGACCCATGTAGTCTGATATTGGAAAACCTAATTGAGAATGTTAGAATGTTTGTGGTTGAGAGTTATCCCTTCTAGTTTGGGTCTCTACTCATGTGTTTAGTGTTCTACTTTCTAAATTCATTACCTTCAAAGGAGAATGTTAAGTGGAATTTTGACATCCCTTTTGGAACACAAGTTTACAAATATTTGGAATACTTGGAAGATAAAGAAAAAGCATGCAAATTTTATTTCTCATCCTTGTAGATGGATCTATCCTCTGATGCAATAGTGTCTAGTGCTATTCCTATTAGTTAGTTTGAGGAGGGTTCCTCCTCTAGTAAGATGGAGTTAGAGGTTGTCATTGGTGGTTCGCCTTTGGAACCTAAAAGGGGGAAAATTAACTTAAAGGATGTCATCACTATCTTAAAAGAGAAGGAGAAGGAAGAAGAGTCTCTACCTGATTCAAATGAAGTTCATTAAGTATTGGATGAGGGTGATATGAAAAAGATTGAGGAAATGTGGAATTCCTTCTCTCCGGTCAGTAGGCCTAGAATTGAAGATACCTTGGTCGATTATCTGCTCAAGAAGGGTATTACTATTTATGTTGTTTTTGACTCGTTACTGGATGATCTAGTAGAAGTTGTTGAAGAAAGGTTGGTGTAGGAAGGATCTGAAGGACATAAATTCTAAACTATGATTGAAAGAAGGTGTGTCATATCCAAACACATTTGTGAGATAAGAGAATGCATTAAGGAGATGTCTACCATCTATAAATACTGTCTCCAGTGGCCTACTATTGTTGATAATTTTAGAAGCAAAATTGAATCTATTGAATCTAAATTAAATGATGTTGGGAAGTTTTTTAAATTATTCAAATATAAATATGGAAATCAGAGGATAAGATTTGGTGATTTGAAAACTGAGTTATTGTCTACTCAGAGATAGAGGGAAGACTTGGTTAAAACTTTTTGGTTGGTCAAATAAATTGTTGAGGCCCGGTTGGATTATCTCTCTGGGATAATTTTTGATACAGAGGATTATGAAAAATAGTGCCTATCTTTAGACTGGTCATATTCATTGTGGATGTTGGTTCTACAAGATAGTGTGTGTACCAGAATGGTTTATGTAGTGCAATCTTGGAAGAAGATTCTTCCAATTGTGAGAGAAAGGTACAAGAAAATATTTCATGTGAAATGTGTTATTTTTACTTGATTTCCTGAATGTTCTTATTTTGGCCCTTTTCCTTTGATGGAAAGAAGGAGGAGAAAAGGAAGAGAAAAGAAAAACAAAAAGAGGAATTGAATTGCTTGAAAAAGGGGAAGAGCTTGGAGTTGTTGTAGCTTGAAGTTTTTGCAGGTTTTGTTGTTTTGTCATCAATGCAAAAGGGGGAGATTGTTGATAAGTTGTTGGCTTGGCAGTATTGTCATTGATATCAAAACCTGGGATCTGGAAGGTTTTCCTCTAGATGATATACATAAATTACCTATCCTATTGTATGATATGTTTTTGAGTAGTGTGGATGCTATCCTCGATCTAGATATGGTAGTACTTCTTTTTGAGACATCTATGGAAGAAAGTTAATGCAAAATAAAGAAGACTCATATTTTGATATTAGCTCATATACCTAAAGCTTATTCCAGGTATCCTTGTTATCGGGACATTCATGTAGCATGTTTCAAGTTTTGGTATGTCTAATTGGATTCCTTTAGTTGGTACTGAAATTGATGATGATCAAGATTTGGTCTTGGTTGTGGTGTTCCTATCGGCTCTAGAATATATCTCATGTAATTCAAAAGAACACTTTATTTTGGTAATTATGCTAAGTGATGAACTTATCTTATGTATGACCTATTTATGGGTCTCGTGGTAACATGGTAAGATATTTTTGTGAAACCTATCCTTTGGGTTTGGTGCTAGTGTGCCAAGCCTTATTGAATATATCAAGGTTGTTCTTCAAGCCAACATGTTTTGCTAGGCCGACTCATTTTTTTCTTCAGGCGTATCTATAAATATATGTATGTATGTATGTAGAACACCCTTTTTATACCGAACAAGCAGTGTCGTATGTGTGAAAAGTGATAAGGGTGTGAAATATTGTGTGACAAGAAATAGAGAAGCAAGTGAAGGAAAGTGTTAGGAAGAAGAAATGTGTATTTTTGAGGTTGTGGAAGGAAAGGTGTGAAAAATATTCTTCATCAGATCTTCTGCAATTAGATATTGTGCTCTTAATCAGAACTGAATTCATGCATATGTAGATGCAACTTCATCAGATCACGCTCTTTCTATTTTGTAATTAGTTTTTTTTATATTAATCAAATAGTGAGCCCACCTGTAGTGAGAAATTTTATAGTGAGACCTTGTAAAAATCACCTTAACCAGTGCTTTATAATTGAGAATTAGCATTCTCTATGGTTTTTCCCATCTTGGGTTTCCACATAAATTCTGGTGTTCATTGTGTACGGTGTTGTTGAGTTCTTTAATATTCATATCTATTTTAATTAATGTCTATTTGATTTAAGATTGCTCGAGATTAAGTAAAGAAAGGAAAAAATTTTGGGATAACTAATTCACCCCCCTCTCAATTATTGGGACTATTCAACAGGTTGTTTGTCCAAAAAATGCAAGGTCACTCTAAGGCAATGAAACTCTAGGATATCCACTAGGTGAGTATCTAAAAGAGGTGAGACACATACACACATGGCCGGTATGCACTCAGACTCACACACGAGTGGCTAAGGGAAAGTCATGCCTCAGTCAGGCTTCCCATCAAAAACCATACAAAAGTTATACCTCTTGATAATTTTAATAAGGTGCCACACAAAATGATTTTCAAGCTTCATGAGGCAAGAAAAACTTTTTATGCTTGGAGCTCATGAAGAATGAACTTCGAGCTTCATGAGGCAAAAAAAACTCATATGCTTGGAACTCATGAACAAACAAGATGACTCTACAAGCATGCAAGATGTATTATGCAAGGTGGCCATATAACACGAAATGCAAATGCAACAATAAGAAAAATTCAAGGGAGTCTTGCTTAGTTCTTGTGAGGTATTTAGCTTAGGGAACATTGTTCCTAATGTCTCCAAGAAAGGATGAGTCAAAGAATTGAAAATTGACAACTTAGGGGATGCAGTGTGTAGCATCAAGCCACTAAGAGGAATGTAATATTTTAAGAGAGATCACGCTCTTGAAGGACATTAAACACAATATCATCCACAAATAAAAAAACACATAGCATAAAGTAAAAATATTACATCATGAACCATGAGAAAAGAAAAATGAAAAATAATAATGCTAATGTATGCCCCCACTTTAAAGAAATTGCTAAACACCATACTGTGAGCAATTACTTTACAATAGAAAATGAAAAAAATTAACAATAAAGAAGACATGAGAGCTAACATGGAAATATCTATGCCAAGTCATATGTTTTTAAATAAAGCTACATCATGAAAATGGAAGAGAAAAGGGGTTTCCCCCAAAATGAAATTCCAAGCACATGACGGATCTATGGATTCGGGGTTAGTATGTTCTGGCTAAAATTTTTTTAGAGAGCTAGGAGTTGTCATCGGTCCCCAAATACTAATTGAACTAGAAGAATGATGCAAAGAGATTTTAAACAAAGGAAAAAACTTTCGTGTCAACATGGAAGAGACATGAATATCTCGACACCTTGCGTCATCTCCAAAAGGAAAAAACAAGACAAAATAAAAGAAATAAAAATATTTTGGGTCAACATGAAAGAAACATGAATGTCTGAGTGTCTTGTGTCATCCCCAAAATGAAAACACAAGACCAAAAAAAGATAAAAAAATTAGGACATAGAGAATAATGAAGGTACAAATAAAGGAATTTCAAAAAGATGGAGAACATAAAATAGAATATCACAGGGGATCACGTCATGCACATGCAATCCCACAAAAGAAAATGAAAAAGAAATAATGTAAAAGACTATTAGGGAAAATGCAGGTCAACCTATGAGCAGGTCATCCACATCCCAATCGTATTCATCATATATAGAAGGCAGAAAAATAGCCAAAGGGATAATACAAAGTGTTAAACTAGGGCCATCACTAGGTTCGCCACTCTTTTTAGGAGAATTGTAGTTTAAGCTCATAGAAGAGGAAATGAATGTCTTCAATTCATTATGCACCTCTTTGTCAATTTTAGCAACTTCCTCATTGTCATCTAAGTTAATTATAATAGGAGGATCAATGATAATGTCTAAGGAAGGGTCCAACCTTTTGTTGTAGTTGAATTATATGATATTTTTGTTTCGTCCCAAGGGGGGACTCATCATGTGTTGCTTCATTCAAGTTTGGATTTTGATTTTCCTTTTTTATTTCTTCATGTAACTTTCAAGCAAGGGCACAAAATCTACGCTTATTCTCTCTAGCACCTTTGTTTCTTTTAGTTCAATTTTCAAGCTTCATTTGTGTAGGAGCGGGTTGATCAACCATAGGTTTCTTTTATTCCTTCAGGGGAAGAATGGAAGAAACCACAAGAGGTTGTTCCACTACTTTCTCTTTGACTTTGTAAACTTGTTTTATTCTAGTAGGCATGACAGGGTTGTTTTCATTGTCTCTCGATCTTTTTCCGGAGATAGGTGAAGGTTTTGTCTTAGGTTGGTCTTTTTCATTTGGAGTTTCTTCAGGCTCAATCATGCTTTCGTCAAGGATGGTAGGATAAGTGGTAGGTTGAGGCATGTTTCAGAGGGATATTTTTGCTATTTTATTTTCCTTAAAATTTTGATAAGATGGGAAAAAGAAGTCTTCTCGTGGTTTGATAGGTTCTATAGGCCTTGGGCCAGAAGAAATCTAAGGAAATTTTCCATAGGAGGACAAGTGGCTAAAGCCACTATGGTGACTAGTGAAAATATCATTTTCAAAGGTTAAATTTAAGCATTTATGTATGACTGGTCGGACCCCATTCATGGAGTGAAGCCATGGATAGCCTAGCTTCACATAGAATTAGTTCAACTATGGGATGATGGAGAATGAGATATCTTATGTCTTCATCCTATTTACAATGGTAAGGTGATCGATCCTATTGTAGGGAAAGTGATACCATTATGCTCCTTGCTCCACTATTTTGGTTTAACGTATATATCTTGATAGATTTCATGCAGAACTAAGAGTTATTTAGCGATCACATTTTATCCACAGACAGAATCTATTAATATCCCATTAGTGGGCTTATCATAGATATTAATCGAATATGTAAAGAGGACCATCAAGTGCATGTTTTAGTATATCTTGTGAGGAGAAAGCAATCTCAAGAGGCCTTTTAGGTGGTCCCTTACAATGTTTAGTTTCAACCAATGCAACTAAACCATTGAAAGGATTTTTTTCTTGTTCATCAATATCCATAGGATTTTTTTGAATTGTATCTATGTTTTCATCATCCATGTCAACATTCATCACATTAGTCTTTGTAATTTTGGTAGCTTTGACAAATGAAATTTTTTGTTTCAGCATGGGGTTGGTAAAGATTTGAAAATTTTGGTTGGGAGGGGAAAAAAACTTATTTCCTTGATCGTTAACACCTCCAACATATAGACGACCAGAATCAATGAGGCCTTGCACAAGATGTTTAAGATACTTATAATGTTTTGTATCGTGTCCCTTTTGTCAGTGATAATTGTAATAAGCATTTTATCTAAATTTCAAAGGTAAATTTTTATTAGGATCAATTATTTTGATGAGAGGCAAGGTAATAATCTGTTCTAAAAGTTGGTGCATTGTGTTATGAAAGGTATCAGGTAAGGGAGAAAATTATCTCTTCAAGTCCCCATAGCTAAGGGGTATCATGGCTTTAAAAAAATCTATTTGGTTGTTGGTATTTTGAGTTGTTTTTTAAGGTGGATATAATTTAAGGAAACCTTTATTCTATTTCCTAAAAGGTTCATGGCAATTGTTTTGATTTGCGGGCTCAAATTTTTCAGTACGGCTAGAGGTGGATTTTGTATCTCAACTACTTACCAAATTTTGATAATCCTATAAATTAGTACAAAAATGCATAAAGGAGGGGGATTTCATCATGGTAAGTTTATCTTGTATCTTACTTTGCAATTTTTTTTTGAACATAGTTTGAAGGTGAGGATCAAGAACCTTGACATTGATTTGGGAATAAAGCGATTGGTAGCATGAGATAAAGTCAGTTATCTTTTCATCTTTTTTTTCTTGCATCTCATCAAATCATCCAAGGTCATCTTAGGAGTCATATGCACTTGGAAGTGGTTAAAAAATTCCTTAACAAGTTCATTGAATGAATGAATTGAGTTGTTTAGTAAAAAATAAAACCATTCCAAGGCAATATCTTTCAAGGACCTAGGGAAAATCTTAGCCAAGATTTTATCATCAAGGACATAGTAATTACATAATGTAGTGTAAGCATTAAAATGGTTAGAAGGATCTCCCTTTCCTCCATATTTCTTGAATCTAGTCACCTCTACACCTTTTGGCATTGATGTTCATAGTATCTCCAAGGATAATGGGCTACTTTTGACATAATATGTAGGTGGTCCATTTTGGTTTTGGTTGATGGTGGAAAATTTCTTTTGGAGGGATGAAACGATTTGCAAAAGTTGATTTATGATGGGGTCATTGCTTGCATTATGAGATGGAGGTGAGGTGACAAGGTGTATGTGTTCAAAGGGAAAGTTAATGTAATTCTTATAGGTGGTAAGGTAGTAGGAGATATGACGTACAATACCACAAAGATACTAGGGATTCTAGTGGGAATACCCAAGGAAGAAATCACATTATTGGTTGGTTACATTGTTGTTGTGACTTGAGGGTTGGTATAGGTGGGATTTGATGCAATTATTGTGGGAGGAGGAATTTGAGTTCCTCCTTGGCTCATGAAATTTCTTGTAGCTAAAGGAAAACTAGTGGTTGAGGTGAGGTGTTTTCTAAATATTTGAACTATATTTTTCACAAGGTCAATTCTATCTTCACTTTCAAGCATGTGATGAATGTTATCTATAGTAGGTATGGAAATATTTGAGATGTTGTCATTTTTCACTTGATGTTGTAGGTTTTCTAGGTCTTCATGGACTTGAGTTATGTTTTCTTGTAGAACACTTTCATTCCTTGTTTCAAAATACATCACACTACTTGAAGGCAAAGAGTTGTAAAGGGTATCGTCCATACCTAGTGTACTAGTGCCAATACTAGGAGTGAAAGAGCTAGACAACCCAAGATCCACAACGATTGTGTTTTCGTTGGATGACATGAGTCTCGAACTTTTTCTCACTACAATATTAGAAATAGGACACCAAATACTCATGCAAGGTCTCCTAATTTCAAGACGGATGCAAATGCAATATAAGCTAAGAATAGTGAAATGACTATAAAAAACAATTGTAAACTGAAGAAGGAATCTATAAATAGAAAACAAAAACTTAGAAATAGAATTTTAAATGCTCAAAAAATGTAGTGCAAAATGTGCATAGGGATTGTTTCACCTAGGGTGGAAAATGAGTCCTAGTAGGTATTTTTTTTAAATTTTCAAAAAAAATCAATTGAGTTTTATGCTTTTTATGTTTTATGATTTGAAAACTAAGTGAAAATGAAAATTTTGTTTAATTTTCAATGATATGAGATGCAAAAATTCAAGCTATATGAACTTTCACTAATGCAAACCCTAATGCACTATTAATGCAAGAAAAATCTAGGATGATAGTGCACTCCAAATTAAAATTATGATGTTCTAAATGTAGGTTCACCAAAATGAAATGTGAAAAATTGTGTGATTTTCGAGGGTTCAGGACCTAGAATGACAATCTTCACTCTCTTTCATTAGGGAACAAACCCGAGAGACCTCAATGTAAAGGAGAAAGAGATCTTGCAATAGGATTGTCCTAGGGGATGAATGTGAACTAATGAGGGATGAATAAGGGGTTCACCACAAAGTTAAGACTTGGAAAGATAAATGCAATGCAAGATGTAATGATAAAAACCTAATTCAATGCAAATTTTGACTAAATGACCTTGAAATGCAAATGAAATAGAATAGAAAGCTACAAAAAGGGTTGTATGCACCTATAAATCTAGACATGGTTGAATGGAGCTCTAAAATGTTTTAAAATCTGATCTCAATGTTGAATGGGACTCATTCACCAAGATGGGTGAATTAGTCTAAAATTTGGGTTTTTCTATGAGAACAAGAATCTTCCAAATGGGTATTTGAATCTATTAAAAATATAAATTTTGACCAAAAATAGGACTCATTCCCCAAAAGTGGCGAATCAGTCTAGTTATGATTTTTTGGAAATTCAAGATTTGAATCAACTCTTCTCAACCTACTCAATCTACTTCTTCAAGCTTCTAGATTCAAATCTCTATAAATCAACCTGTAGGTGTTCTCGAATTTTCTCCAATGCTTGATGATAAATTCAAAAATATTTAGGCACTTTCACAACTTTATCCAAACTTTCTCCTTAATGTATCTTCAACCTAAACCTACAAATCACACACTAAAGAGGGAATTTTTTTGTTTTGTTAGCGGATAGGGGTTTTCCTTGGTCAAACCCCATTTTGGTAATCAAACGTTGAAATAAAATAAAATAGGAATGGCGAATGATGAATGAAGAAAAAAAGATGTTGCAACTCACCAAACTCTAGCAATAAATTTCTACAAACATGTGTGAGATGGCTCCAATGGATGTAGATATTGACTCTTTCTTGAAGGTGATGGATCTTGAATGGAATGCTAGTTTGAATAATGAAATCCTACATCACAATTGTTAGCTCCAAAAAACACATGATGCATGAAGACTTTGACATGATGATTGATACTTGAATAATGCTCTAGAATGCTTGATAATCTACCCTTGAGGACTCTTGAATTCTCTTGTAAATTATTGAATGCTCTTGTGAAATCAATTATTCTAGTATGAGTGCTCTCACAAAATTCTTAGGTGATCTCATGAATGGTTTGGTGAAAATGGGTGAAAGAACCTTGTATTTATACTCAATTATGCAAAAATTCCTAAAATTACAACACTACAAGATGACATCAAATCTAGGAGGATAAAATCCCACCAATAATTTGAATTAATTTTTTTTTTTTCCACACGGGACTCATTCACCCAAGGTAGTGAATGAGTCCCATTAAACATAATTTATGGGACCAAATTTAAAAATTCTTAAAAATATGTGAAACTAGGTTTGGGACCCAAAAATCTAGGTGGGACTCATTCGCCCAAGGTGGTGAATGAGTCCTAGATCACTAAATCTAGGTCATTCAACCTGAAACACTTGAATTATGATTGGGTAATGATTTGTGTCAGGATTACCCTCAAAAAGATGCATTAAATGGGGCTTATGGATGTAAAATAAGGCCAATTAAAGCATAAAGAAGCCCAATTATTAATGACAACCTTAGAAAAGTGTGAAAATGTGTTACAACACCTAAAATAAGGCATGATAAAGTTTACTTAATTCACAAGGGTCCAGGACCTAATTTGAGTGTGTTGAGCACATTACAACACTAATTCAAGGCAACATTTTGTGCTCAATTTAACAATGAGGGCCCAAACAAGTTTGAAAATGTCATTGATGACATTTTTTTATACTACAACCCTAAATGCCCAAATCTGAGATTTTATGAACCTAAAGAAGCTAGTCTTTGATAGACTTCTTCTAATTAAAAAATATTGTCAAAGTTGCTCTTACTCTAGGCTTTGAGATTTTTGAGTTTGAGAGAAATATTATACATAACAAAACCATGCCCACAACCCACCCAACAAGAGTATAGGAGATCTCTAAACTGGGGTTGATAAGTCCACATTAATTCAAAATGAAAAGACCTTTTTTCCAAAGGGGGAGGGGTGCTCCAAAAAAGAAGCAATGGGATATAATTTGAACAAATTACGAGGAGAGAGGACAATGAGATCAAAGTAGTGTCCCAATAGGAGGAGACCAAACATTGATCAAGTCGGACCTAAATGAGGTTGTCTCCTGACCATTTATTAGACCAAGTGAACGAGTTACATTCTAGATCCAAATCTATCAAACCACCATCATGCAAAAAGGATTTGAGGTCCAACATACTATCTAAAAAATTCAGATTACTCCCTAGATTTCAGAAGGGAAAAGAGGGGAGTTGAAATCAATCATCACCATCCAATTACAACGTAAGAATTTATTCCTACAATTGAGAAAATCAAGCCAGCGGACCTCCACAAAACCACATTATTGGGTGTATACACATTAGATAACACCCAATATGGAAGATCACCATTTTGGGTAAAGCCAACATTGAGAAAAAAAAATTTCTTAGAAACAAGAAAACCATTGAGAAAGTGTCTCCACATCATAACCAAGCCACACAAAGCCCCAATAAAATCCACTGCCAAGAACTGGGCATTAGGCCAGATAAACGTAGTTGAATAGGTTTTAGGCATAACACATTTAGTTGAATAGGTTTTAGGAAATGCATATTTGGCTGAATAATTTTTTCCCAAGAATATAAAAATAAAATAAATAAATAAATAAACTAGTCAAAGAATTTCACCCAAATATTTCTCATAAGAATTTGTTTGATTTTAAAACCTAAATCACAAGTCTATCTAGTATATACCTACACCAAGTAGGACTTAACACTTACATTTCTATCTCCTCCGTCACCCCTTTACATTTAGACAATCCAATTATATTTACATATTTAACAAATAGGGGATTAATGTTATATTTTTCCATGTAAAATATAATAATTGTATCATCTATTGAGATTGATATTTTAATTAATTTAGAAAAAAAAATCAATGCATTGAAATTGAATTTAGGTTTGGAAAAACAACTAGTACAAATAGCTAATCATAACTTTATAGGTTTGGACTTAGAAAATGCATGAATATGGTCACCACCAACACTCAAATTTTTCTTGGGTTATATAATATCTAATAATAAAAAAATTCTATACCTACTCAAAACTAAGTTCTTAAAAGAAATTGAACCCCCAAAAAGTATGTTTAGATATGTAGCATTTACCAAGAATTAAAATCCACAAGAAAAAAATTAATTAATAAATGAATGATAAACTCTATGGACTCAAAGATATCCCAACATTTGGATACACATGGAAACAACCAAATAAAAAAAATCAATAAAACTTTATTAACATGTGAATACATCCTTATTACATTTAAATTTTCTATATACAATGACAACTATTTAATAGATCTCCACATAAGCTATTTAGCCATTCAAAAAACATAACAAAAACTCACATGGCATGCTACCATTGGTTTTGATGACTAATACATATCACCCTAAAACCACTAAATGTTGACTAATGCATTCTCATTTCTTCTTCTCTATGGGAATATTTATTTTCTTTAGATACACCATTGGACATACTACACTCCTTGGAATGTCTATTTTTTCATTCTTATATATTTGAGAAAATACAATGCATATAGTGAGATTTAAATGTAATACATGTGTTTTCTTTCCTTCTACATTCCTTCTCTCCTTAATTTTTTTATTCTAATTCCTACATAATAATTTTGAGGATATCATCTACACTCTTATCTTTAGCATGATTTCCTATCATTTTCTATCCAATTTTAGTAAGCCATATTTATATGGTTTTCATTAAAATATATTATTTATGACCTCAATTAGAATTTATTCAATGGTCACTAAGGTACTATTTATGAATCATTTAGTTAAAAAGTATTATATTCCTAGTTAGTCATCACATTCTACCTATGATTCTAGACAACAATTTATAATTATATTTATCTTTATTTTCCTAGATAGAAATCATTTTATCTTGTATTACCCATTGAAATATCTCTTCTATATCTATATAAAAACTCATAAAATTGTTAGAAATCCCAAGTTAAGTTCATAGCTCCTTGATAGTCCCAATATAATAACCTTCAAACAAATTCTAATGGCCAATCCCATAGAGGATCTTGTCCTAACTTAAAATATTTTAATTAAGATGAATATATGTGGTGTTATCCATATATTGACTATTTTAATTAAGATGAAAAATTCATGGTTAAGCATTCTTGAGTTGGAGTAGTAGTGGGTGTATGAATATGAAGTCAATTTTATTGTTATTCTAGTAGTGATGAATAGTAAACATAGAGTACCTAGGTAGTGCTTCAAGTATGCACCTAGCATGGCCAAAGGTCTACTTATTCAATTGAAGTTTGAAATGATGGGGGGGTCCCATGGGGGTTATCATAGCCCCCTTGAATACTGAATGGTATTACACAAAAGGCACTTTTTTGATATACCTATATATGGTAATTTTGATAAATTTGACATGAAGTTACATGAGTCACACTTTCTATTTTTCAAAAAAATTATTTTAAAAATAAATCTACAAGTTAGATTTATTATACTATTTTGAAGTAATTTTTTCCATTACAATTTGAAGATTGTTATAATTACAAATTTCTTAAAAAATAAAAATATGAGAGATCTTTTCTTATGGTTTTTTCTTGGTATAATTTTATTAGATTTTTCATGTAAATATTGTGTTAAATTTGTGCTTATTATTTTTCTCTTTCTATTATGCACTATAATTTTTCTTACATTGAGATGGGTGACCTCCAAAGAAGGCCCAATGATTCACCTCTATGAGAATCACCTAGATGCAATGAGTGCTAAGTGGACCATTCATTGTCATGAGAGATGGGTTCTTGTGAACCACTACTTATGAAACATGGGTTAATGTATTTGACTAAAAAAACTACATAAATGAATTCAAATAATAATATGATAATTTGACATGATATATATAATACCTCCTACTTATCAATTGATGAGGTAAATGGGATCTATAATGAATATTTAATATGATGCAACTCCTTCTAAATGTTTTTCAAATGGGGTTGTACACTAAGTGGGCTTAACCTTGGGGGAAACTCCATGGCTAAGTACACTTGAGTTAGAGTAGTATTGGGATAAGTGACATCCCAAGAAGGTCCAATGCTTCACCTATATGAGTATCATCTAGATGAAATGAGTGCTAAGTGGACCATTCATTTTCATTCGCGACAAAATTTTGTGAACTAGTACTCATGAATTATGGATTAATGAATTTGAATTGAAAAACTATACAATTAAATCATGATAGAAATATCATAATTATACTTATCTAATATATTACCCAAGGGGAAATCCTCAATAATCCATTGCGAAGAAAGAAGATAAGAGTATGTGTGCATAAAGATTCTATAAATATCCCTTGAACAATCTATTGCAAAGGAACAACTAGCACCTAAACCTAAGCAAGCTCTTATCACATGGGATGATGAAAATGAATTATTTTCAAGAAATGAAGTAGTAGCTCCCAATATAATCTATTATTTATGGAATATAATACAAGTTATTTAATATTCATTAAGCCACTCTTTATGAAGATCATTTAGTAAAAAATAATTTGATTCCTAGTTATTAAGCACATTTTCTCTTTGATTCCTAGGAACAAAGTATGATTACATTTCTCTTTATGTTCCTATGGACATGATTTTCTCTTATACTTCCCATGAAAACCTCTCTCTTCCATACCTTAAAGAACTTCCTTTGTATATTTATTTCATAATTCTCTTTATAAAATTATATATATATATATATATATCATGATTATGATGTTCAAACTCTTGGCCTTGTAATACATAGTTTCTTTAAGAAATTAATTTTCTATAATATTTTTTTCCTATTACATTTGTTTTATAGATCCTAGCTTTTTTTAGACTACAAGAATTAGGTAGCCCCCTATAAACTGCACTGTGCCTCATAAAAAAAATTCATGTGATTGATGATGTTGGCATTGCTAGAGTAATAGGTTAATTTCTTAATTAATTTAATCATGTTGATTAATTAACTAAGTCACCTTTACTTTATTTTTCACTTAAGATAAAATTAGGCCCATTAATAATTAATTAATTATTAAATATTAATTACTCACCTTTAGGGTTTTGATCTCGGATTGATCTTATTGTAATTATTCAATTATTGTTTAATGCATTTTTGCTTCACGAAAAGCAGAGCACTATTCTTGTGTTTTCATTATCTCTTCTATGTTATAGGTTATTTGCTTGTAGGTGTTCACTGGGTTCTGTGAGGTTGTATTTCTCAACATCAACATGGTATCAGAGCTTCAGATCTACCGCGTCTTGTTCATCTTTTGAGGGATCCTATTTTGAAACTGATTTTTTTGTGCCTTTTCAAAAATTTCTGACCTCACCATTGCATTCAAAATGCTCCAATTAGTCAAGATTGACCTTTGGTTTGTGAATTTTAGACTCACGGCGTTAGATTTGTGAGGGTTTGAAGATTTGGGCTTTTCCAGATCTCCGGGGGGTGCCTAAAATTTTGGAGCATTTTGGGCCCAAATGGACCTCGCCATCGTGCTTAGAAGGTGCGAGAACCTATAAATCGATTGCAAAATCATTCGATTTGGTGATGGCGACCTTGTTGGCATTTTTTACTGCAACCAAAATGTATTTCCCAAAAGCTTATATAAACTTGCCACGTTCAATAATAAAATTCTAGGAAACATATGGCCAACTTGATGAGAACAATGATAAGGCCAATTCTCCTACACTTCAGACTCTCTAAGATCCAAGAGGGTATTCCCTAAAATTTTCTCTTAACATACAACATTAAACAATTCATTTGCACATGGATAAGCAATAGATAGATTCCCCATTTATGCTAAAAGGATGAATTACTTCAAGAAATTGGATATTCCTTGAAAAGGCTCGGGTCCAGTTAATAGAGAATTGCAAACACGACTAAAGTAAATTGATAGGAAATGTTTGAATAAAAATATCCTAAATCCATAGCACAAAACATGAGAGAATAAAACATGATCAGAATTCCAGTGCCATATCCCAAAGCACGGAGTCAAAAGAGAAAATTGATCTACAGGGAAAATTTCATCTTAAGCATCTATGATCTATATGAATCACATTACAATCCACATATCTATACCTAAATCTATTACTTATTTATGAATCCTATTGTTAGCTTGGATGAACTTACTGATTAACAGAAGAATTTAACCGATCGTTTGAATGAGAGATATCATAGACATAATTCACAGTAAAGAACAAATGAAGATCAATGAAAATCATCTTGGATCAATATTTCATTAATAATCCATGCAGAGTATCACAACAGGAGAGAAAAAAACTCGAAACATTCGCATGTTAAACAAAAAAATTCTTAAGAACCCCATGATTGACTAAGTTCTCTTATTTGACTCAAAACCTTCTAAAACCTAGACTTACATTCATACTCTCTATATCACTAGACTCCTATTTATCATATCTTGGATATTTCAGCAGACCTCTCTCACAGCCCAAAATTCCCTTTTATAAAACAAGGGAGCCAACAAGCCTTAGGCTAGAGAGTACACATGCTCATTATTTTTTAGACGGCTAATTCCTAATTTAGTTACAATTTCATCATGTGATTGAAAAGCATAAGACAAGAATCATCATTAGTTGTTATGGAAGAAAAGAAACCGCCCTCCAAAGGGCCACTTGTTCATGTCGAAAAAGGCATCTTTAACCATTGCAACACTTTATTCCACCTCAATACCTTGTACTTGAATTTGAAAGGATAATGCATATTTATAAATATAACCTCTAAGGCTAGACCTACATTATACATGACAAAGTTGCATCTCCCACACATAGTATTCATATTTCAAATTCATCTTCAAACACTTTTTTCCATAATTCAAAATCATCCTCGGGTGGCCAATTAAAAGCCATAACCTGATCAATCTTATCTCGATAGGGCACATACTTCACCATTACTAACGTGGCCTTCTTATCAAAGTTCTCTAAGAAACTGATGAAAAATGACAGTTTATCCAATGTATTCTCCAGCATACCAATGGCATCATTTTTGCATATCTCATGGGTTTGAGCAATCATGATATTAGCCATTTGATCCTTCTAGATTTGCAAAGGTTTTATCTCATGTTGACTATGCAAAATGTGTGGCAAAGGAGTTAAGTCCTTTCCATCATATATAGCCTTTAACCCTTTGATCTTTAAATCCATAGGGGAAACATACCCCTGAAACTTCTACTCCACAAATCCCTTGACAAATTGGTAGGTTGAAATAACCATAGGATACTTATACCCATGTTGTTTTGCTCCCACTACCATGAATTTCAATTTCTCAATTTCGGGGCTCCATCTGTCCAGAAATGGAGTGGCCACCTCTCTATCTCTTGGGAACATCCTAATTGCTTGAAATGTTAGAGAATAAATTTTATGAACACTATTCAGTTTTCCTTGGACCTTCCTGCTTAAATTTTTCAGCATAGTGTCCACAATCATAGAATTGCTCCTTCCTGCAGACTCCCGAATTTTTTACACCATCTCCTTATATTCCTTAACTTGCTGAATTAATTTATCCCTAGAGATTCCTTCTCTCAGGCTATTAGCCATTTCAACTACAATAGGAACTTGTCCTATGTTATATGGAACAATAGATAAGGACTGTCCTTGCGAACAGGGTTGATATTGCTCCACAGGTGGGTCAGAGATAGTGCGGCTAGAACTAGCCTACCCTTGAGACCTCAATGTTTCCATTTGCTATTTTAATAAGGCCAACTCAATTTCTAGCTCTGCCATCTTTTGTTGACTCTTATTATATTCAATAATAATGTCATTATATTGGCCTCTAAGAGTATCCCGATCCTTGGTCAGATCCTCAATAGTTGCCCTGGTGAATTTGGCAACATTTACTACCATATCAGCAGCCTCTAATGCAGGGGTATCAACAACTCTTCCTATAACTAAGTGACCACTAAAATCAAATGATTCTGCAACACTTGGTTTCTTAGATCTAGTGGGTAGAGACCAGATTGGAAAAGCATCCCACTCTTCACTAAAAGCTGACCCTTTGAGCGCTAGCATAGCTTCTTCATCAGTTGCAAGAAGTGTCCTATTGGCCCTTCTTATTATATCAAACACCAAAACATCGACAATATACCATTCAGGAAGTAACAATACTCCACTCTTCGGTACTAATGCTCGGCCCTGCTTTGGTGTTATTTCCTTGAATTTTTCCTTCATCTGTTCTTTGACCTTAGATAGAATTACCTTCTCTGGAAGCTCAGGGTGCAAACTTCTTTCTTGTGCCACTTTCTTAGCATATAATGAGACATTTTATTTCCACACAAAATCTTTAAAAGCACTCGTCTAGATAAAAGAGTCATCCATCATGAACTCTCTACAAGCCTCCATTCTTAGATCATAATTATTTGTTATTCCCCTTATTTCATCTTTTCCCAACCTTAGAGCAACTGCCCCAAAACTTGATGGAGTTTCCAGTGGGAAAGATGGATTTCCTTGATGCATTTCATCAGGAGTAACAATGATATTTTCATCCTCATTACCATCACAATCTACCAATTTTTTTCTTTCAAGTTTTTGTCTCTTTGGTGATAAGGGAAATGTCTGGTCAACAATCCTTAGAGGGGAATCCAGATCAACAATATTTGGCAATGATTTCCCTGAAGAAGATGGTGCAACACTTTTAGCAACTTCACCAACCCTACTTCCCCTTGTCCTAGAGAAAAACTTTATCTTCTTTGGAGGCTGATAAGTAGGCCTCTATTCCAATCTTACTTTAGGATACTCCTTGATATTTTGTGACTTTCCCCTCTCTTCCACAACCCGTTCATCCTTCAAACTCCCCATCAAACTCTCAAAATTGTCAATAGCATACATATCCCTATTGAATTCACCATTAATACCAGGTATAGGATTGAAAGTAGGTATCTTTTCTTGCTTGATTTTCACCATCTTGGTAAAGGTGAGGTATTCTTCCCTTTTCTCATCTTGTTCAACTAAATAAAAAATGTTCCTGATAATATCTTCAGGAAAGTAGATATTATGGATAAAAGTTCCAGTCCAATGCTTAGCATTCATTTGAGAGATAAAACCCTCAAGATAATGATTCCTAGGGTATATAGTCTTTAATCCATAAGGTCTAAGAAGTATGTACAAATCCTTCCATCCTCCCTTTTCCATAAAAAAATCTGCAAACATTGTGTTCTTAGTGAAGAAAGACCCTTTCTTCTTTTCTATTGGCAAATGACTTCTTGAGCACACCCCAACTATCTCATGATTTCTAGAAATCCAATTCTCAAAGGCACATCCCTCTAAAAAACATAAGGGTTGACATTTAAGCCATACACTCTAAAAATTGTTGTATGATGGTAAGGGATAATATCTCCCCAATTATGTGTCAATTTCAATTCAAGCCTTCTCTCCATCAGCCTCAAGAAATCATGAATCTCTTTAGGAATCCTGGGAGGATCAAGAACTAGAGCCTACTTCAATTGGGATCCAAAGACATTTTGGATCATTACATAATCAAACTTGTGATCATGCATATCAAGGATCGTAGTCCAATATTGGACAGGAATTTCAATACTACCCTCCTTTTTCTTCAACTCCATATCCTTTTCAAACACTACCTGACCCCTATATAGAAACATGTGAATCAATAGGGAATACCATTTGAAACCAACCCACTTCTTTCCTTCCTTTAGAGCCATTAGACACCCATGCATATTCTTTGCCAAATAATTGGTTAAATCATATACCACTTGAAAACCTGGATGTTGAATGTTTACAACCATGTACATGACATCGGTAAGAAGAGTATTCTTCAAAATAATTCCTAGAACTTGGCACAAGGAAAAAACTGTCTTATTGAAATAGCTAGAGAAACAGTTTATAGGAGAAGGCTCTGGCTCATTCTTGCCAATTACCACCTGTTTCTTATTCTTTCCTTTTCCCAAGGTTTCCAAATGAGGTACCAAAAGAGATGTTCTGAACAAACCCTTGGTATTTCTATATTCTTCTCTAAAGGCCTCAAGATTTATGGAAACCATATCCCGACTCCATTCATGTAGACCAAATATTCCTGCAATTTCCTCCTTGGTTATCTTTACCATTTCTATGCCAGAATGCGTTCTAACAACTCTGGTTATAGGTTCATACCTTGCAGCAACATATTTCAATAAATCTACATCCAAGTAAACATTACGAACAACTAGCTTACCCAAATCCAACCTCCACAGGTTACATAAAGGAACACATAAATTTCTATTCCCAAACCAATTTGAGAATAGCTACCATCTAGTATGTGGTAATTCAGTGTCCCAAGCTACACATTGCTTGTTAGTTAATCCTTCTACGAGCAAGTGCCCATAGAACAAAGCTTTTCCCTCAGGCCTTTTGTTAGTAGAGGGCTTTAATAAATCTATAATATCCTGGGAAAAGGCTCTAGTAGTGGCCTCAAAGCCAAAGCTTCGGGCTTTGGATGCCATTTATACAAGATAGAGAATAACTCGGGCTAGGGTTTTTATATGTCTAACAATTATAACTCACACCCTATAGCTTTAAATAGAAAATGCTTCACAATTCTCGAAGCCTCGGCAATTATAAAGAGAAGCTTTAAGATACTTTAAAGCAAATCTACTCGAACAATTCTTCAGGAATGGAATAAGAAGAAATCGATAAAGTTTCTTCAAGCAACCACAAAACCTTCTAAAAATGCAAGAAATGGTATATGTGTTACTTACGGTTTCACTTGCAGAACGTTAATAACAGTGAGGTTGGAAAATCACAAAGACGGCTTTGCTTCGCTCGACACTAGGAAATTCTTCTTTAGCATGGAGATACACATGAAAATAGCAATTCGTTGATTTTTTAGCATTTAATTATGAGAGCAGAGTCAAACTCAACCATTACTATTCACTCGCATGAGACAAAACAACTATAGTACAACACTAGCCTATTTCAAATGTGAGTCATTGATCAAAAACAATGTAGGCCAGGAGAATAGCTCAAATTGAGTCAAAATGGTTTGAAAATGCCACGTCCATTCACTAGTCTTCAGGCGAACAGGAAATCACCTATCGGGCACCACATTAGCATGGACTAGGCCCCACCTTTGTCATCCTTCATACAAAATTGGTGTCCACACATCAACAATTTGCACACCTTGCAACATTATTTAAACTAAAGTTTTAATTACGCGAGGTCATCGAGGAACAACCACGATGCGTCGGTAAAGAAACAAATGTCACCATCAACATCCATCATCGGTCAATGAACAAAAACTGTTCCCCACAATCATATGTAACATGTGGCAGCATCTTGCATGCCTCACACCACTTTGGTAACGTCAGCAAGAAACCTTATGAGGTTTGTGAGGAATGGTCTAGATGAGGAGCACTCCATTTGATGGCTATTCTATTTGCACATTCAAAAAATTTATTTATAAAAGGGGGACTGACTAGGTGGATGGGGAAACGACCCTCAAGGTCAAAAATATTTTTTAGAGGTTAATCTAAAATAGTTTACCAACCTGACATTATGGAAAAATATAATACGGTCAGGATGGAAAAGACCAAGAGGACAAGTAAAGAGGGGCCGGTAAAGTCGCAACCAAAAGGGATTAAGACCACACTTTAAATGACTGGCCAACATTAATAATAAGTCAACATTCGAAAAGAAAACATATGACCCAAACTTGTTTGTAAAACCCTAAACCCAACCAATTAGAGCCAAGGATAAAATAAAATAAACTCACAAGGGGAAGTCTTTAAAAGCTCCACCAGTGGCTCTGACTAGGGATGTATGCCCCATCTGGGAATAGCAAGATTCCAAAATCTATGGTAATGCAGACTAGATATAGAGAGAACCAAAACCAGGGACTTGTCTGGACAAGACAAGTAGACAAAAGAATAAACAAAATAAAACATACCTATATACACTACTTGCACGACTATACAACATACATGGAAAATAGCTACTTCAAGTGAAATAGTATTTCAAGAACTGTCCATGTACTGGCAATTCAAGAACTTCACCTACAAGTGACTATAAGAAATATGAATCTTCTCAATGTGTATCCATAATTATATATGGGCCTAGCCAGAGGGGATCAAAATTTCCATGCTTGCCCTTATCTTCTGATCTTGCATTCTAGAGCAACACCATTGCTCAAATATCAAAGTTTCTCTCAACTTCCCTTTTTTCATAGAGGTGCTTTACCTAAAGCTATAGTCTTTCATTTCTCCTATTAGCCTCTCTTCTAGTTTCATCCAGTTGATTCAATTCATCCATTCTATGTTGCATCTCATCACATACATCATCATCATATTCCTAGAAAAATTCATACATCTTCAACATGTTGTTTTGTGGGATAGGTGCCTCCATCCCATAGACTAGGTTAAAAGGTGAATGACCAATTTCCTTCTTGACAGTTTTACTGTCAGCCCATAGTGCTAGTTTTGTTAAGCTTTCAAAGGCAGATATCTAAAAGCTAAATGCAGATTTTATCAAATAAACCAGAAATAAAACACATAGAAAAATAACACAGAGAATTTAACGTGGTTCACCCGATGTGGGATACATCCACCAAACCGTAGCCATCCAATGATTTCATTAACTAGTGTAAAACCCTATTACAATATCATGAATAATTGCATTTCCTTATCATACTGTAACTCTATCCCAAACCCTTTATAAATTAGGGTTATACAAAATCAAGGTTTTTTCCCTTTTTGTGATTTTCCTTTTTTTGATAATTTCGACGAGGATACATGAAGAGTATATAGTATACAATGATTATTCACCACATACCAACAATCTCCCACTTGGAGATTGATCAGGCTCCACACCAAACAATCTCCCACTTGGAGACTGAACCTGGACAACACCGCTGCACTTATAGCTCCCACTGGAAATAAGCACCTTGGACCCTGCTGCTTTGTTATACTTTAATTCAACCTTGAAGGCCAACCAAAACTGAAGAGGAGCTTAGCTTCTCCCTTATCACCACCTTAGTAAACATATCCACTGGATTTACATCTGTATGTATCTTTTCCAGCTTTACCTGTCCATCCTCTAACACTGACCGAATGAAATGATACCTCAACTGTATGTGTTTGGTTTTAGAGTGCAAGGCAGAATTCTTTGCAAGATGTATAGCACTCTGGCTGTCTGTGAACAAGTAATTTTCAGCTTGTTGTTTTCTTAACTCTTCCATGAAAAGTTGCATCCATATCATCTCCTTTTTTGCCTCTATGGCAGCTACATACTCTGCCTCTGTGGTGGATAAAGCAACCACCTTTTGCAACCGAGAAATCCAACTTACTGCTGTCCCACCAACAGTAAATACATAACTTGTGGTACTCTATCTGGTATTGATATCCCCTGCCAAATCTAAGTCAACATAGCCTTTTAAATCTGTATTAGAGCCCTCAAAACATAAATGTTTATTCGATGTACCTCTCAAATACCTGAGAATCCATTTCACTGCATTCCAATGCTCAGTTCCTGGATTACTCATATACCTGCTAACAACTCCTACAGCATGTGCAATATCTGGTCTCGTGCATACCATGGCATACATTAAACTACCTATAGCTGAAGCATATGGTACCTTGGACATTTTTTCTTCCCCCTCTTGTGTCTTTGGACACATATCCTTAGTCAATTTGACATGACTGAGCAAAGGTGTACTAAAAGCTTTTGCATTCTCCATATGAAATCTCTGCAACACCTTTTTAATATAATCAGCCTAAGATAAAAATAATTTCCTATTTTTCCTATCTCTTGTAATCTTCATACCAAGGATTTGTTTTGCTACCCCCAAATCCTTCATAGCAAATGAATTTGCTAACTATTGTTTTAACTCCTTTATGTGATCCATGTTAGACCCTGCTACAAGCATATCATCAACATATAAACATAAAATAATGTAGCTATCTTCACCTAGCATCTTAAAATAAACATAATGGTCTGAATTACACTTGTTGTAGCCTTGCTCAGCCATAAAACTATCAAATTTAAGATACCATTGTCGAGGTGCTTGCTTCAATCCATATAAGTTTTTCTTCAATCTGCACACTAGTTTCTCCTTACCTTTGACCTCAAATCCTTGTGGCTATTCCATATAAATTTCCTCTTCCAAATCACCATGGAGAAAGGCAGTTTTAACATCAAGTTATTCTAAATGCAAATCTTCAACAGCCACAATACTTAACACAATACGAATAGAGGTCATTTTAACAATTGGAGAAAATATTTCATCAAAATCAATACCCTGTTTCTGTGCAAATCCCTTTACAACTAATCTGGATTTAAATCTTTTCTTACCTCCATCCTCCTCTTTCATCCTATAAACCCATTTGTTTGCTAAATCCTTCTTACCTGCAGGCAACTTGCATAATTCCCAAGTTTGATTTTTCAGAAAGGAGTCAATTTCTTCTTCCATTCCATGCTCCCACTGAACCTTGGTATCCACTTGCATAGCTTCATGATAACATTCTGGTTCACCAGCATCAGTCAATAAAATAGCGTGCAAAGAGGGAGAAAATATTTCTGGAGGTCTACTTAACCTTGAATATCATCTAACATTCACTGGAGTTTGTGGTATTTCTTGTTGTTGTTGTTGCAGAGCATGAGGATCCATTGAAACTTCATTGTTTGGAGTATCATCCAGCACTGCATAATCATTTTCTTTCTTCTCATGCTGCTACAACTGATCTTTGTACAACACTTTCTCATTGAATATGACATCCGTGCTTCTCACAATTTTCTTATTTTCAAAATCCCAAAGCCTATAACCAAATTCATCAATGCCATATCCAACAAATATACATTTCCTTGATTTTGCATCAAGCTTGGTTCTATTTTCAGAATCTACATGTGCAAATGCTTCATAACCGAAGGATTTTAAAAAATAATAACTCACCTTCTTACCTTTCCATGCTTCCTCTGGAATACCACAACCCAAAGGATTAGATGGACCTCTATTAATTAAATAAACAATAGTGTTTACAGCTTTTGCCAACATGTTTTAAGGCAACCCAACATACAATCTCATAGTCCGTCCATGCTCCATTATTGTTCTATTCATGTGCTCAGCCACTCCATTTTCTGCCTACGAATACCATTAAAGGAACAATAATCTTCAAACTCTTTACTGCAATACTCAACACCATTATCAAATCTGAGACATTTTAACCTTTTACCTATCTCATTCTCAACCAAACTTCTCCATTTTTTAAAAGTTTCAAATACATCAGATTTCTGCCTAATGAAATAAATCCATACCTTCCTAGTTACATCATCAAGGAATGTGACATAATAATGAGAGCCACCAAGAGAAGATACCTAAGCTGGTCCCCATACATCCGTATGCACAAGCTCCAATTTCTCATCTTTCTTTTGTTTCCCATCCTTGAGAAAACTAACTCTCTTTTGTTTTCCATACACACAACTTTCACAAAAATCCATATTAACACATTTTAGACCTGGTAAAGCATTCTTTGAATGAAGTACTTTCATACCTTTTGCATTTATGTGCCCAAGTCTATTATGCCATAGTGCTGATTCAGAATTCGCAACATCTATCTAATTTTCTTGCTACTAAATTGCAACAACTATTCCTGAACATTGATTTTTATCTGCAATAGCTAAAGTAGAAGGAACAACATGACCTGTACAAAGATATAAGGTGCCTACTTTCACACCTTTTTCTACCACTAAGTCACCTTTTGTAACCTTCCAATTTTTATCACTAAATGTAACAACACAACCTTCATCATCTAGTTGCCTTGCTAAAATTAAATTTATTTTTAGCTTTGGAACGTGCCTTACCTCATGTAGTATCCAATGATTCCCATTCTACAACTTAATCTTGATGCTTCCCTTTCCAACAATCTGATAGGGTTCATTATCTCCCAAATAAACCAGCCCAAAATCCCCTTGGACATAATCAAGAAAATAATTTCTATGGAGTATAGCATGAAATGAAGCCCCTGAATCTAACACCCAAGAATCATCAGCATTGTCAAGAGAAAGAATCAAAGCATACTCATCAGATTTATTACTTACCACATTTGCCTCTTTATTTCCTTCCTTTTCATCTCCTTCTTTATTTTTTCGAGACCAACAATCTTTCTTTAAATGACCTAGCTTACCACAGTACCAGCAATCCCTCTTGTCTCTAGATTGGGACCTTCTCTAACTTGATTTTCCTTGTGACTTCCCATAGCTTCCGAAATTGTTTCTTCTCTCCTTTGTTCTACCCCTACTTTCTGCATTCAAAACACTGCCTGATGTGGATGTTCCACCTGAGCTTTTCCTACGAATTTCCTCGCTCAAAATAACACCAACAACATCATCAAAATTCAATGTATTCGAACCAGAAATAGAATTGCTAACAGCCATTACCAAGCTATTACAACTTTCAGGCAAAGAACACAGAATCAAAAGATCCCTAACTTCTTCATCAAAGTTAACTTTTACAGAAGTTAATTGACTGGTAACTGTATTGAACTCATTTAAATGATCAGTAACTGACCCACCTTCTACCATTTTCATATTAAATAAACGCTTCATAAGAAATACCTTATTCGAAGTGGAAGGCTTTTCATATAACTTTGCTAGGGTTTCCATCAACTCTAGAGTTATCTTTACTATTGTAATATTGAACGCCACCGATTGTGCCAGGCATAAGCGAATATTGCCAAGTGCCTTTCTATCCAAAATATCCCAATCCTCATCTGACATTGTTGTGGGTTTCTTGGTTTTCCCTTCCAATGGTCACCATAAATCCTTTTGATAGAGATAGTCCTCCATCTGCATCTTCCATAATTGATAGTTCTGCCCATTGAACTTATCAACCTTCATCTTACCCTCATCTGCCATTGCTCCCACTTAACCGTGAGACTCCTACTCAACAGTGAGACTTTCTTGTAGATGATAATCGAAAACAACCCACTCTGATACCACTTGTTAGGTTTTCAAAGCCAGATATCTAAAAGCTAAATGCAGATTTTATCAAATAAACTAGAAATAAAACACACAGAAAAATAACACAGAGAATTTAACATGGTTCACCTGATGTGGGCTACATCCACCAAACTGAAGCCATCCAATGATTTCATTAACCAGTGTAAAAACCTATTACAATATTGTGAATAATCACATTTCCTTATCATACTGTAACTCTATCCCAAACCCTTTATAAATTAGGGTTATACAAAATCAGGGTTTTTCCCTTTTTGTGATTTTTCCCTTTTTCAGTAATTTCGGCAAGGATACATGAAGAGTGTAAAATATACAATGATCAATCGCCACATACCAACAAGTTTTAATTTTGAATCCCAAGCCCTTTTGTTCTTCTCGATCATACGTTTGATGATCTTCATCAAGCTCTTATTACTAGACTCTTCCTATCCATTTCCTTGGAGATGATAAGGGGAAGAATATGAAATAGTTATACCATATTGATTACAAAATTTAACAGATTCCTTTTACTTGAAACACATTGCATTGTCTAAAACAATTCTTTCAGGTACCCTGAATCGACTTAAGATATTTCAATCAAAAAATCAATAAAAACTTTACTTGTGGCCCTTTTGGCTGGGATTTCTTCAATCCATTTAGTAAAGTAATCAATTGCCACCAATATGCATGCATGTACTCTACTATATTTTTCATATATCTCCCCTATGAAGTCAATACCCCATTGTTGGAAAGGAGCTGAAACAGACACAGGTCTCAACGGTAGATTACCAGAAAATTTCAACTTACTGGCAAACTTCTAACATGCGTCACATCTTTTGACATACCTGTGAGCATCCTTGAATATAGTAGGCCACTAGTATCTTGCTCTTAAAATTTTATCAGTCGTTGTCTTAGCCATGTAATGGACTCCAAAGGCTCCTTTATGCATTTCTATTAGTAGATCCTCAACATGGTCTCCATCCACACATTTGAGTATAATACCTTAAGGGTTCTTCCACCAGAGCTCTCCATCAATAATGACATATCTAATTGCTCACAGTTTAAGGGTTCTTTTCTCAATAAGAGGCATACCTTCAGGACATTGCATCATTTGTAAATACTCAACAATCCTCCTATACCAACCACAAGTTTGCATATCACAGATAGGTGTACTGTTCTTTTTCTCTATCTGGTTTATCTAATTTGCCTCCATATTTTCTTCAGCCATTAATTTAGCTAAACCTTGACCCCTTACAAGCTTAGTGATTTGTATGTCAATATTAAACTCTTGGATTCTATTTATCCATCTACATCTCCTTCCTATGGTCTCTTGCTAGGTCAAAATATATTTAACTGCAACTGTTGGCACATATGCAACAACAATTGCTCCCATCTGGTAGGGATTGAAATTCTTAACTTCCTTTACCAGGGAATATTCCTTCTTCTTTGATATATCATATTTTAATTCCACAACTTGCAATGATTTGCTAAAGAATGCAATCACTTGTTCAAAATCATCATTTTTTTTGTAATAACACTCTGTCTATAGTATGAAAAGAGGCAAAATTAAACAACTAGAATGGTATTGAGTAATCAAGTGAATTGAGAACAAGGGCCTACTTGATTGCATCTTTGATAGCCTAGAAATCTTTGGATGGCTCTCCTGTCCATACTATCTTTTCTCCTTTTTTCAACATCTTAGATATTGAGCAGACAGTCTCATTAAAATTTGTTACAAACCTTCTTAGAAAATTTATATGTCCAAAGAAAGATTGGATGCCCTTTACATTTCTTGGTTGTGTAATTATTTCAATAGAAGCCACTCTTTCAAGATCAATTTGAACCCCATCCTTTGAAAGAAGATGCCCCAAAAATTTTCCTTCTTTTACCCTGAAGGAACACTTCCTAGGATTCAAAGATATCCCATATTCCAAAGCTCTAATAAAATTTTTCTATAAATGAGAACAATGGTCCTCCTCACTCTTTCTATGGGTAGTAATACCATCCTGGTAAATTGCAAGGAACATATCAACAAAATCAACAAAGGCTAGATCCATAGGCCTTTGAAAAATTGATCCAGCATTTATTAGTCGAAAATGAATTCTTACATAGATATATGTCCCCCATGGTGTGGTGAAAGTGGTCTTGAATTGCTCAGACTCTTTGACCATTACTTGGTTATAACTGGAAAATCCATCCATCATGGATAGCAGTTCACATCCTGTGACCTTTTGCAACATAGCCTCCATATTAGGCAGTGGGTAATTATCCTTTAAAGAAGAAAAATTCAAGTTTCTAAAATCAACACATAACCTGATGTCCCCATTTTTCTTTCTAATAGGCACCAAGTTAGAGACCCAAGATGAGTACCTAATTTGTTTGATGATTCATGTCTCCCTTATTTTAGCAAGTTCTTCCTGCATTTTGGGTTGCAAGGTAGGGTTAATCGGTCTTTGTTTTTGCCCTAAAGGCTTCATGTTAGGTTTCAATGGGATTTCATGTTGGAACAGATCCTCCCTATATGCTTTAAGGTCTTCATATGGTCAAGCAAAAACATGTCTATATTTTCTAAGTAGAGTAATCAACATGCTTGTAACATGTGGCTTCATTTTCCTTCCAACATAAACCTTCTTAAGAGTACCTTTTGTTCCTAAGTTTATTTCTTCTAGGTCATCCTTATGAGTGGGTTCTTGCTTAGTATTTGACATATCCGGACCATCAAAAACCCTTTCCAGTGCAACTAAGCCCGAGGGATGGTATTTTTTTTTATCTTAATCACCTCATTTCTAAATAGGGTCTCCTTCCCATCAATTTCAATTACAAATGAGCCAAAATCAATTTCTTGGCTCTCATACTAATCCACACAATGCAAGAAATTCAAAATGTATGTGTCATCATCAAACACTTTCTAGTTGCAAATGTTATGAGGTACTGTAGGCCTAGTTTGTACTTCTATTTGTGAGATGCTACCAAAGGTGACATCATCAAGTTTGACAGCTATGTTTGCTAACAAGTCAGCCTTAGCATTTTATCCTCTTTCGACCCATTCAATACCAAAAGCACTAAATCCTTCAATAGTATCCCATACTACATTTTTGTATTGCCTAAGTCTTTTATCTTTAGCTGAAAAGCAGGATCTAATCTTGGAAACAACTAACTCAAAGTCTCCCAAAAATATTTAACACTTTAATACCATGCTTTGAAGCTATCTTCAGACAGAGTATGAGAGCCTCATATTCAACAACATTGTTAGTACAAGAAAATTGCAACAAGAAGGAATATTTGAATGTTTTACCTTGTGGGGAAGTGAAGAAAATTACTTCTCCTAAGCCATCTCTAGAACAAGCTCCATCAAAATGCATTATCCATAAGTCACCCTTTGATGATATCTTCAGTACTTCTTTATCAATAGGTGCTGACTAGATCTCTTCTTCTATTTTATCTTCCTCAACATGAAAGTTTTCTAGATCAGTTTACAAAAAGATAATTCTGATAGGCTCTAGTGGTTCTTCCACATTTTCAATCATGTGAGGGGCTCCTTTTTCCCTATCTACTTTAACATCTTCCTATTCAATAGAAAATGTAGCAAAAGATAGATCATAATGTATGCTCCCACCCATTGAAGCACTCCAAGGCTGAGATAGTAACATGCCATAAGTAGGTGGGATATCCACCACTATAACACTCATGTGTATCTCTTTCTCAGGAAATGTTGTTAGTCTATATGGAACATTATTTATAATACCTATGACAGGAAATTCTTGAGAATCCATTGCATAACATTTATCATAAGTACTATCTACTTTTAGACCCATTGCATGCATTATTTTCACTGGCATCACATTGTTAGAAGCTCTTGAGTCAATCATACAATTTATCAACATTTTCCCATCAATAATTAGGCTTAAGAAAAAAGGATTGACACAGTTAGGATTAGTAGTAATAGTAGTTCCTAGGTATATTTGAGGGCTTTTTGTGATATTTTCTTCCACAATTTTTTTCTTTTCTTGATCCTCTTTTGAATTTATCTTATCAGAAACCACTTTATTCTTTCTAATTGTAGGAATATTGTTAATAAGTGCAATATTTTTTTCCTTATGTTTGTCTATTCGCATCATTTCTAAGAAAGGAACATTAACCCTAACTTGAGAAAGTACTTGGAACATATCTATTGAAGTGTACTTTGGTAATTCAGGAAAATTTGTGTTTTCAAAAACTGCCTTTTCTTTTCCCTTGGGATTATCATCATTAGGAGAGTGCTGATTGTTTTCTTTGGTGTTATGGGGTACAATTTCATTCTTTTCCTTGGTCTTATCAACTTTCTTTGCCCATATCCTAGGCTCCCTTATTTCCTTAGGCTTTGAATTGACATTCTTAGCCTCCAAACTAGTATTTGTTCTAGTTACATCCTTTTTCTTTATGAACAGGTTGCAAGGCTTACCTAAATCACCTGGAACAGTTTTGTTTCTCAATTGTATGCTATTTCTTGCCCTAGAAACTAGAGAAACAATTTATTTTTCAATTTCTTCATTGGAAGGTCTTCTCAAAACAGTATTATCCACCTCCAGTTCATTCAAAAAAAGTCATCATTGTCTCCTTCATTTGCAAACACTTGTTGGTGGTGTACCTCATCATGTTATCTCTGAATCTCAACATATCTACCACAAGGCTTATCATCTAAGCTATAATCATCATAAGCCAGATCAGCTGGTCCTAATAATAAATTTGTCATCGTATCTTGATCTTGGAGAGACTAAGCATCTCCTTGGTCATCCTGAGATTCTAACATGTTTTGTGCTACTGCACACTATTGTGGAGAATGTGGCATTCCACGCACCTCACACCATGGTAAACTTTATGTGGCATTTAGAGAATACTTTTGTAAAGGATCAGGTGGAACTTTATTTTTTCTCTGGTTTCCTTGCAAGGGTTTTCCATTATTCCAGTTAGTATAATAGGGATAGTCCTGCAGCTTGGGGGGCCTTTCATCTATTTGAAAATGAGGCTTGTCGTTGTTTGCTTATTTCTCCAACAGGGTAAGGACTTGATCTATCTTCTCATCAGTAGAAGTAGGTTTACTAACCTTCTTGGTTTTATTCCTTGTGCCTTTAAAAGCTTTGGGATCTTCTCTTCTCCCCACTTTACCAGAAGCTCTTCTATTATTTTCAATGTTCATCGCCATCTTATATGCTTGCCTCAAATTATGAGGGTCCTTATCTCTCAGTAAATAACACATTTTAACATCATTGGAATTACAATACATGACTAAACATGCACTTTCATTAGGCCTTCAGTATGTAGGAACTCTTGTCATAGCCTTCTGGAAATGAGCATTAAACTCAGTAACTAGTTCATTATGCCCCTTGGTAATGTTATTGAAATCATTTAATTTAAATCTGGGGTTAGTCTAATCCTTGTATTGTTCCTGAAAACTCTACAAAAAGCATCTCTGGAATCAATACTAGCATCAGGAAACCCTCTATACCAATCCCTAGTATCTTCAACTAATGACTGCATAAAGTATTTCATTGCTACATCATCATCCCATAGCTCAAAGTCTTCAATAAAGCCTTGAAAATATTCCAAATGGTCTTCCCCACTAAAAGCATTATTACCAGTGAATTTTGGGAGTTGCTTTCATGCATTATCTAGGACTGGATTAGGGTACCCCCGAATATTACCAAAACACAATTTTTTGTATCTATCAATCTGGGGTGCTCCTCCACCACATCTATTTTTGGGGGTGCTTTGTTGCTCAATATATTTCTTCTCATCCCCCCCTTTATCCTTTTCACCACTACCTTGTTGTTTAGCCTTGCCAGTGCTCCCCTCTTCATTCTCTAAGTAGGAGCAAGAATTTTTATGACCACCTCCACCTCCACCACCTTGGTTACCACCACCCCCACCTTTAGGGATTTTCTTTGCAGAATTATAGCTCAACGACTCATTCTCGCTCTTCCCTGAACTATGAGCTTGGGGAGTAGGTATAGATATCTTTAGGAAAGCTATCTTTCTCACCATTTTGATATTAGCAGCTTCTATTTCTTCCTTCTTAGATTAGCTTATAACTGATCATTTATTAGTTGCAATCTTAGGAGCTTGGGGTTTTGGGGAAAATCTAATGGCCTGGGATCAAATTCATTATTTGTTTCATCACTAGTATTAAGATGAATTTTATAATTGGAAAAAACATGGGAATTTTTTTGAGGTTGATCAACATGAGCTTTCCCATGGTCTCAGAGGTTTTCTTCTTGGATCTAGCAAATGGATCTGAAGTTTTGGTAGCTGATATATATGGGGTATATGTGGGAGTGGCAAAGGTTCCCATCGAGATTGTTTCTTTAGGCACTTCATGAGCCCTCTCAGTAGCTACCTTAGCCACCCTTTCCTCAAAGGTTTTTCTCTTAGCTGCTTCTTCCCTCATCTTTTCAACTTTCTTCTTTTGGGCATTTCTTTCAAACTTCTTAGCCTGAAATCTTTCTAGATTCTCTTTTCTTATTTTGTCCCTATTGTCTTCTGTCTCTTGCAACCTCTTTTCTTCTTCAATTAAGGTTTTCATATCCCTATCTATATCCATTTCATTCTCGAGGATATCTCCTACCTCACTTGGAGTAGGAGTATAATAAGGTTGTTCTGCCTAATCTTCATCTTGAAGAAAAGGCACTTCCTCATTCAAAGAGGTCCCTCATGGTTTGAAATTTTGTCTAGTAAAAATGGACATAGTACCAAGTGTTGTGGCTTCTGGGAACTATTTATCTTGTTCCCAAAAACCCCATCGCTCCTCCTCTTTAGACATATCAGCTTCAACTTCTCGATTCATTTCAAAAGGAAAGCTATCATGATCCATTTTAGACATAATAACTTCTAAGGAATCTCCATTGATAAAAGAACTATTCATCTTAACATTTAAAGTAGGAGAAGAAACAATAGGAGATGGAATAAACTTATTTGGGGTATCATTTACTTTTACCCATTTCTTGTCCTGTCCCGGTTTGAGCTCTAGCATTGGCTCTAGATTCTTTTTTGCATAGCTTCTAGTCTTCTTCATGGCCTTCGGTATATGAGGAATTTCCTTTGCACATTTCTTTTTGTAGTTTGTATGAATATTTGTGTTTGAGATATCAGAGTCGCCACCCAAAATGTTGGGAATTATGAAGTGATTGCACTTCTCTTTTGCACTCGTGACTTTGGACAATATTTTGAACATTACCCGACACACTGACAAAGAACATAGGAAAACTAGACACATGCGCTGAATATGAAAAATTAGGCACACAATTTAAACCAATTATATCGTAACAAATGACTCTGACTAAACCAAATCTGCACTAGAGACTTTTCATTTGATAGTTCCCCAATAGAGTTGCCATTCTGTTGGTGTTTTTTATTGCAAACCAAACGTATTTCCCAAAAGCTTCTATAAACTTTCCATGTTCAATAATAAAATTCTAGGAAAGGTATGGCCAACTTGACGAGAACAACGATAAGGCTAATTCTCCTACACTTCGGACTCTGTAAGATCTAGGAGCCTATTCCCTAAAATGTGCTCTTAACATACAATATTAAACAATTCATTTGCACATGGCTAAGCAACATATAGATTCCCCATTTACGCTAAAAGGATGAAAACATTCAAGAAATTGGCTATTCCTTGAAAAGGCTCGGGTCCAGTTAACAGAGAATCACAAACATGACTAAAGTAAATTGATAGAAAATGTTTGAATAAAAATATTCTCAAGCCATAACACAAAACATGAGAGAATAAAATGTGATTAGAATTCCAGTGCCATATCCCAAAGTGTGGAGTCAAAAGAGAAAACTGAACTATAGGGAAAATTTCATCTTAAGCATCTATGATCTATATGAATCACATTACAATCTACATATCTATACCTGAATCTATTACTTCTATGAATCCTATTGTTAGCTTGCATGAACTTACTGATTAACTGAAGCATTTAATCGATCCTTTGAACCAGAGCTATTGTGAAATGTAATTCACAGTAAAGAACAAATGAAGATCAATGAAAATCATCTTGAATCAATATTTCATTAATAATCCATGCAAATTATCACAACAAGAGATAAAACAAACTCAAAACATTTGCATGTTAAACACAAACATTCTTCAGAACCCCATGATTGACTAAGTTCTCTTATCTGACTCAAAACCTTCTAAAACCTGGACTTACATTCTGATGCAGAGAAAAGAGGATTCACAACTCAAAATTCCATTCACTTGACAAATTCCATAAAATTATTTATCTCAAACAATGATTAAGTGCATTCTAGATCATAGTGTAATCATTCTCACAACATTCCACAATTCAATGCAACAAACAACCATTAATAACTTCCATAAAACAATTAATGAAGCCAATCCCTTTGGTGAGATTTAAGATAAAATAATTATAGACCTCCATTCCAATTTTTATAAAGCTTCAATGGTTGAAAATAAAGTTATTGTATTTTTCCCAAAACTGCAAACCCTAGGCAATGTTCAAACCTGCCCTCACCAAAATAGTCATATCTTCCACAAAACTCAATAAAATTCAATGAGACAAAAATAATTGGAAACTATAAACATAGATCTTTCCATCCATATATGATACTCCATTATTTGAATCCATACCAGTTTTTACAAATCACAACTTCAACCTGAGATAATCCATGCAAAGTATCACAACAGGAGATAAAACAAACTCAAAACATTTGCATGTTAAACACAAACATTCTTGAAAACCCCATGACTGACTAAGTTCTCTTATTTGACTCAAAAAATTCTAAAACTTGGACTTACATTCATACTCTCTGTATCACTAGACTCATATTTCTCATATTTCGGTTATTTCAGCAGACCTCTCTCACGACCTAGAATTTCCTTTTATAAAAAAAGGGAGCCAACAAGCCTCAAGCCGGAGAGTACACATGTCCATTTGTTATTGGACCACTAATTCCTAATTCAATTAAAATTTCATCATGCAATTGAAAATCATAAGACAAGAATCATCATTAGTTGTTATGGAAGAAAGGAAACTGCCCTCCAAAGGGCCACTTGTTCACATCGAAAAAGGCATCTTTAACCATTGCAACACTTTATTCCACCTCACCACCTTGTACTTGAATTTGAAAGGAGACTACATATTTTCAAATATAAGCTCTGAGGCCAGACCTATATTATACATGACCAAGTTGCATTTCCCACACATAGTATTCATATTTCAAATTCATCTGTAAACACCTTTTTCCATAATTCAAAATCATCCTCAAATGACCAATTAAAAGCCATAACCTGATCAATCTTATTTCGATAGGGTGCATACTTCACCATTACTAGCATGGCCTTCTTATCAAATTTCTCTAAGAAACTGATGAGAAATGATAGTTTCTCCAATGTATTCTCCAGCATACCAATGCCACCATTTCTGCATATCTCACGGGTCTGACCAATCATGATATTAGTCATCTGATCCTTCCAGATCTACAAAAGTTTTATCTCATCTTGACTATGCAGAATGTGTGGTAAAGGAGTTAAGTCCTTTCCATCATATCTAGCCTTTAACCCTTTGATCTTTAACTCCATAGGGGAAACATACGCCTGAAACTTCTACTCCACAACTCCCTTGACAAATTGGTAGGTTGAAATAACCATAGGATACTTATCCCCATGTTGTTTTTCTCCCACTGCCGTGAATTTCAATTTCTCAATTTTGGGGCTCCATCTGTCTAGCAGTGGGGTGGCCACCTCTCTATCTCTTGGGAACATACTAAGTGCTTGCAAGATTAGAGCATAATTTGTATGAACACTATTCAATTTTCCCTGGACCTTCCTACTTAAATTTTTCAGAATAGTGTCCACAATCACTGAATTGCTCCTTCTTGCAGACTCTCAGATTTGCTACACCATCTCCTTATATTCCTCAACTTGCTGAATTAATTTCTCCCTAGAGAGTCCTTCTCCCAGGCTATTAGCCCTTTCAACTGCAATAGGAACTTGTCCCATGTTATATGGAACAATATCTAAGGACTGTCCTTGTGAAGAGAGTTGAGATTGCTCCATAGGTGGGTTAGAGATAGTGCGGCTAGAACTAGCCTGCCCTTGAGACCTCAATGTTTCCATTTTCTTTTTTAATAAGGCTAACTAAGTTCCTAGATCTGCCACCTTTTGTTGAATCTTATTATATTCAATAATAATGTTATTGTATTGGCCTCTAAGAGTATCTCAATCCTTGGTCAGATCCTCAACAGTTGCCCTAATGAATTTGGCAACATTTACTACCATATCAGTAGCCTCTAATGTTGGGGTATCAACAACTCTTCTTATAACTAAGTGACAACTGAAATACGATGGTTTTGCAACAATTGGTTTCTTGGATCCACTGGATAGAGACTAGATTGCAAAAGAATCCCACTCTTCACTAAAAGATGACCCCTTGAGCGCTAGCATAGCTTCTTCATCAGTTGCAAGAAGTGGCCTATTGGCCCTTCTTATTGTATCGAACACCACAACATTGGCAATATCCCATTCAGGAAGTAACAATACTCCACTCTTGGGTACTAATGCTCGGCCCTGATCTGGTGTTATTTCTTTGAATTTTTCCTTCATATGTTCTCTGAACTTAGATTGAATTACCTTCTCTGGAAGCTCAGTGTGCAAACTTCTTTCTTGTGCCACTTTCTTAGCATATAATGAGACATGTGCTCTCCACACAAAATCTTCAAAACAACTGGTCTAGATAAAAGAGTCATCCATCTTGAACTCTTTGCAAGTCTCCCTTCTTAGATCATCATTATTTGTTATTCCCCTTATTTCATCTTTCCCCAACCATAGAGCAACTGCCCTAGAACTTGATGGAGTGTCCAGTGGGAAGGATGGAGTTCCTTGATGCATTTTGTCAAGAGTAACAATGATCTCTTCATCCTCATCACCATCACAAACAACCAGCTTTGTTCTTTCAATTTTCTATCTCTTTGTTGATGAGGGACATGTCTGGTCAACAATCCTCGGAGGGGAATCTAGATCAACAATATTTGGCAATGATTGCCCTGAAGAAGATGGTGCAACACTTTTAGCAACTTCACTAGCCTTGCTTCCCCTTTTCCTATAGAAAACCTTTATCTTCTTTGGAGGCTGATAAGTAGGCCTCTCGTCCAGCCTTACTTCAGGGTACTCCTCGATATTTTGTGACTTTCCCCTCTCTTCCACAACCCATTCATCCTTCAAAATCCCCACCAAACTCTCAAAATTGTCAATGGAATACATAGCCCTTTTGAATTCACCATTAATACTGGGTATAGGATTGAAAGTAGTTATCTTTTCTTTCTTTCTTTTCACCATCTTGGTAAAGGTGAGGTATTTTGTCTTTTTCTCATCTTGTTCATCTAAATAAAAAATATTCCTAATAATATCTTTAGGAAAGTAGAAATTATGGACATAAGTTCCAGTCTAGTGCTTAGCCTTCATTTGAGAGATAAAACCCCCAGGATCATGATTCCTAGGGCGTATAGTCTTTAATCCATAAGTTCTAAGTAGTGTGTACAAATCCTTCCATCCTCCCTTTTCCATAACAAAATCTGCAAACGTTATATACTTAGGAAAGAAAGAGCATTTCTTCTGTTCTACTGGAAAATGTACTTCTTGAGCACACCCCAACTATCTCAAGATTTCCAGAAATCCAATTCTTAGAGGCACATCCCTCGGCAAAACATAAGGGTTGAAATTTGTGCCATACACTTTGAAAATTTTTGTATTATGGTAAGGGATAATATCTTCCCAATTATGTGTCATTTTCAATTCAGGCCTTCTCTCCATCGGCCTCAAGAAATCATGAATCTCTTTAGGAATCCTATGAGGATCAAGAACTAGAGCCTTCTTCAATTTGGATCCAAAGACATTCTGGAACGTTACATAATCAAACTTGTGACCATGCATATCAAGGATCGTAGTCCAATATTGGATAGGAATTTCAATACTACCCTTCTTTTTCTTCAACTCCATATCCTTTCAAAACATTGCCTGGCCCCTGTATAGAAACATGTGAATCAATAGGGAATACCATCTGAAACCAACCCACTTCTTTCCTTCCTTTAGAGCCATTAGAAACCCATGCATCTTCTCTGCCAAATAAGTGGCTAGATCATATACCACATTAAAACCTAGATGTTGAATGTTTACAGCCATGTACATGACATCGATAGGAAGAGTATTCTTCAAACTAATTCCCTGAACTTGGCACAAGGAACAAGTTGTCTTCTTGAAATGGTTAGAGAAATAGTTTACAGAAAAAGGCTCTAGCTCATTCTTTCCAATTACCACCTATTTCTTAATCTTTCCTTTTCCCAAGGTTGCCAAATGAGGTACGAAAAGAGATGTTTTGAACAAACCCTTGGTATTTTTGTATTCTTCTTTGAAGGCCTCGATATTTATGGAAACCATATCCTTACTCCATTCATGTACACCAAATATTTCTGCAATTTCCTCCCTGGTTATCTTTACCATTTCTATGAAAAAATGCTTTCTAACAACTCTGGTTATAGGTTCATACCTCGCAACAACATCTTTCAATAAATCTACATCCAAGTAGACATTAGGAACCACCAGCTTGCCAAAATCCAACCTCCACGGGTTACATAAGGGAACACATAAATTTCTATTCCCAAACCAATTTGAGAACAACTGCCATCCAGTATATGGTAATTCAGCGTCCCGAGCCGCACATTGCTTGTCAGTTAATCCTTCTACGAGCAAGGGACCATAGAATAAATCTTTTCCCTCAAACCTTTTGTTAGTAGAGGGATTTAATAAGTCTATAATATCCTGGGAAAAGGGTCTAGTAGTGGCCTCAGAGCTAGAGATTCGGGCCTTGGGTGCCATTTATACAAGACAGAGAATAACTCGAGCTAGGGTTTTTATATGCCTAACAATTATAACTCACACCCTATAGCTTTAAATAGAAAATTATTCACAATTCTGGAAGCCTCAACAATTATTAAAACAAGCTTTAAGATACCTTAAAGCAAATCTACTTGAACAATTCTTCAGGAACGGAATAAGAAGCAATCGATAAAGGTTCTTCAAGCAACCACAAAACCTTTTGAAAACACATGAAATGGTATATGTGTTACTTACAGTTTCACTTGTAGAACGTTAATGAGAATGAGGCTAGAAAATCAGAAAGACGGCTTTCTTCGCTCAGCACCAGGAAATTCTTCTTCAACGTGGAGATACACACAAAAATAGAAATTTTTTGATCTTTTAGTATTTAGTTATGAGAGCAAAGTCGAACTCGACCATTACTATTCACTCACATGAGATAAAATGGCTATAGTACAACACCAGCCTATTTCAAATGTGAGGCATTGAACAAAAATAATGTAGGCTAGGAGAACGGCTAAGATTGAGTCAAAATAGTTTGAAAATTCCAAGTCCATTCACCAATCTTTAGGCGAATAGGAAATCACCTACTGGGCACCACATCAGCATGGAATAGGCCCCACCTTGGTCACCCTTTGTACAACATTGGTGTCCACACATCAAAAATTCAGACACCTCGCAGCATTATTATATCTAAATTTTTAATTGCGCGAGGTCAGCAAGGAACGAACACGATGCGTTAATAAAGAAATAGTTGTGAGCATCACCATCCATCATCAGTCAATGAACAAAAACTAGTCCCCACAATCATATGCAACAGGTGGTAGCATCTCGCATGCCTTGCACCACTTTGGTAACATCAGCAAGAAAGCTTATGAGGTGTGCGAGGAACGGTCCAGATGAGGATTACTCCATCTGACGGCTATGCAATCTGCACATGCGAAAAAGTTATTTATAAAAGGGGGACTGACTAGGTGGACGAGGAAACAATCCTCAAGGTCGAAAATATTTTTTATAGGTTAATCTAAAAAAATTTAGCAACTCGACACTATGGAAAAATACAATATGGTTAGGATGCAAAAGATCGAGAGGACAGGTAAAGAGGGGCCAATAAAGTCATGACCAAAAGGGATTAAGACCACACTTAAATGACCGGCCACCATTAATAATAAGTCAACATTCGAAAAGAACACCTATGACCTAGACTCGTTTGTAAAACCCAAAACCCAACCAATTAGAGCCAGGGATAAAATAAAGTAAACTCACAAGGGGAAGAATTTAAAAACTCCACTAGACCTCTGAGGCAATTTTTTTTGAGATCTATACCGTATGGTAGGGATTTGGGCATTTATTGCAAGTTGCGGGATTTAAAAAAACAAAATCTCAGACCTTTAAAAAGGCCAATGGGGTTTCTTTTGGCTGCCAGCGGTTCCTTTGGAGTGCTCACATGGCACCCAAAGGTTGTGGCCTTCAAGCTGCCAACAACTTCCAAAGGCGCCACCAGGCCACCACTGTCGTGTCACTCCTAAAAGGCTGCACCGCGATCCTGATACCGGCTCACCACCAACTGACTTGCCACTAGCACTCAACTTTTGCACCACCGTCGCATCACTAGAGCACCACCAGACCATTTCTGCTCTAAGCGGCACCACCTATAGAGTTGCCCAGTCATCACTAGTCCTTGCTTGAAGTCCTTTTTTGACCACCTTGGGATTTTTTGCGATATTGGGAGCATACGGTATTGAAAAGGAACAAACAAGATATCACCAGAAAATTGATTCCGGACATGACACAATGGTGAAGGTTATTTTTATAGATTTTTTGTTTTGATCTTTTTTATGCTATTCAAAGTCAACGGTAAGTTTTTCACTTCAACACTAGCTTTTTCGCTTCTGAGGGCATAAATTGAGACTACGAACTCCTTTTTTTGAAAGCAAATATGTGTTGGAAAGGTGTTCAGATGCTCTTTCCAGATTTATAGTTGGTTTCCGTAGAAAATTTACTAGGTACACAAAGAATTGTTTTGAGTTATTTTTTTCTTTTCACACTTTCCAGCTTTAAAAATTGTACTCAAGTTTGTTTTTTTGTATTGTGGGGGGTATTTTCTTCCTATTTTCTATAAATTTACATCAAAAACTAGAAACCTCTATTATTTAAACACATTTAAAAAATAAAACATGATGGTAGACACCTCTTCAGTTGACCATCTTACACCACACAATTATCACAACTAGAAAGTACACATGACAAGACTCCTCATGTCTAAGGGGTTATGGTCCTATTTAGATGAGGTTAAATCTCAGTTGACACGTGCATTTGAGGTTATGAAGAACATAAACAAGATGGATGAAGCCCAAGGTTTTTATCATTGCATGTTTCAGATAGTCTCCCTTTTCATTACAGGGGTGTACAACTCCTCAGGAAATGTTGCTCAAGTTTCATACTCTCTTTGGCACCATCAACGAGTTTGGGGAACTTAAAATTGAGGTAGAGTTGACTACTTTGGTACCTGATTCATTTCCATCTATTAAGGATTTCTTTATGAAACTCAAATCACTCAAATCATTGTTACAAGGTTGTGGTAAGAAAAAGACTGACACAGAGTTTAATTACTTGATTCTCTCTAAACTTCATGGTTCTTTTCAGATATTCTCTTCTACATTTTATTCCACTATGGATGCTTTGGGTGCACGTTTTACCATGCCTACCTTTGAGGTTTTCTGTGATAGGTTGACTCATAAGCAATCCAAGCTTGCATAGATGGATGCAATTTTAGGTTCACATAATTCAACATTGGTAGCTCAAACATCCATAGGGAAATAGAAGCCTAAGACAGATTCAGTTAGCCATGAGAGTACCTCCAAGACATCACCGAAGTCTAGTTCAAAACCACCATCCAACCCTAACAAGGGTATATCTTCTAAGTCAAGTGAACCTTCCTCCAGGACTAAGAATCCATGTGGAGATCCTTGCAGGTTTTGTGGCAAAGATGGTCATCTAGCCACTGAGTGTTGGAAGAGATTAGAGGATTTAAAGGAGGCCATGTAGTATCATCACATCACCTCACCTCAGTCATCTTCCCAAACCACAAGGAAAGGACATGCTCTTTCTACATGAGCATTAACTTTAGAATCCACTTGGATTCTAGATTCTAGTGCTTCTCACCACATGCCACACACTCAAGAGTTGGTCACCACACTTTCCAATTGTGGCACTACACAGATTACCATTGGTGACTCTACATAGCTTATAGTTAGGGGTTCAGGTACTATCTCCTTGGATGGTGGTTGTCTTCAGGATGTACTTTTGGTTCTTGATATCTTGATGAACCTTCTTTCCATTAACCAGATTTTCCATTCTGGCTCTAGTAAGATAATTGAGTTCTCACCACATGATGTGGTTATTCGAGACCTCCATGATCCTAATTTGGTTGTGGATACTAGGATTGTTGATACTACATCCCACTTATTAATATTTGATGGCTTCCAGGGTTCAAATACCTCAGGTTCATCTATCCTATCACATGCAAACATAGTGAGTAGACTTTGGCATGAGCATTTTGGCCATGTCAATTATAGATATCTATAGTAGATGAGTACACAGGCACTAATGATTGGTCTCCCATAGATTCCTTGTATTGATGGTGTTTATCCAGGTTGTGTACTTTGTAAACATCACCAAGATTATTTTCCTACTGGTCAAGCCACATGTGCTAAGGCGCCCTTGGAGTTGGTACACAACGATCTTATGTCATTTCCTACTCCATATTTTTCAGGGGCCAAATATGTGCTCACATTTATTGATGACTTCTCAAGATGCACATGGGTGTAATTTCTTAAGTAAAAGTTTGATGTCTTTGATTCATTTAGAATCTTTAAGAAATTTGTGGAGAAGCAGTCAGGACTTTCTATCTGGCGGATACACAAAAATAATGGGGGGAAGTTTGTTAACGAGGCTTTCAGGGATTTTTGAACTAAGCATGGTTTACAACATTAGTTTACAGTACCCTACACCCCTCAACAGAATGTTGTTGTTGATAGAAATAATAGGACTTTACGAGAGATTTCCAATTGTATCCTACACTCACGATCTATGGATCCTTCATTTTTGGTTGAGGCTGTCAATTTTGCCACTTATATTTGGAATCAGATTCCTCATAAGGCATTATGACATATGACTCTTGAGGAGGCTTGGACCCATGTCAAGTCCGATGTATCTACATTTTGAGTTTTCAGTAGTGAGGCTTGGGCATTTATTCCTGATGCTCAGTGGAAAGCCATGGAGAGGAAAAGACAACCACTCATATTTGTTGGCTACTATGAGGATGTTAAGGTGTGCATGTTGTTTGATCCTAATTCTAGTGAGGTCTTGTTTTGGTGAGATGTCCAGTTTGATGAGAGCTTTCCAAGCTTCTCCCTCACTACCTACTCCTCCCTCTAATGGATTCTTCTTTACAAGCTTCTCCCTCACTACCTACTCCTCCCTCTTCATCTCTTGAGATTTTTTATCTCTTAAGGATGATGCAGATGATGATCCACCATCCCCACCACCACCAGATACACAACATTTTCCCAAGTGGGCCTACTTTATTGTAGAGGTAACTAGATCTTTGGCAGGTGATCCTTCATATTCTCGTCGTACATGTGCACATACATCAGGTGCTAGTCTTTTGATTCATACCATTTTGGATGATCCTCAAAGGTTTTCAAAGGTGATAGGTCACCCTAAGTGGGATAGGGCTATGGAGGAGTATTCTTCTTTGATGAATAATAATACTTGGGATCTTTGTCATCTTCCTAACATAAGAAAGTTAGTTCGGTGCAAGTGGGTGTACCGTACCAAGTTTTTAATAATGGTTTGATAGATAAGTACAAAGCACAACATGTTGTGAAGGGGTTTTCTTAGGTTGAGGGTATTTATTACTCAAAGACATTTTCTCTTGTTTCCAAGATGAATTATATTCTCTTCGTACTATCACTAGCAGCTTCATAGGGATGGAAAGTTTTTCAGATGGATGTGAAGAGTGATTTCTTGCATGGAGACCTACATGAGGAGATCTATATGAAGTAGCCTCAAGTATTTTTGTAGGACACTTCTTTGGTTTGCAGACTTCGGCATTCACTATATGGTCTCAAACAAGCTCCTTGGGCTCGATATGAGAAGATGGACTCTTTTTTGCTTTCCTCTCACTTCACACGCTCTCATTTTGATCCCACAATTTACATTCAATGTCAGGAGGGTGATATTTTGATCCTTGTTCTATATATTTATGATCTCATTTTCATAGGTATCTCACCTTCTATGAATCAGAGTGTTCAACGAGCCTTGATGGAGCAGTTTGAGAGGATAGATCTTGGTCTTCTGCACTATTTTCTTGGTGTATAGGTTATTCAATCTTCGGATGGGATTTCCATATATCAGTAGAAGTATGCTCTTGATATACTCCTGAGATTTGGCATGCTTGATTGCAAGCCTACACCAACACCATTTCAGTCAGGTGTTGTTTTGTCTTCCACTTTCACTACTCCTTACGTAGACATTACATTATACAAACAGTTGGTTGGCAGTTTGTTGTACCTAGCACACTCACGTCCTGATCTTTCCTTTGCGGTTGGTCTTTTCTCTAGGTTCTCACATGATCCACATGATAGCCATTGGAAAGCTACCAAACATATCTTGGGGTACATTCAGGGCACCACACAATATAGAATTCACTACACACCAAGGGCTCCTCACATTGCTAGCTTCACTGACTCAGATTGGGCTGGTGATGTCAATGATCGGAAGTCTACATCTAGATTTGTTTTCTACCTTGGTTTTGTTCCTATTACATGGTCTTGCAAGAAGAAATATTCTATTGCATTATCATCTATAGATGTTGAGTACCGAGCGATAGTGTTAGCTAGTCACGAAATTTTATGGCTTCGACAGTTGATGACAGAGCTTGGATTTCCTTCTGATAGTCATGCAGTTCTTTGGTGTGACGATCAGAGTGCTATACAAATTTCCCACAATCCAGTGGAGAATCAACAGAAAAAGCACATTGAGATCCACATGCACTTCATTCAGAAGTTGATTCGGGATAGTTCACTCATCTTGGAGTACATTCCCACAAAGGAGCAATTTGTTGACATCTTCACGAAACCTTTGGCATCACCACGCTATCTTCAATTTTGATCTATCCTTGGGGTGAAGGAATTTGTCCTTGGGGGGTCTTTGTGAGGCCTTCCTTCCTTCATGTTTTTTTTAACATGCTTTCATCTCTATTTGGAGTAGATTTTTTCCCATTAGGTTTTCTCTTTTTTCTCTACTTTATAGAGATTTGGTTGTATTTGGGTACCTCATCAGGCCTTGTTGCCGAGACTCATCTTTGCTTTCAAGCATTTTTTCCTTAGTTTTTTAGCTTCTCCCTAAGTTCATCTTAAGGGGGGTGTTAGAGTAATAGGTTAATTCCTTAATTAATTTAATCATGTTGATTAACTAATTAAGTCACCTTTACTTTATTTTTCACTTAAGATAAACTTAGACCCATTAATAATTAATTAATTATTAATTACTCACCTTTAGGATTTTGTTCTCCTTTCATAAGGATCAATCTTATTTTAATTATTCAATTTTTGTTTAATAAATTTTTGCTTCACAAAAAGAAGAGCACTATTCTTGTCTTTTCATTATCTCTTCTACGTGACAGGTTATTTGCTTGCAGGTGTTCACTGGGTTCTATGAGGTTGTATTTCTCAACTTCAATAGGCATGACACACCCTCTGGTACAATGGGGATGAGGGTGAGATTGGATCTCATGACCTCTTTCATGCAAAAAGATTTTGTAGCCTATCAATTCAAGGCCCTAGCCCCATTACAAATCCTAGTTTGAAGCATAGATTATTTGATCAATATTTTTGTAATGTATATTTTTACAATATATGTTCATGAAATAAATAATTTATATTAATTTACTTTAAATTGTGGTATTTTCCATATTAGACTTTTCATAATTCATTTAATATAGTTTTAAACTATATAAATTTTTTTATTAAATTTATTTTAGTTTCAAATATTGAATGTATTTTTTTTTGTTTTAATTATGTAGAAATATGGATATGGCTTATTAGACTTCTTATTAGTCTAATCAACTTGATGATCATACTTGTTCTAGAAGTAATCTAAATTATAACACCATTCAGAGGCTAGATATTATCTTGCATTATCTAGATCAAACTATACATAATACCAAAAGCCTATCAAATAGAGATAGGTTGGTCACTATATGATATGTTAGTACATGTATGATGGTAAATGCATGAAGTTGAATCCATTCTCATGGAAGTTTTGGACTTAGGAAAAAATGCATAATCAAGAAAGTGAAATGGGATTCTACCTTTTATGAAATAGAATCTCATTTCACTTTGGGACCTTGAGGGAAAAGTGAGACCCCATTTCCTAAATGGTTGAAATTAGAAAAAAGCTAAACGGGGTCATGTTTCATAAAATTTCAATTTTTTCCCCAATTTTTGCTATGGGTTTTGGGTCAGAAAAAAGGCTTGGGTAGCTAACCCTTAGCTTTGGACCTACTTTGACCTACAACTTGAAGGTCATGTCAGTGTCACTAGAAAAGAGTGACTTTGGACATATTTTTGAAGATTTTTTTGTAGAAATTTGTAATCAAATTAAAACCCATTGTAGATGAGATGTTTAGATTTCAAATATGTAATTTTTTTTACAATAGGATTATTTTTTTTATTTTTTAATTATTTTTTGATGAAACTCGTCCATAAACTTGAAATAACAAGGTTTTTTTTTTAAATTGAAATATTTTTTTGAAGATTTTTCACATATAATTTGTTTTTTCAAAAGTGTAAAAAATAAAAGTTATTAAAAAATAAGAAAACCTATTATAATCAAAATAAATGACATGATTTCTTATTTTTTAATAAGTTTTTATTTTTTACACTTTTTGAAAAATAAATTATATGTGAAAAATCTTCAAAAATTTATTTTCAATTTAAAAAAATCAAAAAATGATAATTTTAGGTCTATTTATGCTTGACGTACATGAAGGTTTTTCAAACTAACAATTACAACCAATAAAAAAAATTAATTTAAAAAACATTTAAAAATAAATAAAAAAATATCCCAAACAATCTTCGATGTCTTAGAGATATTCTCCCAAAAGGATTTAGAAAAATACTTTTATTTAGGTAAAAATATGGTTGAAGTACACATGCATGGTATGGTCTTGAAAATGTGACTTTTAAACATTGGCTTTTAGACATGTCTATTGAAAATAAATTTGTATCATCTGGGTACTAAATAAATTACATATTTGGAAACTATACTCTTAGTACTACATTTCATATTACTAACTTTTTTAAGGTTCATTCCTTAAGTGCTTCAAGTTTTTAGGTCAAATGTGACAAATTCTGAAAATTAGGAAGAACACTTCCGCTTTTTGGCCAAAAAGTGGACTCATCTTCTTGCACACACCCATGATCAATCTTGTTCTATCATACAACCCCTATGATTATATAAACATTGAGAAGTTTTATGTTTCACTTTCTAGGAGTGTTATTGACTATGAGAAATATCTATCCATTGGTAGGTGGTTTTCATTACACATGGTTCACAACATGTTTCCATTTCATATGAGACATGATAGAGTATGATTCTATTTAATCACCAAGTGCATGGATCCACTTGTGGGTCCATTTATTTATCCTATATGGTTGGTAATACATCATAGATAACCTCATAAACATGAATTTCATTTATATTTTTATAAAAAAATTATATGGCTAGTTTTATTTATATTTAGATATTTATTATACATCTATCCCTACACATGCTAAATATGGTAGAGGGACATTTTCTAAGAAACCTCAATATAGATGAATAGATTTTCCACCACCCATGAATAAAAGGGAATTAAGTGGTCCAAAAAAAGTTGTTCCTCTAAAATACTTGTAATTAGGAATACTTTTAGATCCAACACTCACTGCTTCCAAATGTGGTATTTTTCATAAAACAACCACTATTTCTAGTGAAGCGAATGAATTGTCATGCATCTATGGATTAATATTTCACCCACCGAGGCCATATCAAACAACTACATTTATTTCATTCATGTTGAAATAGTATTAACACATGATGTAGAATAAATGAGTGGAAATTATGTTTTATGTAGTTTTAGCACATGCCTCACTAGTGATTTATTAGATACATACCATTTCATTAATGAGAAGAATGGGATCCCACTTGACATTTTTTCTTCACATATCTAATGCCATTTCGATAGATAGAGGAGTCATGGTGAGGTAGCTGCATAGGATCTAGGAGAACACCAAGATGTTCAAATCAGTTTTCTAGTCCACCCTTAGCATGTTCCTGATCAGGTTGAGGTTACAACTATTTTTTTAGGAGTTGAATATAGAAGGATTCTTTTTTGGAAATGACACGACAACAACTACAAGTGGTGTCATGTTCCTTCATTCTTCTAGGATCAATGTTATTTGGAAGGTCATCAATGCTATTTAATTGAGGTAATATGTTATGAGAAATTCACATATTTAACTCGATTAAATTATATTTTTTAGGTATATATCAATATAAAATGAAACATGTCTTAAATCTTTGAATCTTGATTGAAATCATATGAATCATGTATTAGACCACTGGTGAAATTTTCTAGGTTGTGCCAAGATTTGAATATTTATGGTATGATGGTGATATAATACATTGTCAAGAAAGTTTTTAAAATATGTAAACACACATTTGAATAATTTAGTTCTCTAAAACAAGTTTTTTGAATTTACATGCCATATGTTTCAAGATTGGATCACGATTATATTTAGTGTCATATCCAATATCATGCACATGATGCTAACCTTGAATATTAGGTAAAGTTCTTATATAAATTTTAAATTGTATTTAATTTATAATATTCTATGCATATATTTCATACTTATTTTCAAATTTTAAAAATATATGTAATCATGTGCATGTATGATATAGTTTTATATGTACTTGGATATGTGTAATTTGATGTGTAGGTCTTGATACATGAATCAATACAAGGACTAAGACATGGATTAGGATAGGGATTAGGACAACACTCATGATAAAGTCATGTTTAATACATTCGTAGACATAGACATTCTAATTTTTTAGTCATTTTCTATGATATTTATCATGGTATAATATTTTGAATGATGAAAATATTTCATGTGCATTATATATATGATTATTACTCATCTGATTATATCCTACATGCACTTGTGTGGATATTTTTAACAAATTTTTACATTGTTTTTAAATTAAACTTTTATAAAATAAACTTTGTTAATTTTGAATAATACTAATTTTTATATTAGTTTACAAAATTGATATTAAATTAGATAACATAATTATTAATCATTTCAAAAATATATAAATAATTCAATGAAAAATAGAATATAAATAAATTTTCAGTATAATATATGTTGAATTATAGATCCTTGTGTTTTTTGCAAATTGTATAATAAGTTATATATGATAAAATTTATAAATAAAAAATTTCTTTAATTATTGAACTTCTAGAGTTGGAATATGATAGGTCACCATGTTATTGCATTATACCTTTGCTGCACTAGTTATAAAGTCAAAATATTAAATAAAATAACAAGAAATGTATTAAAATAAATATTATTATCTAATAATACTGATTATCCATAATATCTTAAATCATAATGAAAATTTTAAAGAATGTCATTTTTTAACTTCATCTATTAAATTTTAAAAAAATTTAAACAATAATAAATTAGTTCAACAAAATAAATCAAAATTCTACGTTTGATTTAACCTAAGTATACAAATTACATGATAAGATATAATGGGTATTTTCATTAATTACCTTTTAAAATTATTTGTGAGATTACACATTCTTACCCAAAAGGAATAAATATATTTAGACATTATTCAAAACTATAAAAATCCTACCTCAATAAATCCTTATCTTTTAATTAGAATTGATTTAGTCATTCTATTTGAACCTCCTTTCTTCCATGGTAATTTAAGGACTAAAATTTCAACTTAGAGCCAAAGGATACAAGAAACATAGTACAAAATCTAGAGGTCAAATATCGACCCTTATCTAAAATGGTGATTTTAGATATTGTTTTCAAAATACTACTCTAACCTATACTAACCAGTGAAAATAACACTTAGACAAAACCATTGAATACTTTTAAAAAATAGCTACCCTTTCTAACCAGTCAAGGATGCCTTACATGCTTATAAACTAGCAATAATAGGTGAAAAACAATAATATTCCCCACACATTGTTGTATTACAGCCTAAAGATTACAATCAAACGTAAAAATCTTGTGAATCTGATCAAACATACCTCTAGTTTTCCATGGATGGATAACTTGGATCTACTAATCCTCAGCTGTAATCTCATTTTTAGGTGCATTGAAGATCCTCTAAACCTTGTTGGTAACTTTTCTAGATAAATCTCTAAAGGGGCATCCTCTCGAAGGGGTGAAGCCTAAACTGTTATTACTGGTTACATACTATTTCAGTCTCATTTTCCTAATTGGGATCATTTGAATCATTTCACCCAACCTTGCACAAAACACATAATTTATAATAGTGCAGAAATCTTCATCAAACCCATCATGATTCATAATAGGCTCTGAGGTATCCTGCTAACCAATTTCTTGAGATTTTGGAGAGATATCAAGATCCATACCTTAAGAAGCAGTGTCATTCTTTCACTGAACTTGGAAAAAATCTGCATGTACCTCAACTTTTGTGACTATCCAAATTAAGGATGCTCTCATTTTCTTGCTCACTAACCAGCCCCTTGTGTTCTTCCATAATTTTGTTGCTCATAACTTGATAACTCTAGTAGTTCACATTCATTCTCTTCAACACTACTAATAAATAAAGGAAGCTCTTCAAACAAACCAATCAAACCTTGAGTTTGGACACCCCCTTTTACCTCCTCAATCTCATGTCCCACACTTTATCCTTCAACAAATGATCGTTTGATGTCCAAGTTTGAAACAAAAGTCTTGAGGTCATCCCAGAACATGTCTTCTTCATTCTCATTTCCATTTTTTTTGTGAATTAATATTATTTATTACCTTATTACAACCCTCATGAGGGATCAAAAAATCAAAGTTTTGAACTTATTCTTTCTTTCCTAAAGCCAATATGGGTATGATCTAAGATTTGTTTCCTTCATCATCTACAAAAATGGTAATTCCTCAAATAGGTCAGTCAAAACTTGGGAACTATCAACCATTCCTTGATCTAAATTTTGTTCCTTAACTAAAGCCTCATCTATCTCTTGTTGCAGTTGCTTCTGATTTTCTAGATCTTCTTCATCACTCTACTAGCTAGATATTTTGAAATAGTCATTGATACTTTGTTGTTCCAATGAACCAACCTTCTTTGTACATGCAACATTCTTGTGTTCAGTTTAGAAAATGGTACAATCAACAACAAATTATTGATTTATACCCTATTATGTTGTTGATTCTCTAAAAAAATTCATCATCTTCCACAAAACAAAGAAGCTCATTAGTGAAAACATGGAAAGATTCATCAGAGGAATTTTTTTCTTACACTATCTTTTTCTACTACAAATAGTAAACCTCCAATGCCAAACACAATGGGTTTACTTTCCTAAGCTTCTCTATGTAGAGTAAGGACTCTTTATCAATGGATTCACCCCTAGTCCTCTTAGGTGGGGAAACTTGGGGAGATATTTGGACTATTGGAGAACAAACAAGATCTTGAATAAGCTACTCTTTAGGGGTTGTAGATTGAAAATGCCCAAGAATAGGTTCATCTGGTATGAAGAATATTGTATTGAACCTAGGGATGTCTTTCCCAAAAATGGGTTTGGAAAACTAAAATCCAAGCTAGCTTCTTGCTCAACAACAGGCTTTCAAAATGAAGGGAAGCTCCTAAAACTTGGATTTTTAGCTTGGGAAGATCTAGGAGACTAACCTTGTTTGACACTTGGAAACTTATACTTATAGACTTCCTTTTGAGTAGGTTGATCTTGAACTACAGAAGCTACTTGGACTTCGTGCATTCATGTTTGAGAAAACACAAGCCTCATTTTCTCTTCTTTTATAGCTAAATCTCTTTCAAGGTTCTCCTCAAATTATATCATTTTTGCCTCTAATTATTTCTCATACAGATAGGCCTAATAAGCCATCTCTTCCTATCATTGATTGTATTCATGGTGCCTCTTTATCTCCTCTAACTACTTCGTGGAGTTAAGCAATATTCCCTTTACGATTGCAATCTCCTCCTTTTCACTATCTATGAGCTATTTTTTAGCATATGAAGGTTGAGATGAATATTGGGTAGGGGTGGGTGGGTGGTAATTATATTGTGAATGTTGGTTTCTTTGCAAATTAAAGGAATTGGGAAAAACACTAGCATAATGATCAGGTTGATAATACTGGAAAGAGGGTATATGAGAAGGATTTTTGTGATATGGTGGATGGTATAACATATTATCATGAAACATTGACATATTCATTCATTGAAAAGATAGAAAATGGAGTGAGTAGATGATTTGTGTAACATACCAGCACTTAGGTCTACATGCAAAATCAGAGAATGGAGTCACTAGGTATACTTAAACCTCTAAAGGCTAGAACTACTCCCGTGTATACCAGAACAATTATTGGATGTTATGGTTGTGTTGTTGATATGTGGTTGTCATTGATGTCAACACTATTACTATTGGTGATTCTAAAGGTTTTATATGTTAAGGATATTGAGAAAATTGTAACAAATATATTGTAGGTAGTCTGTGAAGTTGAGAAGGTCAAAGTGATGGAAACTTCTATATGTCGATGGTGAAAAAGTGCACATTAAAGGGTTTGTTGCTGAGCCTATCTAGTATGTTGTCTGAAAGTTTCAGAGGTGCACATCAAGAATTGAGAAAGTTATGAAGTTTTTTGTTCCTATAGTTATTCAATTACTATAGCTGGTGTTTTTGGAAGATGAGATTGCAATTCCAATGAATTGAGTTGTTGTGTATGTTCCTAAGATGTTCAATAATATTTCTATATTGTGCTCTATCAGTGTGGTACATACGCATTGATGGGTGTGTTTGTGATCAAAGATTTTTCCTTTGTGTGTTTGAAGTTTTCATGTTCTTAGCCAACATGATGGTGGTAGCATGTTGTGGATCCTTATGGATTAATCTTGTATTGTTTAACATGTTTGAGGATGTTAATTTAGACCCTCACTATGTTGTGACTGACTTAGGTTGGTGCGCATTGATATTTGTTCATGAATTGGGTCAACAATTGTAATTTATTCTTTATTTTGTGGCCGATAGAGTTGTTGATGTAAATTCATGTAGCAGATATATAAGAGTGAGTGTTTCTTCATTTTGATGTATGTGAAGTGTGCGTGTGTATGGTGTGTATGTGAAATGTGTGAATAAAGATTACATCATTTGATTTTAGAGAATAGTGTGAACAATATTGAGCAAAGTGTCAACCTCATCAAATGGATTTAATCTAATTGTTTTATGCAAGGAAGTGAGTCTTCCCTTTGAGCAGTGAGCTCTAGGCAGTGTGCCTGAATGCATGTGCATTCCCTATTCATTTCCTTCATTATACTTCTAATAGGGTATAATCTTGTGGACCAACATCCATCATGGTTTTTTCCCTAATAGGGTTTCCACATATAAAATCTTGGTGTTCATGTGTTTCTGATGTATCGTTGATTTATGCTTGGACTATTAATTATCAGATCTAAGATTTAAGGTTGAATAAGTTTAATTTATGTAACAACTGATTCACTCCCCCCCTCTTAGTTGTCTATCCTTGTTTTACCAAAAATTTGTATCTGAGCTAGTTCCTCTGAAGAAGTTTAATAGCTTGAGGTGATCTGATATGACATCATACAAGAAGGATAGTCCTAGATTCGATGGTACAAAATACTCTCTATGGAAAGTCAGAATGAAGTGTCATTTGAAGTGCATTGGTGAGCCTTTATGGAAGATTACAAAGAATACATATACTATTCCTCATAATGGTCCTCTAGTGTTGATGAGATCAAAGAAGCAAAAACTAATATCAGGGATATAGAAGCATTGCTAAGTGCTTTGACAGATTCAGAGATGACAAATGTGATAGGTCTGAAGACTACACATGAGATCTAGAAAAATTTGGAAACATTGTATGAAGGAGATGCACTAGTGAAAGTTTCTAAGCTACAAAGTCTGAAAGGAAAGTGGGAGAACATGAAGATGAGTGAAGATGAAAACTTTTTTTCTTTCATGTAAAAAGTAAATGAGCTAGTAATGGGCATTAGATGTGCTGATGGAATCTTGGAAGAAGATGTGATTGTGGCTAAAATACTTAGAACTGTGGCTACTTCTTATAAAAAAAAATCCGATGCTATTGAAGAGCTCACGACAGTAACAAATATGACAAGATACATGCTGATTGGAAAACTTGCTACATTTGAGTTGAGTTAATTTGGGTGAATCTTATCCTAAGATAAAGTCTGCATTCAAAGCTACTATATCTGAAAAAATCCAATAGAGATATGATCCAAGAGAGAGCTCTAGGAAGACATTCAAGTATGAAGATGAAATGAAATTGATTGAAGATGAAGAAAGAGAGCTAGAAGAACTGGAAGCACTGATTGTGAAAAGAGAAGCCAAAGAACAAGGTAAGTACAAAGTAAATTTTCCTATTAAATATTTCTCTTGCAGTAAGATAGGTCATTTTGCATCAAGGTGTCCTAAAAGAGTTTCTAAGTATAAACTTGATAAGACTAGATTTCAAAAGAAATGTTATTATGCTGAAGAAGGAGTTACCGATGATGAATCTGATAAAGAAACTATAAATGAAGATCAATGGGTATTCATTGCTATCAAGGAAAATGGTTTGGTGTCCACTAAATCAACTAGTAATCAGAATATTGAAAAATCTCTTGCAGCCAAGATTGATGAGAAGGATGAGTAGGTGACTAGCAATGGATTCTCACATCATATGACTGGTGACAAAAGCAAGTTTCTAAGCTTGGAAAAGTATGATGGTGGTGTTCTCAGATTTGGAGATAACAATGCTGGTGTGATTTGTGGAAAAGGCACTATTTCTATTGGTGGTAAATGTAATATTGATGATGTCCTATATGTTGAAGGTTTGAAGCACAATTTATTGAGTGTTGGACAAATGGTTGACAAAGGTTACAATCTTCAATTCAAATATGGTAAGTGCAGGATATTGGGAAGCTCTGGAAATGTGATTGCTTCAAGTACAAAGACAAGAGGTAATATTTTTTACTTAAATGTTGCTAGTGCAAATTGTTTGATTGCTCAAGTTGATGTAAGCTAGTTATGACATAGAAGACTATGCCATGTGAATAATGATAACATTTTCAAAATAAGCTCCACACAATCTTTCAGAGATCTACCTAAGTTAATGAAGCCTACTCACACTAGATGCAAGGAATTTCAGATGGGAAAGCATACAAGAATTTCATTTAGGAGGAAAAAATATCATTCCAATGGAGTACTGGATTTGGTTCATACTGATCTATGTGGTCCATCTAGAATCAGAAGTCAACAAAGAGAAAGGTACTTTATGTTGCTTATTGATGATTATTCTAGAATGGTATGGGTTGCTATCTTAAGAGAAAAACATGAGGCATTAGAGAAATTCAAAAGCTTCAAAGCTTTGGAAGAAAATGAGTCAGGTTTGAAGATCAAACAAAGGTGGTGAATTCACTTCCTAAGAATTCAATTCATTTTGTGAAGAGTGTGGAATAAAAAGATAGTTATCTGCTCCCCGGACCCCACAACAAAATGGAGTTGTTAAGAGAAAGAACAAAACAATTTTAGATGTTGCTAGAACTATGATGTTGGAGGGTAATGTTCCTCATTTCTATTGGAGAGAAGCTATAAGCACTATTGTGTATACTATCAACTGGGTGAATGTCAATAATAATTCTGGTAAAACCCCTTTTGAGTTGTGGTTTGGTTATAAGCCTACTGTTAAATATTTCAAAATCTTTGGAAGTAGATGATATATTAAGAGAGATGAAGATATTGGAAAGTTTGATGCTAGAAGTGATGAAGGAATTTTTTTGGGATACTCTACTAAGAGAAAATCCTACCAGTGTTACAATAAAATATTGAAGAAAATGGTTGAAAGTGAAAATGTCAGAGTTGATGAGGACACTGTCAAATCATCCAGGTATTGTGGATATGATTCAGATGATAAAAAAGATAGTAATGATAATGGAAAGAATGTGCAGACACATAATCAGATTCAAAGTGTTCTGGTGGATCAAGAAAATCATGAAGGAGAAGATAGTGGAAATGCAGAAGAAAGAACAAAATAACCCAAAATTCCAAGGTATGTAAAGCGAAGTCATTCTAAAAGTCAGATCATAGGAGACAAGAACAAAGGTGTGCAAACTAGAAGATGATTTATAGAAGAATATTGTCTAATATCCAAGATTGAGCCTAGAAATTTCAATGAAGTATGTAAAGATGAATATTGGATGGAAGAAATGAAGGAAGAACTGACATAGATAGAGAAAAAGGATACATGGACTCTTGTTCCTAGACCTCAAGAAAAAAATGTGATTGGAACCAAATGGGTCTTTTAGAATAAGTTGAATGAGCAAGGTGAAGTAGTTAGAAATAAATCAAGACTGGTATGTAAATGATACTCATAGATGGAAGGTATTTATTTTGAAGAAACCTTTGCCTCTATTGCTAGAATTGAAGTTGTAAAGTTATTTATTTCTTATGCTACTTTAAAGAACTACAAAGTCTGTCAAATGGATGTGAAGTCAGCATTTCCAAATGGTGAATTTGAAGAAGAGGTATATATTGAACAACCAGATGGATTTCAACTGACTGATGAAAAAGATATGGTTTTTCAATTGAATAAAGCACTATTTGGACTCAAGCAATCCCCTAGAGCATGGTATGCTAGATTGGATAAATACTTTTTGAAACTTGGATTCAATAAAGGAACTACTAACAAAAATTTGTATTTCAAGATGGATAATTGATGTTTTTGTTGATGACATTATTTTTGAAGGTGATGATGACCTATGTATGAAGTTTTTTGATGAAATGAAAATTGAATTTGAAATTTCAATGATAGGAGAACTGAAATTCATTTTAGGATTGCAAATTACTTAGTTAAATGATGGAATTTTCATATCTCAATCCAAATATGTAAGAAAGTTATTGAAAAAGTTTGGCATGGAATACTCAAAGCTAGTTGGTACACCCATGATAATCGGATGCAAGTTAACATAGAGTGATGATTCTCCTAAGGCTAATCAAACAAGATATAGGTCAATGATTGGTGGATTGCTTTATTTGACTCAGACCAGACCAAACATTATGAATGTTTTGTGCATGGTTGCTAGATATCAAGCTGATCCAAAGGAATCACATGTGACTACAATAAAGAGAATTTTCAGATACTTAAAAGGAACAATTGATTTTCGTCTTTAGTATCCTAAGGATGATGATCTTACTCTGAATGTCTTTACAAATGCAGATTGGGTAGGAGATGTGAATGACAGGAAAAGTAAAAGTGGTGGTGCATTCTTCTTAGGGAAGAAGTTGGTGTCTTGGCTAAGTAAAAAGCAAAATTCCATTTCCTTATCTATTGTTGAGGCATAATATATTACTGTTGCAAACAACTGAACTCAAGTATTGTGGATGAAGCAGATGCTAAGAGATATTAGAGTTGAGTATGATGAGCCTATTGCTATATTTTGTGACAATTCAAGCGCCATAAACATTTATAAGAATCCGGAGTTACATTCAAAGACAAAACATATATCTATAAAGTATCACTTTTTGAGAGACAAAGTGAGTGATAAAGAAGTTGGATGGGAATATGTTCCCACTAAGGAACAAACTTTAGATATCTTTACTAAAATATTTCCTAAAGATACTTTTGAGTATCTCAGAGGCAAGTTAGGGGTGATTTCCCCTGATAATCTAAACTAAGATGCAAGTCTTTGTATCAATCTATGCACTTACAGTGAGATCTTGTTTCAGATTGATGTTATGGTGGCTGCTACTCAGGGGGAGTAGTCAGATGATTCAGATATGCAGTTCAGAACTTGTGTACCTTTTCCATTGATGTCAAAGGGGGAGAAGTGTAATGTGAAAAGTCATGTACTATAAGGGGGAGATGTGTAAGGAGGAGAGCTACAGAACAAAAGAAGAGAAGAGTATTGTCTGAAGAGCTAGTTGGGTTGATGATATTTTTCACATCATGTGTTGCCATCAATTCCAAAGGGGGAGATTGTTGGATGTTGTGGTTGTGTTGTTGATATGTCAACAATATTAGCATTGGTGATTCTAAAGGTTGTATATGTCAAGGATATTGAGAAAATTGTAACAAATTTATTACAAGCAGTTTGTGAAGCTGAGAAGGTCACCGTGATGATAGGTTTTGTATTTTGATGGTCAAAAGGCACGCATTAAAGGGTTTGTTGCTGAGCCTATCTAGTATGCTTTCTGAAAGTTTTAGAGGTGTGCATCAAGAATTGAGAAAGCTATGAAGTTTTGTGTTCCTATAGTTATTCTGTTATTATAGCTGGTGTTTCTAGAAGATGAGATTGCAATTCAGATGAATTGAGTTGTTTAGGTTTCTTGAGATGTTTATTAATGTTTCTAAATCATGCTCTATTAGTGTGGTACGTCTACGTTGATCGGTGTGTTCATGATCGAATATTTTCCTTTGTATGTTCAAATTTTTCATGTTCTTGGCCAACATGATGGTGGTAGCATGTTGTGGATCCTTATGGATTAATCTTGTAATGTTTGACATGTTTGAGGATGTTAATTTAGGTCCTCACTATGTTGTGACTGACTTAGGTTGGTGCGCATTGATATTTGTTCATGAATTGGGCCGATAGTTGTAATTTATTCTTTATTTTTTGGCTAATAGAGTTGTTGATGTAAAATCATGCAGCAGATATATAAGAGCAAGTGTTTCTTCATTTTGATGTATGTAAAGTGTGTGAGTTTGTGGTGTGTATGCGAAATGTGTGAACAAAAATCAGATCATTTAATTTAATAATAGATTGTGAAGAAGATTGAGCGAAGTGTTAAGAAGTGTTTTTGTGCCTAACCAGAACTGTCATTAAGCTTTTGTAGAAGCTAATTTCTCAGTTCAACCTCATCAAATGGATTTAATCTGATTGTTTTAAGGCAATGATCCTTCCCTTTGAGCAATGAGCTCTAGGTAGTGTGCCTGAATGCATGTGCATTCCCTACTCATTTCTTTCATTATAATTCTAATAGGGTATAATCTTGTGGAATAACATCCACCATGGTTTTTCCCCTAACAGGCTTTCCACATATAAAATCTTGGTGTTCATGTGATTTTGATGTATTGTTGATTTATGCTTGCACTGTTAATTATTAGATCTGAGATTAAAGGTTGATTAAGGTTGAATAAGTTTAATTTCTTTAACAACTGATTCACCCCCCCTCTTATTTGCCTATCCTTTTTTTTCCAACAACAACTTAAAACTTTGAAAACTTTCTCCAAAATAAGTTTTAGAGTCCCACTAGGTGTGCCAAAAACTGTTTTCAATCAAGATTGCACCCTTAGCCAAGATAAACCTTACTATCCCATTGAAACATGGAAACACTCTCATATTTTGGGTAATCTATGGTGAGAGTGAATCTCCAGAGTGGGTTGCCCCCCCTAGCAAATCACCTACTCTAAAAGACTTTCTAATGAAAGGAGGAAAACTGAAAATGAAATCTAAAAACCTAAGGATGATTCAATAGAATTTTAAAATTTGAATTTGATTATTATGCTCACAAATATTTTCTCAAGAACATTAACCCTCACAATCTCAATTAAAACATATAATTTAATAATAATTTGCATGAATTCTCAATCTGAAACACAATCACACAACCTAAACTATATTAAATTTTGTACTTAAAATCACAATAACAATACATAAAAGGATTCAATATTTTGAATCCCAATGACATTAAATTGGTACTGCAAACTTGAGACAAAAAATGAGAAGGAAAGATCTGCTATTTATTTAAATAAGGACTATCAATATTAAAATATGAGTGCAAAAAGTGTTTACAAAACTCTCTAAGATGAACAAGAGAGAAAGAAACAATATTCTAAACTAAGAAAAAATATATTTTTTCTCCAATTTATATATCCCAAGTGTCTCTCATAGTGAGAAAAAAATATCTAGAGTGAACTGCATCTCAGAATAGCAACTTTGATCCATTTTCGAGTTCAAGAGAAAAGCCTCCAAAATAGTGCCCAAAACTGTCCCAAACTGACTGAAAAAGATGGAAACTTTCTATCTCCAGTAGGTTGATACAAAAACCTCACAAAATTAGGCTCAAACTGACCCAAAACTGAAAATAGATGGTTTAGTTTGCCCATTCCTTTCCAATTTCGCCCAAGAACTCAAACTCGAAAATAGAAAGTTTCAAAGAGAACTCAAATGCACCAATAAACTGCATTTTAATAACAATTAATTAAGCAATTTATAGGAACATTGCTTAATGAATGTTTTACAATTTTGCAGTTTCACAATTATAAAATAGAAAGACTCCTAAACTTGAGTCTTGACTTTCACAACTTGGCTTTGATCATTTTGATTTTTGCAATAAAATTTGGATACCTTGCAAAAATCAAAGTAACATACTAAGGCTCTCATGATATTTGATTTTTCTATAAAAATTCATTAAAAATATTTCAAGCACATATCACATCATATTCATTCCAAAGACACTAGGGGGTACCTAGGCCATTCAAAACTTAGGCAAAATCACAAAACTCAAAGGCATTCACCTGATTTTTGCCAAGGTCAACAAATAAATCCAAGTCAAATAGCCTAAGTTGGGCATATATGCCAAGGTAAAGAATCAAAATACCATAAGGTATCAAAAGGTTGATTTTTTTTAAAACAATGTGATTAAAATCATAAAGCAAATTAGGGTGACATGAAACCCTAGAAAAAAAACTTGATCCCTCCTTAATTTTTGGTCATTCATTTGCATCGATCAACTTTGGAGAAATGTTTCTTTGCACTCATCCACCATGGAGATTAGGGTTTCGAGCTTTCTCTTTCACTTTTCTTGTTGCTTTGGAGAAATCCCATAGAGATTTTTGCATAAACATGAATGGGTAATTATTCTTTTCACAAATCTAGGCATTGACCTCCATTTTTTCTCCATTTTGTAAGCAATTTTTGGTCTCCAAGCCACAACCATGGTATATTTTCTGATGTGTTTCACTTGTTTCACTTTATGTTGATACTTTTCTTTCCTTTGGCTTCCATTGGAGAGATTTTTTATGAGTTTTTTGGAGTAATAAAATGGGAAAAAACATGCAGCTTTGTGTGTATTTCTCACAATAGCAAATAAGGGTAAGCTTCTATTCTTTGAATCTTGCATTTTTTACTTGTTTCCTATTGAAAGAAACTCAAGACAAGTTGAATAAAAGGCACAATGTTGAATGTATTTAATTTTTTTATATATTGTGAAACAACTATGGAGATTTCTGAACATTTTCACCATTGGAGGTTGCATCCTCATCTTGCATTTTCCTTATTTCTGAGAGTTTTTTCATGCTTGCATAGCTCAAACACTTCTCCATTATTTTGTATTTGAGTTTTTTTATGAAAACCCCAAGTGGTTTTAATTATTTGTGAAGATAAATACTTCTCTTAGGCCATGACTATGACAACATAGAGTGGGTTTATATACTTGTATCTCCTCTCTATTTAGTTGATAAAAACCCATTCGAGCTCAATTCAAGCTTGAACCAAAACAACAACATTGAGAGTCTTGTGAAGAGAATAACTTCTTACACTTTTCTTTACCATTTTTGGATTTTGAAACCCTTCATGGCCGCAACCATCCATGCATTTCTAGGTGCTTTCTTTTTCGAATGAGTTTGGAAAACCTCTTCTTTGCTTAGAACCATAACACCATCATGACATTTTGTTCATTTTATTTAGAGGAATACATGTTTGGCTTCAGAATATGGTATAAAGAAATAACATTGTTTACTTTTCTAACATAGGTAAAACCATTCCCATTTTATTTTTTATTTATCTCTCCAAATTAATTTTTGCTTCAAATCCTTACATGACTGCCATTGTGCTTGTATTTCAATTTGATGTAGATGAAAAAGATAGTTCTTTCCTTTTCAATTTATTAGCACCATCCTTAACAGTAAAATGTCCATCATTTATTTACTATGCTATATGATCATTTGCAATATTTTCATTTAGAGAGTGAAATGCATCTATAGGTGCCATGTGAGCTATACCACCGTAGGATGTAGCTTACTTTTCATTTTGAAAATATGCATGGGAATTGGATATTGTATCTCTTCTTGCCTCCAAAATGGTGCTATTCACTTTTATTTTCAAAAGGATTACGCATGTACTATTGGTTTCTTTCGATCCACAACACATAGAAAATTTTGAAATATGTGAAATTTTGTCATGTATGCATGTTCACTATCACACCTCATGGAAATGTACTCCTTGTTGTTCTATAAACAGAATTATCATTTATTTCCAACTAACATACCTATATTTTAATGATGATTCCTTTCATCACTATTTCATGGCCTTATCACATTCACTTATTGCTATTTATTCATTTCTTGCAACTATGCATTCCCCATGCACTTCATTCCATCCAACCTTGGAGAGAACAACGTTGTTGTTACACTATCAAGAACTTTTGTAACGCATGTTTGATAATTACTCCACTTTAGCATTTTGTGATCAATGCATCTTCCCTTGCCTCTCATGTGCAACATTGCTTGTAATTACCTTGATGCATAAATATATGATTAAACTTTGTGTGGGCATTCCATACATAAAAAATTCCTTTCTACCCCCTTACATGTGAGTAAATACTATTTGTCTTTTTCTTCATAGTGTGCACTTCAAACAAAAAAAACAACAAGATGATATGACACATTGACAACTATTGGATGTTGTGATTGTATTGTTGATATGTGGTTGTCATTGATGTCAACACTATTAGCATTGATTATTCTAAAGGCTATATATGTTGAGGATGTTGAGGCACTTATAATAAATATGTTGCAGACAGTTTGTGAAGCTGTGATGATAAGAATGGTGGAAAGTTTTGTAAGTTTGTATTCAAAATTTGTGCATTAAAGGAGTTTTTTTTAGACTATCTAGTATGTTCTCTAGAATTTTTAGAGGTGTACATCAAGATTTGTGCAAGTTATAAGTTTATGAGTTCCTACGGTTATTTTGTTACTGTAGCAGGTGTTTCTGGAAGAAGAGAATGCAATTATGGTAAATTGAGTTGTTGTGTATACTCCTAAGATGTTCAGTGATGGTTCTAGATTATGCTCTATCATTTTTGTACATCCACCTTGATCGATGTGCTTGTGATCAAAGATTTTTCCTTTTTGTGTTCAATTTTTCATGTTCTTGGCTGACATGGTGGTTGTAGTGTGTTGAGGATCCTTGTGGATTAATTTTTTAATGCTTGGGGCATTTGAGGTTGTTGATTTAGGTCTTCATTATGTTGTGACCGACTTAGGTTGGTACACATTGATATTTTCTCATGAATTGGCCTAACACTTTGTATTCATATATTATTTATCTTTGGCCGATAGATTTGTTGATGTAATTCCATGTAGCGAATATATAAGAGTGATTATTTTCTTCATTTGTGATATGCAAGTGTGAAGTGTATATGAAAAATGTGCAAATAAAGATCACATCATTTTATTATAGAGTAGAGTGTGAAGGAGTTTGAGTGAAGTGTGAAGAAGTGTTTATGTGCCTAACCAAAACTGTCATCAAGATTTTGAAGAAGCTAATTTCTCAGTTCAACCTCATCATATGGATTTAATTCGATTTTTTTACGTAAGGCAGTGAGCCTTCCCTTCTAAGCAGTGAGTTCTAGGTAGTGTGTCTGAATGCATGGGCATTCCTCATTCATTTATTTTATAATTTTAACAGGTATAAATTGTGGATTAACCTCCACCGTGGTTTTTCCCCTAATAGGGTTTCTATGCAAAAATCTTGGTGTTGTGTGTTTCTGATGTGTTGTTGATTCATTCTTTCACTATTAACTATCAAATCTGAGATTAAATGTTAATAAAGGTTAAATAAGTTTAAATTTTATAACAACTGATTCACCCCCCCTCTTAGTTTTCTATCCTTGTTTTTCCAACAATTGGTATCAGAGTAGGTTCCTCTAAAGAATCTTAATAGCTTGAGGTGATCCGAGATGAAATCATACAAGAAGGACAGTCCTAGATTCGATGGTACAAATTACTCTCTATGGAAGGTTATATTGGAGTGTCATTTGAAGTGCATTCATGAACCCTTCTAGAATATTACAAAGAACACATATACTATTCCTTAGAATGGTCCCTCTACTCCTGATGATATCAAATAAGTTGAAACTAATATTAGGGATATATAAGCATTACTGAGTGCTTTGAAAAATTTAAAGATGAAAAATGTGATAGGTCTAAAAAACAACACATGAGATTTGGAAGAAGCTAGAAACATTGTTTGAAGGAGATGCACAAGTGAAAGTTTCTAAGCTACAAAGTCTGAAAGGAAAATGGGAAAACATGAAGATGAGTGAAGATGAAAACATTATTGATTTCATACAAAAAGTAAATGAACTAGTGATAAGCATTAGATGTGCTAGTGGAATTTTGGAAGAAGATGAGATTGTGGCTAAAGTGCTTAGATCAGTGCCTACTTATTACAAAATGAAATCTCATGCTAATGAAGATCTCAGGACAGTAACAAATGTGACAAGAGACATGCTAATTGGTAAAATTGCTGCCTTTGAGTTGAGTGAATTTGGTGAGTCTACTCCTAAGACATAATTTGCATTCAAAACTACTATATCCAGAAATATCCAACAGAGATATGATCTGGGAGGAAGTTCTAGAAAGAAATTAAAATATGAAGATGAGATGAAATGGATTGAAGATGAGAAAAGATAGCTAGAAGAGCTAGAAGCATTGATTGTGAAAAGAGAAGCTAGAGGACAAGGTAAGTATAAAGGAAAACTTCCTATTCAATGTTTCTCTTGTAGTAAGATAGATCATTTTGCTTCAAGGTGCCCTGAAAGAGTTTCTAAGTACAAACCTAACAAGTCTATATTACAAAATAAATGTTATTATGTTGAAGAAGGTGTTACTAATGATGAATCTGATAAAGAAACTGGAAATGAAGATGGATGGGTATTCATTGCTATCAACAAAAATGGTCTAGTGTCCACTAAATCTGCTAACAATCACGATATTGAGAAAGCTCTTGCAGCCATAATTGATGAAAACGATGAGTGGGTGGTTGATAGAGGATGCTCACATCATATGACTAGTGAAAAAAGAAAGTTTCTAAGATTGGAGAAGTATGACGATGGTGTTGTAAGATTTGGGGATAACAATGCTGGTGTGATTTGTGGCAGAGGCACTATTTCTCTTGGTGGTAAATATAATACTGATGATTTCCTTTATGTTGAAGGATTAAAGCATAACTTGTTGAGTGTTGGCCATATGGTAGACAAGGGATACAATATTTAGTTCAAAGATGGTAAGTGTAGAATATTGGGAAGTTCTAGAAATGTAATTGCTTTAGGTACAAAGACAAAAGGTAAAATATTTCACCTAAGTGTTGCTAGTGAAAGTTGTTTAATTGCTCAAGTTGATGTAAGATGGTTATGGCATAGGAGGCTGTGTCATGTGAATTTTGATAATATTTTCAAAGTAAGCTCCACATAAGCATTCATAGATCTACCTAAGTTAGTGAAGCCTACAAACACTATATGAAAGGAATGCAAGATGGGAAAGCATACAAGAATCTATTTTCAGAGCAAACAACATCATTCTAATGGAGTACTAGAGCTGGTATATAATGATCTATGTGGTCCATCTAGAATTAGAATTCTTCAAGGAGAAAGGTAATTTATGTTGCTTATTGATGATTACTCTAGGATGATATGGGTTGCTTTCTTGAGAGAAAAACATGAAGCACTAGAAAATTTTAAAATTTTCAAAGCTATGGCAGATAATGAGACAGGTTGGAGGGTTAAATGCTTAAGATCAAATAGATGTGGTGAGTTCACTTCTTGGGAGTTCAATTCATTTTGTGAAGAGCATGGAATCAAAAGATAGTTATTTTCTCCCTGGCCTCCTCAATAGAACAAAGTTGCTGAGAGAAAGAACAAAACAATACTAGATGCTGCCAAAACTATGATGTTTGAAGGTAATGTTCCTCATATCTATTGGAGAGAAGTTTTAAGCACTACTATATATACTATCAACCAGGTAAATGTTAATGGTAATTCTTGTAAGACTCCTTTTGAGCTATGGTTTGGTTATAAGCCTACTATTAAATATTTCAAAATATTTGGAAGTAGATGTTATATCAAGAGAGATGAAGATATTGGAAAGTTTGATGCTAGAAGTGATGAATGAATCTTTCTTAGTTACTCTACTAAGAGCAAAGCCTATCGGTGGTACAATAGAAGATTGAAGAAAATGGTTGAAATTTCAAATGTCAGAGTTGATGAGGATACTGACAGATCATCCAGATACTATGGATATGATTCAGATGACCAACATGATAGTACTAAGTAAGGAAAGACTACTCGGGCACAGAATCAAGTTCAAATTGTTCCGATGAATCAAGAGAATCATGAAGGAGAATCTAGTGGAAGTTTAGAAGAGATAACAAAAGAACTAGAAGTTTGAGAGAGTCCAAAAGTCCCAAGGTATGTAAAGAGATCATTTTGAAAATCATATTATAGGAGATGAGAACAAAGCTATGTAGACTAGAAGGAAAATTGTAGAAGAATATTGTCTAATTTCCAAGACTAAGCCTAGCAATGTCAATGAAGGAAGAACTGATGCAGATAGAGAAAAATGATACATGGATTCTTGTTCCCAAACCTCAGGATAAAAATGTGATTGGAACCAAATGGGTCTTTTAGAATAAGTTAAATGAACAAGGTGAAGTGGTCAGAAATAAAGAAAGACTAGTATGTAAAGGGTGCTCACAAATGGAAGGTATTGATTTTGAAGAAACCTTTTCCCCTGTTGCTAGAATTGAAGTTGTAAGGTTGTTTCTTTCTTATGTTGCTTTCAAGAATTACAAAGTCTATCAAATGGATGTGAAGTCAACATTTCTGAATAGTGAATTAGAAGAAGAAGTTTATGTTGAGTAACTAGATGGATTTCAACTAACTGATAAAGAAGATATGGTTTTCTGATTGAAGAAAGAACTATGTGGACTCAAACAAGCCCCTAGATCCTAGTATGCTAGAATAGATAAATACTTATTGAAGCTTGGATTCAATAAAGGTACTGCTGAAAACAATTTGTATTTCAAGGTGGATCAAGATAAAGAGTTGATTATTGAAGTCTTTGTTGATTACATTATTTTTGAAGGTGATGATGACTTATGCATGAAGTTTTCTAATGAAATGAAAATTGAATTTAAGATGTCAATGATTGGAGAGCTGAAATTATTTTTAGGATTGCAAATTACTCAGTTAGATGATGCAATCTTTATATCTCAATCCAAATATCTAAGAGAGTTACTGAAAAAGTTTGGTATGGAAGACTCAAAACTTGTTGGTACACCTATGATAACCAGATGCAAGTTAACACGGAATGATGATTCCCCTAAAGCTAATAAAAAAAGGTACAAGTCAATGATTGCTGGATTTCTCTATTTGACTCAGACCATACCAGACATTATGAATTTTGTATGTATGATTGCTAGATATCAAGTTGATCTGAAGGAATCACATGTGACTGCAATAGAGAGAATTTTTAGATACTTGAAAGGGATAATTGATTTTGGGCTATGGTATCCTAAGGATGATGATCTTACTCTGAATGCCTTTACAGATGTAGATTGGGTAGGAGATGTGGATGAAAGGAAAAGTACTAGTGGTGGTGCATTTCTTTTGGGGAAGAAGTTGGTGTCCTAGCTAAGCAAAAAGAAGAATTTCATTTCCTTATCTACTGTTGAGGCAGAATATATTGTTGCTGCAAACAATTGTACTCAAGTAATATGGATGAAACATATGATGAGAGATATTAGAATTGAGTATGATGAACCTATTTCTATATTTTGTGAGAAATCAAGTGCCATAAACATTTATAAGAGTCTGGTGCTACATTCAAAGACAAAACATATATCTGTCAAGTATCACTTTTTGATAGACAAGGTGAGTGATAAAGAAGTTAGACTAGATTATGTGCCCACTAAGGAACAAATTGTAGATATCTTCACTAAAACATTGCCTAAAGATAATTTTGAGTATATAAGAGGAAATTTAGGGGTGATTTCCCCTCCTAATCTGAACTAAGATGCAAGTATTTGCATCAATCCATGCACTTACTGTGAACCCCTAAAACTGCAAATGCACAAGAGCAAAAAAATACATTATGTTGTTAGATCAAATGCATGAAAACAAGTATGAGATATTCCCCATGAAATCCATCTATTTAAACTAAAATTAGGAAAATGAAGAACACAAAACAAGAAATTAAACTAAATTCTAATTGAGCCAATAGATTAGTGATCCCATGGGGGAATTAGTGCCATTGAAGTATTGCAATTGGCCCTTTCCCAATTCCTAAGTTGCAATGTAGATTGATTGATAAATGGTCAAATCTCCAAAGACATTTGAGCATAACCTTGTTACAATTTATGAAAATGGTGAATGATTGAGTGAGATGGGAAAAATTAGCTCTTAATGTGAAGAGAGTAACTTTACATGAAGATTGTGGATGAGAAATGAGGAGAGAAGCCTCCAATTTATAACTTTCAATTTGGAAGAGAAAGTAAGATTTGAGAAATGTGGTACTAACTTTCAATCCAATGGTTGAATGCCACATGTCATGATGAGAATGGTTAGTGGTTGTGCACATTTTGGCCAAAGTGCCAATAAATGCTTTTAGTTTGAATTTGAATTTGTGAAATGACTTGTTGAAGAGGGAAGGGAAATAGATTTAGTGTCACTTGGCTCAAGGCCGAGGACATGTAAGAGGCCTTAAATGCCTTGTTGGAAGGACCAAGTCCACTTGGCCTTTTTGAATTCAAATAAGGGAATATTCCCTTTTGATGCCATGTGAGGGAAAATAGAGAATTAAATAAATCAAAGTAATTGATTTATTGTGCAACTTGCATTCTCTAGAGGATTTTAATGAGAGGTATTAACTTAATCATAGTTTTGATTAATTTAATGAGGAATTAGATGATGTGACAATTTAGACTTAAATTTATGAATTGATTTAAATCAAATTGAGAGGAAATGATTAATTAAATAAATGATCTGATTTATTTAACTAAGGAGGAATATATTAGATTAAATCAATTAAGGTTATATTTAATTTAACAAGAGGACTTTAGAGAATTTTAATTAAATAAAATGATTTATTTAATTAAACAGAAATGTAAGGTTAATTAAATTAAACCAATCAATTTAATCACAGGAGGTGATAGACCTAATCAGATGAATAATGATTCATTAGATTAAGAAATAGAATTATGATGAAATTATGAGAGTGTGATTCCGGAGGAAATGATGTTAGTGATTGGGATCAAGCGCACCAAAATGAAATTGTACATTTTCCATGTCTACATTTTCCCCCTCTTTGAAGCAATGTACTTGTTGCATTGATTCAAAGAATAAATTATTGTGATCAAAGGTTCAAAATTTTCTTGAATTTTTTCAGATGCCCCACTACTGCCCTAGCAGAAGGATAATGTTGGATATTGCCCCCTCAAGAGATTGGATGGAAATTTTTATTTTTTGGATGATCTCACGAAAAAAAAGATGACAAGGTGCTCGACAGGCCAAAATTGCCCCAGAATGCCTAAAAATAGGTTAAAACAGCAGAAAAAGATGTAACACAGCCCTTGGTTGGATGAAAATGGGATCGGGGGACCAAAACCCTAGTTGGAAGGTCAAATTAGGTCAAAAAACCCTAATTTTCAGGCTTAAATAGACCTTGAGGAGTCACTTTCAATACATTTGCAATCTTAAACCTTGAAAAATTTGACACTTTGAGCTCTGAGACTTGATCACAATGGCACAATGATAGCTTCCTCTACACGTGTCAGAGAAGGTACGAGTATATCAGTGACCAGTCACCGCAGGACCCATGGTATGTACCCCTATCCGACTTTTATTTTTCTCATTATTCATGCATTAATTAGGGCTTAGGTACGGTCTAGGCGGCATGGTGTGATATAGCACTGTGGAAAATGCCAAGTCGGGGCTACGTGGTCCTATACAGGACTGCTTGTGCAAAGAGCATCGCGTGGCACAGTTTAGGTTTGAGGATTTTCGATCACCAAACTCGGTCGCTTGCACAAATAGTGTTACGCGGGCCAGTTTGTCAAAATAGGGTGCAAAGTCCACCGCACGGAAAAGTTTGGAACACTACAAACTACATCACTTTTGAGAATAGCATCGCTTTTGCTATTTCAAAGGTGAAATGTGCTATGGGTAGTAGATTTTATTTAGGGAAACTGATGCGGCTTCTTTCCTCGTGTAGGAGAGACACGAGGTCATTCATTCGAGGGAGCACTGGTGGCTAGTATTTGAGAGATTATAGGATATGAATGTATTCCTTTAAGAGCAGCTTGGGATGCTTGGTTTATGGAACATTGCATACGTCCGTCCTATTCGAGCACATCTAGGTATGATCCATGCCTTGGCCGAGCGATGGCACAGTGAGACGTCATCCTTTCATCTTCCTACCAGCAAGGCCACCATTACTCTTGAGGATGTCTGGCGCATCTTGCAGCTACCTATTCATGGAGCTCGAGTGATCTATGATCTAGAGGAGGGTAGGGATGCCTGCTTTCATGTTGTGGGTGTTGACGAGCTCATCCTTTGTGATGGTCAGATAGATTTTGAGAGGTACCGGGGTATAGCCCCTACTTATAGCCTGATTGTGGCCAGCATTATTTCTAGTCTTGTAGATCCTGATCAGCGTGGCTGATATTTTAGTCCAGGTTGGGAGCTAGCATGGTAGTAGATGTGTGCTCACCATGTGTACTTTGCCTAGCGACCAGTACTACTGGCCTCTTTGTACCGAGATTTGCACGAGTTTTCCTATTTGGATGGTCAAGCTCTTGGGGCCAAGTTGACTCTTCTACACATTTTGGCATGGGAGCAGATCCCAGTACATTGCCCACTTGTGACACCAATTGTTCTAGATATTGATGACCCTATGGTATGGTGGTATAGCAGGGCAAAGATTTATTTTACTCACATGGGTACAAATGGTATAGCCCACTGGTGGTGGGTTTTAGATGAGATGACGATGTTTATATGGAGGCCATGGATGGGTATAGGGCAGTGGTATGACGATTCTCAACAACTCTTCTTTTCTTGCTAGGATAGATTTATGCAAGGTTGGGAGCACACTATGATAGAGAGGTACCTTCCTGATAGGGTAGCCAGGCAACTTGGTGAGGTGTAGGATATATCAGATGATCAGTATATGGCCCTCTTTGCCCATATGAAAAAGGAGACAGCATGGGGGCAGCCGATTCCAGTAGAGGAGGCAGTGTCCTCATTTAGATAGTTAGTGGCTCAGTCGTGGCCATATGATCAAGGGACAACAGACGTAGGGGTGACTCCAGCATACAGGGCATGGTTTAGACCTCTATTGAGATTGACAGTTCTCGGGACAGTGCTTCCATGTCGAAGGCCTAGAGGTAGGTCAGTAGGTAGAGGTCGGGGAGGTGTACCACCTCCTTAGTAGTCACCTCCAAGGGACTAGGCATAGTAGGTAGCAAGATAGGATGGTTAGCCCCAGGTGGCACCATAGCACCAGCCCACAGCATAGCCAGTGGGGCAGCCAAATCCTCGTGATGCATTGATTCAATAGCTGCAGGGTCAGGTACAGGTGCTGACAGCAGAGTGAGATGAGGCCCGACAACAGGTTTTTGTAGTTATAGGTGAGAGAGATCAAGCCCAATCCAAGAGGGATTAGGAGATAGGTTGATGGAGAGAGTTAGAGAGTGCAGCCTCCACATCCCAGGGTCGGTTAGTTGACATTTGAGAGTACAAAGATGCCATCAGAGAGGCCGAGTACTATCGGTAGTACTATTGGTAGGTAGTTCCATTAGTAGGTAGAGTGCCAGATTTCTCCTAGTAGACAGAGAGGCAAGCGAAAAAAGATCATGGTGAGAGACAGGTCGGGGAGGGCAGCAGCCTGTAGGGCTAGCCCTTTTGATCACAGACATTTTTTCATTTTTGATTTATGGGTTGTACTATTTTGGCCTTATTGTACCATGTATTTGATGTACACTTGATCTGATGCATACCATAATAGTGTATTTTTGATGATATATATATGAGATGATTCACCTTTTATGATATGTACGGTGCAAATGTATGATATGCAGTTTTATTATGATGCTATGAGATGTTCTCATTCTTATGCTTATGTAATGAGATATATGTTTCTAATGGATGCATTTCTTTTTGTATATTTTTCATGCTTTATGGATGTAATGTATGTTAATGATGGTGTAATGATATGCAAATGAAAATGGATGCAAATGATTATGTATGATGTAATGATGTAATGCTTTCTTAAGATGCTTAGAATAACAAATTTATATTATTCCTCATAACTTAAGATAATGATATGATGTAATGTGCTTTTGATGCTAATGATCCAATGGATGCAGGATGTATGCATTGGCGATGTTTTGATTACTGTTATGATATCATGTTAGTGTGGAAGGAAGATAGAAGAATTTTTTAGAATTAATGAATTAGTTAGGATGGTGATGATGATTTGCATTGCTAGGAGTTGGGATTTTCAAAGGGTCAATTGCATTATGTTTGATAACACACATAGGTACGATACATCAAGGTATAAAGGACCAGGATGGCGTGATACCTAGTGTGATGGACTTTGACTTTTCAAACAAATAGGAGTAATCTTGTTCATACTTGACAAACGAAACCTTATAATGAATGCAGTTCAGATATTCCAAACATCTCAGGCCAAAACATAAGAAGGCAAGCCTTTTTATGTGGTCAACAAGACACCTAAAACATCCTCCCTACAAACAAAAAAAAGTACACATGATGAAGGTATTTTACAAGAGTAACCAACAAGCACATCAGATAAAAAAGATAATAATCCTTGCCATTCCTTTCTCTCTAAGCCTGTTTTAATTAGGCATCACTCAGAGGTCCTTGGAATGAGCACAAAATAAGATAAGGCAATAAAAGACCAAATAAAGAAAATCAAACAAGCTAATGTTCTTCATACCGCTAGCCAAGACTAACTACTGTGGGGTACATGATGCTTATGTCCATCACAGGAAAGCTTCATCCTAGGACATGTTGTGATCACTTTTGATGATTCGGTGTTCACTTTTGAACCTACTAGACTTGCTTTTGACTGACTCACCAAAGGGTGAAGGTGATGATTAACTTTATTAGGAATGGTGACAACTGCAGGTGAAAGCGAAATGAAATGGATGCACCATTTTGGATTTTTAGATATTTTGAGTTTGTTTTTGGTATTTTCATATTTTACGATGAAAGGACTAACTTAAAGACCTATCCTAGGGGTCTTAGGAGTTGATCCATATATTAGCCTTGCCTACGCTATACACGTAGAGACCACGTAGTTTGATTGACAATAGATTGACTCAATGATAAGATCGACAAACAGATTGCCCCTTTATTTCCTAAAGGACTAACCTAAGATGCAGACTAGATGGGCAAACGGATTGCCAATGCGACAGACACCTAAAGGACTAACCTAAAAGTGAAATGGATGGAAAACAGATTGCTAATGCGATGGACACCTAAGGACTAACCCTAACTGTCTTAGGGGATGATCAAAGATCAACCTTGTAATTCTACTTTTCTTCTAAAGTTATTCAAGGGTTAGCAACAGATTTAGTAGATTAAATATTAGAACAGAGATTAAAAAAACTACAATATTCTTAAAATGGATGCAAATAATCAATACAAAAGATAATATGGGCGAGTTTATTAAGAAATTCTAAAATAAATAGTTAACCTAATAATGGAATACACATTCATATAATTAATATACATTAACACCAAAATCATATATATATTCTCAATATAATTTAGAATAAATGGTTTTAATACTTATCTGAATAATAATACTTGCAAAAGCCACTCTCAGTTTAAACACCTTCACATCAGTGACAAAGTACTCAGCAACATGTCCATAATGCATTCCGGATAGAAAGAATATCGATGTATTGCGCACTACATCGTGGGTCCTATTCTTTCCTCTGGTTTTCTACACCATTGGACAAATGGGGAGAGGATTCGGTGCATCTCATACTACACCGTGGGTCCATCCTCAACCCCTAGGAATATGTTAGTGGTACTGGCTCTTGCCATGGAGCAGTCTAGGAGGAAAGCGCACTTTGTCGCTCTACACGAGTGGTGGTTCCACTGGAACAATGCTCAACACTCGTACTACAAAACCATGCCCTGGTCAGGACCATCCTGAGTGCACACACTTGTACCCTAGGTTGGACACACACTATAGATGTGCCCCTTCTCCATCATGTCCATAGCTCACCAACCACTTCCTTCTTCCTTGGTTGTTCTTCTTACTTGAATGTTCTCTCCTCTTTTTTTAATGTCCCTCTCAATTCTCACATGAATGATTTATATATCCTTTTAAGGGGTGGTTTCTAAACCATCACACCCTTTCACAAAAGGTTTCCTTTTAATAATTATTTAAATAAATAATTATTCTTCTTCTTTTTTAAAGAGTTTATAAATATTCTTTATTAATCTCTCTTTTAACCAAAGGATCATAATATCCTTTTTTTCTATCTCCCTTTTAATTCCAAAGGGTTATTTATATATATTTCTCTTCTCTTGGGGAAAAAGTCACATGACAAACCTTGCCTACGTTCAAGCTCAGAGACGACGTAGTTCGACAAGGTGAAAAACTGACAAGACTCGATGATGAAATTTTTGAAGATTTTCTTATATTTTGACATGTTTTTGGATTTTTGAATGATTTGGATGTTTTTGGATTTTTGATGATTTTTTGAATGTTTTTGGTTTTTTTGATGAATTTGATGTTTTTGAGTTTTTTGATGAATTTTTTGAATGTTTTTGAATTTTTTGATGAATTTGATGTTTTTGAGTTTTTTTGATGAATTTTGAGGAATATTATGAGAACATACATGAATCCAACCTGATGTTGATACAGGAACATGCCCCCAGCGTGGTGCGATAGACTACTTCGATAATGGCAGGATAAATTGGCCTTAGGAATATGCCAAGTAGTACTATGGTGGAATATGATATGGATATCAGTTCAGGCTATGGTATGGATGCGAGCGAATGGGTGGATGGATGATTAATGAAATGTGATGGAATGGATGTGTGAGTCATGCAGATCCTGGTGGATAGAGAATGCTTTATTTATGCATGGTGCCTGTTTACCAGGTTTTCACAAAGGTACTTGTCCAAAGCACCACCGAAGTGGTTTTCACTAGAGGACTATTTTTTTCTCTTTACTGTTTTCAATCCCTTTTTTGATTTTTTTGAATTTTTTTTGTATTTTCTAATTTTTTTGTTGTCACCAAGATGCCTATTTGCCAGGCTTTCATCAAGGTAATGATTTTCTTAGGAATTTTTCTGATTGTTTTTGTATTTTTTGTTTCTATACTTTGCAAATTTTTTAGGCATAAAATTTTTTGAGATGACAACTATTCATGGGCTCCTACAGAGGTTCACCTTCTAGTGTTGATAACTGATATGCCCCTGATTTGTAGCTTGCGGTGATGATGAAAGGTCCCATCCAACTAGGCTCAAAATTTCCTTTTGTAAATGGGTTGGGCACATTCTTTTAGTTTTCTTTTAGTAAAAGGTCACCAACTTGGAAGGTGTGTTGTTTGATCTTCTTGTTGTAGCTCTGTTTTAGGCAATTCTGGTAGACCTGTATATGATTTAGGGCATCCATGTGTTGTTCATCTAGTAATTCCAGCTCGTTTAGTCTTGTGACCCTATATTCCTCATCTGTGGTGAGGTTTTACAAAGATATTCTCAGGGATGGAAGTTCGATCTCGATAGGGAGGATGGCTTTTGATCCGTAGACTAGGAAGAATGGGGTGGTGCCTATTGGTATGTGGATGTTGGTGCGGTAGGCCCATAAGGTGGGGTTTAGCTGTAGTTGTCAGTCATGACTGGAGTCATTGACTTTTTTCTTAAGGATCTTCAGGATAGTTTTGTTTGTAGCTTCTGCTTGGCCATTTCCTTGTGGGTAATATGGTGTGGAAAAGTGGTGTTGAATTTTGAATTTTTCACACAAGTCACGGACATCCTGATTCTTGAAGGGTGTCCTGTTATTAGAGATAATGGATTGGGGAACACCATATCGGCAGATGAGGTAGTTCAGGATGAACTTGGATATTTTTTTACCCACGATGTAGGTCATGGGAATTGCTTCAACCCACTTTGTGAAATATTTGGTGGCGGTGATAATGAACTTGTGACCATTGGATGAAGTGGGTAAGATTTTACCTATGAGATCGAGCCCCCATTGGGAAAAGGGCCAAGGTGTAACAATAGGATGTAATTCTTGAGTTGGTGCATGAATGAGGTCCCCATGCTATTGGCGTTGTAGACACCTTCTGACAAAGTCGTGTGCCTCTCTTTCCATTGTCAGCCAATAGTATCCAGTTCTGATCAACTTCTTAGCCAAGGTCATACCACTCGAATGTGAACCACAAGTGCCATTGTGTACCTTAGTTAAAGTAGTCAAGGCCTCCTCAAGTTTTAAGCAATGTAGCAGGGTTCCATCCATACTTCTATGAAGAGGGTTTCTCCTAGGATGACAAATCATAAGGACCTTTTGACAAAGGTTCACTTTAGGTTCGGGGTAATGTCAGCTGGGAGGATTCCTAATTTCATGTAGGTGTAAATGTCATGGTACCAAAGATCATTGGGACCAATGAGTTCACACGCATATTCTATCTCTGGTACCTCAAAATTTGGTGCGAGAAGCTGCTCTACTAGGAATTCACGTTTTGAGACATTGTGAGGGATATCTAGCAAGGATCCGATTGTTTCCATTGCATCAGCTGCTCTGTTGTTTACCCTTGGTATTTGCTCAAAGGTGATGTCAATGAATTATTCCTTGAGGCTTTCCACTACCTTTTTGTATGGTGTGAGCTTATCATCTTTAGTTTGGTATTCAACATTGACTTGGTTAATGATAAGCTACGAGTCTCCATAAACCTTTAATGCCATGATTTGCCACTATGCCACAATCTTGAGACCTATGGTTAAAGCCTCATATTCTACAATGTTGTTTGTATTGGGGCATGCCAACTTATATGATTTGGGTATACAGTCCCCTTGAGGGGTGATGAAGAACACACTGGCTCCTGATCCATGTTGTGTCTGGGAGCCATCGAAGTACAATTTCCAGTGGTTGGCTGCACTAAGATTGAAAAGGGACTCATTTGGAAACTCTGATATGAGCGAGTTGTCTATGTAGAGGGGAGCTTCTTCTAGCTAGTCCGCAATAACTTGTCCTTTGATTGTCTTTCACTCAACATATTCAATATCATTTTTAGATAGTATCATCACCCATCTAGCCATTCTGCTTATAAGCATTGCTTTTGACAATAGATATTTGAGGGGGTCTATCTTGGCAATTAGCTTAATTTGATGAGCTAGCATGTAGTGTCTGAATTTTTGGGCTGCAAATACCAATGCCAAGCAAGCCTTTTCTATTTATGTGTAATTGAGCTCATGCCCCACCATTGTTCTGCTAATATAGTAAGTGGCTTGCTTGGTTCCCTTTTCATCATGTTGGGCCAAAAGGGCACCAAGGATAGTTGTCGTTGCTGAGATGTATAGAATCAATGGTTTCCCTACGATCGGTGGCATCAACACAGGTGGTGTAAGTAGGTATTCCTTGATCTTTTTGAATGCTTGTTTGCACTTGTCACCCCACCTGAATGCTACTCCCTTGTGGAGTAGGTGTGAATAGGAAATCTACTTATCTGCTAGTTGTGCTATAAATCTTTTGATGGACTGAAGTCTACCTTGTAATCCTCTAAGTTGCTTTAGTGTTCTTGGTACTTTCATATCAAGGATCACTTTTAATTTTGTAGGATCCACGTCTATCCCTCTCATTGAAACTATGTACCCCAGAAACTTTCCTGATTGTGCCCCAAAGACGTATTTCTTTGGGTTGAGTCTGACCTTGTATTTTTCCAGTCTATCAAATATTGCACTTAGAGTTGCTATGTGGTCTTTCCTTTTCTTTGATTTAGCCAGTATGTCATCCACATAATCTTTGATGGTTTTGTGGATCATGTAGTGGAAGATCAGTGTCATGGCTCTTTGGTATGTAGCTCCTACATTTTTAACCCAAATGGCATCACATTCCAGCAGTAGGTGCCCCAAGGACATGTAAAGCTTGTCCTATGCTGGTCCTCTTTTGCTATCATTATCTAATTGTATCCTAAGAATCCGTCCATTAGGGATAGTATCTCATGTCCAGCCGTCATGTCCACTATCATGTCAATGTTGGGTAGTGGAAAATCATCCTTAGGACATGCTTTGTTTAGATCTCTAAAGTCTATGAAGATGTGGATGCCCCCATTCAGTTTTGAGATTGGCACAAGGCTAGATACCCACTTTGGATAGTCAATCGAGCGTATGAAGCCAACATCCAAGAGCTTTTGTAACTCAATTTTAATGAGCAAGGCTATTTACGAGTGCATTTTCCTTAACTTTTGTTGGTTTTGCTCCAGGGTAAATAGCGAAATGATGAACCACCACCTCAGGATCTAGGTCTAGCATGTCAGCATAGGTCAATACCAATTTTACCTTTCTTTCTTTTAGGAATGCTGCTAATAGTTCTCGTTCCTCTATTAAGAGTGACTCGGCATAGAAAGTTATTTGTAGTTCTGTTTTTGTTCCCAAGTTGACAAGGTTGCACTGCTCTGCCAAGACTGCCAACTTTTTCTGATGTAAAGTAGTAGGGGGGAGATTGAATCCTTCATCCTCCAGTGCCTCAGAGAGGTTTTCACCATTGGATGCATCATTTATTTTTACTGTTTTATGGTTAGAGAGCACCATAGTGTGGTTTTCACTCAATAATGTCGAGCTTATTCTCGATATTTTCCTTTTGCGACTGAAGGATTCAATCGTCTCCCCATAGTATGCTTGGGTGTCTTATGTGATGTTGAGGCCTACCTTATGATCCCCTCATGGAACTGTATCCCTTAGTCCCATGAATTTCAAGAGTGCCCCATCATTTTTGAATGAGTCTAGAATTGGTTGTCCTCGTTGATCGTGATTGATGAGTTGCGGGTGTACTAAGGTGATTCGGTGGGTTTGTTGGTTTGACTCAGCTATGGAGGCACTAATCATTAACAAGGTGGAATCTTCAAAGAGCCTAGGTAAACCTACTATGGTATCACCATCATCACTATTGGCACAAACATCAGTGATGTCAAAGGTGAAGTTATCAATTGGGATACCTAGGCATAAAGGTGGTCTAGGAGTAGTTTCTATTACTTGAGGAGAGGACTTGATTATCCTTCTGGGAGTACCTTTGTCACATATGGTTATACTCAGAGGAGTATACCCCAGGCCAAGTTTCCACATTCTTCTTTCTACAATGATGGGCTCCAGCCATCCATCACTGTTTCTTCCAAGGCTTTCGTTCCTGTTATAGCCCATACCAGACATCATTTGCAACCCTCTATTAGTTTCATCCATGGATAGGGTGGGGGTGGGACTTTCATCTTGGTATAATGTATTTGAGATGTCTCCCTCATCCAAATTTTCTCTACTAAGATCCCCCCAATGGTGGAATCAAGAGGGGTTTTCCCTAATAGCGTGGACAGGTGTTTCAGCTGGCTGAGGTTGTCCATGCAACCTAGGAGATTGTGGTAACTCTCCTACAACAAATGCATTCCTTTTCATTATGTAGTCACAACAATCATTGTCCTAGATCATGTTTTTGATTTCGGATATGTCATGGATGGCGGGTGTCTTTTTCATAGAAGTAGAAGCGAGGTTGGATGGGTTGATTTATGAAGTAGATGGTCCTTCATCATTTTTTGGTACTTGGGGGATCTTATAAAACTTGGATTCCAAGTTTTTGCAGTAGGTGAAAGGTTCAGGATCCCCATATATAGTGACCTCCTTGTTCTGATGTGAGAACTCGATACATTGGTGATACGTCAAGGCCACTGCCTTCATTCCATGGATCCAAGGGCATCCAAGGAGGATATTATATGGTAGGTCGAGGTCAAGGACCTGACAGATGGTCTCCATAGTTGTCGGTCCCACTTGGATGGGGATTTTGATAGTGCCCTTAGACACTCTTTCTTGGTCATTATACACCCTTATAGTGATGCTTTTTTTTTTATTAATGGAATCCTCGGTGAATCCCAATTTCTTTATGAGCTTTAGAGAATGGATGTTAGGGCCTGCACCTCCATCCATCAAGACTCGTTTGACTTTCTTTTTATGGATGAGCACTTGAAGGTGGAGTGCATGGTTATGAGATGGCTATTTGGGGAAATCTTGTTCAGAGAATGTAATGAGATTTGGGGTAGCGATGTTACCCACCATAGCCTAGAACTAGTATGTGTCAAGGGTGGTGGATATGGTGGACACAGCTAATGCTTCATCAATGATCTTCCTATGGGCGGCGGAAATATCCAATAGTTCCATGACGGAGATTTGGGCAGGCGTTCTCTTCAGCTGGTCAATGACGTTGTAGTCATAGGGGATGGATTTTTTATTAGAAATGTGGGTCTTAGCTGGTGCCTCGGTGATGGTAACCTTTCTGCCACGTGTGGTGACTCCACAGTCGTTGTTGGCTCCTTTGACATTTATGACGGTGACCATTTCATCAACACATCCAACTATCTCCTCATACACTATAGTAGCACTAGCATACTTTTGCTTGCCCTTATTTTTCCCTTGATTATTTCCTTGATTGTTCCCTTGGTTGTGGTTTGGCATCGGATTCGTGTATATTTTCAAGTCTTGGTTTTCGGCTGGCTATTCGATATTGATGATCTCATCCTCGATGAGGTCTTGGATGATGTTTTTCAGCCTCATGCAATTGGCAATGGTATGTCCTTTGATCTTGTGAAAGTCACAAAGGAGATTCTTATTATACCATGGCGGTTTGGTCATGGGTTTTGCGTATTGCTCAGAGTTATATATTTTGATCAGGTTTTCCTTGATCAATTTCTTCATGATGGACTTGATCGATTCACCTAGAGCTATGAACTTCCTCTTGGGGGGATACTTGCCTCAGGGAGGTGGTCCTCCTTGATTACCCAAGTTATTGATTTGATTGGGGGGAGTTGGTTGTTGTTGTGCCACTACCACATTATTCTACACATTGTTGCGATTATGATTTTGTGGTTGATGATGGGTCTAGATGTTCTACTTAGGGGCACTGATAACCACTTTAGCATCAACCACACTGTTGTTTGTGATATTTATGTTCCTTGACCATGTTTGAGATTTATCATTATAGTTGTTAGATGGGTGGTTATCTTGTGGTCGAGTGAATTTTGATGCACCTCCTCACGCAGTAAGGGCTCTTTCGATGTTGAGCGCCTTTGGGATCAGTTGATCATAGGATGTGATGCACTGCATTTTCAAGTAGAACACCAAGTTTTCATCTAGATTGGATATGATAGTGAAAACTTGTTTTTCTTCCAGCATGGTCCACTTGCTATGATTGGCCTTGGATCACCATCTTCGGAAGAAGGATGCGAATAGCTCTCCTTTTCTCTGCTTGAGTGCGGATAGTTCTTCCAAACTAACATCTGCAACCATATTGAAAGCATATTTTTTAAGGAAAGCTTCCACGATTTCCTTGAATGTTTTAATGCCCGTGGGTAGGTGAGAAAACCATTCCATGGCTGGACTAGTCAGACTACAGGGGAAGAGTCACATTAGATATGTGTCACCGTATGCGACCTCCATGCAATGCACCTGAAATTCCCTGACGTGCTTTTCAGGGTTACCCATTCCATTATACTTGTCAAATTTGGGGATCTCAAATCCCTTTGGGAATGGTATCATGGTGAGACTTTTGTTGAAAGGATAAGGGCACAAGTTTCCTAGTGTCCTTGTTGTTTTTCCTACTTGTAAGTCCAACACTTGCTGTGAGAGTAGTTTGATTTGTGTTGCAACATCTTTGCTTGGGTCGGGAGGTGGAATGAATGAGTTGTGAGGTGTTTGATGTGTTTGATGGGTGGAAGGAGTACTAGTGGGCATTTTTTGCAAGATCCGCTATGCATTCAAAGCCTATTGGTATGCTTGCAATTGTGTCAACAATGCTTGTTGTTGATCTTGTCACTGTTGTTCCAACAACACTTGTTGTTGGTCCATCTGTTGTTCCCATGAAGCCTGTTGTTGGTCAAGCTATTGTTGTGCTAGCAAATCTTGTTGTTGTTCTAGTTGTTGTTGCACCAACAAAGCTTTCTGTTGGTCAAGTTGTTGTTGTGCCAACAAAGCTTGTTGCTTAGCTTGTTGTTGTGCCTGAAATTTTTGCAAGGCTTGTTGGTATGCTCCCAATTGCACTTGGTATTGTGCTTGTGCCTGTTGCTGGGCTTGTGCTTGTGCTTGAGCTAGAGCTTGAGCTTGGGCTTGAGCTTGGGCTTGGGCTTGTGCTTGAGCTTGAGCTTTTGCTTGAGCTTGAGCTTGAGCTTGTGCTTGGGCTTGAGCTTGCTTCTTTTTCTTGAGTACTCTTTGTTGGTTGGCCTTTTGAAGGATTTGTATATTAGAGTGGTGAATGAATTTACCATGTTGGCTTTTGGTGGGATTGGTGGTGGAATAGGAATGATGCCAACCGTTGTGGCCAGTGAGAGGGTTATGGTGGTGATTGGGATTTGGGTTGTTGGAGGGGTGGTGGAGATGATCGGTCCTTGAGAGGGTATGCTTTGGGATATTTGAGGATCAGTTGATGTATTTGTCATAGTGGCTTGAATGAATTCCACTTGTTGCTACGCTGTTGCAGGCAAGAAGAGGGAATTCGGTGTGATGTTCATATTGCCCTGTTATGAGAAACTATCAATGTTTAGGGAAGGAAACCCCAATTGGAGTGGTGATGTGGTTGTAAATGGTGGAAGAGATGGTATGCTACATTGGAAAGAAAAAGGATTAGCAACATCGGTTGTTCCAAACAAACCACCTTCTTCTTGTGATAGAGAAGTTTGTATGCTTGGTAGATAGGCTAGTGAGGCATGGAATGAAGATGAACCACTGAGATTATGGAATGTGAGTGGAACGTATGGGTGTAATGGGTTTATCGGGATAGAACTATCCAGTGCAGTAGTGATAGCCACCTCTTTGTTGGTCACAAGGCGATGCTACTATAACTCTCGAAACATAGCACTTCCTTTGCTCCCAATCGGTGAGGTTGGTGTGATGGCTAGCATGATGCGAGGTATTTCTTGATGGACATTTGACATTGGGGATGCATTTGTAAGAGACATGTCTGCACTAGTGCTTGCGTCAAGGTTAGAAGCGAACTGCACCCCTCCTTCTGCTAACGTGTTTAAGTATTTGAACATGGCACTAACAATTTTTTGGTTCTCTGGGTTTTGAACCATTTTTATCATTTCAGATTATGTCATCCCCATGTCTTCATTTGCGATGTCCTCTTCATAACTCTCCTCTTGAGGATTTTGTGATGGAAAAGAAGAGTTACTTGGGGGATTTCTTGATCCCACAAGGTTTATTTCAAAGGTCACTTGACTCATGCCAATGGAAGTTGATATTTCACTGATATTTTCCATGTTCTTCTTGTATTGCGATCTTGTTTGAACCATAAAAAATAGGGATCATTTGATCCTAACCTTTTAGGCTCAAAAGACAAGAACTAGGGAAGCCAAAGATCAAAGAGGGTGGTAATGATGATGGGATAATGGATGAAGTGAGTGAGTGAAACCTTTTGGAGAAATTTTGAAGGGTTATGCTAAACTTGTTAGGACTTAGATTGATTATGATGGTTTGACTATGTATTGAGTCAAACAAGATTGTAGTAAAGTTGTAGTCCCTAGGAAGTTGTATTATCCTAGGGGAACTCGCACAAGTGGATGAATTGGCTAAGTGACTTAAGCCAATGTGATTGTGAAATAGTAGACCTCAGGAAGTTGTGTTATCCTATAGGTAAATTCATCCAAAAGTTTTGACTATTTTGGCTCGGTGCGTTAAGCCAAGATAGGGTGATGTTGGTTTAGCCCTTTAAGTTTAGCATGAGTGATTTTTCTAGAGTTCTCAAGAAGCTTGATGATGGGATGAGATTTGATTTGATGGAGAGATGGATGAGGATGAAAACTCTGATCTTAGACTTGAACCTAGACACAACTCTCTTTACAAGACTTTGGTGTTGAAGAACACGCTAGACTTCCTATGTGAGGAAAGCAAACCTTTCAAAGAGTTCAGTATTTTGTTGATATTAGAACACATACAAAGTTGGATTGTTCCTTGAAGCCTTTTTGTATAAGTGCATACAAGTTTCTCTCTGACTTCAAGGAGAATTTCAAGGCATTGTTCATGCGCTTTTAGACTTATCCTCTTGAACCTTGGTTTTGGAATCTTGACCTTTTGAGAAATCATTTGGAACAACACATATGAGGTTCAATTTATCTCTTTATCTTGGATTAATGAATTCTTTTTACCAAATACACTTGCTTGCTTATGTTTCAAACTATATATCTAATGTCCCACTTTCTTTCTCATCCCACAAGGTCCATTTTGTGGAATTCAAAGAAAATAGGGCAAAAAGTTACCTATGTTTAACCTTATCGAAAACAAATGATGATAGAATATAAGTAGTTAGAAACCTCTAAGAATATGATCCCTAGGGAAAGCAAGAGTGCCTAAATTTGTCAAAGGTATTTGTTTCCTATAAGGGGTTTGAAATTCAAAGCTCTTTGTGAATTTTCATTTTGCAAATGTTTTCGGAAACCAAGCAATGTGTTTTCCACTTCCAAGTACTTTTTACAACCCTAGGATGATGAGATGATATTATGTTGGGTTCCCACTTGGGATAAATCCAGCTATGCATATTTTATGTGAATGGCTAAATGCTTGAGCAAACTGGCTCCCCTCCATGGCACACACTTCTCGGGTCAGCCAAGCATTAGTACCCATGAATCTCCCATGGCATACTTTCCATTTCTACAACAAAACCGCATGTATAACGTGGGGCGGCTTCAAAGGACATGACCTTTTGCACCAACAAAATAAATAAGGTTTTGGCCTTTTTCTAAACAAAGGGTTCTAATTTGAGCATTTCGTTCATGGGGGATTATCCAACATCGGTGAGAGTCCATTTATGTCCATCTCGTCGGAATAATCCTCATGATTCTTTAACTTTCCTCAAGAATCCACACTTATATATCAGTTGGAAGTCGCTTGGCTTTAGCGTGTTGCCGGTTGGGTCATTCCCTTGGGTGATTACTTTTTCCCACAAGGCAGGCCCGCTAAGATAAACAAAAGTGAGTAAACATATTTGTAGTTCGATCAACCCTCTTTTAGAAACAAAGGGAGAACACTCGCAATAAGTTTACTCACACTCACATGTTTTTTTCAATTGTTAAGTAACCAAATTGAAATGTGGAGGCAATCTTTTATGCAACTTAGTGTCACCAAAAATACTTTTGATTCTCAAGATCACTGTGAGGCACGAGAGAAGCGCATACGCCTTTTCAAATGATACTACTTTACAAAAAAGACTATAAGACACCAAGAACACATGTTCATTTTAAATTCCTCAAAGCAATAATGAATTCTTTTTAAGCACCAAGGGAAATGTGAGATTGCCTTGTTTAATTGTTATCCTTTAAAAAAAATCTAGTATGTTTGTCTAAGGTTCTTTTTAGCCCCTTGGCAACTTTGAAAAGAAATTTGATTGTTTATTTTAGAACCCAAAATAAGTTTAGTGTTCCTAAGGCAAATGAAATTAACAAATTCCTTTTAAACAAGAATTGAAAAATCCTTAAAGAGTGTTGAGGAACACTGTAGTGTTTAATAACACTTTGTACAAGGTGAGCATGGTGTCATAATGAATCTCCTACTTTGCTTGAGAAAGGGAATTTGCTTGTTCTTTTTAAACCCAAAGTAAATCTAGTGTTTCTAAGGCCAAATATATTAACAAATTTCTCTTAACAAGCAGAATTTTAAAATCCTCCAAAAGTGTTGAAGAACACTTTAGTGTTTCAAAACACTTTTTTCTTGCATGATGAGTATGAGGTCATGATGAGCTTCCAACCTACAAAATGACAAAAAAACTAGAGAGAAAAAGAAATCCAACAAGGTTAGGAATTAAAAAATCCAAAACTTAAAAAGCATATGTCAATTTTCAATCTTCCTATTTTGCCGCAGTGCAATTTGTGAAAGCGGTGTAGTTTGGGTGAAAGCGGGGCTATATAGTGTCAGGCGCCTGACTATGGTCGGCGCTCTACAAAAATAGGGAGTGAAAAAGTGAAGCGATATGGGTAAGCGGCAGAGTTTGGGTACGGCCCTGTTTGAACTTTCAATTTTTTTTAGGCGGGAAAGCTAGAGTGACGAAGTTTGGAGAAAACATGGTGCGGTATGGCACCGTGGTGCTAAAGGAAGTGTAGTATAGCACCATAGAGAAGAACATGGTAGAGTTAGGAAATTTGAAAAAATGATAGGCAGGCAAAAAAGCGGTGAGGTTAAGAAACCATGTGCGGGTCAGTATTGCGCCACTTCCTTGAAAGCGGTGAAATATTGTGCTGCGCCTATGAAAGCAGCTCGATATGTCACCGCGCGGCTATTTTCCTGTGACCAGCGAGAAAATGTTAAAAAAAGGGAGAATTTTTTTTTAAAATGTGATTAATTTCTTGAATTTCCCTCCTTCTAGCACAAAAATGTGAACCCCTAAACCTGCAAATGCACAAGAGCAACAAAACGCATTAGTTTGTTAGATCAAATGCATGTAAACAAGTATGAGAGATTCCCCATGAAATCCATCTATTTAAAATAAAATTAGGAAAATGAAGAACACAAAACAAGAAATTAAACTAAATCCTAATTAAGCCAATAGATTAGTGATCCCATGGGGAATTGGTGCCAATGAAGTGTTGCAATTGGCCCTTTCCCAATTCCTAAGTTGCAATGTAGATTGATTGAGAAATGGTCAAATCTCCAAAGAGATTTGAGCATAACCTTCTTACAATTTATGAAAATGGTGAATGATTGAGTGAGATGGAAAAGATTAGCTCTCAATGTGAAGAGAGTAACTTTACATGAAGATTGTGGATGAGAAATGAGGAGAGAAGTCTCCAATTTATAACTTTCAATTTGGAAGAGAAAGTAATATTTGAGCAATGTGGGCTTAACTTTCAATCCAATGGTTGAATGCCACATGTCATGATGTGAATGGTTAGTGGTTGTGCACATTTTGGCCAAAGTGCCAATAAATGCATTTTAGTTTGAATCTGAATTTGTGAAATGACTTGTTGAAGATGGAAGGGAAATAGAGTTAATGTCACTTGGCTCAAGGCCCAAGGACATGTAAGAGGCCTTAAATGCCTTGTTGGAAGGACCAAGTCCACTTGGCCTTTTTGAATTCAAATAAGGGAATATTCCATTTTGATGCCATGTGAGGGAAAATAGAGAATTAAATAAATAAAAGTAATTGATTTATTATGCAACTTGCATTCTCCAGAGGATTTTAATGAGATGGATTAACTTAATCATAGTTTTGATTAATTTAATGAAGAATTAGATGATGTGAAAATTTAGACTTAAATTTATGAATTGATTTAAATCAAATTGAGAGGAAGGGATTAATTAAATAAATGATTTCATTTATTTAACTAAGGAGGAATACATTAGATTAAATCAAATAAGGCTTTATTTAATTTAATAAGAGGACTTTAGAGAATTTTAGTTAAATAAAATGATTTATTTAATTAAACAAAAATCTAAGGTTAATTAAATTAAATCGATTAATTTAATCACAGGAGGTGATAGACCTAATCAGATGAATAATGATTGATTAGATTAAGAAATAGAATTATGATGAAATGCTAAGAGTGTGATTCCGAAGGAAATGATGTTAGTGATTGGGATCAAGCGTGCCAAAATGAAATTGTACATTTTCCATGTCTACACTTACAGTTAGATATTATTTCGGATTGATGTTGTGGTTGCTGCTACTTAGGGGGAGTAGTTAGATGATTCAAATATGTGGTTCAGAGCATATGTACCTTTTCCATTGATGTCAAAGGGGGAGACTATTAATTTGAAAAACCTTTGTAGAAGAAAGGGAGATAAGAGAAATAAGTACAAAGAGGGAGAAGATGGAAGAGTCTAAAGTAAGGAGGAGAAGAATAGTGTGTAAAGAGTTAGTTGTGTTGATGGTATTTTTCACATCATGTGTTGCCATCAATGCCAAAGGGAGGGACTATTGGATGTTGTGGTTGTGTTTCTGATATGTGGTTGGCATTGATGTTAACACTATTAGCATTGATGATTTTGAAGGCTTTATATGTCAAGGATATTGATAAAATTATAATAAATATGTTGCACACAGTTTGTCAAGCTGTGATGATCAAAATGGTGGAAAGTTCTATAAGTTGGTATTCAAAATTCGTGCATTAAAGGGTTTGTTTTTTAGCCTATCTAGTATGTTCTCTAAAAGTTTCAGAGGTGTGCATCAAGATTTGTGCAATTTATGAGTTTCTGAGTTCCTACAGTTATTTTGTTATTGTAGCAGGTGTTTCTAGAAGAAGAGAATGCAATTCTGGTAAATTGAGTTATTTCATATGCTCTTGAGATGTTCAATGATGGTTCTAGATCATTCTCTATCATTTTTCTACATCCGTGTTGATCGGTGTGCTCATGATCACAAATTTTTCCTTTGTGTGTTTGAGTTTTCATGTTCTTGGACGACATGGTGGTTGTAGCATGTTGAGATCCTTTTTGATTAATTTTTGAATGCTTGGAAAATTTGAGGATGTTGATTTAGGTCTTCATTATGTTGTGACTAACTTAGGTTGGTACACATTGATATTTTCTCATGAATTGGCCTGATAGTTTGTATTCATATATTATTTATCTTTGGCCGATAGAGTTTTTGATGTAATTCCATGTAGCAGATATATAAGAGTGATTTTTTTCTTCATTTGTGATATGCAAGTGTGAAGTGTGTATGCGAAATTTCAAAATAAAGATCAGATCATTCGATTATAGAGCAGAGTGTGAAGGAGTTTGAGCGAAGTGTGAAGAAGTGTTTTTGTGCCTAACCAAAACTATCATCAAGCTTTTGAAGAAGCTAATTTCTCAGTTCAACCTCATCAGATGGATTCAATCTGATAGTTTTGTTTAAGGAAGTGAGCTCTAGGAAGTGTGCCTGAATGCATGTTCATTCCTCATTCATTTCTTTTATACTTTTAATAGGGTATAAATTGTGGATTAACCTCCACCATGGTTTTTCCCCTGATATGGTTTCCACGCAAAAATCTTAGTGTTTTTTGTTTCTAATGTGTTGTTGATTCATTCATTCACTGTTAATTATCAAATCTGAGATTAAAGGTTGATAAAGGTTAAATAAGTTTAAATTTTGTAACAATCGATTCACCCCTCCCTCTTAGTTGTCTATCCTTGTTTTTCCAACCACTTCATTCCATCCAACCTTGGAGAGAACAAGGTTGTTGTTCCACTATCATAAACTTTTTTAATGCATGTCTAATTATTCCTCCACTTTAGCATTTTGTGATCAATGCATCTCCCCTTGCCTCTCATGTGTAACACTTCTTGTAAGTACCTTGATGCATAAATATATGATAAAACTTTGTGTGGGCATTCCATACATAAAACATTCCTTGTTGCCCCCTTACATGTGAGTACTATTTGTCTTTTTCTTCATAGTGTGCACTTCAAACAAAACAAACAACAAGATGATATGACACATGACAACAATGGAAAATCTAAATATCACTATTCTATGTAATATTTATGTGAAAAAAAAAATCTAATAAAACAAAGTGAATTTATTTAGCTATGCATATTTTCAAGAACTCATATAAGCCATTGTTCATTTGTGATCTTCATTTTCATTGCACTTTTGGATTCTATTGTCATGAATGGGCAATGGATCAGCTTCTATTGTAGTTTCTTTATGAACTTCTCCTTTAGTTGGAAGTTTCTTTTGGGCTATTATGAATGTGTTTCCTTTCTCAAACCCATCTTGAAATTAAGAGGCATCATGTTGAGCTCAACCCTTGTGGGAGCCCATTTTTTCTCCACATAATATAATGTCTTCATAAATGGATTAGCAACATGATTTATCCTATACCTGCACAATGAACAAACATGTTAGATAAAACATAGTGAAGCTCAATGCTCCTATGTTATTTTATTTTCCAGGCCCTCTTACATACATATGTTTTTTGATCCAATGCATCGTAGCAAGTTTATTATATTTCTATTAATAGAGCACATAGTGAAATTCATATCCAGATCTCTAAAAACTTTTCTCAGGATGATGCAAGTTCACTCAAGATTGAGAGCAAGGATGGAGCAGCTACAATGAAGGCCAACACCGAACACCAACAAGAAATGATGTATATATATTTTATTATATGCTTCTTTTCACTCTCCTTTTATCTTCAAATGCATAGTGCATTCTTTATGATGTGTTGGTTCATCTAATCCCATGGCTTGTGTGGGACAATTGATTTCTCCTTTCTTTCCAATGAATAGGAAAATAACATTCTTTGTAATATTGTACAATTTTGTATATATCTCTCTTGTACAATGAATGAAACATTGTAAAGTGTATAAATCATTGTAAGATGAATGAAAGCAATATTTTTATATCTGACATAGTCTCATTTATGTTGTAAAACATTGAATCGAAAACTAAATGCTTTCCATTATGAAACACATTGCACTAAACAACTGAACTCTTTTCTTTTAAACTTCAAAATATGCAATGGTTTAAGAAAAGTAGAAATAAGTTGAAATTTCTTCACCTTAGAATGAACATAAGTTGTTTCAGCTCTACCAAGTTTAGTTGTAGGTGAAAAATTGGCAACATTTTTGGTGATTTTTGTTGAATGCTTGTCTGCTAAGAATAAAGATCAGTTGCCTTAAGCAAATTCATTAGGTGTTGAATCAATTCTAGCCTTCTCTCAAACTCAGAAAACCATGAAATTGGACTTGCAAATACTCCAAATAGTAGCAAAAACCAAAACTAAACCAAATAAAAAACAAACTAAAAGTCCCTAATGGCCAAAAAAAAAATGCAATAGCACATAGGGAAAGAAAATAATTGAAATGAACTGTTCCTTAAGCACTTATTAGCAGAAAAATACTACTCTAACCTATACTAACCAGCAAAAATAACACTCAGACAAAACCATTGACTAGTTTTGAAAAATAGTTGCCCCTTCTAACCATTTGAGGATTCCTTGCATGCTTATAAACTGGCAATAAGAGGTGAAAAAAAAATATTCCCCACACATTGTTGTACTATAGCCTAAAGATTACAGCCAAAGGTATAGATCTTGTGAATCTGATCAAACATAACTCTAGTTTTTCATGGATGGATAAGTTGGATTTTCTGCTCCTCAGTTGTAATCTCATTCACAGGTACACTAAAGATCCTTTGAACCTTATTGGTAACTTTGTTGGCTAAATCTCTAATGGGGCATCCTCTCAACGGGGTGAAGCCTAAAATTATATTACTGATTCCTTGTTGGTTACTATTGTGACCTATTCACACATCACCCCACTACCAATGGAAAACCTCTAGTATTTTTCTTTTTTAGGGTTTTTGGTGTAGCGTTGAAATTTCATTGGACCTTTTATTTCAAGAATTTGAGTTAGAGTTTTGAGGTCACCTGAGTCAAGTGGAGAATACAAGCCCCTATAAGTTTTTGGACATCATCAAATGGCTCATAAGGCCTAGAGGACAAGGAATGCCATTAATTTGATTCAATTCTAACACTTCCTATTTTTTAGAGATTTTTCATTTTTTCTTTTTTCTTTTTTTTTCTTTTTTGAGTTTTAGCATTTTGGGACCAATACGAGAAGCGGCTTTTTTGCCCTGCTTTTTCCTTTTTTTCTTTTTTCTTCTTTTTTGAAAGTCGGCCTAGGATTGGGTCATGCATGTCATGGCTACAATGTTCAAATCTTCAAAATAAAAAATTGATTCCTCTAAGTCTAAAAAGAAAGAAGAAATCTGTAGGAGAAGGTTTTGTTCAGATGATCCAAAAGAAAGCAAGAAACTTATCCAAGTGTCAAGGAAAAATGAAAATCTCCATGGCATGGGAAAAGTGCGCCCAAGGGAGAGGTTGCCCAAGAATTTCCAAAGTCCACCCAGTGAAGATGTCCAAGCACATGGTGAAGTCTTCTTGGAAGGAAAAGGAAGCATGCCTAAAACATATGTTAAGTTTGCCCTAGGCCATGATAAAGATGTTCGGCACAAGGTAAAGTCTGCCCTAAGGGAAAAAGGGCAAGCATAAAGCAAATTTTACCCTCCAATATGAAAAAATGGCACAAAGAAGCTAAATTCCGCCTTCGATTGGATAGAACATGATCAAGCACATGATGAAGTCTACCCTTGGCATGGTGAGAAAATGTCTAAGGCAATGAGAATTCTTCCCACCAAGGAAGAATTTCCAACAAGCTCTAAATTCTACCCTTAGCAAAGAATTCACCAAGTCCGCCTTGAACAAGAGGAAGCATGGCATGAAGATGATGAAGTCTGCCCCATGCTTTTCCAAGAGGAGTTGAAGTCCACCTAGCTCATGGAAGCAATGTCAAGACCATGATGAAGTCTACCCCACATTGAAGAAAAGATGGCAAGACCAAGGTGGAGTCTTCCCAAAGAAAAAGTCCTAAGTATTGATGAAGTCCGCCCTAGCAAAGGAAAAATGACAAGACAAATATAAAGTCCACCTTGGCTAAAGGAGAGAAATAAAATGACTTACATAAATAACAAATTGGCCAGGTAAATAATTTTTTTCCATAATTAAATAATTTAAAGGGTTGGAAGAGGTTGGAAAATTTAATACTTAGGATTTATTTATTTATTTTCCAACATTTAGGAAAATATTCAACACAATTTTTTTTTCAAAAATCAAGAAAAATCTAGAGGATTTTGGCTGAGGATGGCACCATGATGAAAATTGGAAACTTTCCTTTAAAAATATTCAAGAAAGATCAAGTTACAATTTTGGAAGAAATAAAACAAGTCTAGACTTGATGAATCTAAAAAGAAAACATGAAGTTACTAAAACCATCGACTTCTCTAGCTTTATAAGAAGTTTAACTTGTCAATTTCAATTCATTCTTCCAAAGTTTGACCGTAAAATTTTTCTTTTAGCTCTTCCAAAGTTGTGAAGGACAAGTTTTCAAAGGAAGATTTTTGAAGATAAAGTAATTTTTCGAAGTGGAGAAGTAAATTTTCTAATCTGAAGGGCATAATTTCTGGAGAAAAAAAGTAAATTTTTCAGTTAAAGGTGTCCCTTTTTCTGAGTTTTAGAGTGAATTTTCAAAAGTTAAAGTTGATTCACACTCAAAGCATACTTTCAAAGGTTCAAATTTTATTTTTACTGAATTCTTCTCTCTTTCTTTCATCTTATTCACTCATTCTGGCAAAGATTTGTTGAGTACTTAGCCAAATTCTTTCATTTTCAGTCTTATTTTTCATAGATTTTATCTTTTTTAATAGGATGAAAGTGAAAATTTTCAAATAAAGGCCCAAAAAAATCAGATTTAAAATCTCCAAACTAATGTCAATTATTTTCATGTTTATTGCAAGTTAATGACCACTAGAGGAGAACCTTCGAGAACGAAATAGATGAGGTTTGCTAGCAAAGGATTGCAGCCAGAGTCAAAAATCAACTCTAAATGGAAAAACATAACAGAAACCAATCTTGGACACAGATTTTACAGACTTCAAGAAGATAATGTATGGACAAGATGTACTCTTTTTGAGACCCATTGTTCATCGAGTGATGAGAACTATCATTTTTTAGGTAGTTGAATTTCCACCAACTGTGGAATGTCCTAAATTGATGGTAGAGTGTACCATTCACTACAATGCATAGGAGAGACAAATCATTGCATCAAATGGTAGAATACTGGATCATCTTATAGATTTGGAAATTCAAGAACAATTTGGCATACTGAGCTATAATCAGACTTCTTACAAAACTAAAGAGGATGCCAAAAAACTCTATGAAGACTAGTTTCAGCTTTGTAAAGCAAATATTAATAAGTCATGGTTAGAGAAGCCAATACCTTCTGTCAAGAAAATGCCAAAGAAACTGCTTTGAATGGACTTCAAGGAAGAGTATGGAGATATTATTTTGATATTAAACAGAAAAATGGGCATCCCTCAAGGTGCACCCTTTGAGACCTAGATGTATTACTTCATTGACGAGATCACCTCAGACATCAATATGTTCAATTGGTCCCGAATCATTAGTGACAATATTTATGAGCAATTAATCAATTTTTAAAGGAAAAAATATTTTTACATGAGTTCTTACATTGTCTACCTATTGGCTAGAACCTACAAGTACGTAGGATTGATATGTAGAGGCATGATAGGTAATGGTGAGAATGAATTCAGGTCCTCTAATTTTTACCCACAGCTACAAATCAGCGAGAAAGCCCATTTTAGATGAGTAAACGATGCCTTCGTGATCTACATCACTAGAATATTATAGGGAGGAACTCATCAAAGGCTTACTTAGGAGGCCAAGAGCCCGATGAACAAATATCAATCTTGGTTTATCTAGTTTCCAAGATTCACATACATAAGGGTTCATGGATTCACCAAATGTCCTTATCGACTTCCAATTTATCCTACCAATAGAATGATTTTTCTAGAGGTCCTTAGGAAATTGGAGACATACAAAAACCTCCAAAGATCAAAGAAGAAGGAAGACATTACCTTGCCATTCTTCATTGGAAACATGTTAGAGTCTTGTCCGTTGGCACAAGCAGCTGAAAGTGCCAGGCTAGAGATGCAATGGTATCCATTCATGTCTTACTGGTCCAAGGCTAACTTTGATCCTGACAACCACATTGGGACTTGCTCATGGTGAAAATTACACAAACAACATAAAACAGAATATTTCTACTCTATTTCTCCTGAAAAAGAGAGACAACATATAGTAGCCTAACTTCCAAGGTCCTGGTAGTTCATTCTCAACTGTTTGATGTCACTCGATTGGCCAATGCAATTGTAATATTCAAGGGGCCTTTATTGGCGATAAGGAATTCAAACTATATTAGATTCATCAATATATGTTTAATGGGGGGTTTTAAATAAATAGAAAAAGATAGATCAAGGCACAGATCAATAAAATATGGACAAAATTCTTTAACATACAAACATATATTCTAAACAATGAGTGTTTTTAACAGATCAAAATCATAACATGATGCAACTCACAAAAAAATCCATACCATTTCATTCATTCATAGTGCTTAATTTAATCATCACAACCATTCATCAAAATACCACAAGATTCAAAACAAACTCCTCATTCGTTGCCAATAATATAGATCAAAAGACATAACAATTACATTCATAGACAATTTAATGAAATAATCTTTAAAAATATGGTTTCCTCTATTGATTCTCATCAAATAAGAAACATTTATGCACAACACACTCACAGGAATACAAACTGATTATGGTTCAATAACCTCATCCAAGAAGTTCAATTCCAACATAAAAATGTATAAAAAGTGTATCTAAATTCAACATGAACTTAAAAAAATATCTTTTCTAAAAGCTGTAAATCATATCTGCTATCATCAAGTGGCTGATTCTACTTCCATTAGCCGAACTTTATAATATATAGCTCAAAAGTACATATAGACATGTTATGCATAAATCCCTCTCAATCAAAAATTGAAATCCACTAATCAAGGAACAAGAACTGCATCAAGAAACTAAACTAACTAATATTTAGTTCAAAGGTTGATTGCCCTATTGTGCAAAATATTACACCCATAAAGAGACAACACTGGCTAATAAAAAACCTTCAGTTCAAATATTGATGGCCCTGTTGAGTAGGAGAGAAAAGGGGAAGTTATGTGCCAAAAGTAGAACATTTTGCTGCCAACTCACTCCTACATAGTTCGCTCAAGAAGATATTCATCATAACTAGAGAACACTTGTTGAAGGATATCCACGTCAGGCTCATTGACCCAACTATCTTCAAATTTGATTATTTTCAACTCTGTTGAGGAAAATTCCTGCATATCTTTCAATTTGGTCAACACCTTCCTAGCAGCTATCACCTTCTCTTTAATATCCATCAGTCTATCCAATAATAAGTCCTCTCCATCATCTTCTTTTTGCATGACCTCTTGAAATATGTTGTTCCATTTCTCCTTTAATTGATCCAAAGGCATGCCCTCCTTAGCCGGTATGTCTACATTGACTAAAATGGCTACTACAACTTCTAGTTCATCAACCTGCTCATTCAAGTCCTTACTAGCATCTTGAATTTCATTCCTATTTTTATATATGAAATCAAACCTAAACCGGATTATGCTTGAGGCCTTTTCCAAGAAATCTGCATTATCTTCTTTGAGGATTCATTGCTCTAGAAGAGTTGACTTTGGAAACTTACTAATATCTTCCATCTTCTAAACATACCCCCTATATTCTTCTTCCTGTTATCCTGGCGTTTCGGTATGATGACCCATTTCTTCTATCAACTCAAGTGTTGTTTTATGGATTTCAAAAATGTTCACCAGCACTTCACCCACTTCCTAATTAAGCTTGTCCATCCATCTATCCAGCATCCCAGACTTAATCCTCATTTGTACTAAATGATCAACTTCTCTCTTTTTTAGTAAGACTGGAGTTTCCAAGGCAGCAACTTGTTGGGACTCGGAAGTAGAAACATTTCTTAACAAACTATGCAATTGATCCAATTGAGCCTTAAACTCATCCTTTCTTTGTTTATCCTTGATCATCTTGTACTTTTTAGAGGAAGCTACAACATCAATCATATTCATTTATTGATTCCTTGTAGGCCTCCCTAAATTGATTGTAACTAGTTGATAATCAGTCACTTGCATATCTCCTCTATCCTTTTCCACCACTGGAATTGCACATTCTACAATTATCTCTCTTGCCTCTGTGAGCCTTGTGGAATGAAGAACTCTGTCCTTTTTCTTTGGTCTCTCCATTTCCATCTCCTTCATCATTTTTTCCCAATTAAGAGGTTGTGGTGGAGCTATTTTCTTCTTCTCAAGATCTAGCTTTAACCATGTAGGAGCACTTGGATTAGTGACTATTTACACTGAGGAAGAGGTAGTTGTAGTAAAAGATAATGGCTGCAACATAGTAAATTGAGGCTAAGAAGAAACTTCTTACACATTAGTTTGCTCCTTTCTACATTTTCTTATGCAAAGCTCTCAGCCTCTTCCTTATCCTTCTACTCTTGCATCCTTTATCTTCTCTCTCTTTCTACAAACGTTCTTCCTCTAACCTCCTTTCTTCAAGCAATTTATCCCTCTGAATCTCCAAGTCTTTAAGCTTGTCTCATGCTTCCTTTTATTTTTTTTGTTGCTTAACAAGTTCTTCAACATCCTTTTCCTTTTCCAAACATTCCTCTTCTTCCCTTTTCTTGTATGAATCTTGAATGATCTTAAATTTAGCCTCAAGGGCCTTCCTTTTCTCTTATTTATCTTATCTTTCCTTTTCTTCTTCAAGATCATGAATCTTTTGCAGCATCTCCAACTTGTCATTTTCCCCCTTTACTTTGATCTCATGCTCCTTTTGTTGTTGCTTGGCCAACTCATCAGATTTTTGTTTGGCCTCTAATTTTTGTTGCATAAGTAATGCATCAACTTGTGCCTTTTCATCAATTTCCTGTTGTTTTCCCAATGTTTCAACTTAAGCTTTGGCATCTGACTCTTATTGTTTATGCAATGCTTCATCTTATGCTTTTGCATCTGAGGCTCTCTTAGCTTCTTCAAACAACATCCATTGGTCCTCCTCTATCAAAAAGATTCTCCATTCTTACATCCCTAATTTCATCAAGAGGCATCTCCTCTAGTGTCTCCTTATCTAACAGAGTACCCTCATATTTTGTCTCTATATCATGGATTTCAACCTCAAGACCCTTTCCTTTCAAAGTTTCAGCTTCCTTATGGAGAGTCCCCCTAGGCATTTCTCCACTTGGCTACTCTGTAGGAGGGAGTTGACTAGATGACTCACCCACAACTGATGTTGAGGCCACAGGTCCTGTTGGGACTTCTTCTTCATGTGCTTCAGGTAAATCTTGAGTCAAAACTTCAGTTTCAAATTCCTTTATGTCAAAGGGAATAATTCCAAGGGTTCCTTGGGAGGCATTCTTCTCTTCATTCTCTTGTACCCTTGAGTTGTACTTGCACCTTTTCTTTTCTTAAAAGTTTGACCCCCAGGCTCCTTGGTTCTTAGCATGACCCATTGGATGCTTCTATCCAACACTAGTCTTGCTATCTGCTTAATAGCTATTGTCTCCTTTGTACCTTAATCTACAGGATCTAAACTCTTGGTACCTATATTTTGTGCCTCATATAGGGGATCCAGAACCACCTCATCATCTAATAGTGTTTCAGGAATGTCCACCATGAGTGGGATAGGCATCCTTTCATAATTTCTCTTCCTCAAGTCATACTCATCTTGAAGATCACTTCAAAAGTCCTCCAATAGATTGAAGTGTTTATCAAAAATATAAGCAAGCAAAGCATTCATCTTCTTCTTTGGATCAACGTGCTTCCTAGTAGTGTACAAGCCCAATTTTAGATGCATCAATTCATTGCAAACAACCTTACCTCCCACAAGGTGTAGACATCTATATTCACCCAACTTCATGGGGAACTTATGACAATTGGGCTTATTCTTTATACCAAATTTAGAATTAACCCCCAAGGCTTGATAAACAAAATCCATTAAAACAGTCTCATTGCTGCAGCATCTAGGGAGTAGGTGAGGATGACCATCAAATCTAGCTAGCCTGAAATAAGTAAACTTTCGGTATTGGATAAACCAATATCCCCAATCTGTGATGAATGCCATGGCCTCCTGGCTCAATCTATATCCTGCATTTCCCATAATCTGGTTAATAATGACATATTAAAATGTGTCATTAACCCTTCTATAATGTAGTTCAGAAGTCTTTAAGGTGAGCTTATCATAATGGTTCCACACCTTGTTTTGTCCATCAGCTTCTCTCAAAATCCCCACTCTATTTAAACCTAGAAAAATGCCTCTCCTTATTCCTACATAAATGACATAAGAGGTCATAAATAAACTCTTGGTTTCTCTCACTCTAACCATTTGGTTGTGTATGCTTTCAGACACAATCATGGGTGAATCAAATTGTTGTCTTCCATCTAGGATTGTTTGAATGAATGGAAACATCCATTCTTTAAAGTGAAGAGCATCCCTTTTTCCAAACACTCTGCATAACATCATTATTATGTCCCCAATTTCCTTGTAGAATTCTGCCCTTTTCAGCTGATCTAGAAGCTTAACTAAAGACTTTTTCTCAATTATCATCCATTTCTTATTCAAATGAGTTTTTTTTGTTTCCTTATGATTACTATACATTTTCAAATCCTCCGCCTCATTGAGTTTCTTAGGATTCTTTGGATTGGTCACATTGAACATAAACTAAAACATTTGAGGAGTTAAATAAATGATGACATTCCCCTATGAATCCACACACTATCTAGTAGCTTGATTATAGGCTCCAAGTGATGTAATTATTAATTTAGGACATTGGATTGACAGAGGAAATATAGTGATATGATCTAAGCCAGATTCAACTATTCTTTGGGTCATCCCTATTACCTCTTTAGCAAATGTTTCAGAGTACAACTCCTCACAATGGAATGGACCTAGGTTGGTATCAGTTATGTTTCCCCAATAAGAATCCACCTTACTAGTAGTGATGGAAAGACCCTGATGATTATACCTCATGTTATAAGGAATTTGTACTAGCTTAACCTTTTTAGGCTTTGCTCTTGGTTTTGAAGTTTTTGTAGGTTGACTCCTTTGAGAAGCCTCACCCGATGCTCCTGAAATCCTTTAATCTCTACAACAAAAACCCCAGATTAGATCCATAGGAAGTATGAAAAACTAGGTCAGAGATCTCACCTTTCATATACACTAGAGGTGGAAGCAGGCAAAAGACATCCCTAAAAATGTTTTAAAGCACCACCGAGGTCGGGACTGGAATGGACATTAAACTCACAACAAACCATATAGCAGGATCAATGACCGAGTTGGAATGGTAATTGGGACTGGGATTAGAATGGAAATCAAACTTGGTATAATGAAGAAGTTTCAAATAAATATTCCATTTCACTTCTGCTTCTAATTGTGTGAATGATATTTAGATAATCTATAATTCATCAGAAGTGGGCTCGAAGATGAATCTGTCATCCATTGTAAACCAAGGTTTGAGAACAAAAAACAATCCTAGATCCAACTCTAAGTAAAACAAAGATGACACCATTAGAAATTTTAACAACAGAAGGAATCACATCATGGCCTGAAAACGAGGTCACCTAACAAGCCAGTGAGGCTTAAAATAACAACACTGAACCTATCCCCCATATGACTGAGGGGAAACACAACAACTAGGGAACAATTTCCTTTAAAACTAACAGAGATGCATAGAACCCTAGTTTATTAAAAACCTTCGACTTTGAACAATTAGGGAAAAAATTAACCCTAGTCGAAATCAACGAGTCGACACATAAAAAGGAGTGGCAGGTAAAGCAATGGATTGAAGAATACCACAAAAACATATAGCAGATGATCAACACCCCCAAAATCGACGGCACAACAGTATGGGCATGAAGAAAATGCAAAAATGACCGTTGCAAAGAAAAAAGAAAGGAAGAAAAATGACAAACAAAAAATAAAACAAAGACAAACCAAAGATAAGGAAAAAAAAGCAAAACAAAAGAGAAGAAAAGAAAAGAAAAAACAAGCAAGGATTTGAACAAAAAGAGTTACGAACCCCACGAAGAACAATAGGCCAAACAAAACACAATGAATGAAAGCAAAGAAAATGAAGAACATAAATTCTACCTCGAAACACAATCCAATAGGCTAGCCCTTGATTGAATCTCACTCCTAAATGCTCTACCTCATTATTCATTAAATAATGATAATAACAAGTGAGTTAACCTTAATTAAGGTTAGAAATCCAGTTTAATATGTGTGTGGTACCTGTAATTAATTCCATTAATGCAACAAATCGGACGCAAAATTACGGAGGGAACAAGCACAAGACTATTGTATGACCAAAGTAAAGTCAGACAACAATAAGAAAGGAGGGACCGGAAGCGGAATGATACCGATGTTTGGAAAAAATTTCCAAGATTCAACTTTGGTTCTGGTTCTGGTTTTGGTTTTGCCAACAATGAAGAAAAGGAAAGACAACCAAAAAATAGAAACCAAGATCAAAACAAGGAAACCAACATCGATCTCAAGCCCAAACAAACAAAGCAAAAAAAATGGAGGTGAAGGCAGAAGTGGGATGGAAACAAGTTTGGAACTTTATATAAATCCCAGACTTAATATCCATTTCAGACTTGGCTCCGACAAAGGAAAAAAAGATAGATCAAAGAGACCAACAAAGAGACGTGCGAGATCGGAAATGAAAAGGAGTCATCAAAAAACATTTCAAATCTCAATTCTATTTTGGTTCCAGTTCTGACAAAACAAAAGAAAACAAAGTGTTTGAAGAAAGAAAAACTCTAAACTTTGTTGAAAATAACCAAGGACATAAAACAAAGAGGGCGACCCATTCTAGCCAAGGAAAAATATGGGGTGGTTATGCAAGGCATAACAAATGGTGACTCAACTGGGAAAATTTTTTACCCATTTTCAAGACACTAAAGAATTCAGTCACCCAAAAACTATTTGGCTTATGAATCACGTTAACTTGAATAAGATCATATATATAGAATAAGGTTGAGCTGGAATCTCAGATGTATGTGCTCATGAAATTTTTTGAATCTGAGTGTGTGCATATATGGTGCATCCTTCTTTATACACACTTTCTCCACTCCTAAAAAAACTATACCTAAGATCCAAGCTACATAGGTTGAGTCCTTTAACTATCGTGCAATGAAATCCTAGGCATTGCTCACTGCCAGATAGGCATCCATAGCTCCAATGCAGATACCTCTAGTTCTCTCAAATCATTTCTCTACTGCCAGATAGGCATCCATAGCCCCTATAGAGATACTTGATTCACCCATTTGATATTGAGTTTTCCTTTTCTCTCTTTCTCTTTTTTTTTCTTTTTTCTTAGTCTTCACTTGTAGGAACCTTTTATGAACTTTTCTCAATACTCAGGTGCAACTGATCTAAAATGTGGGTTGAGAACTAAAATTAATTTCATGACAGTCTTGGAATAAGATTTTTCACTTGAATCAGAGATACAACCACCTTGAAATAAATAATTATTTACTTAAGAAGATGTTTATCTATTTTGTGACAGAATTCAATCATAATTCATGAGATATTCACAATGTACCTTTTACCCTTAATAACTTTTCAAACCAACAATAGAATGGTCATAAGATATGAGTTTTAGAATGAAATCCTTCAACAAATGTTCCTTGAAAATACCGAAATAAATTTCTCTCCTAGTTCCTATAGAATACTTTGAATAACAACCCCCTTTTCTTGGAATGGATAGAAATGAAGATCCCCAATGAACAAGACAAGACAAAAACAAAAGAAAACAAAGAAAAAGAAACAAAGGAAAAAGATAAAAACAACAAAAAAAAGAAAGAACTAATTACATATGATACAATATTATACAGTTATTCAGAACATAAGACCTTCCTGAGCCAAAGTAATTCTCGACTAGTATCTCAGCTACTTGCTATGGACCCAACCAGAGTCTATCAATTTTTTGGTGATCTCCCTTATTCCTTTAGCTTTATCCCATAGTAGCACAAGATTTGATATCCTAAAGGCCTTTACCTTGGCCCTCTTGTCAAACCAATATTTGACAACAACTTGATGTTTAGAGAACTGCTGCAAAGAAGCATCTCTTTATTCTTCAATGTTGAGCAAGTTGGTTAGTCTGACCTCGATCCGATCATCCTTTGTATAAAATTCTTGCATAAACTTGAGGACAGGTATTTAAAAATGGATCAGGAAGACTGGGTCTTGGCCATAGACTAATTAAAATGGTGAATTTCATAGGAAAGCTTTGATTCAAGTTCGATTTTCCTATAGGGAAAATATCAGCTATGTGTGCTAGTCCCTAGGATTGTTTTCTAACAATTTTCTTATCACTTCCAACAAATTTTTATTAGTGGACTCAGCCACTCCATTCCCCTGAGGGGATAATTAGACGAATATTTCAAAATAATCTTATGTTCATAATCCCAATGAATAAATTTAGCTAAATAAAAAGAAGGGCCATTATCACATACCAGAGCGAATGGTACTCCAAACCTGGTGGTGATGTTCTCAATTAGAAACTTGATAACCACCTCTGTGGTGCTATTTTTGCAGGGCTGAGCCTTAGTCCAGCATGTGCAATAGTTAGTTGTAGTCAAGATGAACTTGTGACCTATAGAAGAGTTTGGATTAATGAAACCTACAAAGTCTAGTTCCCATTGAGCGAACAGTCTTACCTCATACACTGGTTGCAAAGGCATTGTTGGATTTCTTTCCCTAGGTGTAGAGGTCTAGCATACATGACATGTTCGGAAATGTTGGTGTGCATCTCAAAATACATAAGGCCAATAAGAGCATGATCTAAGAATTTGATGGGCCAGAGCATCTGCAGATCCATTTCCTGTAGCATGTCTTCCATGAAACTCAGCAATGGTGTGCTTAGCCTCTTGCTGATCCAAACAACGCAAGTAACTTCCTTGAAAATTTCTTCTATAAATAGACCCCCCCTTGAGTATATAATGAGCACTCTTCATCCTCATTTCTCTCCTCTGAGTAGCATTCATCCCTTCTGGGCATCTGTTATTGAGGAGGAAGAAGATCAAATCTGTGTACTAGGGATCCTTAGTAAATGACTGCATAGTGTACTGTTGACATGTGATATTCTTGTCCACATCTGACATTGCCTTCGATAAACCCTGCCCTTGGAAAAGTTTCATAGGATGAATTTCTAATTCAAACTCTTGCAAAATGTCCATCCATTTTCCTCTTCTTTCCCACAATTCGCTTTGCATCAGGAGGGATTTTACCAATGGATTAAGAACTATGGCAATTACCTAACTTTTGAAGAATGTGATGCCTGAATTTCTTTACTACTCGAACTAATGCAAATGACTACTTCTCAAGAGGTGGGTACCTAACTTCTGCATTCTTAAATGGAGATCTTATGAAGGTGATAGGTCTTTCCTCTCCCTCACCTCTTTGTTATGTTAAAACAACTGCACATGAATGATCAGACGTGAAAGAATAGATATAGAAGGGCTTTAGATAATATGGGTTGGTCAAGACAAGTGCCTCAAATATTGATTGTTTGATCTGTGAGAAAAAATATTTGGCCTCATTATTCCATTTTATTTTCGCATATTTTTTCATCATCTCTTTAAGGGTTTTAATGATTTCCGAAAACCCTATGATGAATTTTCTGACAAAATTAATCCTTCTGAAGAAGGATCTCATTTCTTTCTTACTTCCTAGCCTTGTTATCTTTAAGATAGCCTCTAATCTATCAGGGTCTATGGATATCCCTTCTTTTGATATGATGTAGCCTAATATTTTCCCTTCAGATACTCCAAACACACACTTTTTTGGATTAAGGGAGACACCATAGCTTATACACTTTTTGAGGACCTTTTCCAGTTCTACAACATGGTCTCCCTAGCTCTTGGAGAAAATAGTTAAGTCATCCACATAAATAATGATACACTTACCTATTAAATCCTTGAATGCTACGTCCATTTCATGCTGAAAGGTTGCTCCAGCATTAATGAGGTCGAATGACATCCTTCAATAGGAAAATGTGCCCCACTTGGTGGTGAAGGAAGTTTTCATTCTATACTCATGACTGACAAGCACCTAATTATACCCAGAATAGCCATCCAGAAATGACATCATTTGGGACCTATTGACTATTTGTAATACCTCATCAAGAGAAGGAAATGGCTAATTATCCTTCTTGGAGGCCTTATTTAAATTCCTGAAATCAACACATAACCTGATTTCACCACTTCTCTTGCGCATAGGAACTAAATTTGCAATCCAAGTAGAATGTTTGACTGGGAAGATTATTCTTGCAGATAGGAGCTTTTGCACCTCCTTCTGAATCAGGGGATCAATCAAAGCATTGATCAGGCATTGTTTTTGATGGAAGGGCTTGGCTTCTGGATTAAGAGGTATGGTATGTGTGATCATCGAAGTGTAAAAGGTCTTTAAGTCTTCATAACCCCAAGCAATGGCTGCAATATTCTGCTCTAAAAATTTAACTACCTTCTTAATTTCTTCAGGACAAGTTTTTCCTATGAGAACATTCCTTTCAGGACTCGAGTGAGTCAAATTAACATATTCATACTTCCCTCCATCACTCTCTGTGGGAACCCTTTGACGATCCCATGGGTCAGAGTCAAATATTATTTCTAAATCTACCATCCCCTTTGGAATACTATTTCTTTTCAACTCCAGTATCGCTTCTATGTCACCATTCTTAGGATCCCAATATCCCTGATCTCTCTTAGATTCATCTATTATATGTCCTTTGAAGACATCCGAACTTGCCAAGAAGGCCAATATATGTTGATCATCATCGAATACCTAAAAATTTTGGACATTATCTAGGACAGCTGGGACTGAGACTAATTCAACATAAAAAAAATTTAGCTTAGAGTATTGCATAGGCTCCAAGGCTCTAGTAGTAATGACAAGGGCATATGCAATCTGATTAGTTTCTCTAGGAATCCGAGTGATCCCAAAAGCATCAAAGTCTTCAATCAGATTCCAAATTCTATTTATGTATGCAACCAATCTTTTGTTATGAAAAGTATACTAGTTGCGTACCTGCTTTACAATTACCCCATAATCCCCCATTAACATGAGAGCAGTGACCTTATTTTTATGGGAAAACATAAGTCTACAAGCAAGTGCTTCATATTCAGCCACATTATTTGTGCAACCAAATTGCAACATGTAAGATGCAAAGTAATTCTTCCCTTTTGGGTTGGTTGGTTCAATCCCTGCTCCACTTCCTGCTTTTGATTTAGAGCCATCAAATTTAAGACTCCATAATTGATCTTTACCTGGGAGATCTTTCTTTTTTGGGATAACAAGGGAAGAATTGCTTGAGATGGGTGGTGACTTGGACTTTTGCTAGTCATCAAGAGTTGAAAGTGATAGGGGGAAAGGTTCACTTAAAGATTCTTCTATATTTAAAGCATGTTCAAGAATCACTCCCTGAAAAATTTCTCAGATCAAGTTGCAATCCAATTCATTTTTTATCAATTCCTTAGGCATTGGAAGAGTATTTGGGGAAGGTGTAATGGAGAAAGACTGAGATACCTCAATATTCTCTTGAAATTCAGAGCATAGAATTTGAGTTTTCTCAAACAATGAGGAATCTTCCTCTTCAGAAAGACTAGTTCTAGTGAGAATGGTAGTGCCCTTAGCTTTAAATGAAAACTCATTGGTGGGTGTTTGAGGTTAATCTTGAAAAAATAGTTGAGGCTGGCATATATGATTTAAGATATCTAGGCAGGGTTGACATGTCAAGTCAGAATTATTGTGATAATGTATCCTACACCAATTAGGAAGCAAAAAACTGCACAAATCAGTCTCTTCTCCTAATACCAGCCTATCTCGTTGCAATTTTCTTATTAGAACTTGCTGGTTGACCAAGATCATTGGGTCATTTTGTTCTAGGGGCAATGCATCATTAGGATTGAGTATTGAGAAGGTCATGACCTCCTCTTTCTTGTAAACTCCTATTTCAGTTTTAAAATATCCTACTTCATTAGGAGAATCATATTTAGTAATCATGTGTTTGAGCCTAGGTTCACTCTCAATTCTAATCTATGTTGCTACCCTTTCCAGGGTAGCCACAAGTGAGAGAAATCCAAAGAAAAATACCCCCTAATACTCTTCATCAGCTCCCAAATCAGGAGCATACCATATGTTTCTAGGATATCGACCACTTGGATATCTATGTAAGTTTGGATCCTTGGATCCGATCCAACCTATACATGCATATTTTTTAATTCTCCAACCACATTAACCTCTGTTTTGTCCAATTGAATTACTTTCTTATTATTGTAGGCAAGAATTAATCCTAGCTTCTTGCAAATTGAAAAGGGCATAACATTACCTGATGCTCTGGAGTCCAGCAGACAGTTATGCAGATTCTTTCCAAAGATCATTAAACTTAAAAGGAAAGGTGGGGTACCGGTCTTACCTTTATAGATGGTCGCATTCATCTCCTTCACTGGAGTGAATTTAAATTTTCATTTTGAATGATATGCATCCTCCAGGGCTTTCAACACAACTTCTCGTTAAGTCAAGCACCACTTCATAATGTCAAAGAATGACAATGATGTCTTTTGTCTCTATAGTTCTACAATAAAATCAAACTCTGAATCATTCCTAACATGATACTTAGGAAAATAAGGTGGATTTCATTTATTATGAGAGTTTGAAGGCCCCTTTGGTGGTGGTGGGTTATTATCTATATTTTGATTAGGTGGGACCATGTTGTTGGGAGGGGTAGATGCAGCGAATGGGCCCTTATTCTGATTTCTCAGGAAATGACCACCTTTAGATTGAAAGGCATGGGTGTCATACACATCTTCTTCTAGTTCATTATCTCCCTGCATGGAAAATTGATATTTTTCTTTAATGGTTTCATAAGTCGGTATTACTTACTGACCCACCATCTTGATTGAAATTTCCTTATGGGAATCATCTTGTGCAATCTTCACCATTTTTTCCATTTCTGGGCAACATTAGTAGTGTGTGGTTTATCTTCACCAGACTGATAGTTATGGGTAAATCACCTGTTGTTGGGTCTAGTGTTCCACTACCTATTGTTATTGTTAGAACTCTAATTGTATCCTCTATTCTGATTTTGATAATTTTTGTTAGAGGAGTTTTGGTTCTGGAAGTTCTTATTGGTGTTCTAATTTGTATTTTGATTAGAGTAACCACCATGGTTGTTATAACCTCCTTGATTCTGGTAATTTTGATTTTGGTTCTGTGGGGGTTTATGTCTAAGTTGTGCCATGTCATTGGACATTTGTGATAGTGTATTTTTGAGAGTTTCCACCTCATTGGTTAGTTGAACAGTGTGTTCTTTTTGCATAGTTTGTCCTACAGATGGAGAATGAACTGGAGCTAGCCCTTCCCCTTATTGCTGGTAGTTTTGGGATTGCTGGGAAAAATCCTGAACGCCATTAGCAAAAAAAGGAATGGTAGGTGAGGCCTCTAGCTTAGAAATAGGTCCATATTCAGATTAAGACATCCCTGGGACCATATTAAACAAAGGTGGATTAGGCATCTGATAAGCCATGGGGGGGAGAGCTCCTCCTAAACTTCCTGATTGCAGACTTATCTGGTGTTGTAATTTAATGGCTAGATGATAAACTTTAGACAAAGAGTCAATCTTGTTGGCAGTATAAGTTCTCTACAAGAATAGGCCAATCAAGGGATCAACAAATATTAAATATGCCACAATGGTAATATTTTCAGCCACTAAGTAAGCATCTTGCAACCTACGGAACATCCTTTAGAATCTAATGTTGAATAATTCCAATGGTTCATGATGTTCCTTTCTTATGGTAGTGAATTGATGATACAAGATGGTCAAGTATACATAGACCTAACACTGATTAATAAAGGCATTTTCTAAATCTTCCTAGATAAGAATAGACACCTAGGGCAGATTTAGATACCATTTCTATGCCATGTCACCCAAACAATAAGGAAACAACCTACATACAACATCTTGGTGAGCCACCTAAGCATGCGTACAGGCATCCTTGAATGCTTGTATATGTTCCTCAACACTTCTTGATTCTCCATGCATATACTTAGGGAAAAACCTTTATGGATTCTTGGGTAGATCATGTATACCACTAGGAATAGTCCCTAGTAGAGAGGGGTTATTTACGAAGTAAGCCATGGGTGGTGGTGGGACTGGTTGAGAAGGTGGTGGTGATATAGGTCAAACTAGTGGTGATATGGGTCGAACTGGGGGTGGTGTGTGGGGATTAGGTTGTTGGGGCGATAAAGATGGATTTGGCTAAAATCCAGGTGGAGTAAGTTGTGGTGACAATGGTGGGATCAAAACTCTATGAGCTTGGGGTCTATATCTAACCAGGGTTTGAATTTATATTAATGGTTTAAAGCTGGTAGAGGATATGAGAAACCTCCCATACTTTTCCAGTGAGAATGACCCAATCCGAGCCAACTTGTTCCTTCTAGCGCCAGATTTGTTGATGGTGAAAATGACACAAACAACATAAAACAAATTATTTCTACTCTATTTCTCCTGAACAAAAGAGACAACATATAGTAGCCTAACTTCCAAGGTCTTGGTATTTTCTTCTCAACTGCCTGATGTCACTCAATTGGCCAATGCAAATGTAATATTCAAGGGGCCTTTGTTGGTGATAAGGAATGCAAACTGTATCAGATTCATCAATCTATGTTTAATGGGGGGTTTTAAATAAATAGAAAAATATAGATCAAGGCACAGATCAGTAAAATATGAACAAAATTCTCTAACATCCAGACATATATTCTTAACAATGAGAGTTTCTTTACAAATAAAAACCATAACATGATGCAACTCACATAACAATCCATACCATTTCATTCATTCATAGTGCTTAATTTAATCATCACAACCATTCATCAAAATACCACAAGATTAAAAAAAAAACTCCTCATTCGTTGCCAATAATATAGATCAACATACATATAACAATTCCATTCATAGACAATTTATTGAAATAATCTTAACAAAAATTGGTTTCCTCTATTGATTCTCATCAAATAAGAAATATTTATGCATAGAAAACTCACTGGCATACAACCAATTATGGTTCATTAACCTCATCCAAGAAGTTCAATTCCAACGTAAAACTGTATAAAAAGTGTATCTAAATTCAACATGAACTTAAAAAAAATATCTTTTTCTCAAAGCTATAAAAATCCTATCTGCTATCATCAGGTGGCTAATTCTACTTCCATTAGCCGACCTTTACAATATGGATCTCAAAAGTACAAATAGACATGTTACGCATAAATCCATCTCAATCAAAAATTGAGATCCACTAATCAAGGAACCAGAACTGCATCAAGAAACTAGACGGGTTGATCTTTAGTTCAAAGATTTATTGCCCTGTTGTATAAAATCTGACGCCCATAAAGAGATAGGACTGGTTGATAAAAAACCTTCAGTTCAAAGATTGATTGCCCTATTTAGTAGGAGAGAAAAGGGGAAGTTATGTGCCAAAAATAGAACATTTTTCTACCAACTCACTCGTGCGTAGTTGGCTCAAGAAGATATTCATCATAGCTAGAGAACACTTGTTGAAGGATATCCACATCACTCCCATCGACCCAACGGTCTTCAAATTTTATTCTTTTCAACTCTGCTGAGGCAAATTCCTGCATATCCTTTAATTTGGTCAACTAATTCCTAACAACTTTCACCTCCTCTTTAATATCCATCAATCTATCCAATAATAAGTCCTCTCCATCATCTTCTTTCTACATGACCTCCTGAAATTTGTTGTTCCATTTCACACTTAAATTATCCAAAGGAGTGCCCTCCTTAACCAGTATGCCTACATTGACTAAAATGGCTACTACAGCTTCTAGTTCATCAAGCTACTCATTCAAGTCCTTACTAGCATCTTGAATTTCATTCCTATGTTTATATATGAAATCAGAACTAAACCGGATTATGCTTGAGGCCTTTTCCAAGAAATTTTCATTATCTTCTTTGAGGATTGATTGCTTTAGAAGAGTTGACTTTCAAAACTTACTAATATCTTTCATCTTCTAAACATACCCCCTATATTCTTCTTCCTATTCTCCTAGCGTTTTAGTATGATGACCCATTTCTTCTATCAACTCAAGTGTTGTTTTATGGATTTCAAAACTATTCACTAGAAATTCACCCACTTCCTGATTAAGCTTGTCGATCCATCTATCCAACATCCCAGACTTACCCCTCATTTGTACTAAATCATCAAATTCTCTCTTGCTGAGTAATATTGGAGTTTCCAAGGAAAGAACTTGTTGGGACCCGGGAGTAGAAACATTTCTTAAGAAACTATGCAATTGATCCAATGGATCCTTAAGCTTATACTTTGTTTGTTTATCCTTGATCATCTTTTATTTTGTAGAGGAAGCTACAACATCAATCAGATTCATTTATTGATTCCTTATAGGCCTCCCTAAATTGATTGTACCCAGTTGATAATCAGTCACTTGCATATCTCCTCTATCCTTCTCCACCACTGAAATTGCACATTCTGCAATGATCTCTCCTGCCTCTGTGAGCCTTGTGGAATGAAGAACTCTGTCCTTTTTCTTTGGTCTCTCCATTTCTATCTCCTTCATCATTTCTTCCCAATTAAGAGGTTGTGGTGGAGATATTTTATTCTTCTCAAGATCCAACTTTAACCATGTAGGAGCACTCAGAGTAGTGACTACTTGCACTGAGGAAGAGGTAGTTGTAGCAGAAGATAATGGTTGCAACATAGTAACTTGAGGCTGAGAAGAAACTTCTTGCACATTTTGTTGCTCCTTTTATACATTTTCTTGTGTAACACTCTCAGCCTCTTCCTTATCCTTCTTCTCTAACATCATTTTATCTTATTGCTCTTTCTTCAAACATTCTTCCTCTAACCTCCTTTCTTCAAGCAATTTATCCCTCTGAACCTCCAAGTCTTGAAGCTTGTCCCATGCTTCCTTTTTTTTTGTTGTTGCCTAACAAGTTCTTCAGTATCCTTTTCCTTTTGCAAACGTTCCTCTTCTTCCCTTTTCTTGTATGATTCCTCAATGATCTTAAATTTAGCCTCAAGGGCTTCCTTTTCTCTTCTTTGTCTTGCCTTTTCTTCTTCAAGATCATGATTTTTTTGCAGCATCTCCAACTTATCATTTTCCTCCTTTACTTTGAGCTCCTACTCCTTTTGTTGCTTCTTGGCCAACTCATCAGCTTTTTTTTTGGCATCTAATTTATGTTGCATAAGTAATACATCATCTTGTTCCTTTTCATCCATTTCCTACTATTTTTCCAATCCTTCAGCTTGTGCTTTGGCATCTGACTCGTTTTGTTTCTGCAATGCTTCAACTTGCTCTTTTGCATTTGAGGCTCTCTTAGCTTCTTCAAATAGTGTCCATTGGTCCTCCTCTATCAAAACATGCTCCCTTCCTATATCCCCAATTTCATCAAGAGGCATCTCCTCTAGTGTCTCCTTATCTGAAAGAGTACCCTCAGTGTTTGTCTCTATATCATGGATTTCAACCTCAGGACGCTTTCCTTTCAAAGTTTCAGCTTCCTTATGGAGAATCCCCCTAGGAATTTCTCCACATTGCTGCTCTATAGGAGGGATTTAAGGAGACAACTCACCCATAACTGAGGTTGAGGCCATAAGTCCTATTGGGACTTCTTCTTCATGTGCTTTAGGTAACTCTTTAGCTGGAACATCAAGTTCAAATTCCTCTATGTCAGGAGGGAAGAATTCCAAGGGTTCGTTGGGAGGCATTATTCTCTTCGTTCTCTTGTACCCTTGAGTGGTACTTGCACCTTTTATTTTCTTGGAAGTTTGACACCCAGGATCCTTGGTTCTTAGCATGACCCATTGGATTCTTCTATCCAACACTAGTCTTACTATCTTCTTAATATCTATTGTCTCCTCCGCACCCCAATCTACAGAATCTAAACTCTTGGTACCTATATTATGTGCCTCATATAGGGGATCCAGAACCACCCCATCATCTAATAGTGTTTTAGGAATATCCACCTTGATCGCATATTCCACCATGAGTGGGATAGGAAACATTTCATAATTCCTCTTCCTCAAGTCATACTCATCCTGAAGATCACTCCAAAAGTCCTCCAATAGATTGAAGTGTTTATCAAAAACATAAGCAAGCAAAGCGTTCATCTTCTTCTTTGGATCAAAGTGCTTCCTAGCAGTGTACAAGCCCAATTTTAGATGCATCAATTCATTGCAAACAACCTTAGCTCCCACAAGGTGTGGACAACTATATTCACCCAACTTCATCGGGAACATATGAAAAATGGGCTTATTCTTTATACAAAATTTAGCATTAACCCCCAAGGCTTGATAAACAAACTCCATTAAAATGATCTTATTGCTACAACATCTAGGGACTAGGTGAGGATGACCATCAAATTCAGCTAGCCTGAAATAAGTAAACTTGGGGTATTGGATAAACCAATATCCCCACTTTGTGATGAATTCCATGGCCTCCTGGATCAATCTATATCTTGCATCTCTTGTAAGCTGGTTAATAATGACATATAAAAATATGTCATTAACCCTTCTATAATGCAGTCTAAAGTCTGCAAGGTGAGATGATCATAATGGTTCCACACCTTGTTATGTCCATTAAATTCTCCTAAAATCCCCACTATGTTTAAACTTGGAAAAATGCCTCTCCTTGCTGTTGCATAAATGACATAAGAGGTCATAAAGAAACTCTTGGTTTCTCTCACTCTAACCATTTGGTTGTGTATGCTTTCACACACAATCGTGTGCCAATCAAATGGTTGCCTGCCATCTAGGATTGTCTGAATGAATGGAAACATCCATTATTTGAAGTGAAGAGCATCCCTTTTTCTAGACATTCTAGATAACATCATTATTATGTCCCCAATCTCCTTGTAGAATTCTGACCTTTTAGGCTGATCTAGAAGCTTAACTAGAGAATATTTCTTAGTTATCATCCATTTCTTATTCAAATGATATTTTTTGGCTTCCCTATGATTACTATACATTTTCAAAGCCTCTCCCTCATTGAGTTTCTTAGGATTCTTTCGATTGGGCACATTGAACATAAACTGAAACATTTGAGGAGTTAAATCAATGATGACATTCCCCCGTGAATCCACACACTATCTTGTAGCAAGATTATAGGCTCCAGTTTCTGTCATTATTAATTTAGGACATTGGATTGGCAGAGGAAATATTATGATATGAGCCAAGCCAGATTCAACTATTCTTTGGTTGCAACTTGTTACCTCTTCAATAAATGTTTTAGAGTACAATTCCTTGCAATGGATTGAACTCAGGTTGGTATCAGTTATGTCCGCCCAATCATAATCCACCTTACTAGTAGTGATAGAAAGACCCTGATGATTATAGGTCAAGGTATAAGGGAGCTTTATTGGCTTAACCGTTTTAAGCTTTGCTCCTGATTTTGAAGTTTTTGCAAGTTGACTCCTTTGAGAAGCCTCACCCGATGCTCCTGACATCATTTAATTTCTGCAACAAAAACCCAAGATTAGATCCACAAGAAGTATGAAAAACCAAGTCAAAGATCTCACCTTTCATATATAATAGAGGCCCAGGTGGAAGACATCCCTAAAAATATTTTAAAGTACCATTAGGCTTGAGACCGGAATGGACATTGAAATCACAACAAACCATATACGGGATTGGAGATGGAGTCAAAATGGTAATTGGGACTGAGATCAGAATGGAAATTAGACTTGGTATAATGAATAAGTTTCAAATTTATATCTTGTTCTACTTCCACTTCTGATAGTGTGAATGATATTTATATAATCTATAATTCATCAGAAGTGGGCTCGAAGATGGATCCGTCATCCATTGCAAACAAAGGTTTGAGAACAAAAGCAATGTTATATCCAACTCCGAGTAAAATGAACATAACGTCATTAGAAATTTTAATAGCAGAATGAATGACATCATGGCCCAAAATTGAAGTCACCTGACAAGCCAAGGAGGCTTAAAATAACAACACTACACCCGTCCCCCATATGACTGAGGGGAAACACAGCAACTAGGTCACAATTTATTTTAAAGCTAACAGAGTTGCACAAAACCCTAGTTTATTAAAAACCTTTGACTTTGAACAACTAGGGCACAACCCTAGTTGAAATCAATGTGTCGGCACACAAAAAGGACTGGTAGGTAAAGCAAAAGATCAAAGAACACTACAAAATGATATAATAGATGATAAACACTCCTAGAACTTAGGGCACAATGGTACAGGTGCAAAGAAAATGCGAAAATGACCATTGCAAAGAAAAAACAAAGCAAGAAAAATTACAAAAAGAAAGTAAAACAAAGATGAACTAAAGACAAGGAAAACAAAGAAAAATAAAAGAGAAGAAAAGAAAAGAAAAAACAAGCAAGGATTCGAACAAAAAGAGTTACGAACCCCACGAAGAACAACAAACCAAACAAAACACAATGAACGAAAGAAAAGAAAATGAAGAAAAAAAACCCTATCTCGAAACGCAATCCAACAGGCTGGCCCTTGATGTTAATTTGTATGCCAACTTCTTTACCCTTGATTGAATCATGCTCCCAAATGCTCTACCTCAACTCTAGTTTGATATTATTCATTAAATAATGATAATAAGTAGCGAGTTAATCTTAATTAAGGTTAAAAATCCAATTTCATACGTGTGAGGTACCTATAATTAATGCCATTAATGTGGAAGATCGGACGCAAAATCGTGGAGGGAATAGGCACAAGACTATTGTGCGATCAAAGTAAATTCAGACAACAACAAGAAAGGCAATACCGGAAGCGAAATGATACCGAGGTTTGGAAACTTTGTCCAAGTTTCGAGTTTGGTTTCGGTTCTTATTCTGGTTCTACCAATAATGAAGAAAAGGAAAGAGAGAACCAAAAATAAGACACTGAGATCGAAACAAGGAAAAAAACATCGATCTCAAGCCCAAACAAACAAAGCAAAAAGAAGGGAGGCGAACGTGGAAGCGGGATGAAAACAAGTTTGGAACTTTATGTAAATCCTGGACTTAATATCCATTCCAGACCCAGCTCTGACAAAGGAAAACAAGACAAATCAAAGAGACCAACAAATAGATCTACGGGACCAAAAACAAAAAGGAGTCATCAAAAAAAGTTTCAAATCCTAATTTCGTTCTAGTTCTGGTTCTAACAGAACAAAAGAAAAAAAGGTATTGGAAGAAAGAAAAACTCCAAACTTTGTTGAAAAAAAACCAAGGACAAAAAGCAAAGAGGGGGACCCATTTTGGCCAAGGAAATAGATGGGGTGGTTATGCAAGGCATAACAAGACCATGAATGGAAATAAGTATAACCATAAGGTAGACTTGGAGGACTTTTGGGAAAATTTTGCAGATGAATATGATATCAGAAAAAGGTTATGGTCTAGATTTCTAGTGAACTTGATTAGAATGACTGAGCTTTTTCATGTTCTTGATCATCTAGAAGATGATAGAGAATATTTATAGCCATACTATGAGGAGAATTGGCCTCTTCCTCCTATGGAGTGGTCAAAACTTGAGCTCGTAGATTTAACTACCTTAATGAGGTTAGTTGTCAAGTATTCACAATGGTGGGTTGACTAGCAAGTCGAGAAGTTAAGGCAAAGAAAATTGACCCTCACCTATGACTTAATGGGAAATATGGAATCATATTCATCGAATGTTGGAGTATCTCAAAGTGCTGAATTAATTGAAAACACAAATTTTGAGAAAGGAAGGAGGCAATTGATGATCCTATTAGGTCAAAAGGGAAGACGACTATAAACGAGGATCTTGTTCAAAAGAAGTAGAGATTGGAGCCATCCCATTCTACCATATCCAGGAATGTGAACAAGGTGTTAATCATTGGCGATGAGTCATTGGCCAACATAAGGATTCCTTCTCCTGTCCATGAAGAGAATATTGAATCAATTCAACCAAATGATGATGAGCCTTCATATCCTATAGGCACAGAGATACTTGAGTCCAAAGATGAAATGGATATCCGGGTGAAGAATTATAAAATGGAATGATTTCTTCTCTTAGAGGAATTCAGGATATCTCATCTGGAGAAAATACTCAATAAGAGGATGTCATTGAAAAACTTAAAATTCTTGACTGGTTGAAGGAAAAATTGAAGATAAAATTACTAGTTGATATTTAGGAGGAGGATGACACAGTAGATTTCTTGACTAGGTTAGAAATAGTTACTGCAAATAAGCCCACCAAGATGTTCTCTATGATCTAGAAAGATGAAGCTGGTCATTGTTCAGTGTAGATTGTCATGCCAATAGTTGCTAAGTCAAAGGAGGATATTACTCCCCATGACTTTGACATCACTACTGTTGACTTGGGTCTAACAAAAAAAGGTCAAGAGGTTGAAAACTTGGACAATTTGGTCGCTATCATCAAGGCAAGGATGGAAAAGGAAGTAGCAAATAAAAGATAATATAAAAATAAGATTGAATGCTTGAAGGAGTACATTCAACACCTGACCAAACATCTCAATCAAGGTGATGCAGTGGCTCCTCCAATTTCAAACTCTTCATAGGAAGCAGTCAAAGAATTTTAAGAAGTGGTCACAACTAAAGAAATTGAGTGGATGGTGACTAAAAGAGATGAAGCAACTACATTTATGGAAAGATTGGCATTGGCCTATGGACATACTTCTTCTTTTCTCTCTAGACTTGCGGTCATGACAAAAGCTTGGGATCACCTTTAGGATATTCAAGATAGAATCATTCCATGCCATAGAGTGTTGAAAGGAGTCCCGAACTAGGAATTGATTGATGGGAAGATAATTGCAGTAGGTGTCATGTATGACTTCCATACTTGGTACTAGGCATTGACTGCATGGAGTGAGGTCTTGGAAAGAATGAAAGTCGATGGAGTAAGAGTTGAATAGTAGATTAAAGAGATTTAGAATAAGATTTTCCTCATAGCTACAGATTTACTTGAGAAGGAGATCATCCGAGAGAGTGACATGCAGTTGGAAAATCTAAAGCCCAGATCTCAAGATATTTTCTTCACCGTCATTGGACCGGTCCTAAGGCAGAATTTGACCAAAATGACAAGCTTCTTATCTACTTGAGATGCCTTCCTTCAACAGGAAGAGGAGTGGAATAGTGCTTTTGTCAGATGTGTTGAGGACTTGGACGAATTGGAGTTCAAGGTAAAAATGCTTCCGCATGTCACGATGGAGGAGGTCATCCCAATCATATCTAGGTTCATTGAACATACTACCACTCAAAAGGATAAGGATGAACTCCCTTGAAGATATCTACTCATGCCACTTTTCCTACATGCACTTGTTGTTGATGTTATTTTAGGAAACCCTAATTAGGGTTGTTATATCTTGATCTCAGTCATTAATCTTGAGTTAACCTCGACCTTTCATTTATTTTCAAAAACTCTATATAAACTCTCGTTCTCTCAGATTTATTTTGTGAACAAAATCTTATGAAATTGTTGCATATAGATACTTTGGATAATAAAATTTCTTATGCATGATTTTCTTTAAATCCTTTGTGTTATCAAGTGGTTGCATGGTTGCATATCTCCTTCAACAATAGAATAGGATTAGAATATAATTTGATTTGAAAGAAGGATTTGATAGTATTGATTTATGGTGAAATTCTCACTCGTACTTTCTTTGTTTTGGTTATTTTTTAAGAACCAAACTTATCTCCAGAAATACCTATGGATTTTACCATTTCCAATAATCAGTACTCCAAATGGATTGGCCAACGAATGAGTGGAAGCTACAAGAATTCTACTCCTACACTTTGGAGTTTGTAAAACCTAGGAGGGTTATCCCACAATATATGCTTATGACTTCATAAAATTCTAATAAAAAATATCGTTAATAATAGATACTTCTCATAAATTTTTCTCAAGGTCCTAATACATTAAAAAAGTTGGTAGTTCATTCATTAATATATTACACGAGTAGAGCATGAGAAGGTGGAATATCAACATTAAACACCTACAATGGTATCCATATAGAAATTTGTAAATTAAAAGTGATTAGCTAACGAATCAACACAAAAATTGAATCATGAATAATTTTCATGAACGAGTGCCTTCATCTTGAGCACGGAGTCACAATCAACTTATATAATCATATAACAATTCAACAATAGCAACATACAATTTCAAGAGATACTGCATTACAAAATTCCCCTATCACATTCATGACTAATGCTAGTTATCAATATCCTAGCACTTGATTTTTTATGAGTTAGTAATCTCATCCAAGAATTTACATTAATTCATTGAATCGATAAGAAAGAATAAAATCAAACATCCATTGGTGAACAATGTAGAAAAATTAAAGACATCCTGCATTAATTTCATTCATAACTCATAAAAAAAACACAAGGAGAGACAATAGCCATGAAATTCGTATTTCTTTGTATATACTTTTCTATGCTATTATCCAGACTACATAGATAATTATAAACCCTAAAAATTAAGACCATAAAATCCAAAACATGCTTAGTATTCCCTTTATAATTCACAGAGTCAATTGCATAAGACAACGAACCCCTAATTTATAGCCCTGAATTCCTTCTTATAGAAACAAAGGAGAAAAACAAGCCTTAGGCTAGAAATTACACATTTCAAAACCCAATTGGACCGCCATATCAAAAATTCTCTCATTCAGTTCACAAAGCACTCCTAAGATGTGGGATACATGTGAAGAAATGAATGTAGTCTTCATTTGTTGCTAGAGATCAGGTCCAATTTTTGAAAATAGGTTCAACCAAATAGTTACCTCAAAACTTGTGCCCATGCACATAAAGTGAAAAGAAGGAAAAGCATGAAGAAAGAATAAAAAGAAAAAGGTAAAACCACATCTTTAGCATTATCACCAAATCATCCTTTAATAAGATGTGCCATATTTCTCCATACTTAAAAAAAATCCTAATATGTACTAAATCTAGGCTGTGTAGTACATTCCCATCTATCTGTTATTCATCATGGTTGTAGATATTAAATTTCAAATCACTAACTTGACACCCTTAGTGCTAAACCTCCACTCCCTCCAAGTACCTACCCTTCCATGCTAGGAATTCTTCTTTATTAGGCCAATCAAAATTCATTACTTCATCAACCATCTTCCTATAAGGTGCATACATGGTGACAATCTAGTTAGCTTCTTTATCAAATTCTAGAAGAACAGTCTGAACATGGACTAACATATCCATGTTTATTGTTAATGTGTCCATATCAATGTTTTGACATATTTTTATAGCTTGATCTAAAATAAAATATTTTACTTCACTTCTCCATTCCTATAAAGTCTTAATTCTACCATCATCCCTTAAAATGGATGGAAGAAGGCCATGGTGGGAATCATGGAAGGATTTTATCAATTCCTTTATATTTTTCTCTAGTGCTTCAATATTCCCTCTATATCCCTCAATCTTATTTACAAGAGCCATAGTAGGCTTAAACCTTTCAGGTGGATTGGGATCCTGTTTAACCCCAATTCCTATCAACATCAATTATTGCTTTCTAGGGATCCAGACTTCCATGAGTGGAATGGCTCTTTCTCTGTCAATATAAAACATTTTAATTGAATCAACCATGGATGAATAAAAATAGTGAATACTATTCAATTTGTTATTCACTTTTCTATTTAGATGTTCTAGTACCATTGTGACAATCCTCATACTGATCTTAAAATTATATTCATCATGATTTTTACATTTTTCCTTGCATTCACTTAATTGCCTAAGAAATTCTTCCCTATTAATCTCCCCTCCCACTTGTGACCCTTCTGATGTATTGGATTCTACTATCGAAATGGGCATACTTCCCATATTATATGTCATAATTTCCTATGAAGTATTTATATCAGCAATGAATATAGGGGATATTTCCTCTTGTGTAGTAGTGGGAGAGTCAACACCATCTTGTTTGAGCTTTACAAGTTGTAACTTTTGCAATACATCCTCTAAAAATTCTACTTTTGTATGTAATTGTATATAATTTCTCTTAAGATCTCCATACTTGACCAACAAATTGTTCAATTTAGTTCTAAGTTTATCCTTCTCAGTAGTCACAAACTCCACAATTTCCCTAGTGAATTGTGCAACATGAATTGACATATTTACATCTTCTAAGGCCAAAGTTTTTGACAATGTCTTTATTATTAGGCCTCCACTATAATTAGGTGTAGGCTCAACAATGTCTAGCTTTCTTGTGTTTGGGGCTAGAGACCATATAGCTAAGGCTTCCCACTCTTCACTGAAAGAAGACCCTTGTAATGCAAGTGCAACTTCTTCTTCTATATCATAGAGTGGTCTATCACACTTCTTGATTGTGCCAAAAGATATAGTTGAGGCTAAATCCCACTCTGGCAGAAAAAAAATACCACTAGTTATTGCCAGTTCCCTACCTTCCTTTGCAATCATGTTTTGGAATCTGACTCTCATCTCATTTAACACCTTTTTTCTGAATGACAACATCAAGAATTTCTGGATGAGAGCTCCTCTCTATAGCTAGACTCTTTACATACTCATCTTGTTTAGCCCTGTAGGAAAACTCCATAAAATCTTGAGTCTTTACAAATGATTCATCATCCAAAAATTTAGTACATGCCTCAACCCGCATATCATCACTTCCATTAATTCCTCTAAGATCAACATTACTCAATATTTTTCCTAATTGACTTGTCACACTCACTATAGATGTAGTAGGCACCCCTTCTTGTATTTCATGTTATGACACCCAAACATCATCATCAAAGCCTTCATCATCATAATCCACAAAACTAGTGGCCTTTATCTTCTATTTTTTTCAATGGTGGTATTTCACTAGGTGGTGGAGAATCAACATCCACAATTTCAGGTTATGCCTACCTTGGTGGACATAGGGGTGGTACTTTTGGTATAGGAGAAGGTGGTTTTTGTTCCTTGTGCTGAGTGGGAACACATGCTTCATCATATTTTCTTGCTTTATCCTTTCTTCTAATAAAAAACTGTATTTCTATTTCCTCAAGGGCTCTTGATGTAGACTCTTCTCCCATAGCATAGATTCCTCTCGTAGTCTATTCCTCAGCAATTGGATCTTTCCCTTTATCTTTACTAACTACCCCTTTAGTCTTAAGGTGGCCTACTATTAAATTAAAATTTCTTGTCACATGCTCCACCTTTTGCATTATATCCTCAGTCTCTGGGAGGACCCTGAAATTAGACTCCTCCTACTTTATTTTACTTTACATCTTATTGAATGCAATCCACCTTGTTAACCTCTTTTCCTATTCCACACTATCTGATATATTCCTTATTATATCTTCTGGATAATGGAAAATGTGAACATTTTTGCAGCTCCTATTTCTCTCATTCAACTAGACCATAAAACCTTTAGGATCATACCTAACCCTCTCAATTGTCCTCTACATGTGGCATGCTTTGAGAACTTCAAGGATATTGTTCCAACCTCCCTTGGTCATTACAAAATCAGAAGAACATGTGTATGATGGAAATAAAGTTCCCCTTCCCTTATTCAACAAATTCTCATTCTCGACATTCCCTAATTGCCACATAACTTTAGGGAAACCAATTCTCTCTAGCACAAACCTTGACAACAAGTGAGGTGCTAATTTAGAACCATATACTCTTAAGATAGTGAAATCGGGGAGTGAGATAACGTCTCCCCAATTATGATCAATGCCTATCTTAGGCCTTCTTTCCTTTGGTCTCAAGAAATCATGAAAATCAATGGGAACTTTGGGCAACTTCACAATCAAATCTCTCTTTAGTTCAGAAGCAAACAAATTCTAAAATGTGACACAATCATATGTTTTTTCATCCTTGTCCAAGACTATTGTCCAACACTGCATGGGAAGACCCAAGTAACCCATTTTTTTTCCAAGTCAATATTTTTTCTAAATTAAATTGCACCCTTGTATAAAAACATATGCATTAGTAGTGAGTACCAGCTACATTTTACCCCAGATTCACCCTTCTTTAATCTCACTAGTTCTTCATGCATTCTTTGGGAAAGAAATCCTACATAATCATATATTGCACAATATTGGGGGTGTTGGATATGGGCATCCATATACATCCATGCCATTGGCATTCCAGATACAGGATCATAACCAATTATTTGGAAAATGGAATAGAAGGTCCTTTTGAAATAAGGAACAAAATAGTTAACAGGGAAGGGTTCCTTGTCATGTGATCCTATTAGAATCTTTCATCCCACAATTTATGCTATGAATCTTAGCAAGATATGGACTCTGAATGAACTCTTATTCTTTTCATACTCCTTTCTAAGAGAATCTTCATTTATCTTATGTATTTCATCATTCCATTTAGTAAGCTTGAAAACAAGACCCAATTCCTCCTTAGTGATCTTAACCATTTCTTTTCCATCATAAGTTCTAGTAGTCCTTGTGACTGGTTCATAGTTAGCAGCTATTGACTTCAGAAAATTAGCATCCATATAAACATTTGGGACAATTAACTTCCTTGAATCACAAGTCCAGTGGTTTCCTACTTGGACACCCATATTTATTTTCTTGAACCAACCATAGAACAACTCCCATCCATTATAGGGTAATTTAGCATCTTTCATAGAACCTCTTCTATCGAACATACCCTCTACTATTTGAGGTCCTTCAGGAATAAATTGGCCTTTAGGTTTGTCACTAGTGGAGGGTGGTAATTGATCCATAAGTTCTTTATTTAGAGGTCTTTTGGGAATGAAACTCTCCCCTTTAGATAAAGATGTTTTTGCTTTAGGGACATAATGTAGGAAGTACAACAAGGCAAGGTTTTTTGGTTTAGCAGAATAAGGCTTACAAATTTTGTGAGGGTTTGACATGAATTATAAAAATGCAAAATTAACAAAATCCATTTTTATGAACATCAAACCTTTAAAAACTAAACTACGAGAAAAACCCTAACAAACGCAAGCCTAAGAAGACACAATTTATCAATAGTGCCAAAAGAAAAGAAAAAATTGACTTACTGTTTTATCGTAGGTTGACAACCTTGGTTCTAATTTGAGAAAATGTTGAGCAACCACAACATGAGCTCCTTGAGTGTATTGAGTGTAGTTGTAATATTGAATTATTCTTTTAAGATAAATATTAATAATCATGCAATTCCTTTCTTCGGTAGGTCAATGTCCTTTTAGTTATTACGGCTCACTCGCATAAATCAGAATGAATTGCTTGCCATCAACTAACTTTTTAATACCAATCATTGATTCTTTTAGAGATTTTATTCATCCATGATCCATATTTGATTAGCTTATTACAAAATATCCAACTGTGCACATCCACAACACTTACCAAATAATAGGAGGCCACATGGAAGCAATTGTTTGTAATACACTGGCTTCACCATTTCTTTTTCTTTTCAACCATGATCCATGTGTCCCTTTTCCCTTACCCCCATGAGGCATAACTCATGTGAAACTTTCATCAATGGGGAGATGGGAAGCGATTGAGATTAGATCTCTCTACCTCATCATACACAATCCTTAGCTAGCATCAAGTTTATTCTTCATACAGTATTGATGACTTAGATTAAAAGGTCATTAGACACATGTAATATATGCATATTAGTAATGCACATGTTACATCCCATGTTCTTCAGGTTGTTCCATGCAACAGATACCTACTTCCCCATTGGGAAACTACAAAGAAGGATGGGGCTCATATGGGATGGCAGGGAGTGATCCAGATTAATCCACGTAATCCAAAAATAAATCATTGATTCATTAACACTTAGCAATACTAATCCCCTAACCCATCACGGCGAAGACAGGTGGAAATTTCCCTCTAGCCCATGTGGTTATTTTAATAGCCAACAAAAAACAAACGGGTGTGTGGGGAATGATCCAGAATCAGCCACCTCATTCATTTCCCACCGTTGATCCTTTTAAGTGACCATTTGCATACCTAGAAAACAATATTTGGCCCACCAATTGTTAGGGACACATGTCCTTTTCCCATGATCCCGAATGATTGAGAGAACGAGAGACAAAATGAAATGGGCAGGTGGGAAACAACTTAGATCTTTCTACATTGATCAAACATCACTCAAAGGTCCACATATTTGCACATGTCAAAAATTGTTAACCCTAGGAGAGACCCAACTAGGCAAATGAGACCACAGTAACAACACAAAGGACCTAATATTTTTTAGAAAATACTCAACCCTACTTAGGATAACTTAAAAATAATATATCAACTGGATTAACCGGTAAAACAAGACCAGAGCGTCGATTACTGAACGGGTTTCGATATCAAAATTCATGACTTAAAAGATAGATGCATGGTAGAAGGAGTCAACTGAGAAATAAAATAAAATCCAAGATATAGACTCTAAGGGTTTTTTAAATAAAACCAAGAAATAAACCCAAAACCCCATATACATCATCAAGAGACAAACACTCACAAATCCCTAAATTCATTAAGAGTTTTAGAGATAGAACAAAGAATTTTGGGGTTCCATCACTTTGAATAGATGATTTGTATTCAATGCCTAAAGTTAGCCTGTGCTTATAATTTTGGATGCTTAACTTTTGTCTGGATAAATATTGTTCGATTTGATGGTAGTTATCCTAATGTGAAAATCATAAGCACACCCCTTGAAGATTGTACCCACTTTGTGTAGTTCTCCTAGCATGGTGAAGTAAAGCGCGGTTATTAGTTTCACCTAGTCAAAATCGTCTTTTGAGTTCTTAGAAGTAGCATAGAACTTATAAACCCCTATCCTTTTGGTATTTTTTTGAAATCCCAAGCCAAAAATCCAGAAAAAAAAGAGAGCATTTACTGTTAAATTCGCCTTAAGTCTTAGCTTGTGAATGATTTGTCAAACGTAAGTCCCTTTGTGTATTACCAAAATATTAAAATTCCCATTGAGCTTATCCACATGTCAAGACCTAACAAAAGAAACCTTAGAATCACCATATGATCTTCTCACAACCTTAGCATACACAGTGATTTTGATCAAGAGAGGATAAAGTGTCTTAGGATATTTTATTCTATGTTCAATGGGTAATAAAATGGACACCAACACAATTGGCGCTAGAAGGAGGACCAAAACAACAAAAAAATTCTTACAAACTGAGATAATAAGTGTGATGTAGTATGGTACTACCACATGAGTTTCCTTTTGACATACCTCTTCATCAGCCAGAGTCGGGACAAACATGCATTACAGATCAATTGTATTCACTTGCTTGGAAGTCAAATACAAACAACACCTAATTTAGACAAGTGATCCATCTTCTTGCTAAAGAGGAAGAAAATAGACAATGAATTGAAGAAGAAATTGAAAAAGACTTGACAAAACAAAGAGTCTTGGCCCTTCTATGATAAGTTTTTGAAGAGATACAACTACAATCCCTTAAACCCACCAATAAGTCCAAGCTTGATTAATATGATGAAGGATGGTGCTTCTAGGTAGTGTTCCTAATCTAGGGAAGGATCCTAATCGAGTGCTACAATGAAAATTGGATCTCCACGATTAGCAAGAAGATGTCAATACTAAACTATTCAGCCTATCGTGGAGAGTAAAAAGAAATTCTCTTGACTGGTTTGAAATGCGCTTTATTCTCGAGGAATAAGAAGAGAAATCCCAATGTATTGAGTTCACTATCCAAAGAGATTTAATCATCCAAAGGTTTGAAGCCCTTCAACATCAACAAAATGAGCTAGCTATTCAACAAGTTCCTCCACAAGAAAATCAACCAGCTCCTAAAGCAACTCCTACACCACCCTGACAGGCTTGAAGAAAGACACATTGTATCGAATCAATTATTTCTCGCCAGAAAAATTTCAAAGAATTACTAGATCCACTCTAGGTTCTTTCAAAGAATTTATAGAATTATCACCTTACAGATAGAGAAATAAGACATAAGAATTATAAGAGGGAACGTCAAGTGCAGTTGACGTTGGTGAAGAAGCACCAAGTGAGGTAGACATTTTTGGTTTCTTCCAAGCCTCACCACCGCATACTCCAGTCCCAAATACTACTCCACTGAACAATCAACAAGTTCTAGTGACTGCACCACCAATTCAACCAGTTCAAGAAAATCAACCAAATTCTCCAATGGTGTGGTTTCCATCAAATGCATCACCCATGGAATTTTTCGTATATCATGATATGCCTAAGATCCCAGAATAGTTTTGTTCCAAGTTTTAGTTTGGTGACCTGAACTACACAACGGATGAACATATCTATTTTTTTGAAGATTTCCTTCAGAATAGAGATATTCAAGAAGAAGATTTGTCTTGTAGGTTGTTCCCCTACACTTTCAATGAGGGAGCCTCTTATTGGTACATCCATCTTTTGATAGATTCTATCCACAATTCGTGACAAATGAAGGTTGCTTTCTTAGAAAAATTTAGGGCACCAATTTCCCCAATAAATTTGTATAGGAAATTTATGGAAGTAAAGAGGTAAGAGCACAAAAAATTCCACAAATCCTACATGAGGTTATGAGATCCTTACAACTTGGACAATGCCACATCACTGCCATTTTATTACACAGCCTTGGATCATCTCACCTCTATGATTGTAAATTCAAAGAATCTAACACCAACCAACATAAAAGAAGCATATGCTGAAGTAGTTATAGTCATAAATGATCTAGGAGTAGGTATTTGTTCAAGACCACTTAATTATTTAGGGAGATTTTCCACCCAAAATCAAGTTCAAGATATCAATTGGGCATTGGATCAACATACACCTATGATGAACCCAGTTCCAACTATTGGTAATCAGTTGGTCCTTCACCTAGGAGAGCCTACGTCCCAAGTACCACCATCATGACCAATATATCTTCAAAATACAACAAATTCAAGTTGAACTCAATAAGTCAAGAAGATGTGGAACAACGGACATAACAATGGTACTATTTCATCTCCCTTGGATAATCAACCTACTGACAATCATCCTTCTAACAAGGTGTTTCTAGCTGAAGCGAACTTGTCAAGATGGTGCAGATTGCATAATACAGATCAACATTTTGAGTTACATTGCCATGAATTCCAAGTAGCAACAAATATCTTCAAGATTGAGAGGAGGAATTCAAAGGAAAAAGGTCCTCTAGTGATAGGATATGAATTAGTCCCTGCACCAAGATATGATCAGGACCTTGTCATCGAGAGTTTCAAGCTTCCACCCCAAGAATACCAGCAATACCAACCTAATCAAAGATTCCCACCTTCATCTGCAAATGGCCCAATGTAGGTGTTGTAATATCAAGATGGAAAAAAAACTCAAACCCCATCAAACCAACCATCTACAATTAATGGTTATAGTTTCCCTCCATTGTATAATAGTGTATTGGTTGAAGGAACGAGGGAAGTGAAAGAATTACAAAAGATGTATAGAAATCCTCCCATGGTATATCAAATTAATACTCACTATAATGAACCCTTGACCTCGTCCATTCCTCCAAAAAAAAATTTGACTCCATCAAATCTGAATGCTACCAATGTGTCATCTCTCCCTAGGGATTTTCCAGAATATCGATCTTAGAATGTCCAACCAAATGGAATGAGAAAAGATACTATACCACAAGTGGAAAAAAGGCAACAATAAAATCCTCAAGTGGAGCAAGCGCATGCACAGACCAAAGAGTGTTGCAAATAAGAATTGAAAAGGTTAAGTGCATACATATTGGAGGAGTTTAGAAAGATAAATGTTAGCTTTCCTTTGATCAAGTTGATGAGAGTCCCACAGATTTGAAAACCAGTTCTAAGGAAGTTTGACTGAAGTTGTCACCCCAAGGAACACCTCATAGAATATGCCAAATAGAGGAGCACTCAATCTCTGAAAAATACAAATGTTATTCAAACTGAGCTAGAAGTGTTGGGCAACATGTTTGATGCTCCACAACGACCTCCTAATTTTGTGTGAATGATCCAAACATCATCTAAAAGTTATAATCAAGGAGACATGACACTAGAAGAAGTTCTCATGGACACAAGCATATTCCAAGAAGAAATTTCGACAAGTGAGTTACCAAAAATTCTACAGAAGAAAGAACATGTCACAAGGACACAAAAGGAAAAGAATCGAGAAATCAATAGTCAAGAAAAACAATCGGTAGTCTTTTACCAGGGAAAAGACGAGCCCACCCCATTTTTATTGTCATTCAAAATATTTTACAAAAAATTTCAAATTGCCCAGTGGACTCCAGCACCTCAAGCAATGTGATGCCACTAGCTATATTCCAAAGGTTAGGACTTGTTCCTATGAAAACCAATAATAAAGTCACTTAGTTGGATAAAACAGAAGTCCCGATTATGGGAGAATTGAACAATATCCACATGCAATTGGCAATGGACCCTATAATACAAAGTTGTATTGACATTTCAGTCGTCGATATCCCTGATGGATATGACATGATTTTAAGTAGAGATTGGTCAAGAAGGCTGAATGGATATATTTATACAAAATTTTCCCACATGTGGCTACTGTGGAAAGGGGTCTCAAACTAGATAAAATTTTACATCACACCAAGGCTAAGGCTGATGATCACTGAATATAGAGAAAACAATGAAATATTTTTTCACGAGATAGACTTAGGCTCTTATAGGCCTAGAATTAATGAAGTACCAATGTTGCATGGATCAACCTAGGAAATCAATGGGATGGTTGATTCTACCAAGACACTAATCAAATAATTTCAAGGCTCCCAAGATGATAATGAAGGGATGTTTGAAAATTTCAAAAACTTTGTCTTGAAAAGTGTTCAGCTAAAGATAGAATTGCGCAAACATATCCATATTCAAGATCTATTTCTGCCCAGTTGGTGTCGAATCCATAATGTTTCTCATTCTAAATTCTCTTGCAAGATGTGTCATAAAGCCATAGAAGAATTACAAAAAATAATTCCATAGGCATTAAGCCTTTCATGCAATGAAAAGGTTGATAATATTGATGGCTCTACCTTGATAATGATACAAGAGATAGGATATGAGCAAGATCCCCTAGAAGGAAACACAAATCCAAAAGCTCCACATTTCCCACAATAGGAACAAGTTTGGACCCTAAGGTTTGATGGATCCGAGTCAAAGAAAGGAGTTGGAGCTAGGTTCAAGTTAATCAATAAGAACAGAGAGGCATATCTTGCAGCTCATAGACTAAAATTCCCCTACACAAAAAATGTTGTAGAATATGAATCATTGGTTTAGGGATTACTACTAGCACTAAGGAAAGGAGAAAAATTATTACATGCTTTTGGAGATTCAAAAATAGTTGTGATACAGGTAAGAAAACAATACATTTTTCATGATAAGAGATTAGCTTGTTACCACAATAGAGTGTGGGATCTTATCAAGAGCTTTGATGCTTTCAATATTTAATATGTGCACCAATCAAACAATCAAGTCACAAAATATTTGGCACATGCAGCCAATTCACTGGGGCCACTAGCCATGGATGGCATAAGCTAGTTCATAGTGGAGCTATCATTAATACCGTCAATTCCTGATAATATCACAATATTCCAATTTTTTTATGATGATGATCACATTCTTGAGTTCTTGACAATTTCAGATGTTTTTGCAACAAAATTATTGATGAAGATGAAATACAAAAAGAGGTTGAATTTGATGCCAATGGAATCATGAATTTAAAGACAAACATCATTCCAAGAGGGATGATACAATTGGAAAGGATATTGATCAGAAACAAATCAATGAAGTAAAGAACCAAAAGACCGAAGGTGACCAATACGAAAAGGTGAACCTAGGGTCTTAAGATGAGGTTAGAAATGTATACATAGGTAAAGCATACATGCTCAAAGAAAAGGTTGGAATAATTCAGAACATGAGGTAGTTTCTGATGTCATAGCTTGGAGCTATGATGACTTAAGGAGTTATGACACTTTTATCATCACGCATATAATTCCTCTCAAACCAGGAAGTAAGTTGTTCAAGCAATGCTAGAGACTGGTTAACCCATTGTTGGAGCCTCTCATTTATCAAGAAGTCAAGAATTTTTTTTCAATAGGAATCATATTCCTAGTATTCCATTCAACATGGGTCGCCAACCTGGTCCTAGTCAAAAAGAAAAATAGAGAGATTACATGATGTGTTGATTTTAAAAACTTAAACAAAGCCTCTGAAAAAGGACAATTATCCTTTTCCCTCACATGATGAGGTTTTACAAATTGTCAATGGGTCACAAATGATGTCCTTTTGGGATGGATATTTGAGGTATAACCAAGTACTTGTGAAATATGAAGACAAACTAAAAATGACATTCACAATCAAATGGGGAACCTTTTCCTACAAAAGAATTCCCTTTGGGTTAATTAATGCATGAGAAACATTTCAGAGGGTCATGGATATCACCTTCATAGGGTTAATTTGAAAATGCATAATCATCTATATGGATGATTTGATATTCTTTTCAAAGAAGAGAGTAACCCATGTAGAAGACTTGAGGAAGGTATTTTAAAGATGTCAGAGGTATGGGATTTCCTTCAATCCAAAGAAATGCATATTTGGGGTCATCGAAGGTAAATTGTTGGGACACCTAATCAATGAGAGTGGTATATGAATTGATCTTGAATGAATAGAGGCAATATCAATAATCCATTTTCCTACTACCTAGAAGGAATTGAGATATTTCATTGGGAAGATCAATTTTGTCAGAAAATTCATCACTGGTTTTGCTGAGATAGTAAAACCTTTAAATGAAATGTTGAAGAAGGATGCCAAGATGGAATGAACAACACTAGAAAAGGGAGCCTTGGAAGATATCAAGCAAGCCATAATTGATGCTCCTATCTTGGTCAATCTAGATTACATAAATCCTTTCTACCTATATTCCTTTACATTAGAGCACTCTTGTGCTGCAATTCTTACTCAACAAATAGAAGAGAGGGATGAGCATCCCATAGCTTTCATGAGCTCATGTCCTAAGGATGCAGAATTAAGGTATCCCAACATTGAGAAGCATGCCTATTCATTTATGAAGGTCATCAAAAATTTTAGACACTATATCTTGAGTAGTAAGTTTTTCACCATTGTTCTTGATGCAGCTATCAAAACACTCTTAACACAAAATGAGGTAGGAGAGAGAGGAGAAAAGTGGCTCACCACTATCCTAGAATATGACATTGAATTGTAGCCATTGAAGCTAGTTGGTGGGAAAGCTTTAACTTAGACTATGGCCACTAAAGGGCCTGACCTGGTGCAACAAACATACATATTAACCGTTACCTCCCTAGATTAGTAGTATTATGACATCACTTCATATCTGATAAATCACAAGTACCCCACACAATTGAATCTAGCATAGAAGTGAGCCTTCAAGATCAAGTTCCAACCTTATATGCTTCAAGGATCAGTACTCTACAAAATCAATCATGAAGGAATCTACTTGAGGTGTGTTGGAAATGAAGAAGCTAAGATTATCATGGAACATTTTCAATCCAAGTTCAAGACAATCCATAAAGGAAGTCAGGCCACAACTTACCAAATTCTAAGAGTAGGGTACTATTGGCTCTTTGTTTTCAAAGATGCATATGAGCATGTCAAAACCTGCCACACCTGCCAAACTACAACTCATGAAAAGAATCCTGATATGCCACTACAACCAATCATGGAGGTGAAGTCATTCGCAGTGTGGGGACTCAATTTCATTAGCATGATAAATCCACCGTCTTCAACACAACATAGATATATTTTGACTGTAGCTGAATACTACACCAGATGGTCTAAAGCACAAGCACTGAAGAATTGAATGAAAAATGCGGTAATCAAATTCCTTGAAGAACACATCATCACTAGATTTAGTTTTCCCAAGGCTTTGGTGTGTGATAATAGTTTTTCTTTCACATCTTTGAAGTTTTCCAACTGGGCATTTGAATACGGGATCTCTTTGAAGTTTTCCTCAAATTATTACCCCCAGGGTAATGGGTTGACAGAGTCCATGAACAACAATTTTCTTAATGTGATCAAGAAATTTCAGGAGAAAAATTTGAGAGATTGACATTCTTAACTCAGGTTTACTCTATGAGCAGATAGAACAAGAGCCAAGAAGTCATTAGGAACCTCTCCATATCACCTATTCTATGGGAAAGACCCTATCTTTCCCATTCAGTTAAGAACTCTGACACTAAAATTCATGCAAGAGTACCTAGACCCTAAAGATAGAGTTAATATTCACCTTTCACAACTTATATTGCTAAAAGAAAAGAGAGATCAAGCCCTCGAGAATTTTGCAAAACATCAACGGGTTGTTAAATAATGGTTTGACAGACGTGCAATGATAAAGTCCTTCAGGATCTCCGATCTAGTCCTTTATTGGGATAAATCTCATGAATGGAGAGGAGACCATTAGAAATTCAACAACCTATGGAAAGGACCAGATCAAATTGCCAAGATATTGGGAGAAAACTTCAGATTAAAAAATTTAATAGGGGAAGATATCCCGTTGCCCGTTAACGAGAAGTCTCTGAAACATTATTTCCAACCCTAAGTTCCTTGGTGGGACTTATCTATACATTATTAGAGTAGTTTCTTTTGATTATTGATTTATTTTTTGTCTTATTAGTTTAGTTTCTTTCATTTGTTTAGTTTAGTTGTCTTCGATTTCTTAGATTAGTTTTCTTTCATTTTGTTTTAGACTTACATAGCTTAGGTTAGTTTTGAATAAGGAGGGTTCCCCATTTTGTGAGAAGGGTGGTGTTGTTTACACTCACACTCTGGATTGAACCTGATATGTTATTATGGGACTATTTCTCGGGTAAATATCTATGAAGAATCTTTGAGTCCCAAGTTAATTTTTTCTAAAGTATCTTAAAGTTAAGGTCAGTAGTTGACTAGAAAAGGAATCATCTATTGTATCTTGACACAAAGTCTTACAGTTATTGTATCTCACACACTTAAAGAATTCTCTGAGTCATTATGGTTTCCTAGGTGGAGTCATGGCTAAGAAAAAAAAGAAAAATATCAAAATTCGTAATTCAGTGCCACTATAATCCTCAAACCCATGTGAGCTTCATTGCTTACAAGCAAAATTGTGGAAATATGTGAAAAGAAAAGAATATTAAAATGAATGAAAATAAAAAAGATGAAAGATCAAAGCACTTGGATTTCAATGTGTGTACATATCTACAGGCATATATTCAATAAAAAGAAAATAAATCACTAGAAGTATAGCAATCTTCGTGAGATTATAGAAGATAATCTCGCTGAGGCTATGGACGCTTGTTGGCAGCGAGGCTCTATCCAAGGATGCTTTTGGAGTTAAGAAAAACTACACAAGAATGCCATAATGGAACCAAAGAGACATATTGTTCTTATGAGATGGAAATAAACACATTTTGCACACACTCATAACTAAAGGATTAAATATCTTGATACAGTTTAGGATTCCTCTTCCCTTTTGAGTTTTCTTCTTAGCCAAAAGGTAAGTTAGTTGGAATTAATCTAAGATTCCATGTTTGAAGTGGGTACTATCTTTGGAACATTCAGGATCATTTGCCATGTGGAATCTCCATATGTTGTGACCTATTTCACACATTGCCCCATTGCTAATGGGGACCCCTAGTAGTTTTCATTTCTAGGGTTTTTGGCATAGCGTTACAATTTCATAGGACCTTTTATTTCAAGAATTTGGAGTTAGATTTTTGGGGTCGCCCAATTCAAGTGGAGAATTCAAGCCCATATAAGTGTTTGGACATCATCAAAGGGCTTAGAAGGCCCGGAGGACGATGAACACCATTGATTTGAGTCAATTCTAACACTTCCTATTTTTTAGGGATTTTTCTTTTTGATTTTTTTTCTTTCTTAGTTTTTGGCATTTTGGGACCAATCCGAGAAGTAGCTTTTTTGGCCTACTTTTTGCTTTTTGCTTTTTTTATTTTTCTTCTTTTTTGAAAGTTGACCTAGGATTGGGTCCCACATGTCATGGCTACAACGTTCATATCTTCAGAATAAAAATTTGATGCCTCTAAGTCTAAAAAGCAAGAATAAATCTCCAAGCAAAGGTTTTGTTCAAATGATCTAGAAGAAAGCAAGAAATTCATCCAAGTGTCAAGGAAAAAAGAAAATTTCCAAGATATTGGAAAAGTGTGCCCAAGGGAGAGGTTGGCCAAGGATGTCCAAATTATGCCCAATGAAGATGTCCAAGCACATGGTCAATTCCGCTTCGAAGGAAAATGAAGCATGTCCAAAACATATGTCAAGTCTACCCTAGGCCAAGGTAAATATGTCCAACACAAGGTAAAGTCTACCCAAAGGGGAAAATGGCAAGCACAAGGAAAATTGCACCCTCCAACATGAAAAAATGGCACAAAGAAGTTAAATTCTGCCCTATATTGGATTGAACATGGTCAAGCACATGATGAAGTTCTCCCTTGGCAAGGTGCAAAAAAATCTAAGGCAATGAGAAGTCCACCCACCATGGAATAATGTCCAACAAGCTCTAAAGTCCACCCTTGGTAAAGAAGTCACCAAGTCTACCTTGAACAAGAGGAAGCGTGGCATAAAGATGATGAAGTCTTCCCCATGCTTTTCCAAGAGGATTTTAAGTCTTCCTACCTCAAGGAATAAATGTCAATACGATGATGAAGTCCACCCCACTTTGAAGAAAAGATGGCAAGACCAAGGTGAAGTCCACCCAAACAATAATTCTTAAATATTGATGAAGTCTACCATAGCAAAGGAAAAATGGAAAGACAAGTATAAAGGGTTGGAAGAGGTTGAAATTTTTAATACTTAGGATATATATATATTTTTTTAAAAAATTTTCCAAAATTTAGGAAAATATTCAACACTTAGATTTTTTTTCAAAACTCAAGAAAAATCTAGAGCATTTTGGCTAAGAATGGTGCCATGATAAAAATTGGAAACTTTCCCTTGAAAGTATTCAATGAAGATCAAGTTACCATTTTGGAAGAAATAAAAAAGTCTGGGTTTGATGAATCTAAAAGGAAAACATGAAGTTACTAAAACCATCAACTTCTCCAACTTTATAAGAAGTTTAACTTATCACTTTCAACTCATTCTGCCAAAGTTCGATGGTAAAAGTTTTCTTTTAGCTCTTTGAATGTTGTGAAGGATAAGTTTTTGAAGGAATATTTTTGAAGATAAAGTAATTTTTCAAAGTGGAGAAGTAAATTTTCTAAGCTGAAGGGTGTATTTTTTGGAGAAATAAAGTAAATTTATGAGTTAAAGGGCATGCTTTTTCTGAGTTTTAGAGTGAATTTTTAGAAGTTAAAGTTGATTCATAGTCAAAACATACTTTCAAAGGTTCAAATTTGAGTTTGACTTAATTATTCTCTCTTTCTTCCATCTTATTAACTCATTCTAACAAAGATTTGTTGAGTACTTAGCCAAATTATTTCATTTTTAGTCTAATTTTTCATAGATTTTATCTCTTTTAATAGGCTGAAAGTGAAAATTCTCAAATAAAGGCCTAGAAATATCAGATTTAAAATCTCCAAAATAAGGTCAATTATTTTCATATTTATTGCAGGTTAATGACCACCAGAGGAGAACCTTTAAGAAAGGCACAGATGAAGTTCGCCAGCAAAGGATTACAGCCAGAGTCAAAAAATAAATCCAAATGGAAAAAATAACAGACACCAATCTTGGACACATAGATTTTAAAGACTTCAAGAAGAGAATGTATAGACAAGAAAAACTCCTACTGGTACCCATTTCTCATCGAATGATGAGAAATGGCATTGTCTAGGTAGTCAGATTTCCACTAGCTATGGAATGTGCTAAATTGATGGTAGAGTACACCATTCACTACAATGCGCAAGAGAGATAGAACATTGTGCTACATGGGATAATACTGGCTCATCTCAAAGAGTTGGCAATTCAAGAAGCATTTGGCATACCGAGTTATAACCGAACTTATTACAAAACTAAAGAGGATGCCAAAAAAATCTATGAAGACTAGTTCAAGCTTTGTGCAACAATTATTAATAAGTCATGGTTAGATAAGCCAAGGCCTTATTTCAAGAAAATGTCAAAGAAACTACTTCGAACGGACTTCAAGGAGGAGTATGGAGATATTATTTTTCTATTAAACAGAATAATAGGAAACCCTCAAGGTGCACCCTTTCATACTTTGATGTATTACTTCATTGACAAGATTACCTTAGGGATCAAGATGTTCAATTGGTCTTGGATGATTAGTGACAATCTTCATGAGCAGTTAGTCAATTTGGAAAGGAAAAAATATTTTTACATGAGTTCCTACATCGTCTACCTATTGGCCAGAACCTACAAGTACACAACATTGATCTGGAGAGGCGTGGAAGGCAATGGTGAGAATGAATTCAAGTCCTAAGATTATTACCCACAGTTGTAGATCAGCGAGAAAGCCCATTTCAAATGGGTAAATGATGCTTTCCTAATGTATATCACTAGAATATTATAGGGAGGAACTCATCAGAGGCTTACTCAAGAGGCCAAGAGCCTGATAAAAAATAATGGATCCTGTTTTATCCAATTTCCAAGATTCACATAGATAAGGGTTCAAGGATTCACCAAATGTCCTTATAGACTTCCAATTTATCCTACCAATAGAATGATCTTGTTAGAGGTCCTTAGGAAATTGGAGACATACCAAAACCTCTAGAGATCAAAGCTGAAGGCATCAATTACCTTCCCATTATTCATTGGAAACACGTTGGAGTCTTGTCCATCAGCACAACTAGCTGAAAGTACCAGGCTGGAGATGCAATGGTATCCATTCACATCTTACCGATCCAAGGCTGACTTTGATCCTCACAACCATATTGGGACCATGAATGGAAAGAAGTATAAACATAAGGTAGACTTGGAGGACTTTTGGGAAGATGTTGCAGATGAGTATGATATCAGAGAAAGGTTATGGTCTAGATTTCTAGTGAACTTGATTAGAATGACTGAGCTTTGTTGTGTGTCTAATTACTAGAAGATGATGGAGAATATGTCCAGCCACGCTATGATGAGAATTGGAATCTTCCTCCTATGAAGTTGTCAAAACTTGAGCTTGTATATTTAACTACCTTAATGAGGCTAGTTGTCAATTATTCACAATGGTGGGTTGACCAGAAAGTCCAGGAGTTATGATGAAGAAAATTGATCCTCACCTATGACTTACTGGGCAAGATGGAATGATATTCCTTGATTGCTAGAGTATCTCAAAGTGTTGAATTAATTGAAAAAACTAATTCTAAGAAAAGGAAGGAGGCAATTGATGATCCTATCAAGTCAAAAGGGAAGACAACTATAAATGAGGATCATGTTTAGAAGAAGCAGAGATTGGAGCCATCCCATTCTGCCACATGTAGAAATGTGAACAAGGTGTTAATCATTGACGATGAGTCATTGGCCGACATAATGATTCCTTATGTTGTCCATGAAGGGAATATTATGTCAATTCAACAAAATTATGATGATCATCCATCTCCTACAAGAACAAATTTACTTTGTCTGAAGATGAAATTGATATCTCAAGTGAAGAATTTCAAGAGGGAATGATTTCCACTCTTAGATGAATTCAAGATATCCCATGTGGAGAAAATACTCAAGAAGAGGACGACATTGAATAACCTACAAGTCTTGACTGGTTGAAGGAAAGATTGAAGATAAAAGTACCATTTGGGATTCAGGAGGAGGATGACACAACAAATTTATTGGCTAGGTTAGAAAAATCTACTACAAAGAAGCCTACCAAGATGTTCTCCACGATCTAGAAAGATGAAGCCAACTACCATTCAGTGCAGATTGTCATGCCAATAGTTCATAAGTCAAAGGAGGATATTGTTCCCCATGAGTATGCCATCACTACTGTTGACTTGGGCCCAACAACAAAAGGTCAATGTAGAAGTTGAGAAACCCAACCTCACAAGTGCCAAGAATCACCTGCATGCAATAACCTATCATAAAGTATGAAATATGAAAAAAACAAAAAAGATGCTCTGCAAGCCTCAAGCTGTAAAAATTTATTAAGAGAATCAAATAATTACAAAGAGATCAATCCTTATGAAGGAGATCAAGAAACCCCGAAGTGTAACCTAAAAGGGAAACCATGTGTGTGCACACTTAATAAATAATAAATAATTAATTATTAATGTGCCTAAGTTTAGCTTAAGTAACTAAAGTGATAAGTGACTTAATTAATTAACCAGTATGATTAAATTAATTAACTGAAATAACTTATTACTCTAACACCCCCCCTTAAGATGAACTTAGAGATAAGCTAAAACAATAAAGATGCATGAAAGAAAAGATGGGTCTCGGCAACAAAGGCCTGATCAAGTTCCCATATACAAATGCAATGCAAACTAAACCAAATGGGGTAAAGGGGAAAATCCAGTGGGAACAAAACTCCTACCCAAAATAGGATGCAAAGAAAAGATTGTAATGCACTAATAGAAGAAGGACAAAAGGTAGATTACATGATAGCCCCCATAGAAAAATTCTATCATATAAGTACATATACAATAGTCTCCATAGGAGAGATAGAAAGAGACAAGAAGGACCCCCCACAATGAAGAAACTCCTATCGTAATGGTAGATGCCTGATGTAGAATCCAAAAGGAGATCCTGAAGTGGCAGATAGTATTCCTCCCCTTGGGAAGAAACGGATCCAAAGGGAAATGTCGAAGAAACCTTGTGAAGAGTGATGAACCAATTTGTCTCAAGATCTGTACCATGATAGGATGTTGAAGAATGTCTCTATCTGAACTGAAACAAATGATGCCAAATCCAAACTGATGTGAAGAATCCTAAAATGCAACCTTTAAATGCACAGATAATGGTGGGCATATAGTGATAACCTCACTATCAAGGTAGAGGAGATGTATGTCCTCAAAATAATCCTCAAGATTTGCAGTGTGAGACTCAAAAAACAAGAATGTGTCTACAAGATAAGAATCACATGATGTAGCAGATAATGAGAGACCAATATGGTCATGATGTTGAACTAAATCCATAGGGGCCAATGTGGTGATACTGATGTCATCAGGAAAAATGGATGTTAAATGTGTAATCTCAGTTTGACGAGTAGGAACTATGACACAAGCCTTTGATCCATCGAAACATGCAAGGATTTCTAGATACTCAAGCTCCTATAAAGTATCATGATCAAAGGGTATATTATCCCTCCAAGCAATGGGTAAGAGACAATCTGAAGTAGGATCCTCTAGGAATGGAGAGAGATTTGGGTCTCCATAGATCTCCCAAAGATGTGTCCAAAGTGGGTGGGGACACAAAATGTCAGATATAGCCCACATAGTGTCATTATCAACACTAGACAATATAAGTCCTACTATGTGATCTCTAATGATATCCAAAGCTAATTTTCCCTTTGAAGTGGCTAATTTAGGTATGAGATCATATAAATAAGGTAAAATATTAAACCACCTATATTATGTAAGTATGTCCTTTTCCCATGACTCATAATTACCCCATTCCATAGTTACAACTGAAGGGTGAGTAGAAAATCCCATGATAACTCTTCCAAAAAAAAATCGGGGAACACTGACCTTACTGCATGTAGATCAAATGAAATAGAGCCAAATGATGCAAACAGGAGGTTCCCAAGTGCCAAAACGTCCAAGTAATTAAGAAAACTATGAAAAAACAAAAATATTAATAAAATATACCTAGGGAAAAATCTGGGAAAATAAGTCTGATCATTGTGTATGAAACTGAACTAGCTTTCTGACACCTATTCGTTTGCACAAAATGGAGCCTAGACGCAAAAGTTACACCCCCTAGAATGCAAAAAAAATCTTCTAACTTTGACAAGAGAAAACGACATCAAAAATAAAATATCAAAAACAAAAACTAACACTACTAGATAGTTCCTAGAACTAGCTTTTCGACACCTATTCGTTTTCAAAAAATGGAGATCGTATGCAAATGTTACGCCCAATTCTGTGAAAACAGCTCCAATGTGCCCAATCAGCCCTCTTGGCCCTTAGGGGCTAAAACAATTCGGTCCTTGGTCATATGGCGACCAGGGGGCTGGCAACTGGGGGCTGGTGCCAAAGCCCTTTGTCACCCACGTGACCTCAGGCAGAGACGTAGATCTGCTAGGGGCTAAGTGCAAGTGCTTAGGCGCTAATAGGACCCTGAGCTAAGCCCTCCGGGGCTGAAGCAGGGAGCCGGTGGTCTGGGGTGGCGTCGCTCGACTAAGCGGCAGGTGGGTGGCCACTAGGCAGTGGGCGGGTGAATTTCTTCTTCTCTACTAGTAGAGATTGAGGACTTGGAAAATTCATTCGCTACCATCAAGGCGAGGTTGGAAAAGGAAGTAGCAAAGAAAATATAATATAAAAAAGAGATTGAAGGCCTAAAGGAGTACATTCAGCACCTAACCAAAGCTCACAATCAGGGCAATGTAGTAGTTCCTCCACTTTTAAACTCTTCATAGGAAGTGGTCAAAGACTTTTAAGAAGAAATGGTCACAGCTAAAGAAACTAAGGAGTGGATAGTGAGTAAAAGCGAGGAAGTGGCTGCATTTATGGAAATATTGGCATTAGGCTATGGATAGACTTCTTCTTTGCTCTCCAAACTCATGGTCATGCTAGAAGCTTGGGATCACCTTTAGGATATTCAAGATAGAATTATTCCATGCCATAGAGTGTTGAAAGGAGTCCCGAAGTAGGATTTTATTGATGGGAAGATAATTGCAGGAGGCACTGCGTATGACTTCCACACTTTGTATTGGGAATTGATTCCATGGAGTGAGGTCTTAGAAAGTGTGAAGGCCAATGGAATCAGACTTGGAGAGTAGATTAGAGATATTCAAAATAATATTTTCCTCATAGTTACAGATGTACTTGAGAAGGAAATCATTCAAGAGAATGGCTTGTAGGTGGAAAATCTAAAGCTCAGAGCTCAGGTGATTTTCTTCAGTCACTGGACCAGTCCTAAGGAAGAATTTGACTGAAGTGGTGAGCTTCTTATCTATCTGAGATGCTTTCCTTAAATAGGAATTGGAGTGGGAGAGTTCTTTTTCTTGATGTGTTGAGGACTTGGACATATTAGAGTTCAAGGTAAACATGTTACCTTATGTCATGATGGAGGAGGTCATCTTGATCATATCCAGGTTCATTGAACATACTGCAGCTCAAGAGGATAAGGATGTGCTCCCTTGAAGATAGATCTATTTGCCACTTTTCCTACATGCACTTGTTGTTGATTTTATTTAAGGAAACCTTAATTAGGTTTGTTATATCTTGATCTTGTCCGTTAATCTTGAGTTAATCTCGACCTTTCATTTATTTTCAAAAACTCTATATAAACTCTTATTCTCTCACTTTTATTTTGCGAAGAGAGTCTTATGAAATTATTGTGTATAGCTACTTTGGATAATAAAATTTATTATACATGATTTGCTTTGAATCCTTTGTGTTATCAAGTGGTTGAATGGTTGCATATCTCCTTCAACAATAGAATAGGAATAGAATAGAATTTGATTTAAATGCATGTTAGCTGAATGAAGGATTTGATAGTATTTATTTATGGTGAAATTCTTGCTCATACTTTCTTTGAATAGATTATTTTTATTCAATGCGTAAAGTTAGCCTGAGCTTATAATTGTGGATGCTTAACTCCTATCTAGATAAATATTGTTTGGTTTGATGGTAGTTATTCCTAACATAAAATCATAAGCACGCCCCTTGAAGATTGCACCCACTTTATGTAGTTCTCCTAGCATGGTGAAGAAAAGTGTGGTTATTAGTTTCACCTAGTCAACACCATCTCCTGAGTTCTTAGAAGTAGCGTAGAACTTCTAAACCCCTATCCTTTTTCTATGTTTTTGAAATCCCAAATCGAAAATCCAAAAAAAAAGAAGAGAGAGATCATTTACAATTAAATTTTCCTAAGTCTTAGCTTGTGAATGATTTGTCAAATGTAAGTCCCTTTGTGTATTACCAACATATCACGATGCCATTTGAGCTTATCCACATGTCAATACCTGACAAAAGAAACCTTGGAATCATCATATGATGTTCTCGCAATCTTAGCATATGCGGTGATTTTTTTCAAGAGAGGATAGAGTGTCTTTGGACATTTTATTCTGTGCTCAGTGGGTAATAAAACATACACCAATAGTTACCTACTATTTCAATCTCATTTTTCTGATTTAGATCATCTAAGAGCATTTCACCCAACCTTGGAGAAAACTCATCTATTATATTAGTGTACAAACATTCATCAAACCAATCATGATTCATAATAAGCTCTAAGGTATCCTCCTAACCGATTTCTTGAGAACTTGGAGAGATATCAAGATCCATACCTTAAGAATCAGTGTCATGCTTTCGCTAAACTTGAATAATGTCTCCATGTACCTCAACTTCATGACTATCCAAATTAAGGATGATCTAATTTTCCTGCTCACTAATCGACCCCCTGTCTGAAGGGCTTCCATCATTTTTCTACTTAGAACTTGATAACTCTGCTAGTTCACATTCATTCTCTTCATCACTACTAATAAATAAAGGAATCTCTTCAAACAAATCAGTCAAACCTTGAGTTTGGAAATCCCCTTTTACCTCCTCAAGTTGTTGTCCCACACTTTCTCCTTCAACAAATGATTGTTTGACATCCAAGTTCGAAACAAAAATCTTGAGGTTATCCCAAAACATGTCTTCTTCATTCTCATTTCCATTTTCTTATGAAGGAAGACTATTTATTACCTTATCACAGCCCTCTTGAGGTATCAAAACATTACAGTTTTGAACCTCTTCTTGTTGTCCTAAAGCCAGTATGGGTATGATTTGGGATATGTTTTCTTCATCATCCTCAAAGAGTGGTAATTCCTCAGATAGGTTAGTCAAAACTTGGGAACTATTAGCCATTCCTTGATCTAGAATGTGTTGTTCCTTAATGAACTGTAGATTTTGGGGGAAGAGGGATTCCCTAGCACTTCTAGGGATTTCACCTATAATGAGAGAACTCTTTCACACCCCAAGGATCTAGAGGGTTCATTCAAGACTAATGAGAATTTAATTGTAGTATATCTATATGAAATGTCCTAAATGTAATGAGTTGGAAAGAGAAATGAACTAATTATTGAATGTAAACCAATGGAATGTAGGTTGCTTGAAAATACATGATTATATACAAGAGGATGGAATAAAAACAATACAAGACAAGATAAGAGGGTACATAAGACAAGTGCACCCAGAAACAGACAAGGGTTGAAGTGAATATTACAAAAGCCTTTGAAATTATGGAGAATCAACTTTTTAGGTCAATTGGGACACTTACGCCAAGCTGAGCGACTTAGCCCTAGTTATGGTAAACTGTTCTAGGCTCTGTTTCAGCCAATTGGGTGTCTAGATCTTCAAAAATCCCTTACAGAAACATACAGTGGGACTAAGTTGCCACTATTGGTGACTTAGTCCATTCTAGTATTTCTGAAAATATAAAAGTGGAAACGAAAGCCTACAGTTTGCAGTCTACTTTCCCACTAAAATCCGGGTCGAAATCCAAAAAATCACCTCCAAAACAAAATATATTTTGGTTTCTAATGTGGATTTTTCCTTTTTCAAACCCCTATTTGGTATTTAAGCTTTGAAAGAGATAAGAAATCTACATAAAATCCTATCCCTAAGTGTGTCTAAAACTAGGAAATAATAAGTATGATGCAACCCTATTCTAATGTGCAAGAATAAGATGCATAAACAAAACTATAACAATGCAAGACTCATTCTAAGAGACCCTAAATCACATTAGACGTGAATCTTAATGACATGAAAACCTTCCTTAGGCTAAAGATAGTGTGAAAATGGAAGATGGAACCACTTTGAAAACTAGTCTTTAGGTTGATTTGATGGCTAGTTGCATCTCCTCAACCTAGATTTCTCCATGATTATCCATAGACATGCATGATCAACCATGTTCAATGTGAGATCTTGAGTGAGAAGTGAGATTGAAGACCTAAAAAAACCCTAGTTTGTTTCCCTAAGCTTCAACTTTGTTGTAGAAATATTAATGAATCTTCTTGTGGAAGATGTTCAACACTTGAATCTTGAGTTTTGATTGTGAAAATGACTAAAGGTTTTTGAAAAATGACCTAAAAACATGTATTTATAAGCATCAATACCTAATTGTTGGTTATTTTGACCTAAGAAGCCGACACTCATCATGAATATTTATCAAGTCAAAGATTTTCCCCCTAAAAAATGTGAATAACCCTAAAAGGGACTAAGTCGCCACCTTGGGCGACTTAGTCCCACAAGGGGTTTTGAGGTGGAATTTGTGAAATTTGAGTGATTTGAATGTTGTTTTTCAGGACTTGTATGATTTCTTAGGTGAAATAGGCCTCGAGGTAAAAAATAATGAGCCTTAGGGGCTTATAAATTTTGTTTTATGGTGATGATTGGTGAAAGAATGCCAAAAAGTATCTGATTAAGTGTGAAATTGTCTCTTTCTTCAAGATTATATAATTTTATCCATTAAATTTATTCCCAACTTTATCACCCATATGACTCTACATGAATGTGCAAGCTAACAGTCTCTAGACAAGACACTTTGTTTCATAAAAGGATACCTATTCAAAAGATGGGAGAATGAAGCCCCCCATGTATTTATCTACAAAACCACAACATTAGGAACTAGATCCTCCAAAAAAAACTCATTAGTTGTCAAAAAATCCTCTTATCTAATTCCTATAAATCAAATTCAAGGGTAAATGTATGACCCCACTTGATTCTTCTTACTTTATGGAGGTGGAATCAAGGTAGATATCTAGCCACATCAAATGAGGACATGCATATTTGAGGGAATTTCCAATTACCATGCCACATAATGATAGATGATTGATGATGTAGGGTGTGGAAACATGATTCTAACACAACAAATGACATCAAAAATGGACTTCGCTAGCACCTATTATGTTGTTTTGAATGAAAAGCACTCTAATATGGATAAGATAGTAAAAGTGTGAATGTGCTTACATGAGAATGAAAAAGAGTAAAAAGAGTTAAAATGAAGTAATTTTTCACTTGTTTAATTTACCTACTTGTAGCTTGAGAGTGACAAGAGAAGAGTGAAACATGCCTAGCAGATGAGACTTCACACCTACGATACTGGACATACTATGAGACCAGGTGGCATGTGGTGAGTGGTATCATATGTTAAGTCGATTCTGCTACCTTTGCTATGTGATTTTTTAGTTATTTAATGATTTATATGCATATCTAGGTTAATTTAGGATCTTGGAAGTGTCTCTTTTTTTTACAAAGTGTCCCTTATGTTTTCAAAGTGTCCCTTTTGTTTGCAAAGTGTCAATTTTGTTTGAAAAGTATCCCTTTTGTTCACAAAGTGTCCCACTTTTAAGCAAAGTGTCTCGTTTCTTAATGAAGTGTCCCAAAAGGGTTATAAAGTATCTAGGGCCTTAAAGAAATCACACTAGGACAACATTAGTACACATTCATGATGAATTAGAGTAAAAACTAAAGATGTTAGGTGGTTTATAGAGAATATTATTATGTTTTTGATAGGTACCCACCCATTTGCGGTAGCATCTAAGTGGTAGACAATTGAGCTTCTTGAGAGATTTAGGCCCTTCTTTGTCATCGAAGGACACAAAAAACTTGCAGGTCGTGGGGATATATTGGGCATACCTCATGCCCCCCATGAGGTACCATGATTCGATGTTGATGGAATTATGTGAGCGATGGAATGCAGACACGTGTACATTCCACCTACCAACTAGAGAGATGACAGTTACTTTAGAGGATGTGCACCATATTCTCAGAGTTCCTAACCATGGAGAGTGGGTGCATTTCCAGAGAGATCATACCTTCCACAAGTAGTGGGCTGATATGCAATACTATCTGGATGGGCTAGTTCATGATGAGAGGATGATAGGATAGATCGACCTAGCGATGTAACTATATTGACAAGAGCCAATGGTTAGATGGATTATGATGCACAATGTCATGTTATTAATCCTTCTAGATGGATGTGCAAGACCCCTTGAGGGCAAGCTAGTGTATCTAATATGGGGGATGGCAGAGTACAGGATAGTATATTTCTGGGGATGTTGTATCATTGCACAGTTGTATTATGATTTCAGATGGTTTGTGTTCTTGGAGGTAGACAACATGGTGCATTGTACACTTATGTAGGTTTGGTGCTTAGAGAATATCACATGTACTAGGCCTACTAGCTTCCCATGTCTGACAATAGTTGGGTATCCTTGAGCCTTCAACTATCCTCTATGGTGGTTATGGTAGTATGGGGATTTGCACTTTTGGAGAGTGAGATTCAACCAACTAGAGGAGGATGAGATCTTATGGAGACCTTATCATCTTACACTGCAATGGTTGAACTACACAAGACAAATGAGGAGATTATATAGACATATTTTTAGTTTGTCGTCATGATCACATAGTATGTCCATTCTACTATGATAGAGTCATGCAATAGTTTGGACAGATTTAGAGGCCACCTAGGGCACAATCATCTTTCAAGAGGTCAAAACAAAGTGGCTAAAGACTAAGTGATACCATATGAATCACTCTAGATGATGTGGTTGAGAGTCACTCCAATTTATCAAATCACAACCAGGTGCTAGTCTCTAATGTAAACAATATCGGTGCGACATGTGATTTTGAGGAGTGGTGGATAGTATCACGACTAGCTCTTGTGTTTTCGATTGATGAACCTATAGGAGATGTAGGACCATTGCTAGATGAGGAGATGAGAGAGAGGATAGGGTTGAGGAGACACACTATAGGTCCACCGATATATTCATCGATATCATTGATGAGGAGTATGATGAGGATGTAGATCCAGACTATGATGGCCAAGAGGGAGAGGAGGAGGATGAGGATGAGGAGCCACTCCTAAGTGAGAGTGATGAGGCAACAACTGAAGATCGACATGAGTAGGGAGAGACCTCACCCATTCATATGACTAGATCTTCATCAGCAGTGGAAACAGGCACTAGTACTCACAGTTCAGGAGAGGCTAGCACATCATCCATGCCCCCTACATAGGACAAGGTTGATATTTCTTAGCCTACTAGAGATATAGGTGATGAAATTTAATTTGATGAATGTATCTTCTGATTTTGTGTATTACTTTATGCATATATATCATGATCTCTACTGATTGTGTAATGTTTCTACCTTGCAGGAACCACAAAAGATTGGCAGGATCTCTACCATCAAGCAGTTGCAGAGATAGTGTCAGTTTCTATCAATGAGGATGCGATGGAATTATATTATATGCCCCCACCTATTTCGGAGTGAGATCCAGAGTCACTCATACCATTCATGAGACTACGGGTAGCGTATGAGAGCTTGAGGAGATGAGTCTATTGAGCAGAGACTTTAGCATAGGCACGGTCATCAAGGATACCATCAGAGTTTGAGAGACTAGAAAGAGAGGTAGCATGGATATAGGAAGAGAGGGAACAAATAGTAGGATTCCATCGAGTGGCCCTTGGGAAGATGCAGGGGTTATATTTTTTAATCAGATTTGGTGGATTGTGATCACGATCACACACAACCATCTCTCAATGTCCAACTACTAATCCAGCGTGAGTACCAAATCCTGAGGGATCTGGTAATCACATTCCTCAATGAAATTGTATATTTTGATGACATGTACAAAAAACTTGTTGATATATATATGAGTACTTTGATGTTATATATCTTATCTTAATGTGTGAATGTTAAATGAAAATGTGATTAATTAAATAGACTTTGTAAGATTACTTAATTAATGTGTTCATGATTTAACAAAGCTGATGTGATATGTTTAAAACTTGCTATAATTTTGTTTAGATACAACATAGAGATTAAGTATGTTATGTGCTTATTAACATAACACACAAGAGAAGGTTGAATAGTATGAAAACTAAAGTAATTATAAATTAAATAACCAATTTAGTGCTGAAGACACATACATAACCAATTGTCAAGAACAAAGCAATGGGAAAGCGTATAGGATAGAATCCAATAGCTCTAACAACATTGCTTTATAATTCATACCATTCAAAGGGACTATACATAATATTCATGCAGATGCACGACAATAATAGGATCTTTAAGGGGTGTGCCATTCAGTTTTGTTAATGTGTAGGTACTAAAGTTGTAGTTTGAATTGATGATGTAAGGTCCTAACCAATTAGGACTAAATTTTCCTTTTTCAACATAGTCGATGGCAATATTACACTAATTTTCATATAAAACTAAATCTCCTTTGGTAAATGTTTGAGGGATGACACCAATATCATTTTTACATTTTAATTGCTTAGTGTAAGCTTGGAGAAAATTGAGAGCGTTAATGCATTTTTCATCAAGCATTTCAAGTTGTTTCCACCATTGTTCTCTATAGATAGTGTTATCAATAAGACCTTGAAGAGAAATCCTTAATATAGGAATTTCTAACTCCAAGGGCATGATAGCTTAGGTACCATAGACAAGGTTATATGGGGTAGTTCCTGTAGATGATTGAACACTTGTGTAATAGGCCAATATCACATACTGTAATTGTGTGTGCCAATATTTGTGATTTTTATTAATAGTTCTCTTAAGGATTTATTCTAGAGTCTTTTTAGTACTTTCAACTTGGCCATTAGATTGTGGGTATTATTGTGTTGAGAAGCAATGTTGGATATGAAAGGTCTCCAAGAACTTCTTCACATCATTAATTTTAAAGGTTGTTCCATTGTCCAAAACTAATGTGGAAGGGAGTCCAAAGAGAGTAATGATGTGTTCCAATAAGAAATGACATATCACATTAGTAGTTGTCGATTAGAGAGGAATAACTTCTACCCATTTTGTGAAATAATCAGTTGTAGTAATGATACATGTAAGTCCAAAAGAAGAAGGTGGTGAAATTTTTCCAATGAGATCAAGTCCCCATACAAAGAATGGAAAAATAGGCATTTGTTACTTGGTTTCTAGCTTGTTTAGACGGGTTCAAGTGTTTTTGGTTGTAGGCTCAGGAATGGTACCATCTTTTAAATAGTTATATATGGTGTCATACAATTTGCATGAATTACCTTGGAATGTTGGGAATACATCCTCAGATTTATCACTGATTGAGGGTTTCATGATTGGGTGGATGGTAAACATGACATTTTTGGAAGGGTCTGAAGGAGATATGAGAGAAGCCACACTGACCATTACATCTATGTGTCGATGATCTTTTTAGGGGATGTTATCAATGGTGAATGATTCAAACTGTTCTAATAAGGTCAGTACGAGATCCTTATATTGCAATAATTTGTCATGTATTGCTTGATATGGACCATTGATTTGTTTGATCACTAATTATGAATCATCATAGATCTTAATATCTTTGACTCCCATGACTAAAGTAGCATGCAACCCAACAATTAATGCTTCATATTCATTTGTGTTATTCGTACATAGTAAATTTAAGCAATACAAAAAGAGGATAGGCTTTCCTATAGGTGGAATTAATATAACTCTAACACAAGAGCCTATTCGACACTTGGATCCATCAAAATATAATTCCCATGTAGGAAGTTCTATGTTCAACATGTTATCATTGGGAAAAGAATCATTTGTAGGTAATGCTAAAGGAGCAGGAGCATCGACTAAATGGGCGGTTAAGTCTTGACCTTTAATTTCTTTTCAGGAAACAAACTTAAGGTCAAACATAGTTAACGACATTTCCCATTTAGCAAGATGTCGTGATAGGTATTTTTTATTGAAAATATATATTTGAAAGGATCAAATTTCATCATGACTTGTATTTCCGCATTTAGTAAATAATTTCACAACTTACTACAAGCGAATACAAGAGCCAAACATTGTTTTTCAATTGTTGTGTATCATGTTTCATAGTATATTAGTGTTTGAATAATGTAATAAACATGATGCTTTTTTCCATTGTCATCTTGTTGAGCCAACAAGGTGGAAAGAGCATGGGTGGAAGCGGTGATATAAAGGATGAATGGTTTGTTTGGTATAGCAGGTTGTAAAATGGGTGGAGTTACAATGTATTATTTTAAAAACTCATAGACCTGTTTACAATCGTCATTCCAATCAAAGTGCACATTCTTTTTGAGGAGATGTGTAAAAGGCAATTTTCGATCGGCTAAGGAGGTGACAAAATGACGAATGGCTTGAATCCTTCCTTGTAATGTGCATAATTGGGAAATGTTGCAAGGAGGTGGCTCGTTAATTATAGAACCAATTTTCTTCATGTCCATCTCAATGCCTCTGTGAGATATGATAAACCCTAAAAAATTTCCATTTTCTACTCCAAAGACACACTTCTTAGGATTTAAGTGCATGTTGTATTTACACATTCGCTCAAAGATTTTTTGAAGAACATTCACATTATCTTGTCGTGATAAGGATTTCGCTAGAAATCCATCAACATAATCTTCCAAGATTTTATGTAGTTAATCATTAAATATTAATTCCATTTCTCGTTGATAAGTAGCGCCTATGTTTTTTAAGCCAAAAGGCATCATAACCCAACAAAATGTTCCCCAAGTGAATGTGAATGTTGTCCTATATTGATCTTGTGGGTTCATGAAGATTTGATTATATCCAAAAAATCCATCTATAAAGGACAACAAAGCATGTCCAAAAATTGAATCCACTATCATGTCAATGTTAGGAACAGGAAAATTCTCCTTCAAAGAGGCTTCGTTCAAGTCACAAAAACTGTACATATCCGAACATGATTATCAGGTTTAGCAACTACGACAATGTTTGATATCCAAGGAGAATAATTAATAGGTCAAATGAAACTTGAGTCCAAGAATTTTTCAAGTTCTCCTTTAATGCAAGGAAATCTTAGGGTTCATCTTTTGTATCTTTTGGTGAATGGGCTTAGCATTTTCAGAATGAACAATGTTATGAGTGACTATCTTCAGATCTATTCCTAGCATATCGAAATATTTCCAAGTAAAAATTTCATGAAAGGCATGAAGCAAGGTTGCAAGATCATCTTGTTCTTCATCATCAAGGCACTTCCCAATTTTAATAATTTTGTATTTATCATCTATGTCCATTGGTATATCAATGGTATCCCCTAAGGGGAGTGCATTTGACTTATAAATTGCAAATCATATGGTTCAATGCTTGTGGGAGTCTCATTGGTTTCAATAAAATTTAGCTCGATACTTAGCATAGCACAAGAGGCATGTCTCTTGGGAACGAATATCTTATTAGAAGCACCTAACATGTGTTTCAAAGCTTCATCATCATTAAAATATTCTAGTGATGGTGGTGAATCCATATCAAGGAATTCAAGATGTTTGAGTGTGAGGTTGATTCTTGGTTTATATGTGATGGTGTTGATGTTGAATGATGGGTGGTGATTTTATTTTGTTGTCTTAGAAAAGGAAAACCCTAAATTGGTCTTAGTCTCTTGTGTGTTAGGTTCAATGGGAACTCTAATTCCTTGTTCATGTTTTCCACACCCTTTACCATTGTATCCTAGTGTTTTCACAATATCATAACCTCATCCATAATGTCTTTCCATTTCTTATGGGTTGGGTGGTTTTTGATAATCTATCTCATCAAAATTTGTTGTATACGTTGTATTTTCCTCAAAAGTAGATGAGGTAGATATTTCAGAAGGTTTTTCTTCATTCTGTGTAGATAGGACTGTTGGTTGTTCTTGTTTTTCATCCTCCTTTTGTGTGATTATGTACTCACCCATAAATGAAGGTGTGAATTTTAATGATCCCCAATCATCACCAAGTAAATCAAACTTGGATTCTTCATCTTGTTGGGTGTTCTCAAGAGTTTTTATGTTTGAGGTTGGAATCAATGTGTTAAGAGTACTAGTTTTTCCTTTTTCAAGTTGTAAGCAACTTTCAGGCTCAAATTCTATGTCAATTTATTAAAATGTGTTGTTATAGAAATATTTCATTTTTCGATGAAGGGTCGAGGGTACTGCATGCATCTCATGAATCCATTGTCTTCCCAAGAGGAGATTATAGGAAAGATCATAGGGCATGACATGAATAGGAGTTTGTAGTGTAACCATCCCGCCGGTAATAGGTAAAGTGATTACACCAAGCAGTTGTTTTGTAATATTGTCAAATACTCTAATAGATAGGGAATCAGATTTGATTTGCAATTTATCCACACATAATCTATCGATAAGCTTCACATTGCACACATTAAGGGTAGACCCATTTTCAACAAGGTTATACTTGATTCCTATCCGATTGTATTGAGCTATTATCATAAAGGCTTCATTTTTCTTTCGTAATTCTAAAGGAGGGATCCCGTGTTGATAGAAGGTAATGTCTACATTGATTGTATTCATTCCTTATATTAAAGCTACCATATTATTTGTATTCATACTAGGAGGGACCACTATTTTTTGCAAGGTTGTTTGAAGAATAGAATGACAGTTTGGTAAGCTCTAAAGAAGATCCCAAAGGGATATCTTGGCTAGAGTATTCTTAAGTTTCTCAACAAGATCATACTCTCTAAGGTGTGAGTTTAAGCGAGGGGCAATGGGTAATATGGGATTGGGTAAAGGTAAGGATGTTAGGATCACTTTTTGGGGTTGTGAGTTATTTCTAGTTTTATATGTGTGGGCGACAATGTCATTCTTAGGTGGGTAAAGGGTAAATTAAGGTTTAGATGGAGTTTGAGGTTTGTGGGAAGGTGGATAGAGAACAAGCTGAGGTTGGATTACATTGACATTTTTTTTTGAGGTTTCTCACAATAAAACTTAGTGGATGAGATAGGTGAGATGAATTCTTGAAGAGCTTCATCTAACATACCCATATGATCATAGCAAAAAGGTTGGGGAGATAGCTTATCAGTGGTTGGTTTGGGTTTGTCATCACAAACCTTAGTGGATGAACTCAGTGAGAGGAAGCCCTGTAGAGCTTCATCTAACTTATCCAAGTCATCACTACTAATAGTTTTCCTATATTGAAGAAGTGCTTGAATAACTTCATTTGGTGTTTCTAATGTTTTATCTTCATGTTCTAATGAATTTGACCTAAATGAACTAAGAGCTAATGCTAAAAATGAAACTTGCAAAGATATAATGCTATTCATAAATTCCATCAAAGTAAAAGATGCTTATGCTAATGATTACAATATAACAAAAAATAACTAAATTCAAACAAAGAATCAGTTGGAACAAATAGAAACATCAAAAACTAGAGACTAAATACATAAATTATTGATGAAAAATGAGCACTAGGACTAAGTCACCCAAGGTGGAAAATTAGTCCCAGTAGGGGTATTTTTGAAGTTTTTCTAATTTTTTTGATGGATACTAATGTGTTATGTGTTGGCCTTGTCGTTGCACCAAAAGATTGACCTGTCAATGCCCGATACAAGTATCAATTAAGATCCACGGGAGGTGGTTAAACCATGTCGTGAACCTAAAGGGAGATGCTGGAGGTTAGTGCAACAATCCCCCCCTCAGTGTAACTTGAGGGGTTCGAACCCATGACCAGCTCTGATACCAATTGTTGGCCTTGTCGTTGCACAAAAAGATCAACCTATCAATGTGTAACACCCCACCACGCAACCCTAGAGGAAGTTGTAATTAACTACTTAAATGGACTAATATTTTTTTTTGTTTAAGTACAATTAACATGCAAGTTCACTACCCATTGCCAAAAACCTCTAAGGTTACGAGATAGAGGTTATATAGAACCTCAAAAAAAAACAAGAATCTAAACCATATGATTTATTTACTTATGAAATTAAACACATGCATTCCAAATAAGATAAATACATCAAAGCATAAGAGCTAACTTTCAATTTCATTATTCACAATTAAACAATAAGATTACATCTCTCATTCCCCGAATGAGGCAAGTCAAATAAATAAGGTTTCAATTACAACTTCCACCTTGATAACAAATGAGGGGTAATAAATCATAAGAGCAACTTAAATGATAAAAAGAAAGAACCGGAACTAAATCCCATGAGCTCTCCAACTAGAAGTCTCATCCACACAAAAATGAAGAAAGAACCCAATGGATTAAGGTGCATGCCACCCAACCAAGTGGAACCCAAAGGCCCACCCCCTGTGCTAGGAGATAGTAACAAGGAATCCTATCCAAGACCATCTACCTCTAGACACTGGCTAACACAAAACTAAACCAAACTGATGCAACCAATCACATGTACAACACAAGTACAACTCTAACATGATCACATTACTTCCAGATATAAAGCAGGTTATGTTAAGAGATACATACACATAAAGAACAAGTACCAACTATTGTCCTAGACAAAAAAGTCATCACACAGCTCGTCATGGGATTACCTCTGGGAATCTTCATAGGCTTTGGCCCCCACTAAGGGTTATCCTAGTGGCCTCAACCGAATCCCAACCCCCATACTCACTCATGCGGAATCAAATACCTTTCGTACAGACAAGATAGATGACCTTGCCATTCCAGGCCTTCCCACTCATCCCAAGTCTAAATGAGCCCTTGTGTCTATGAGTGAGGGAAAATTATCCTGATTAGTGAGAAGTTAGTCCTAATCTTCTAAGTATTGTTTTAGTTATCACTTGATTATCCACCTCTAAAGGTTATCTATTTTACCTCTTTGGGCTCTGACACCTATCGAAAGCCACTCTTCTACTTGACAACACACAATCGAACCAATTACCAAGGGAACTCAAGTGCATACAAAATAGATATACAACTGCTCCAACTCTAGGAGGAAACCTAAAACGAAACTCACTCCAAACACTAGAGGTAACAAACACAACAAGGCCACTCCTTACAAGGAGTCACAAATCACCTAACCCACTCCTTCCACAGGAGGCATGAAACATCCCCATTCGAGGAAACTGGGTTAAACACTAACTAGACACCATGCACTACCCAAGGAATTAACAAATGGTTGACATCACAGGACAACAACCCACATATTCAAAACCCTATCATAAAGGCTTAACAACCTTTTCAAACTTATTCTCTCCCCAATTGGTAATAGAAGGAATTTCAGTTAAACAAGCAATTTAATCAGATTTAAACCTACTCTGGATTTCCTAAATCCACTTCTTAATTAATATTCGGTACTATATTGCCTTAGTAAAACTGAATTGTATAACAAATCTTTTGGACAAAGATGATATTTAAACTGAATATTTCATTCTCTAATCATTCTCATCAATTATAAAAATAGATGTTTAATTCAACCATTCAGAAAATAACATTTTTTTTTATAAACTAAATGTTTCCTATTTACAGAAAAATCATTTCTAGAACAATTAACTTATCTTAATATCCATATCATTTAAAACAATTATATTTCTTTACCCAAAATATACTACTTTAAAATAAGGTTCGTAATTCACCTAAAAATGCAATAATATAGATTTCTTATTTACCTTTAAAACCTACCCTTAATTAAATTAGTATTTGAATACATATGTATATATATTCAAAATATATATACGTATGTCATAACTTAATGTACAAATAAAACTATATATTTTATCATCAATAAATATATATTGATAATCTAATATTACAAAAGAAATCTAATTTAAAATATTATTTCAACCATTTCCTTCATCAATTCAAAGCATGACATTTTAAAGTCATTATATCTCATTTGCAAATTAAATTATTTTAAAGTCAACTAGTCTCGTTATAAAAAAATAATACCTTCAAATCTAATATTTATCTTTTCAAATACAATTTTCTATAAAAATTTCATCAATTCGATTAAAAGCACAACATTTAAATTTACTCCATTATATTAAATCATGATATTAAATCAAATTATTTACTCAATACTTTAATATATGTATATTTTAAAATCTATACATATTTAATCATTTAAATCATATATAAAATAATATTTAATATTATATAATAAAATATTAAACATTAATATATATTTTATCATTTAATATATATTAATATTTAATATTATAAAAATATAATATTAGAATATTAAAACATATTCTATTTTTTTAAAAGAAAAAGTCTACTTAAATTAGGGCATGCTTTTCCCTTGGGTTGCGTGTCATTTTAGGGCTGGACGGCCACACATTTCCTTGGCCGCGTGGATTTTTACAGAGGGCAACGTTTGCCTTGGGCGGCCGTTTTAACAGACACGACGCCAATTTAGGGTGGGACGACGGCTTACTAGTCGAGCCCCGATGGCGGCAACTGTGCTATGCACAGCCATCCACCCCTGCAGGTGGCGCGACTGTGCTTAGCACAGCCAACCACCGGTGGCGGTGGTGACTGTGTAAGCGTCGACCATGGGCAAGAGTGGGGAGCTCTGGGCGCGGATCCCTCCCCATGCGCCTCCCATGGGGTGCGATGGGGGGGTGAGCCCCCAACAACCCCCAACAAACCCTCTCCAATTTTTTTTTCATTTTTTTTTATTATTTTTTTATTTATATTTTTATATATTTTTTTTTGTTTGAAACCTACAGATTTTTAGAAGTTTGTGCCCTCATAAAGGGCATTTTGAATCATTTTCAACAACTTAACATTTTAGTATAAAATATTTATATTATATATATATATATATCAGTATATATATACATATATATTTAAAAATCCACAAAAGATATTTGCTTGATTAATTGAGAAAATAATATCCAAAAACTCATTTTCAGCGAAGAACACAATAATTTTATGAGAGAACTCAAATAAAACAGGGTTTATAATTTGCTACAAATTGTAACATGAAGTTCTCAACAACAACATATATAATTTAAAATCTCAAAAGCAACCAATTTCTCAAACATGAACCTGATTTCCTTGAGTTTGTGAGGAGATCCAAACGGTGCTCAGCTTCCAACTTCAGCTCCACAAATTTTCACAACTTAGATCCAAAACCCACCAAATGCAAAAATTCTTCCTCTTTCTATTTCAATCTTTTTCAAAACTTCATGATGCCAAATTGTGAAGACAAAATTCAATAATAGAGAAAATTTCAAAATATCAGTGCAACCACCCTCATCAATTTTAGAAAACAGAAATAGAAAATATCTCTAATTTCAATTTTTGCATTCAAATTTTCTAAAATGAAATTTAAAAGATTTTCTTTTAATTTTCAATTTTAACCAATATAACAATAACTTCAAAATAAATAACTTAACCTATTTCAACATCAAAAATTTAATTAAAATAAAATAGATTTAATCAATGATTAAATTATTTATTAATTAAATTAAATTAATAATAAAATAAATTACCTTACTAACATAATTCCAAATCCAATTAATCAACAACTTATATGCATAAAACCATTCAATTACCTTTTTCAACTTGCAATTAAATAATCGAAGAGAGGGAACAATATTCAAAGCAACACAACCCGACTAACACCTAACAACACACTATGACTAGGGTGACGACTTGACATGGAAAAGCTAGCTACTATCTCCCAATCAAATACCATTGGGCATTGGACATGCTCAAACCTATGAAACTAGCTGGATTCGATGTCCTGTACCTGTCAACCTGTGAACAAAGAGTATATCCACATGCATAAATATGTCATAAATAAAACACACCATTAAGAGGAAATCACAGAATCGCAAGGTGCTCGTAAGTGAGTGATGCAATATTGTCCCCTTCACCAATACAATTTAACTAACTAACAAATCTAACATATTAATATAATCCAAAGCATAAACATAATTAATTAGAAAATCCATTTATGTTAATTCAAAACATGCCATAAAGATAACATCCTATTAAAATACCATCACATCAAAAGATAATATTAACGTCGCTTTATGGATAGCGAACAAATAGAAGTCGAGTACCATAGTAAAGGTACTAATAGAAAGTACAACATAAAAGAGTAGAACACTATTCAATCAAAAGTACAAAACAGAGGGGTATTACACAATGCCCGATATAAGTGATAGTTAAGATCCATGTGAGGTGGTTAAACCATGTCACGAACCTGAAGGGAGATGCTAGTGGTTAGTCCAACATTATGTACTATAGAATGTAGATCTAAAGTGCAGATGCAAAATTTATCTATTGTATAAGGAAATGAGATGCAAAAATGAACTTTTCACTAATGCAAAGTATGAAACCCTAGGATGCAAATTTAAACAATGCAACATGCAATTCAATGTTAATAGAAGATGTTCATAGGATGAAAATGTAGGATAGATCAGAAGTAAGATGTTTCTAAATGCAGGTTCACCAAAATTAACTTTAGATTTTTACGAAAGAGGGATTCCCTATCACTCCTAGGGTTTTCACCTAGAGGGACATAACTCTTTCACACCCCAGGGATCTAGAGGTTTCCTTCAAGAATAACATGAATGTAATTTAAGTATATCTATATGAAATGTCCTAAATGCAATGAGCTGGAAATAGAAATTAACTAATTATTGAATTTAAACCAATAGAATATAGGTTGTTTGAAAACACATGATGATATACAAGAGGATGGAATAAAGACAATACAAGACAGGGTGTTGCCACAATAATGGGTTATACTTTTTGGGACATCTTGATTTTTGCTAAAATCGCATATTTTTAGAAAATATAATGATTTAAGCCTTAAAATGGTTCCATTTAAAGGATTTTAATTGAATAGGGTTTGATCAAACCCACTTATATCAAACCGCCTTGGATAGAAACTCGCTAGTTTTAAACCATGCCTATAATGGAGTCTCCTCTACACCTATCAAAATGCTGATAAAAACCACTTTTGATTTACCTTTTAAGGGATCAAATTAATACATTTAAAATTTATCTTTTGTAAACATGTCATAATTATTATAAGCTTCCCAAAATGTATAATTTTAATATATTTAATTTTATTATTATATTTATTTTTTATTTCTTTTGAATGTAGGTTTTTCAATGAACATTTAGGTCTTTGTTTCACACATACAGAAAAATAGGAAATGAGAGAAAAAAAATCTAAAATATACATGTACACTAGATATTGATGTCCTTATTCCAACAAAAAATAATAAGTTAATTCAAATGCATACAAAAAAAGTTATGCAACTGAAAGTATAATATATCAAAATTATAATTACTTTGACTTAGAAAATTAATTAAAATATATATATGCAACAAATAATTATGAAAAAATATCCATCCACTAGATATTGGTGTGAAAAACTGTATTTAAAAACTTAGAATTGTATCCATTCTATAAAAAAAAGTTATGCAGTTGAAAGTAAACATCACTTTTTGAAAATGATGTTTAGCACAAAAAATAAGTTAATAAAAATTACATAAAAGGATTCACAATTTATTTTTTAATTTAAAAAAATATATATAATTATAATCTACACACAAAATATCACAAATCACTAGTTTGCCTCATCTTCAAATTCTTAATGGTTTAGCTTCTATAGGTGTAAGAAAGTAAAAATCTGGTGAAAAATATTGATTTCAATGTCAAGTTTGGCCAAAAAGTGTAACCCATTATTGTGGGATCACCCAACAAGATAAGAGGGAAAATAAGATAAGTGCACAAGTTGGAAACAAATAAGGGTTGAAGTGAAGATTTCAAAAGCCTCTAAAATTCTAGAAAATCAGCTTTAGAGGTCCGCTAGGACACTTACGCCAAGTTGGGAGACTTAGTCCCAATTCTAGTAAACTGCTTTTGGCTCAGTTTCAGCCAACTGGGTGTCAAAATCTTCAAAAATCCTTGACAAAAACATGTAGTGGAAACAAAAGCCTATATAGTCTGCAATCTAATTTCCCACTGAAATCTGAGTCCAAACCTACAAAATCACGTACAAAACAAAATATATTTTGGTTTCTAATTTGGGGTTTGCCTTGGTCAAACCCCTAGTTGGCATTTAAACTTTGAAAGAGATAAGAAATCTACATAAAACCCTATCCATAATTGTGTCTGAGACTAGGAAATATGAAGTATGATGCAACCCTATTCTAATGTGCAAGAATAAGATGCATAAAAGAAACTAGAACAATGCAAGACTTATTCTAAGAGACCCTAAATCACATTAGAAATGAATCTTAATGTTATGCAAACCTTCCTTAGGCTAAAGATAGTGAGAAAATGGAAGATGGAACCCCTTTGCAAACAAGTCTTTAGGTTGATTTGATGGCTAGTTGCATCTCCTCAACCTAGATTTCTTCATGATTGTCTATAGACATCCATGATCAACCCTTTGCGATTTGAGATCTTGAGTGAGAAGTGAGCTTGAAGACCTTCAAAAACTCTAGTTTTCTGCCCTAAGCTTCAACTTTGTTGTAGAAAGACTAAGGAATCTTCTTGTGGAAGATGTTCAACACTTGATTCTTGAGTTTTGCTTGTGAAAAATGAGTAATTTTTTTTTAAAAGTGACCTAAAAACATGTATTTATAAGCATCAATACCTATTTTTTGGTTATTTTGACCTAAGAGGCTGACACCCATCAAGAATTTTTATCAAGTCAGAGATTTTCCCGCTAAAAAATGCAAATAACCCTAAAAGGGACTAAGTCGCCACCTTGGGTGACTTAGTCCCACCAAGGGTTTTTGAGGTGGCATTTGTGAAATTTGAGTTATTTGAATGTTGTTTGTTGGGACTTGTATGATTTCTTAGGTGAAATAGGCCTGAAGGTAAAAAATAACGAGTCTTAGGGGCCTATAAATGTTGTTTTAGGGGGATGACTAGTGAAAGAATGCCAAAAATGGGTCAGATTAAGTGTGAAATTGTCTCTTTCTTCAAGAGCATGCAATTTTCTATGTTACACTTAACTACAGCCCCCTCTATCTCTTTCTGCAATTTCTCCTGATTTCATAGATCTTCTTCATCATTGTACCAACTAGATATTTTGAAATAGTCATTGATACTCTGTTGTCCCAATGAACCAACCTTCTTCGCACATGCAACATTCTTGTGTCCAGCTGAGAAAATCGTACAATTAGAAACAAATTATTGCTTTATATCCTATTGCATTGGTTGATTCTCTGGAAAAATTTCATCATCTTCCACAACACAAGAAAGCTCATTAGTGAAAACATGGAAAGATTCATTAGGGGAAGTTTTTTCTTGCTCTATCTTTTACTGCTACAAACAGTAAAACTCCAAAGGCGAACATAATCGGTTTACTTTCCTAAGCTTCTCTATATGGAGTAAGGAATCTTGATCAATGAGTTCACCATTGGTCCTATTAGGTGGGGAAACTTGAGGAGATAGTGAGTAGGTGGTAATTATATTGTGCATGCTGGTTTCTCTGCAAATCAAATGAATTGCGAGTAACACCAGCATAATGATTAGCCTGATAAGACTTGAAAGAGGGTATATGAGTAGGAGTTTCATGATATGGTGGATGGTATGACATATTGTCATTAAACATTGACATAATCATTCATTGGTAATCTAGAAAATTGAGTGAATAAGTGATTTTTGTAACATACTAGGACTTAGGTCTGTGTGCAAAATTAGAGAATGGAGTCGCCAAGTATTCTTAAAACCTCTAAAGGCTAGAAATATTGTTGTGAATACCATCAAGCATGCCAAAAACTATTGTCAATCAATATTGTACCCGTAGCCAAGATAAACCTAAATATACTCTTAAAACATGGAAACACTCTCATATTGTGGGTAATGGTGAGAGTGAATCTCCAGAGCGGGTTGGTTCCCCTAGAAAATCACCTAATCTAAAAGACTTTTTGAGGAAAGGGTTAGGAGGAAAACTAAAACTGAAATCCTAAAACCTAAGAATGATTCACCATAATTTTGAAATTTGACTTTGATTATTCTGCTCACAAACAGTTTCTCAAAAACTTTAACCCTCACAATCTCACTTAAAACATATAATTCAATAGTAATTTTCATGAAGGCTCAAGCTGAAACACAATCACACAACATGAACTATATGAAATTTTGTACAAAAACTCAAAATAACAAGACAAAAGGATTCAATATTTCGAATCATAAAGAAATCAAATTAGTACTGAAAACTTGATACAAAATAATGAAGGAAAGCTCAGTTGTTTATTGAAACTAATGGAGTATCAGTATTAAAATTTGAGTGCAAAAATTGTTTACAAAACTCTCCAAGATGAACAAGAGAGCAAGAAACAATATTTTGAACTGAGAAAAATTCATTTTTTTCTCTAACTTATATCTCCCAAGTGTCTCTAGTAGTGAGAATAGAAAAGTCTAGAGTGAACTGCATCTCGAAATAGCAACTTAGATCCATTTTCTATTTCAAGAGAAAATATTCCAAAATAGTGCCCCAAATTGTCCCAAACTGATTGAAAAAGATGGCAAATTTCTATCTCTAGTAGGTTGATCAAAAAGCCTTACAAAATCAGGTTCAAACTGACCCGAAACTGAAAATAGAAGGTTCAATTTTCCCATTCCTTTCCAATTTCGCCCAAGAACTCAAACTCAAAAATAGAAAGTTTCAAAGAGAACTCAAGTGAACCAATAAACTGTAATTTAATAACAATTAGTTAAGCAATTTATAGGAACATTGCTTAATCAATGTTTTACAATTTTACATTTTCACAATTACAAAATGGAAAGAATCCTAAACTTGAGTCTTGATTTTCACAACTTTGCTTTGATCATTTTGATTTTAGCAATAAAATTTGGATGCCTTGAAAAAATCAAAGTAACATAATAAGGCTCTCATGATATTTGATTTTTCTATAATAAATCATAAAAATGATTTCAAGCACATATCACATCATATTCATTCCAAAGACACAAGGGGACACCTAGGGCATTCAAATCCTAGGAAAAATCACAAAACTCAAAGGCATCGATTTGATTTTTGCCAAGGTCAAAAAATAAATCCAAGTCAAAAAGCCTAAGTTTGACATATCTATAATGGTAAATAATCAAAACACTATAAGGTATTGCTAAGGTTGTTTTTTTTTAAAACAATGTGATTAAAATCACAAAGTGAATTAGGGCGACATGAAACCCTAGCAACAAAACTTGAGCCCTCCTTAATTTTCAACCATTCATTTGCATCGATCAACTTTGGAGAAATGCTACTGGACACTCAGCCACCATGGAGATTATAGTGTTGAGATTTCTCTTTAAATTTTCTTGTTGTTTTGGAGAAATCCCACTGAGATTTTTTGTAGAAAAATGAATGGGTAAGTATTCTTTTTAAAAATTTGGCATCGACCTCAATTTTTTCTCTATTTTGAAAGAAATTTTGGGTCTACAAGCTATGGCCATGGTATTTGTTATGATGTGTTTCACTTGTTTCACTTTCTGTTGATGCTTTTATTACCTTTGGCCACCATTGGAAAGCTTGTTTATGAGTGTTTTGGAGGATGAAAATGGTAAAAAGCCTATTGCCTTGCATGTATTTCTCATAGAAACAAATAAGGGTAAGCTTCTATTCTTTTAATCTTGCATATTTTACTTGTTTCCTCTTGAAAGAAACTCAAGACAAGCTGAATAAAAGGCATGATGCTAAATGTATTTATTTTTTATTTTATTTTGTAAAATAATTATGGAGATTTCTAAACATATTCCCCATTGGAGGTTGTGGCCTCATCTTGCATTTTCCTTATTTTTTGAGTGTTTTTCCATGCTTACATAGCTCTAACACTCCTCCATTATTATGTATTTTAGATTTTTATGCAAACCCCAAGTGGTTTTCATTATTTATGAAGATAAATACTTCTCTCAGGATGCAGCCATGAGAAAACAATGGGTTTCTATACTTGTATCTCCTCTCTATTTAGTTTATAAAGACCAATTTGAGCTCGATTCCATCTTGACCTGAAACAAAAATAGTGAGAGTCTTGTGAAGACAAATACTTCTTACACTTTTCTTTACCATTTAATGGATTTTGAAACGCTTCATGGTCACGGCCATCCATGCTTTTCTGGGTGCTTTCTTTTTCGAATGAGTTTTGGAAACCTCTTCTTTGCTTGAAACCCTAACAAAATAATGACATTTTGTTCATTTTCTTTTGAGGAATACATGTTTGGCTTCAAAATATGGTATAAATAAATAACATTGTTTACTTTTCTCACAAAGGTAAAAAAAATTCCCATTTCATTTTGTATTTATCTCCCCACATTCATTTCTCCTTCAGATCCTTACATGGTTTCCACTGTGCTTGTATTTCCATTTGATGTAGATACAAAAGAGAGTTCTTTCCTTTTCAATTTATTAGCACCATCCTTAGTAGTAAAATTTCCATCATTTATTTACTATGTCGTATTCTCATTTGCAATATTTTCATTTAGTGAGTGAAATGCATCTATAGTTTCCATGTGAAATGTACCACCATACACTATAACTTACTTTGAATTTTGAAAATATGCATGAGAACTAGATATTGTATCTCTTCTTGCCTCCAAAATGGTGTTGTTCACTTTTCTTTGCAAAAGGATTATTCCTATACTACTGGTTTCTTTTGATCCACCAGGCATAGAAGATTTTGAAATATATGAAATTTTGTCATGTATGCCTATTCACTATCACACCTCATGGAAATGTACTCCTTGTTGTTCTATATGAAAAATTATTTATTTCCAACTAACATACCCAAATTTTAATGATGATTCCTTTCATCACTTTTTCATGGCTTTATCACATTCACTTATTGTTGTTTATTCATTTCTTGCAACTATGCATTCACCATGCACTTCATTCCATCCAACCTTAGAGAGAGAAAGGTTGCTATTCCAATATCAAGAAATTTTACAATGAATGTTTGATAATTACTCCACTTTAGCATTTTTTGAACAATGCATCTCCCCTTTTCTCTCATGTGCAACATTGCTTGTAAGTACTTTGATGCATAAGTATATGATAAAACTCTTTGTGGGCATTCCATATACAAAAAATTCCTTGCTTCCCCCTTACATGTGAGAACTATTTGTGTCTTTTACTTCATAGTACGCACTTCAAACAACAAGATGATATGACACATGACAACAATAGAAGATATAAACAACACCATTCTATGACATATTTATGTGGAAACAACAATATAATAAAAAAAAGTGCATTTATTCAGCTATGCATATTTTCAAGCACTTAGATAAGTCGTTATTCATCTATGATCTTCATTTTCATTGCACTTTTGGATTTTATTGTCATGAATGGAAAATATATCAACTTCTCTTGTCATTTCTTTATGAAATTCTCCTTCAGTTGAAAGTTTCTTTTGGGAAAATATGAATGTGTTTCATTTTTCAAAACCATCTTGAAATTAAGGGGCAACATGCTGAGCTCAACCCTTGTGGGAGCCCATTTTTCACCACATGCTATAATGTCTTTAGAAATGGGTCAGCAACATGATCTCTCCTATACCTACATAGTTAACAAACATGTTGGAAAAAAAAATAGTGAATCTCAATGCTCCTGTAATATTTTATTTTTGAGGATCTCTTGCATACAGATGTTTTTTGAACCAATACATCATAGGAAATGTATTATATTTCTATTGATAGAGCACGTAGTGATATTTATATCTAGAGCTCTAACAACTTTTCTCATCATGATACAAGTTCACTCAAGATCTGGAGCAAGGATGGATCATCTACAATGAAGGCCAACACCGAACACCAACAAGCAATGATGGATATGTTTTTATTAGATGCTTCTTTTCACTCATTTTATCTTTAGATGCATAGTGCATTCTTTATGATGTGTTGTTTTAGCTACTCCAATGACTTGTGTGGGAAAATTTATTTCTCCTTTCTTTCCAATGAATATCAAAACAACATTCTTTGCAATCTTGTACAATTCTGTATACCTCTCTCTTGCATAATCAATGAAACATTGTAAAGTGTATGAATCATTGCAAGATGAATGAAAGTAATATTTTTATATCTCATGTAGTCTCATTTATGTTTTAAAACACCGAATGGAAAACTAAATGATTTCCGTTATGAAGCACATTGCACTAAACAAATGAACTCTTTTCTTTTAGACTTCAAAATATGCAATGGATTAAGCAAAGAAGAAATAAGTTGAAATCTCTTCACCTTAAAATGAACATAAGTTGTTTCAGCTCTTTCAATTTGAGCTTTAGGTGAAAAATTAGCAAGAGATATTTCACACAATTTGACCACCTCATTAAACCTTCTAGCTATACTATATATCTACATCAATATTTTTTGTCTATGTGGTAGTGCACTATCCCTTTAGCCACTAACATTAAATATATTCTTAACATTTTTTCCAATAAATTATTTATTTTTCTTGGGAAAAATAACTTTTTTCTATTAATAAATTTTAATATTTCTCTTGTTCACTATTCATGCATGAAATTCATAATCAAAACATAGGGCTTATTAATGAAAAATTATATAATGATATGTGAACCATAAATCTTAATATCTAGAGTTGATTATTCATGATAGAGATATGTTATTTGAATATTTAAGGTATTTGGCACCACTTGAGATAGGAAATAGTTACTAGATAAATTTTTTCATTCTTATTATACAAATTAAGAATTTAAATTATTAGAAGACATTTCACATCTTATTTTGTGTAGGCTTTCATCTTTGCTTCTAATTGTATCAAATGGAATAAAAAATAATATGTCCTATGTTGGTAAGAGTAAACTCACACCACTTGTTACTATTCCCTTTCCCTTCTGGGGTGTCATGTTTTCCATTTTAGGATCTACATCTTTCCAAAATTGGGTGATGATTTCCTTCTTTTCATTTGTGAGTTTCTTCATCCTACAATACTTTTTACAATTCCTCACCGTTCTTCCTAAGGATAAAATAACTGAATTCCTTAGTAGTGATGGATTTATCATCTTGCATGAACTAAGAGCAAGCTAATTCTCTCACATCATCAACCACCTAATCTCTAGTTTCAAAAATTATTAATCTTCTTTCATTATATGGCCTTTCATCCACAACACTGGTAGGAGATGTATTAAACTTGAGCCAATTCACAATCATATAAAAATTCATTAGGACCTATTGGGTAATCCAACAAAGATTATGTGATGGGAGCCACTTGTTATAGAGGTGTAATTATTTCAAGGATTGGTTGCTCAATTACATGAGATTAAGAACCAAATGCATCCCTCTATGGTATCTTTCAAGGCACATTATCTAGTAAATTGGTTGCATTGTCAAGCATTTTCATAATTCTAAGAATTGGATATTGAAGTTTTGTGTGTGCACCCTTACATGAGGTGTCAAATCCTTTTCTCCTTTCCTTTTAAATATGTATCTTGACCAATTTATCTCTCCTTTTGGTATCTTCTACTAATAAATATTTTATAATTAAATACTCAATTGGATCATAATCACGAAAAACTAGAGAAAGCTTTTACTTGGTCCTAGCATCATGAATAAAATGCTTAGTATGGCATTTTCTTATATTATCAACTTTCATCATGTTGGGTAATAGTTTAATTTAAATAAGTAATTCTAATCCTTCCCTAGCCATCACTTGGAAATATGAGAAAATGAGTGTAGAAGGTAAAATTGCATTTTTTTTATAATTCTTGAAATTAGTCTTATCTACCTCATTCGATTGCCACATAATTTCTAGGTATGAAATTTTATCTAGAAAAAACTTAGGAAGAATATGGGGTGCCATCAAGGAGCCATAAACTATGATGACTATAACATGTAAATATAAGAACTAGTGTCCCCAATTATGATCAAACCCTAATTTATTTTGGATCACTTTAGGCCTAAGGAAGCTTCTCACCTCCTCTAGTAATCCCCAATCAATATTCTAATCCATTTTTTAAGGAAATCCTTTACAAAAACCACTCAAAAAAACAAATCCACCTCACAATTGCATCTTGGATACATACATCCATTCTTGAACTAGGTGCATCCTTTTTTGAGAGTCAAAAGCTCTACTTTTAGGTGAGAGGACCATACTTTTCTTCCACCATACAAAAAAATGTGCCATAATATGGAATACCACTTTAAATGTAAAATTCTCTCATTCTTTTTTATAACACAAAAGGACTTGTGAACTGAATCTAATATAAAGGTTCCATAATCATAAGGCTTGTTGACATCCCCTATTTTGATGTCAATTTACAACACCATCATGTTTATTTAAATCTAGGTTTTTTAATCCATGCATTATACTTGAAAAAATTAAAATATTTCTTCATAAAATAGTCTTCAAAGATATCATAATTGAAAGTTTCAAGTTCTCCACTATAAAATCTCTTCAATTCCCTATTTTCACTTTTGGTCTTAAAAAATGAAGCCATTTTACTTTTTATCTATTCCTTAACTTCTATAATTCACTGGTTAAAGCCCTTAAATCAATGGGTAGCTAATTATTCTTGTCTATGTTCAAAACATCATAGATACAATTTCGATCTAGGGTCATTAAAGGAACACCCTTTCCTTTGGAAATAGTTTTTGTGTGTGGGTCATATGCCCTATAAATAACTTTAACTAATTCAACATTTATAAAGATATTATGGAGAACAATTATTCCCAATCCTAGCCTCCAAATTTTGTATATTGATAGATCCACCAAACACTTCCTAGAACAATATTTGGACAGTGCATAACTATGGATAGGGATGATAACATCTTTAAATAAGCATTATTATACATAGTTCTATATCTTCTAGGATTCATAAACTTTTAAAATACACATGTCCCTTTGAAGACCCTATAAATTGAGTCATAATGTCATCATATAGATCCCTTTTAACTCCCCTTGAAGTTCCATCCATATTTATAGGGTTAGGGTATCATGAATAAAACTAGTGCTTCAGATTTTATATTTTTGGGAGGATTTTTTTTAAACAATTGGAAAATTATAGATCCCATTTAATGTCCTAGTTTTTATGAAAATCTAGAAATTTCTTTCTTTCACCAAAAATTAATAGAGAATATGAAAATTAGCTTACTTATTTCTTGTTTGTCGAAAACCCTAGAAGTGTCATTGAAAACCCTCATGTACCAGAAAAAAACACAACATATCCACTCTACAATTTTTTATGTATTCCTTAAATGATACAAATACATGTGATTAATCCAATTCATTTGAAAATTGGGTAGATATAGATCAAATCCACCATCAAATTCCTTGATATGCTTGAAGGTGTGACTAGTGATAGTTGTTTCCCATTTTTGAATGTGGGTCGCTGATTAGATTAAGAAATGATTATTAAAAAAATTGAAAATGTTTTGGAAAATAGAACATCCTTTATTTATTACTATAGCTCTTGGAAACATGTCATCATTTTGGGATTTTCTGGAAGTAAAAGGAACCTTAAAAAAAAATTACAAAGAAGAAAACTTCTAAAAAATTAAAAAAAAGTAACAACAAAAGGCATGTTGTAGGATTTCTAGAGCTTCTTGAAGGGGCCATATAAACATACCATATCTCAATCAAAGGGATAAGATTGTACAAAATGAAAAGGATACCTATGGTTAACATGATATGGTTATAAATCAACCCATGACAACAAAAGAAACAATTTCTCAGGGACTCACAAAAATTAAAAAATTAAGACCAAATGATTCCCTGAAGGTTATAACTAGTATAAGTTAATTAGAAGCTAATACTTGGCACTGAATAAGATTAATGTGGGACCACATGATGGCTTCATCTTTAGATTACTTATTTTTTTAAAGCATGTGTAATAACCAAAAAAACTTAGTCTACTAGAAAAGGGGGTTGATAATATATGACTAAAAAGATAGCATTAGATAACTTAAGTTATTGAAAACTACAAAATTAGTTACCTTTGAAAAAGATAAGGCTCACAATTTGATTAGTAGTAAACCCATACATGTCGACAACAATCAACTGATAAAAATAATTTTGAAAGAACTCAAGAAGGTAAAGGTAAAATGAAAATCACTTGTAAATTGAAGGAAGTGCACGAAATGATGCCATGTGTCTTGCGAGGCCACACAAAGAACAAAAGGTTAAGAAGTATCTCAAAAGTGTATAAAAGGAATGGGCTTAACCAATTTCTTAGGTAAAGAGGGCTGATCAAATCATGAAGTGTGGACCTTCAAGATATAACTTAAAGGATCAAATGATCGGGGTAGGTAGTCAACATAATATTATAACAAAAGTGCAAGGGTTTCACAAGGGTTTAGGATTCTTCGTAAAACCCTAATGCAATTTTATAGAAACCCTTACAAATATGACCATTTAAAATATCTTAGGAGCATTTTAATGGGTTGAGAGGAAAAATTTTACAAGTACCACTAGTGGCTCTTATTGTGGACAATTTCTATAGAGAAGCAACGTGAGAATCCATAACTATGGGAGGTAGAAAAAGGAAAAAGAAAACAAAAAATAAAAATAGATTATACAAAGTATACATATGGTATATTGTGCATGAAAAATACCTATTTTAAGAAAAATAGGGTTTCAAGAATTATCCATGCATTAGAAATTCCAAAAATTCACCATTGAAACTCTACTGAAAGTAAGATTCTTTAGCATGGTTGTTTAAAAAAAGATAAGGTCCAACTAAGAGAGAATCAATTTTTTATATTTACCTTTATTTTGAGACATTTCACTCCATAATACAACCATATCACTTATTTCAAACTTCCTTGCTACTTCCCTTTTGTCAAAGAGACAGATCATCTACTACTAAATTTCTTGATATAGCCTTATTATATCTAGTTATGTGAGATGATTTATTATTTTTATTATAGAAGTTTAGATTTCTTCATCGTAGTTGTAAATAAATTTGTAAATGGGTAGACAAATAATGATAGGAAATCTTGCTTCCAACCCATATACTAGATGATAAGGAGATATATTTATGACCTTATTAATAATCACTCTATTAGCCCATAGTTCTAGTTTGAGCTTAGTATCCTAAGATCTTTTATTTTTTCCTATCATCCTCTTTATGATCTTCATCAACATTTTTTTGCTTGATTCTTCTTTTCCATTTTGTTTTGGATGATAATGGGATGAATAAGAGAGAATTATTCCATATTAGAGGAAAAATTTTGTGAAATTGTCACATCTAAAACACATTGTATTGTTAGTAATTACTTTTACATCAATTTGACTGGTACTCCAAATCTAGTGATAATATTATGCAATTGTAATGGAACAAATTTACACCTTAATAAAATTCCCCATTTATTTACCCTTACCTTAGAAATTATAAGTCTAATGATGCAAACCCATCACAACTAGTTTATTTCTTCCACATGGCCTTATCTTTTTACATCAATGGTGGAATATTTTTTGAGAATGTGTGCGTGATCCATAGAAATCCATGCACTATGCTACTATCCTAATAGGATTCCTACCCTTATAATCTATAGAGGTGTTATATTTCAGGTTGGTTGTGAAGCTAACATATTATGTCTACCATTGGCCAACAAAAAGTGACTAGCCACCTACATTTCAAGCATTCAAAATTATGTTTTCACTCCTTCATGTATATTTCCCATTCCTTCAAGAAAACTTACTCTGTCAAGCTCATATTCACTCCCTTATTGATCAATCTTTCTTCTTGTTGTTGTTGCAAGCTCCCTTCTTGGACTCCACGACACCTTCTTGTTGTAGTATTATTATTTTTTCATGGTCTACAAAGCTCCATCCTCTTGGAAAGGTGTAACATCTTTGCATCTTCTCGTATTGGCCTTGACTACTATACAAATGGAAGGTGATATTTCTCTTATTATTTACTTGCATCATTATGTCTTATAGAGTAGCATTTAGGTTATCTTTGAACTCTACTTGATATTTCCTTTCTTTTCTTTATCGATTTCTCTATGTCTTGGCATATTTTTTTGTGCATGTAGGTGAGAACAGTGACACAAGGGTCTAACTGAGATAGATCTCAAAACATATCTTGAATTTTTTCTTGGTTCAATGTGTGTAGGTGCTAGTCCATCCATTTTGGAGTTAAAACTAAAGAGTTAGATTTTACAAGTGGAATGGTATCTTTTCCTACTCTCTCTGTCATTTTCATTCTATAATTGCTTTCTAGTATTCTTCTTTTTGTACTTTCTCCCTTTTTTAATTTTCTCAAATCAAACTATCAAACCTCAATATTTAGGTCATAAGTAGGCCCTCCATGTTTTCTAGTTGTTTATTAGAAATTTTTCTATACAAGATGCTAGTCAGTCATGCTAGAGTATGGATTTTGCACTATCATCCCTAGATAGTGAGGTGTCTAGTTTCTAGTCTTAAAACTCTATGGTCAACTCACTTGATTTCCAAAACACCTATCAAACAACATAAGGTAGTTTAGGGAAGTTTTATCCTTGGGGATCTCCTATGACCTAGATCCTAAGTAGTGATGAAACCCCCTAATCTATATTTTTGGTGACCCTAATGTGAAATTCTTGATTTTGTTTCTTATTATTTCATATTTTTCTCTCGTGCCCTAGGTGCATTGCAGGTTTGTGTGTTGTGAAGCTTTATGAGATTTACAAGTTAGATGAAAACCTTTGATCACATTATTAAAAGGAGAATACGACATATAGAGATGGATTTTAAGGTCACTTCTGGTCCTACCTTTGAAGAATTTTTTTTGAGAACAAATATAAGTTTCTCTAGTCCTTTTGGGGAAGCTCCTTGTAATCCTACCCTTCTTGCTTCACCTTCCACTTCATCTGTGGAGGAAGATGATGCTCTTGAGGCTTCTACACAACAACTTGTTCCTCTATATAGAAGACTTGGGGAGTTTTTGATGTATCTAGAGAAAGAAATACTATTGTATTTGACTATAAATTTTGATGAATATTCGTCAAAATTTCGACAAACTATTGTCTAATTTCTGATGAAATATTTTTTTCAATTTCGTTGGTGGAATTTCATCGCTTTAATGACCAACTCTTATTCATTGAAATCATGAACAAGCATCATTGGTCAATACCACAAAAAAAATTGGTGTTTTTCATCTCAAAATAGATGAAACATTGTCTATTTATCGACGAAAAAAAACCCAAAACCCATTGCAGAGTGCCATTTGAAAGCGTCAAATAAACAAAAAACTTTCGTCAGTTTTCTGACAAAGAAGAGTTGACATTGCGACACAAATTTCTTTGGAGGTATAGCAACCTCTTCAAAGGTTTATTTCTTTCATCGGACATGTTCGTTGAAATTATGACGAAAAATTGGAGTTTAAAAAAAATAAAAATTATGGTTATTACATAAAGCAGCCTGAATTAATAATCTAGAGAACTTCTTTTTTGTTTGATGGTATGTTGTTGTTTCTAGTCACCTATTACTATAGGTTGTGTTTTTCGTTCGGTGAGTCATCAAAAAGGATTAATTGTTCTCATAATCTAGAGTTTATTAAGGTGTTTATTCCATCTTTGAGGGATAAGTCATATCTTTATATTTGAAAAGGAGTCTTAGTTTGTTAATGCCTTGAATTTTTCAACTCCATGTGCATGTATCTTGGAGGAATTCATGTTTTTAAAGGTGTTTGATTCATAGTGAATAGGTCAATACTCTTAGGGCTTTACCACTTTTAGGTTTCTTTGTATAAACTTGCAAGTTCCAAGAGAAGCTAAGTTTTATTATAGATCAAAATTAAGAATATTAATGAGAGTTTTGAAAACTGATACTAGATCAATCGAAGAGGAAAACCTTATGTGTTTCTTCCTCACTGTTGTTTTCAAGTGTCAATGCATGGAATTCTATTTCAAGGATTGAAGAGCCTTTAGAGATTACTATTGTGGAAATTCAACCATGATGGGTAAAATAAATATTAGAATGATTGAAGAGCCTTTAGAGATTACTATTCTCCTTCCATGCATAGACATACATGTGAAAGTGGAAGTTCAAGGGAAATAAGTAGAGACATCGCATTATGAAGAGATTCTCAAAGGTACTAAATAATTCATGAATCCATTATAGTCATCAAGGAACATGGTGAATCCATGACAGTCATGAAGGCAAATCTCAGACTATCCAAGTCATAAAACCCTACATAGGGTTCAATTGTTTCATATAGTAGGTGTTTTGCTTCCTGGTTTGTTTTCACTAATAAATAACTAAATTATGAATGCATGTTCATTGAAACTTTATTGAATCTACTTAACAATTGTTTATTTTTGAAGCCCTTGCATGAAGATTCTCAAATATTGTCAATTATCAAAACCTTGTTATAAATACCCATGCATGGTTAGGTTTCTAAAACTTTTCCATTATTACTATCCATGGCAGATAAAGATTGGTATAGTATATTTTTTTACTCTGAGGGAAAGAAAAATATAGTGAGACAAAATAGAAAGAAAGTCATGGCCCTAAATTTATAAAAGACTCGAGAAAGCTCAATCCAAGAAATAAATAATAATACAATATGGCAATCATAAGATCAAAAAGGATTGAAGTGGAAATAATTTTTTTATGATAGTCAAAAGGACCCATCTCATGGTTGTGCATAGGTATGATACAATGTTGAATATTTTCAAATTATTTAAAAATATGTAATCCATAGTTTCATATAAAACCCTTGTAGGAGTCATGAAGTCCTTCATAAAGGAGTTACATGTTGCATAAATTTTCAGCCTATCAAAATTATTGTTGAAACCCTTGTTCCTTGTATAGTAGCAAGATTAGAGTCTTAGGGGTTTCATTATTTTTATTTCATTCATATCATGACAATGTTGTTAATTGTAATGAAAATAATTTTATGTCACAATTAATTAGTATGAAGAGTGCTTTGAGATTTTTATTACATATGACAATCCATGACTATGAAATGATGCAATAGTAATATGAAGCTTCATAAATGACAACATGCTAATGGATTTCCAAAAATCTAACTGTAATAATTCCTAGCACCATGTTTAGAGAAATTCAAAGACATAGTCATATTTCTTTGCTAAACAAGGGACAACAAGTTTGAGGAATCAAGTGAAGGACAGTCCTATCCATTGATACAAAGTTCATGACACATGTATTGGAAAGTTAAAAATAATAGTTGAACATGAGGGCAGTGCTAATAGGAAAACACCATCATAGAATATTCATACATCACCAAAGAATAGTGGATATGTTAATGATATTCAAGGAGATAGTCATATGAATACCTACAGGTTATGAAGATAAAGTGGAGAAAATAATTCATATGACATTTAAGAATGCACTAATAATGATGAGGTGCATTCAAGGAATATTAAATGACTAGGTAAATCAAAGGATAGAAGGGCATTCCCACAACCAAATCAAGTGAATACAATCATTCAAGAGGCCTAAAAACAAGTACCAAAAACACTTCACTAATGTATTTGACTAGCATTTGCATTTTGGTTTGTTAAACATGGCCCCTGGTACAAATATTAAAGTAGATGCATTTGATAACCAATAAGCCAAAACATCATTGATCTCATGAGTCTTTAAAATAAAAAAAACATTATGTCAACATTAGAAAAATTTGGAAGAGTATTCATGGAGAAATCCAATAAAATTTTAATATAATTCGTTGATAAGTGATAGCTGATAAGAAATATACATTCTCAAATAAACTACTCAGAACTGGGGAAATGTAGAATCAATGATACCTCAATTGTTGAACCAATTGTTTGAATGATACGATAAGAAACACTAGTTCTTTCAACTTAAAATGAATGCCATTGGAGAAGTGACTTATAGATGATACATGTAGCTATAGGTCTTCCATTACTAAAGCCAACATATTCTGTGATACACTTGATCAATGCATCTTTATGTTATTGAAACCAAAAACACAAAAACATGTAGTGTAAGGGAATAAAAAAATCGCTAGAGCTTTATAATATAATGTACCTAAGCAAAAAAGTGGTATAACTAGAAATACAAATAGAAGAGATAGATAATCCTCCAGAAGGTCAGAATCATATACTTGTTTCCTATCATGAGAGTCTTTTGTGGCCTTTGCTCTCCATCAACGATCTCTTTGAAGGAAGACATAGGAGTCTATGAATTCTGCCAAATACATCTATTGGTTAAAATATTATTGAAAAATATTATTACTTATTTAAAATCGGGAGGAGGTAACTAAAATTATACATAAAAAGATATAATTTGTTTATATTGGAGAACCATGAGTGTGTGATCATGATGGAATTTACCATTTTAAGGCACAAAAATGGAAAATACATAATGACAAGTGGAAACTTAACCTCCATGAGTTAAAATCACAAGCCAAACTAGCTTTGGTCTCTACTAAAAAATGTTGCAATATCATTTCCCACACACAAAAATTTGTGCTTCTCACAGTCCACAAATGCACCTACACAAGCAATTACACACAATAATAGTGCTCACAAATATGCCAACCCCATTTCAGCAACAAAGGTTTGACAATATATTACAGTAATACGAAGACATCTTTGAAGAATGCAAGTCCAATACAATGTGCAATATAACACAAAATCAATTTGAAAATTCCCTCTCCTAAATATATATTTGTATCACAATTCTATTAGGAGAATGATTAAATTCAACATCAAACCCAAGAGCTACTAAATCAAGCACTAAAGGATTTCCATATTAAATGTATGAGGTCAATGGGCATGAAAGAGGAGCAGAGCACAAGCCTAGTAGGCATGAAAGAGAAAATGCCAATATTAAAATGACACTCAAATCAATTGCTCAAAGAAGACAATCACCATACATATAAAGGGAAGTCGCCTAGAAGGACTATCAACTAAGGGCAATAAAATATAGTCATGTAAAGGGTATATTCAAAGGATGACAGTCCACAAGCATTTCAAAAAAGTATAGTGGAAGTCCCCCTCACCAAGTGAGCAATGATGGAAAGAGTTTAGATTCTTCAAGAAGATTCCAAATCATGAGAGGTAGAAAATTATTTAAAAGACAATCAATAATCAATAAACAATTAAAACAATGTATGAAAATATCAATAAAATGGACTATGAGATGAAAGATAAAAAATGCATAGTGATTTGATGAATATGGTTGACAGTGCATAATCTTTACTTCAATATTTGAAGAAACTTGAGAATGCAAAAAGATTTAAAGTCTGAGAAGAAAGTTGGATTTTCTTCGATCTTTGAGGGAACTTTAGAAAATAGTAAGTTGTAAAATGCGAGGAGAAAGTTGGATATCCTTCCTTGAAGTTTATTGGTAAGTTTACTCATAGAGCAGTGAGGTTGGTATGAAGTAATATTTTGTGTTCCACTTTGTTGTAGCAGTACCTATAGGTGCTTAGGGTCATGGTGTGTTTTTTTCATTTATCAATGCATCTCTCGTGGGTACTTCCTGAGTTTGTTTTATGCACATTAGGATATCTTTTGTGAATAGTCCCTGTATTTGTTTTAGGAAAATTGGTATATTTTTCATGCATGCTTCTTGTGTTTGTTTTAGGAAAATCAATGTAGGAAAATAACATCCAAAATAGATGCTCGGTTACTCAGGTGAGCAATAAGTATTTTATTCAACTGTAAATTAGCTATTCCAACTACTGACCTTTAAAGTGTTAGTCTGGAGACATACGGGCGAAGGATCTTTGTTTTCTTCAATAAGTTCTACTGCTTCAGCAACAAGGAACATCTAAAGTTTGGAGAACACAATTTATAGTCATTCAACACAATATCACCTTATCTAACTTTATTATGAAATTCACTAAGCTGCAAACAAAGTGCTAAAATGGCAATCAAACAAAGCACTGGAATAGATAATAACAACAAAATTCCAAAAATTCAGGCTTTAACCACGAGGAAGGTCTGGATCAAATAGTCATTGTAGCCATAATATACAGACAAATCTGCAACAAGCCGCTTAGTATAGTCCTTTCGACTAGACCCTTTTTTCCTTAAAGCTTTGAAATTGGACAAAATTCTAACAACTGATAGAGAAAGGATCGATATGTATCATTAATGAACACTATCAAACATAGTCCAAATAGATGAAACAAGTGATGCCTTGTAATCTTGAAAACAATGCAGCAACAATCAGAATTAAAACATTACCCTCTTAATTTATTCTCCTCTTAAGGTTTGGGAGGTTAGGTGGGTGCTTCCCCTCTTCTTCAAGCTCTTGAAAATTAGTACAAAACATATGAACAAAGGAAAAGAATAAGAAGGAGACTATCATAACCCAGTTCCCTAAACCCTCTAAACCTTTAGTTTCACCTCGACATGTATACAAAATAACAAATTCTCAAGCAGACATGTCCCCACGGAGTGAATATGGCATGAATCATATATGTGGGTGTTTGTGACAAAAAATGTTCAATTCAAGCATTCTACATCTCACTTGGGCCAACAAGAGAAAACATAGATAAGAAAGAGACAAGTATTTATTCAACCAAAATACACAGAGAGATGGAGATATTATATTAAAGTTGATGAATAACCAAAATATACAAGTTATAATAGCTAACAAAGTATCTGGGATAAACATCAACATGGAAAAATGACATTTATGATCATATTGAGCACTAAATCGTAAACCCATGGAAAAAGGCAAGCACTGAACAAAATTTATTTGTATTCTTCCAAAACTTCTCAGACATCCAATCAACTACTTATATATATGCAACTCCTTTCTTGGCCCTTCCTAGATATATCCAAGATCATAAGGCTTGGATACAACAATATATGTAGTACATACTCATGTATTGAATAGAGTTCTCTTCCTAGTCTGTATGTTTAAGAATTTTAGGAATAATGAATAAATATAATATAGTATAAAGAATGATTGTTAATGATGGTTGTTTCAACTTACATGCCCCTTTTCACCCTCTATTCATTGTAAAATATGCATAAATTGAACATATTAAAAAAACTATAGCCCACATTGACATTGTATGCCACATTAATCCAACCATATGAAAAAAGATAAGCAATCTAGCCTCTTGAATGAATGTAAGTAGATAAATTTTTGCATACTTTCAGATGGTACAAAATTTCAAGGTTAAGTGGAAGCCTTCCATCAATAACAAGATCCAAATATCCGTGTATCTATCTCAATCGAGCCTCTAAACCCTTTAGATCTGTCAATTTTTCCACTAACCTGTTATGCACAAAAGTCAAATTTTAGAGTTATGTCACCACTAAAAACAAAAGAAATAGAGCTTTGAAACCAAATCCACACACAACACCATGTGGTATTCATACAAATTCATACACACAAACTAAACTCAGAACATTGGAATGGAAACAACTTCAAATTATGATGCAGAACATGGATTCACTTTACTCAACTGGAGGCACATTTCACAATAATGGGTTGTTCATATAAAAAATCTATACAAGGTTCAAATAATAAAGAGATTGATGAAAGATAGAGGAATTAAAAAGATACTTGGATGTAGTTGGATTGAAGGCCATAAACTGGTACATTTTTTTTATTAGTAGACGTATCACATCCACAAACATGGAAGAGCTATGCAAAGTAGGAGAAATTGGCTTGGAAAATGAAGGCATTAGGGTATAATGAATCATTTTTCTGCCACCATAGTGAAAATTTATCACTTTCTTTCATCTTTGCATATTGGGTTGATTCTTCAAATGATGCATTTCTTATATTGAAAAGTGCATTACCTTATTGAGCTTCTCTTTGTTTTGAGAATAGTTTAATATTCTCTACTTAACAGGGCCAACCACGTGAAGGTGGAAGATCATTTGGACCCTCCCCACCTCACATCACTCTCAATTCCCCATACCAAATCATATAACATTAATCATTCATTCATCCATTAATAACATATAACATTCCTTCATTCATCCCGCATTAATAACATATAGCATTCATTCATTAACATATAACATTCATTCATTAAAATATTCACATTCATTCATCCATCCATTAATAACATATAAAATCCATTCATTAATATATAACATTCACTCATTAACATATTCACATTCATTCATTAACATATAACATTCATTCTTTCAGTTTTTACATATTGTCAAAAATATGGTTGTCATAATATGATTACGATCACTTTTTTTTGTTTCTTTTTTGTAGCTAAAAAAAGCTAAAGTGGAGTATCATTTTCTAAATCATCTATCCCCCCTTCATTTTTTCTGATCTCTACTCATGATCTTAATGTATTCCTAGTCATTTACTCATGAAATGGACACCGCTGCAAGGGGGGGTTTTCTGCAATAGCAAAGAAATGTTAAATTGATATGTTTTATTATTATTGTTCCAAGAATTTCATTAATTAAAAGAAAATTAGAGTGGAGCTCTTTACCTGATGGGGCCACATCATGTTCCTAATCTTGTCTTATAGCCTCATGCTCAACATCTTGAACACCCTCTACATCTTGATCTAGAATTGAAACATGAAAGGTTACATTAATTAATACACCAATTGCAATTAAATAAGTTTAAAATAACATTAGAGTAGTCCTCTTTACCTGATGGGGCCACATCATGTTCCTGATCTTGTCTAGCTTGATCATGCTCTACATGCTCTAAATTTGAAACATGAAAGGTTACATTAATTAGTACACCAATTGCAATTAAAGATGTTTAATTGTATTAATCCATACTACATTTTGTATAGCACATGACTACATCTAGTACCAGGATGCACACCATGACCTTCATATGTAGGTTGTTATCCAACCTCACCAGGCTACATTCCAATGTCATGTGCATTATTAACATTTCTTTCCTATTTAAAACAAATAGGCACATAATTACTTTATGGTGGAAATTAATATTGAATAGATTGCAAAAGTATTCAATTTTAAATAAACTTCATTGAGTTTATTTACCTGCTTGTTGGATGTAGTCAAAGCTTGTGTTTTCCCATTCAAGAGTCTTAGGCATTCAACTAGGGCTCCATAGCCTTGCTGGAAGGCAATCTTTAGGTCCTCTTCTATGGGCACTCTGTTGAATTCAAAGCCTTGTAGTTTTGAATACAATCATGAATTTTGCTTCTATGGTGTGATAAAACCAAAATTATTTGCAATTTATTATTTGGATGCAATATTTCATTTATTGATACGTATAATTCATGTCGCTAATTTCATATAACCACCAAAGTCAAGTTTGTGCTGCCCTTTTTTTTCTAGTCTTCCTTTTGTTGCCTCCGATGTGTCGAGAAACCTATGAAAAGTTTGAAATACATTAGATTATGTAAAAAGAAAGAGTAATTAGTATATAATTACATTGTTGATAGTATCACATACCTTCCTTGGCCCGGTGGTGTCTTTCCTTTTTTCTTTTCAGACTTCTCCTTTCCATCTGATAGTAGGTCCTTCCACTCCCTCTTCAGAATCATGGGGGGACGCTCGTATTTTTTGTTCTTCTCTAAATGTGACCTATATTGGTCCCTCACATACTTTATATAGGTACCAATTTTCTTAAGGACCTTGGTTCGGTGGAATGTGGTATTACCGAACATCACAACTAAATGGTTAATGAACTCATCTTTTAAATCATCATTTTGGGCATTCCACCATGTACGTATGGTGGGCCTGAAGATCTCCAATTTAATATCATTTAGATGTTTCTAAAAAACATCATTTCCTACAAAATGATCATGGGATCATTAGTCTAAAAAGCGTGATCAATAAATAAATTTTAATTGGATTATATATAATAATAATTGAACATTTTAAAGTACTTGGACCTTCTCTATCTTTATGGGATTGAAATCCTTGGTCACCACAAATGTGACTGGCAATGTTCTTGTACTAGTAATATGGGAAGATCTAGGAAATGCTGCTAAAACAACACCAGTACTAGTGGCCTTTGCATCCCTAGGTATATGTCATGGTGCATGTTCTGGCATGTGTTCGATGCTAGAGGGTACACTACCTGATGTCTACATGCCATGTGTTGTCGACATTTCATTCGACAATAATGGCATGGATGATGGGGTCGGATGATGTGATGTATGCACAGGAAGATTAGGATCGACACTTGTACCAGCCCCTACTCCCCGAACAACACTTGTAGTACCCTGGTCATGGCTAGCAACATCATGAGGACACAAAAATCCTGTAAAAACAACACATATTTTAGTTCATGACATAAAAGAGTACAAAATATAAAACCATGAATGAAATTATGTTATAATTAAAGATATCATGATAGCTTACTTGCAAGTTCTATGCTCTCTCAGTCAATATTTTAACCTTTTCTCTTATCTCATCTGTTTGAGGCACTATAAATAAAAACTGAAGGATTTCTTCATTGCATTTTTTTTGGGTCTTCCTTATCATATCCAGAGGGTTTGTGGAATATGCGATGTCATCATCGGATAATAGTGACTGCACCTCCCTATGGATGCTCTCCTCTACTGTTGGTGCCTTTCCCCTATTAGCCAAGTGTGACAAGAATATTAAAAACATTATCGAAATCAACCCAATAAAATTATGAAAATAACATAATAATAAAACATTTTTCTCGTATCTAATCTGTACAATTACAATGAGGTAAACTTGTTGGGTAGAAGTGCCTGAAGATGCATCGTGATCTGTGCTCTAAGTTAGAGCCTTCCCCATATGATCAATGTCCCGTTGTGACAAAATATAAATATAAAAAACATTACCGAAATGAAACCAATAGAATTACGAAAAAATAATAATAATAAAATGGTATATTAGAGTGATTAATTAGAGGTTGGGTAAAATGGTATATAGTATGTACCACCCCCATAGGAACTATTTTTTTATCTATGCGATTCAAATTGTAATCGATTAGCAACTCTTCCCCTGCAGTTATTGATTTTATCGTACATACGAATACATAGTTTCCCTCGCGCACCTCAAATATGCAATTGGGTTACTTATTTGTTGACCTAGGTCATGTACTATTTATAAACCCTGCAATATTCCCTGATGCTTTTGGCCTTCCATCAATGTACATAGCCACTCCTTTATTTTGATCCTTATATTTTAGCTTTAAATAATTTTTTGGTAGTGCATACCTACGCATACTTCACGTATATCGAACCAACTACATCCAATCTTTGTAACTGTAATAGGGTCTAACAAACTCCATCAATTTAGTAAAATTTTCATAATAGACCTTTATGTCATCCATGCAAAATAGGCCCAAACCATGTAATGATGATGGTGTTATGCGATATATCCTCTCGTTGACACAAAAATCAGTGTTTATTGGAGGAAGTTCCTTGGGTACCCATTGTTTCCATAGATGTTTGTACCTCAAGGGCACCTTGATGTCGCCTATGCTCTCATCATCATAAGAACATGACCCCCCTTCAACAAAAAAAAATTCCATGCGTTTACGAAATTTTCTTCTAATATTTTGACCTCTAGTTGATCTCCCTCTTTTAGACCTACTATATGTCTTGCTTTCCTCTTCTCTTCCTAAATTTCCCTCGCTCAAGGAAGACAGATCTGAAAAATACCTATTTGGTGGTACCTGCACTCATAAGGATGTTGGATGAACTTCTTTCATGGTGATGTGATCCCAAGGTGACATTATGATTAATCTATCATTTCATCTCTAGAATTTGACAGGTTATAAGGTAATCAAGTCTTGATAGATTGCAAGTTATTGTTACTACTGTCCAAATGTGTCCATCACAAATCAAATCAATGTATGAAGGAGACTGTCCCTTGTAATTAATGACTTTAAAATGTCATTATTTTACAACCTAACACAAACATGGAGATTGGGAGATGTAGTTCATAGTAACTGAGGCTATGGAAGCCTAAAAAACCTAGACTCAGTGATGAATTTTCCTACATGAACAATGTATGGCAATGTTCCAAAGATTTTTGCATGAAAATTGAGGTGAAAAGGTAATGAATGATATTCATTATCAGTCTCATAGTCTCATAGTCCTAATCCAATTTATTTGATTTACTATACTTCTACTTAATGTTTTAACTCCTAAACTTTGTAACGAGTGTTAAATGTGACTATGGTCCACCAGTTACACAACCAAGGCCTCCAATGTGTTCTCTAATTGTAATCAAAGGACTTTTTATCTTCATTCAAGTAAATATACTTGAAAGGAAACACCACCCAGTGGTTTATTAGACACCTACATGACTAAAAATAGCAGAAAATTTACATTTAATGCAAATTTCCATTGAATTTTTTTGTAGTGTGCAAAAGAATGGTTTCACCATACATAATATTTTGGTTTAGGTTTTCTTGGAAAAGACAAATTAGAACACTAATAGACATAATTTAGGTGCACATGTGAGGTGGTTCAGTTGTCCACTGATAAAATCCATATGTCTAAATGGTTAACAGGGAGGGAGTGTGTATTGGGCTTGGTTAAGTCATCATAAGTTTATGCTTAGGAAATAAAAATTGTTGAAGTCATCTTAAATCTTCCTATGTCTAATTGCTTGGAGACTTTTGGTATGTTTTAAGGTAGGATGAGTGGTTGCATAAATGTTCTAGTTCTCTCTGACAAGGTTTCAACATCTTCAAATAATGAAAGTTAGTGCTCATAGTCATTTGAAACAACAAAATTTTGATTATGTATGATGGTAGGATTTGATAACTTAAAAGAATTGGCTACCCAACAAACTTAAAGTTAAAATAAACTTTTTCAGTTTAAGGGGCTAGCACTTTCTTTCATCTTTTCATATTGGTTTGATTCTTCAAATGATGCATTTATAAATCCCACTTATACCATATTGTATTCCCATACCATTGCAAAGAAAAAATGTTAAACATTTAGCAATCTTCCATTCTTAGCTTTGAAGTTGTTGGCCTTGCATACTTGTTTTGTTGAGTCACAAGTTTGCATGATAAGAAAGGAAGAATTAAATTTTAAATTTTAAATGTTTCTAAGACCCTATCTTTGAGTTTCTCCACTTTTGTGCCCAAGCAACCATATTATTTTTTTGTGAATGTGGGTCAATAATATGTTCTATAATCAATGGAAGACGGCTCCATGCGATACAAGCATAGCCCATTGTGGAGTCTCTGGTGTAGGAGAACCTACACCTTATGTTCACAATTGGATCATTAGAGGTTGATCATAGAAGTGTCTAGGGAAGTTTTCAAAAAAAATTGATGTTTTAATGTCTAAAAGACCATTTATTGTTTCATTGATCCATATTGTAAACAAGATCAAATATGTGAAGAAATTGTCAATGATGGTCAAATATTGTCAAAGTAAGTAGAATAGGTTTTCTTGTAGGGATTCATGTATTCAAGATGAATAACGTCTAACAAGACAATTTTAAATGTCTTTAGGGTTCTTGGAAGTCATCTAGTTGATAATGTAAAAATTTATAATTGTTGACATTAAAAGTTGTCAAAATTGCAATTTTCCAAAATAATGGGTTGTTAAGTGTTTTTAAGTCAGTTATGGACATTGGTTGAAGGTAGTTGGGGTCTGAGATGATTTAAAAATCCTTCCAAGTCCAAAGAAAAGTTTTTTGGAGGAATTGGTACCAAAATTTCATATCAACTACCACATTATTGATGTGTTTTTACTATTTTTCTGAAGTTCTTTTGTGTTGTACGGATCTGTACAATCTTGAAATGATTTGAGATCATTGGATTAGATAAATATATGTGTTCTCTTTCACTTTAATTTTTTTTTAAGTGCTAAATCACTATTTTGTGGGAGAAAACTATCAAATGCAGGGACTACCCTATTTTGCCTGTGTAAGGGTTTGAGGGCTAAAAACAAATGACATCCACCAATCAACCCACTGTCTTGGAACTGTAACTCAATGGATTGGTGTGAAACATGGTAAGATATAGGTTCATTGCATTTAGGGGTCTTTTAAAGCAAGAAACTTGGCATTGAAGTGATGCCCTAGGGCTGGCAGTTGCAATTTTGTTGTGAATTTGTGGTTGCTAAGTCAAGGTTTGTCAATTTAATGGATGGAAAAGTATGAATGAAGGTTTTTTGTCCTATTGTAGGATGATTTTAATGTGTTGAATACAATATTTGAGTTAGGGAGGTCGGGTATATGGTGTTTCTCTAAAACCCTAGTGTATTGAGGGAAAATGGAGGGTTTTGTAGAAGAGTGACAAAAGGGCCATGGCTTAGCCCAACAATGGTGAAAAATTAATTAAGCTCAACCCCATTGAAGTTCATCTATAATATTTTAAATTCCTACCAATTTTTTTTTAGATTTAGCTATATAGTTTTAGATTTATGTGACAAAATGGTTTTATCTATAGCTATATAGATATGTATGTAGTCCTCCGACAAAGGATGCCCCTATGACCCAAGTTCGTAGGGGAAGGGTTTGGGAAAATCTCCAAGGTTGTAAGTGTTCCTAAATTTGATCAATCCTTCTTCAATATGTTTCAACTAGAGGTTTAATTATGCATTAGATGGCTGTTAACTCACCTTTCCAATTAATATGTTCCCACTATGTAGATTTGAGTCAATGAAAGGCAACCTATCATCATCAAGCTTGCCTACTTTTAGATTTGTGGTATTTCGAATTTCAAAATATATTCCAATCTTGAATGAACTTCTAGAGGCATTGTCATTGTGGTTTTCCTTGATGTGAATGTGTGAAAATTCCTCCAAACTTGTCTAAACTATAATAATCAAAGTTTTTGTGTTAAACAATATGACCTTATGTCTTGAATCAATGACAAGTAAAAGAGGGTATAAGTTAGCCTCAAGAGCTAATAAGGTCTATTATTCTAAGAAATTGGGTCATGATAAAATTGACCATGACTTGGCTATCAAAAAGTTAACAAAACTTGCCAACTTTGTATTCAACTATAATGAGGTATTTAGTCATTATGATTTGATGGGTGAGAAACTCTTGATAGGTACTAAAGATCTACCTACATATATACTTGAACTTATGTTGAGATTTAGATGAAGTTCCTTATGACCATCTTTCCTAACAATAGGGAATTAAGAGCAGGTATATTGAATATGGTGGATATATGTATGGTGGATAAATGTATGCTAAGCTTTATGATTAGTAATACACAAAATGTGATATACTCAAAAGTAGAATACTTGTAATATTACATTTATGGATTTAAATTATGTCTACTAACTAATGTATTTTTCAAATAATAATTGAATGCAGTAAATGGCCTTTGAGACCACTTTGTGAGCTTTTATTTATGTATGTGGCCAAATAGAGGTGAACTCTTGTGGGTTCAATGTTTTAAGTTTGTGATATGGATTTTTATCCCAAGATCTATAGGACCATTATATAGTTTAGTGGATCCATTAGGGGTATTGTAATAAAATTAACTAGCCTAGGGTGTAAACCCTTCAAACAATATGCATTAGATCAACATTTTGATACTTTCTAAAAGTCACAATTTTGAACCAAGATTGATATAGGACTTGAATTATTAGCATCACAAGTAGGGTTGAGAAAGGGAATCTACAAGGGCATTTCAATCCTAATCAATGGTAGAGGCATCTGCAGCTCTAAGTGGGTAGGTAAGTAGCTACATTTTGATCCATCTGCAGAGTTGAAGACTACAAAAATTTATTGGGCATGCATTCTAGTTAGGGTATGGCTGAATACAACTATTTTATTTTATTTTTCTTATCTTATACCATTTTACGAGAATGGAGGTGCCAATGTATGAGAATATCTTTGGAAAGGCATGAAAATTGTAGGTTAAAGAGAATGGGTTTTCCAATATAAAAGATATAAATCACTTATAGTACTCATTGTCCCTTGGTCATCGATTTTCCTTGAGTGCCCTCAACCTTGTCGCTCTAGCTTTCCTCCTTCCCTATTGCACTAAGCTATGTGTTCTCCTACGCATGCATATTGATATGTAGGTTTTTCGCTCCTCTAAACTCTTCCTAATCGCTGGTATTGACCTTTCACTTCTCCAATTTGACGAGCTACTGCAACCTAAAAATAAGGTTTCAATGAAGGTTTTAGAGTATGTTGATTAAAATAAAAATTATGGTGCCATTTAGGTTTTAATATTCTACATAGTTAAGTATATACTAGCTATATTTTACATAATAAATACTATAATTATTCTACTTATTATAATTATATATTATATTCTTTAAATATACATATAAAATTATTATACTTATAATAATTAATATAATATAATAATTAATAATTAATAATTATAATTTATTATAATTATATATTATATTCTTTAAATATACATTATAAATTATTATATACTACTATATAAAAATTATTAAATGCATATAAAATTATTATAATTAATAATTAATAAGTATATTTTTATATTATACAAAATATAATTAATATAATATATTTTATATAATAGTAATATTAGATTAAATTATATATAATATAATTATATTTATTATTATATAATAGTATATAAAGGCTTTTACTTGATATTTTAGAGGATTTTACCATTACACTAGAGTTGGTTTAACATTAAATGGCAGTTGAAACTTGTTTTCCAATGACACAATAGTGGTTTCCAAGCATGAGATTTGTTTCAAGCTCAAATCTCACAATATATGTAGTTTTTGTTAGCAAGGCCCAAAAATTTAGTTATCATTGTTGGCATGAACATGTCATTTACAATAATATTTTAATTTTATGTCTTAATCACACCTAGTTAGTTAATTATATTGAGGGAAACCTTTAGTTGTATGAATTCATGTGCATATACATAAGGGCCCTTATATATAATATAGGAAAGGGTGAGATAAGCTAGGGTAGATGAGAGCCCCTCATGTGCATATGAAACTTATTAGGACACTTGTTACATTCACATGCGTGATTCTCACCTACTCCAAATACCTTCTTGTCTCATCCTTGACTACATACAAAATCATCTCTATGTACATTTTTATCACATCAATATTGGAAATATATCATTTTTTTTACTTATCTCTCTTGTGGAAGTATTCTTTCTCATATGAAGTTATTTTACAAACTTCAACATGGTATCAAATCTATGAAATTACAAGTCCCTCTCTCTTTTTCAGGATATTTTTCCAAGATAGTTTTTGGGTGTATCCTAGCCTAAATTTTAAATCAGTGTTGAGTTCAAAAGGCTCAAATTTTCCAAAATCAAATTGTAATATTAATAGGGTTTAGATTTACTTCAAGAATGGATACCTTTTTTGGCTTCCTAGTCCATATGGTGTATGTGTTTTTGTACATCTATGTTGATGTACCATTTTTGCATCCTTTTGTGTCACTCACATATTTCCTTGGTAGATGTAACCAACACACATATATGGTATACAGAGAAGGGATTTTCATTTTTTTAGGTTTTATTTAATATTTTTTATATAGGGTATGAAATGAACCATATAGCGCCATATGTATCTTAGGTGTAAATAGGGTTCCCCATTGGCATAGGACCCCCTATATTCCCTTTTCGTAACCATAGGTACTTCATAATTTTTTTGACATATTTGTGGTTGTAGGTTATGCCACACTATGAGTAGGTTTACTTAAGATTATTAATGTTATTATCTTATGTGGTAGATCTTATTTTATAGTCCTCATAGAAGCCCATGTAGTCATAATATTTAGTGCCTAGCACATAAGAACTAAATATTTTTTGAGCACCACTTGGGACTACCACCAACATTGGAAATCCTTAGTCATCTCTACTCTACTAGGTATCTCAACCATTTTTTCACTCCACTAGTAACCAAGTTCATCTAAAAGAATCATCCTTATATACCATAGGGGCCCTTTTTCATCCCTTTGAGGCTATTTCTTTCAAAATCACACAAATTTTTCCTATGATGTCATATTTTATACTTCTTATTAAAAAGATATTTTTGAGCTCTAAAGTATGATCTACATATTTTTACTAGTTTTAATCTAGGTAATAGTAATTTCTATTTGAACCATCTTATTAATTTTTTTTGTGATTCACATAACCTTCATCCACAAGTCAAAATTGGCTAACTTCTTTAAATTGATTAGAAAATACAAGGAATCTACTTGTAACCTCCATTTTTTGTTTGACAAGCCTATTTTCCTATAAATTATAAAAAATATTGTGTTATTAATGGTTGATTTTTTATTTTCCATTGTTAAAATTTACCTTGTGTATTAATTCATTTGAGGGGCTAAAAGGAAAAATTTATGTGCCCATTGCCCTTTTCTCTCTCTTGGTATTTGTTGTTTTAACAGATGAATCTAGGGCTAACAATTAGAAGAAAATTTTATATATATTTCTCATGATGTTCATTGCTTGATTTGGATTCATTTGAAAAATTCAAGTTATTGTTATTGAATTGAAGGGTAGTTTAAAAGAAAAATTCAATAAGGAATGTATCTTCTTGAATTTTTCTAAGGTAAAGGGCCCTTTTTAGATGTTCTCCTCTACCTTTGACTCACCACAAATGGAATAGGAACTAACTTTAAGATAACCACCCTATATATTTTCTATGAGAACCTTAATAGGAATCATTCAAAACTTCGATAATTGGGTTCTCTTCCTAGTTGTAAGTCAAGCATTAATGGATCAATATTCCAATAGAAAAGGTAAAAATAGGTAAAATATTTTTTAAAAACTACTTTATGTTGTAACTCTCCATCCAAAAATACATGTAATTCAAATAAATAATCCACACCTCCCATTTTTAAGACTAGTGAGTCTTACTCCAAGACAAGGAAGAAGTCAAGTGACATGTGAAATTATTGTGGAAAACTTAGGCATGCTAAATGTGTTGGAAGAGGGTAGAGACATTAGAGTAAGTCATGTAGTAGAAAAATATTTCTATCTCCAAACCTTCTTCCACTTATAAAGGGTATTCCCTTTCTGCTTGGGATTTACATAAACCAATTTCTAGCTAGATACTCGATTTAGGTGCTTCACATAATATAAATCATCTTATTTCATCACTTTCTAATAGTAACACTTCTTAGTAAATAGTTGAAAAATCTCCACAAGTTTTAGTTTTAGGATCAAGAAATATATAGTTGGTAGATGGTTGCATCAATGATGTTCTCTTTTTTCCTAATATTTCTACTAACCTTATTTATATTTATTATAATTTTCATTTTAGTGATGGGAATATTGTAGAGTTTTCTCCAAATGATGGGAATATTTAAGTGATTCCTAGTTAAGTTTGATTTGTATGTTTTATTTTAGAGCTAGAATGGTAGAGATAGGATAGAATAATATAACCATTGGTTGAAAAGTCATTACATGAGAAACTTAAATTCATACCTTGAACCTACAAGATAAACCTTATAACACTAATCAATGAAAGATGATATCATTGGATGAGTATTAGCTAGCTAGTATATTATTACTAGATCAATCAAGAGAAAATTGATAGCTAAGTACTTGAATTTTATTTTATTGACACAATAAATGTAAGATTATAGAGGTATTATGTTTCTCAATTGAAGTAAAGAAAGTGGTTGACATGGAAGTAAAATATTTTATAAACTCATAAATGATACATATATAGATATATCTTCTTTATATTATCCTTGTAATTAGTTATGTATCTTCAAATATAAAAAATTAAAAGGAATCCAATGTGTATCATCTAATAATAACTTATAGAAAATATCAAAAAGACCAATAATAAAAAATATATATTAACTAAGAAGCCATGCAAGCATACAATAGTATATTTCGGTAAAACTATAATATATACAAGAAAGCAATATATGCATACAATGCCACATGTTAGTAATACAAAACACATGTCACTATGCGAGGTCAACATGAGGAAACACTATTTTTTTGGGAATGAAATAACCAAAGATATGATCAAAGAATGTCTAATCATAAATAGTCATAGAGTAATTAGGATTTGATCATATGGAAATTTCTAGGAGAGCTACAATAGTTGTAACATCATGAATTGACAACATTAAAAAGTACCTCATGAATTAATTATGTAATGGCATAAAATTAAAAACATCATGAATTAATTATGTAACCATATAAGTCAAATATAATTCTATCAAGAAATCAATATCAAATAGATAATATAATCACATAACTCATACATTTCAATGTCATTGATCTTCTTCTTCATCTAACTCTTTGTTTGTATCATCCGATCTAGATTTGACATTGTAAGGATTGGTCATATCATCATTGTCGTCATTGATATCAGTTTCGATAATGTCATCATCCACATGGATATCATCTTCATGAACATTAACTCCTACATCATCATGATCTAGTTCCTCTTCTTCGAAATCTTCATCAGGAACATCATCAACTAACTGTCAATCCTGATCATCATCTACATCATCTTCTATTTCTTCGGTATCTTCTTCTTCCACCACATTGTACTTTACTGGCCTTCCTCTTGGATCATGTCTAACAACAAATAAACAAACCGGTTTACCTAGAACCTCTGAGTAAAATACCTACTCACATTGGTGTGGAAGAACATAGGGCTCATTTCTAGCTCACTCGATCGACCTTGTATTAACCATGGTAAATCCATTATCATGTTCAATAATAGTTCTCTCAGGATCATTTTCACTCAATCGTAGCCTTTACCATTGGATGGCGAACAAAATTGATTTGAAGGACTTAAAATCACACTCAAGTATATCATCCAAAATCCCATAGTATCTATTTTCTGAGACTTCTGGATGTATGTTGCTTCTAGATGAAACATTAATCACCTAAAAGTCTACAGTTATGCTAGAATCACAATTTTTCTTTGTGTCATCCAAATTTTTGATTCAAAATTTATGACCATTGCACCACATAGCCTTGTGGTGTTTCACCTGCAATATGTCAAACATGTAAAAAATATTGCATCGTCATTTGATAAACATATTTATTCTTGGCCGAATGTATGCAAAGAAAAGAAACTCAACATATATATACATCAATATAATTGAAAATAATTAAATAATATGGGTGATTAATATATTTATACGTACCTTTTTATCTCTTAAACCATATGCGAAATCAATTTCCCTTGGTGTAACATTGGAATTTCCATTACGATGAGCTTCTTTAACCAATGAAGCCACACCTTCCCATGCTAATGTGTGACCAAATTGTTGACATCGTTCAATCCATACCGTCATCCAATCAAGATTGTTTGCAACATACAAATGTAGTGCATCCCACTCTCGACCAACTGTATCAAAAAAAATTAAAATTCACAAACGACGTATAATTAGTTAATTACCATAGTATATGACCTTAATTTATAATTGATGTATATTGAAGATAAATAATTAAATAAGTACAATATACATAAAAACCAAATGTAAAATGTATTCTAATTAATCTCCATGACCATCTTATAATTACCTCTCACTTTCCTCAATCTACCTTTCCCCATCAAGTACTCCCCTTTGAATTTGTTAATGGAGTTGGGATCCCAAATGTGATATACATGGATCTTTGCTGCAAAATTAGGAAGATATTTAGTAATGTACACCATGGTCTAGTATACCATATATCCCTCCATCATAGAACCCTCAAGATGTGCTCTTTGTCTAACCAAAGCATTCAAAAATTTCAAGTGCCTATCAACCATCCACATTGACCTTTTGTGTATAGGTCCACACAATTCAATCTCCTCAACTTGGTGTATGAGGTAGTGTTCTTGTGCATTCAAAAATGTCGAAGGTAGACACTTTTTCATTTCACACATTAGACGAGGAATTTTTCTCTTCCAATAATTGATATCTTCTTTATGGATTTCTTTAGATGAAAACCATATACAAGTGATTCAAGGTGTAAATATATTAATGAGATTTAACAAAAATATATAATATATTACATAACAAAAAAAAATGGCAAATATAAGATCTATACAAAAAATTGAACAAATATCGCTAATTACCTCATGTATTTTCCAAGATCATATATAACTTGCTTGACATTGTTGTCGAGGTTGTCTGGGAGAGATAGAGGTAGAACGTACTGCAACAATTATAAAATGATTTTTTCATTATTTTTCCAAAAGTAGTAAACATAATACACTAAAAAGTACATGCAGCATATAAATATATATATAATATACCAGAATAATTACCTTAATGTTCAGGCATGCCAATCATGCATTTTCATCCCTGACCCAAATTCACTTTTCTTTGTTATGATATTGCTTATGTTTGCAGTAAATTCTGTGGGAAATCGATTTTTTTTGTATGACTTATTTTATAGCATTGTTTTGCTGCTCCATTAATAACCAAGGAAGGGTGCTTATATTAATTTGGTCTCCATCGCTATTTAATTGAATGACATTTTTCATTGCATGATTGGCTTCCTGAATGTCACTAAAAATTTTGACAATTTTTTCTTTGTCATGCCTTCCATCCAATATTTTCCATAATGTTTATGTTATATTATTTCCGATATGCATTGTATCAAACAAATGCAAAATTTGTAGTTGTGCATAGTAGGGAAACCTACTAAATTGTCTGGGATATATTTTCAATCCATGTGGAAGCCGACCATTAATGTCTTGATGACCTTCATGAAGCATATAAGTTAAAAAAATTAACAACAACAATCATTGTCAATTACAACATGAGTAAACAAAACACAATATAAATATATAAATTCCAAACATATCATATATGATAGATAAACAATTTGATCTGATGTATAACCTTGACGATTAATTCTATTATATTCCAACTTCCATAGGAGAGGTGTCATTCTTTGTGGTTTTGATGTAGTCTCTTCTTTCCCATTGAAAAGATGTTTTTCAGTAGTTTGATACTTATGATTTCTATGGAGGAAGTGCCTATACTCATCAAACACCTTCTTTCCTAAACTTGTTGCACAACAAGATTTCATCTTTGGACCACAAATTGGACATGCAATTTTTCCCTTTGTTTGAAGACCTGCAAGATCATATATAATTGGATTAAATATATCAATTTTAATAATTATATATAATGAATAGATTATTTTAAAAAAATGCATGATATCTACTTCATAAAATTAATAATCGTTTAAGTGTAGTCAAACATTGTAACATACCACAAAAATGTGTTAGCTCTAGGGCATCATGAATTGTCCATATAAGCATTGCATGGAATTGAAATTGTCTTTATCCTATTGGTATAGAGACTTCATACATAGTGACACCATTCCATAACTTTAGTTTCTCATCGATAAGAGGCTCAATATATACATTCATATCTTTAACTTGGTACTTACCTAGTCGAATGAACATAAACATTACATAATTATTATAACCATTTTACTACAATATATATAAATTAATGTACATGACTATTAAATGAAAAAAATTTAAGTCATTATGCAACAAATAAGACAAATGAGATACTACTGCGTTAAAGAAAATTAATGTAAACAAATACCTGGAACAATCATTGCCAACATTATGTGCTCCCTCTTTATTGACATCCATTGTTGATAACAAAAATAGGCCACACCAAGTAAATAGATATCAGCTCTCCAAATGGATTGACACCATCCACTACTAATGAAAGCCTAAGATTATGAGGTTCTTCTTTAAAGTGTGGAAATTTTTCCTCCATGTCCCTAAGTGCAGAACCATCTGCACAAATTCAAAGAATGTCATCTCCACTTCTATTTCATGCATGGTAATCCATAAATTGCGCTAAGCTTTCAAACCTAAATAATTGTTTCATACATGGAATAATGGGAAAATAACGAAGAACCTTGTGAGGCACCTTTTTTTTTAGTTGATCTATTCGATATCTAATGATATGAAATTTTAGGAATTCTATTGAAAATTCATGATGTTTATGATATATAGTATGATCTTTGGGACATGCATCTATTGCTTGATACTCCATTCCAATATCCTTTATAATGGCAGAGAAATATCAATATGAGCAAGGTAAAATATTTGATGGGGGTAACAAAAATTCACCTATCAATCTACAACAAAAAAATATTTTTTTGATATAAATAATATTAATGGTACATATTTCATCCTTTATTTACTAGTGATGAACTAACAACAATTAAAATAGATGAAAAAATATGACATATATGACATACCTTAACATCCATGAGATTGCTATGTTGGATAAACCATTCATAACCTTCAAGTTCACCAGCAACAATACAACGAAGAGAAGAGTTGTTTTAGAGCCTTCATAAAGGGGCTCACATTCCTTCTCAAGTATAGGTAAATCATGAACATCATCAAATTCATCTCGATCATCATGATCAGCTGCACCACTAAATGTGCCATGGATCAATCTATTTGTACCATCATCTTCAACTATGTTTTATGGCGCATGATCATCTTCTTCCATAGGATCATTAACTTCATCTTTGATATTCATAGCTCCATGTTCCTCCGCTTGCAAAACCACATTCTTTGGCCCTGATAATCCATATCACGTGCCCTAGGGCACCCCACCTTTATAATAATGATCGACATAAATAAACCATTATCATGATCAAGTGATTTTTTTATATATATAAAAAAATTTAAAACGATATAAAAATTTACAAATTCAATCAATATAAAGACATATAATGAACAACTTACCAAAGGACGATAATCATGCCCCCCTTCAAGGTGGCCATGTTGCCTACAATGTTTCTCAATTGCTATGATTAAAAGTCTTCTCATCTTTTAGCCCTTGCAATTATTGCAAGGACAATAACATTTCCCATCACCCTTTCTTTTAAATCTAGCCCACATTTCATTTTGTTCTGCACTAATATCATTTGACATGATTTTTCTCTACCAAGCTTGAATATTTAGATCTTCAAACAATATCAAACTCACACTCCAATAATTTTTAATCATAGACAAGTAACAAAATCTAATAATTCTGATATTTTGCACCAAAAATATTCGACCTATAACCTCCACAAACTGTCACAAGTATCACAAATTCACAAGTAGGGAAAATTTGCAAACACTATCACAAGTATAGATAAATTGTCGAACTAGCTTTTAATTGTTAAAATTTATTGCCAACGTTCGTCAAAATTTTGATGAAACTCACTGTTCATCGAAATTTCGACAAACGTCGGGCACAATTTTTTTTTTTTTTAAAGTACACATTAAGTACACATGTACCCCGATGATTCATCTAATTGTACATCTTTCATCAAAAAATTTCATCATATTTTGCAGTCAAATGAGTTAGTGAAAGGACTCCATCTAGGGTTGCTAAGGTTGTTAATGACTTGAGAACTATGATGGACAGGGAGTGGGTATGTCTAGAATTTATCTAAGGCCTAATGGACATAGTGGATACTCATGTATTGTCAAACAGTCCTAGATTGGGCATGTAATGCCCCGCCATGCAACCGTAGGGGAAGTTGCATTTAACTACTTAAACGGAATAATTTAAAAAAAAAAAAAGATAAATAATGAGTAAGTTAATTAACTAATGCCAACAACCGCTAAGGTTACGAGACAAAGGTTATATATAGAACCTCAACAAAACATGAATATAAACTATGACAACTATTTAATTAATAAATTAACACATACATTCCAAGTAAGATGAAATAACAACAAGCATAAGATAAGACTTTCGATTCATTAATCCATTCAAACCCATAAGGTTACAACCACTCATTCCCCAAATGAGGCAAGTCCATTAAAATAGGGTTACAAATACAAATTCCACCTCGATAACAAGAGGGGTAATGATAACAAGAATAGCTGAAATGAAAACAAGAGAAGAACTACAACTGAAGCCACGAGCCCTCCAACTGGAAGTCTCATCCACAAGAACATGAAGAAAGATCCCAATGGATTGAGGTGCATGCCACCCAACCAAGTGGAACCCAAATGCTCACCCCCCGTGCTAGGAGATAGTAACAAGAATTTCCATCCAATGACGTCTACTTCTAGACATAGGCTAACATAACCATACTGAAATAAATACAGTGACATCACTAACACAAGGTTACAATGCTTCCAGTATTACATACTCAACTGCATCACTGGTGTGAACATATTGTCGACCTAGGAGAAGTGTCATCACAATGTTACATAGGTTACCCTAGTGAGTCTTCCTAGGTCCTGACCCCCATCTCGGGTTACCCTGGTAACCTCTAACAACTTTCGGCCCCTCATGCAAACCAATGCGAAATCAATTATCTTTCATAGAGACAAGATAACGATCTTGCCATTCTAGGCCTTCCCATCTCAACCCAAGTCTTTACAAGCCCTTGTAATCCTGAGCAAGGCATAATTATCTTATTAAGTGTTTGGTACTACGTGATACTCTAATCATTTAATTTAGTTATCACTGGATTAACTAACTTACAACGAGTTACCCTAGCACCACTTCGTGTGCCGGCCCCTGTTACAAGCCACTCCTCTAAGACAACACGTGGAACAACTCCACAACCCAAGGGTATCACATCCCTAACCATGACATACAATCAACAAACTCTCATTTGGGATAACCGAGAAATAAATTGGTTACACACTACCCAAGGCCATCTATGGTTGACCACACAGTACGACAACCCACAGACTAAAATCCCAAATGGAAGACTTGATAATTATGAAGACCCACACTTCCCAATGATACGCACGTAGATCAATGCCAAGACAGGAATCAAATTCTACTTTGGATTCACTAAACCCATTTCCTCACTAGCATTCAGTAAACAGTGCATTAAACAAATGGAATTAATTACACCATTTTAAAAAGAATCATTTCATTCCCAGCAGCATTTACATGCATAAAACATTACCCGTGTCCCCATAATTTAATTAAAAACAAGATACCATTTTACATAAAATATTTATTGCATATTCAATAAATTTCATTTTCTAAAAACCACAATCTTCCCCTCTAAATATTACATTAATAAAATGAAATAATCATTTTCCCAAATGCAATTATTAAACATTTGAAAATAGTTATGATTATTCAAATCTCACAATTCTTTACATAAAACATATTATTAAATCTATAGGAAGCAACTAATATTATGTTAAGTCATAATATTAAAATGTTTTAATATATATTAAATCATTATATTTAAAACATTAATAATATTTTAATTCATCACCAATAATATATTATATTATATTATGATAGTAAAAATATTATAATAATATAATATCCAAAATATTATAAAAGTTATAATATTATATTATAATAAATATAATAATATATATTTATATTTTATTAAATTTATTTTTAAAATTTTAAAACACCAAGGGTGGCCTCGGTTCGCACGCCAACCCTAAGGTTGGGTCACATGAACCTCAGATTTCGCGCCTAGTTTCCGAGAGCTGCTAGGGGGTCAGCTCGACCGTGGTAGTCACCAGGTGGCGACGGATTTGAGCTTCGGTGGCTACAGAGGGCGACACAACCGATGAAGGGAGGAGTAAAAGACCCACGTAGGGCGCGGTGCGTGGAGGGGCTACACCGTGGGTTAGCCGCCACGGTTACCACCGCGGACGATGTCGGCAGCATCGCCACCACCATGGTGGTCGTTGCTTGCACAGTCCGTGCGGGCCGCGGACGGTGGGGATGGGCGCGGCTCCCCCACTCCGCCCCCATGGGAGTGGCGGTGGGGTGAGCCCCCATCCCACCTGTGTTTTTTTCCTCTTTGTTTTTTTATCTTTTTTGTTTTATTTATTTATTTATTTATTTACACTTCAAAAAAAATGATAGACCTTATTATATTTTTATTTTTTTGAAAAACCAGAGCCTTAAAACGCAGTAAAAAGAATTATGATTCTAGAAAAAAATTGTTTATTTTATTTTTTAAAATTTGGCCAGCATAACTTTGCTATAAGAAATTATAAAAAAATAATTCTTAGGCCTAAATATGTTAATCTATATATAAAAATTAGGTTCAAACAAGCATTCAACCATTTGAAGACTACAAGGAGATTGAAGAACATCAAGAGCAATGAAGAATTGAAACAACCATGGAGATTTAACCTTTCAATACTCAACACAATGAAATCAACAAAATCACAATCAAACAAGGTGTGAACCTGATTCTTTTGGAGTATGTTGAAGAACCTGTTGTTGCCTTGAAACCCTCTTGAGCACTTCAGATTCCACAAGCTTTTCCTTCAAACCCACAAAATCAAGCAATCTTCCTCTTCTCTTTTCCAATTTTCCCAAAAAACTCCATGTTTAAAATTTGTGAAGAATTTCAAGATAATGCAAAATTTGCTCCAGAATCCCACAACAACCCCCATAAATTTTTGAAAACCAAAAATAGGAAATATCTTTTTTGTTGAATTTTTGAATTTTGAATTTCAAATTTGACTTTTAATTTATTTTTCTAATTTTTCAATTCCAATTCAAATTTGCATGCATTTTCAAAATGAATAATTTCAATCATTTCAACATGAATAACTTAATCAATTAATAATTAAATCTACCATAAGATTAAATATCAAATTAATTAGCTTAAATTACTCAATAATTAATCACAAATCCTACATTACTCTAACTCCTAAAATAGACCGAAACTAGTTAAACTAAACAAAATGGAACAATTGGACCAAACTAGGACTTGCGAAACACTACAACTAGGGTGATGACTCGGCGCGGAAATCCTAGCTACTATCTCCCAATCGATTGTCGTTGGGCAATGTACACACTCAAACCTATGAAACCAGGTGGAGTCGATGTCCTATACCTGTCAACCTGCAAACACATAATGTATCCACATGCAATAATATGTCATAAATAAGGCACACCGTGAAGAGGAAATCACGAGATCGAAGGGCACTTGCAAGCGAGTGATGCGATACCATCCTCTTCACCAATACAATAGTTCTAACTAATGCATCTAACATAGCAGCATAATCAAAAGCATGAAACATCATAAGTTAAATATCCACCTATGTTAATTCCAAACATGCCATAATAAACACATCAAAATATAGTATCATCACATCAAAATACATCACGATAAAACAGTGGTCCACTGTAATCAAGTACATAGTCCAAGTACAACACAAAACTAAAGCATAGAAAAGAAACAACATAGTTCACACAATAGAGAAAAACGGAGGGGTGTTATAGGGCACTGCCCAAGATCTTGGCTCTGAGATCATCGAAAGAAAATAAGAAGTCTCAATTCCTAAGGAATCGATATGTATGGTTGAGACTGACCCTTGTGTCGACACCACCTCCAATCCTCGATCAACACTCATCATTAAAGTAGAAAAGGTACCCTTGGGTTTTAGCTCCTCTATTCCTAATGTTCATAACAAAAACCATGGATCCCATGCTGGTCTAGCTAGCAAGGTCTCTTCCATAATAGAGGCTAGTGGCTCTAGTTATCTTGGTGGTGGTTCCACTGGTCCTATTTAATCCTCTAAACATGTCTTAAACAACTTATTGCATAACATGGGTCAGATGCAAAAAAAACTAGTGAACTTATCTAGTGATACTTCTCAACCTATCTTTCAACCTTTATTCTTTCATAGTCCTTTATCTATTGCTATTTTAAAAAATCCTATCCCTCAAGGGATGGAAAATTTTTAATTTAAAAATTATGGTGGTCATGGAGACCCTTAGATGCACATTTTAGTATTTAATGCTATTTGAATTGATTGATTCCATCACGATGTCCTTATTTTATAACTCTATCTTCTTGTTTGGTCAATTGGTATATTAGCTCCTTCGGTAGTTCCATTGTTACATCTAACTGAAGATGACCTTTCTAGATCTTGTTCAATGTAAGCATGGGGGAAAAGGAAAAGGTGACTGATTTTATTGCTCAATATCAAGTGTTGTTCTCTCAAATTTCTTATCCTCTATTAGACTTAGATGTGTAGAAGATTTTCATTGGGAACTTATAAAATTCATGGCAAGAAAAAATTTCCTTAATGAAATATCCTTCTTTTGTACACATGTGTGTCACATTGCATGAGTACCAACAAATGGTGGCATAGTTTGGGGGCTTCCCTTCATGCCCCTATTCTGATAAGCGATCTACAATTTTAGTTTATAGCAAAATAAGGCTATTGAAAACATTGTCTCTATGTCTAAGGATAAGGTCCTAGGGCGCAATAGGCATTTTGTAAAACTATCTAAGTCTTATACCACTGTATTGAAGAGGTTATTAAAAGATAAAAATTTTACATTGCTAGAACCTCAACCTCTAACTAAGCCATATCCTGAGTGGTATGATGAGCATAAATTATATTAATTCCATCGAGTGTATGAACATGATACCGAGTGATGTGTGCATCTGGGTCATGAGATTCAACACCACATTGATAACAAGACTATTTGTCTTGATGGAAAGAAACATAATTATAATAAATATATGGACAGGGCTAATAGTGAATTATAAAATTATACTAATTCATCTCCCTCACATTTCAAAATTTTGGTAACACAATCTTCTATTTTATCTGAGTTATTTCCATATGAGTACCTAAAAATGATTTTATTTATGTGTATACCTCCTAAAATTGTAAGCTTATAAATCTAACATAACATTCACCTCACATGATGATCCTCTCAATAAAGAGCCTTCCCCATAATACATTCCTCCCTGGATCAATTGAAATTTCATAACTAGTGTCTTAGTTCATCCGACAAGTTGGGTTAATATGATAATGGAGAAGACTCTATTTATAAACAAATTACACAAGGAGAGATATGAATATTTAGATACCACTCTCCATACACATGATGGACTCTCTATTTCCCCTATGGGCTCTATTTCTTTTTAAGTCATGGTAGGACCTAAGGGTGTTGATCTTTTATTTGTTATCATTCTAGAGTCTAACCTATTTTGAGTTATGTTAGGTATTTCCTAGATAGCCTCTATGGATGGCATCACCTTTATAGTTCATAAATTTTTTAAGTTCCCTCATGAATACAATGTTCATGTGGTGCATGAAACTAGCCATAAACCTCTAGTGTTGCATGGGGGCTTCTCATTGGATCACTTCTAGCCCATCCCAGTCAGATCTCTCCATCCTAGGGTAGATTTACTATATAAGTCTTATATTAAATATAAGATTAGGGGCTCACCGCCTAAGGCTAGTTATCTGGTGTCCCCTTATGCAATATTTGTGAAGGCTTCCATGATTGTGCATTAACAAGCTAGTTATTTTACCCAACAAGAGGGGAAGGAGAAGATGTCTTTCACTCAAGGGCCTTCTCCTTCCATGTCATCTACTCTTGCTTGTGCTTCTCATAATGTTATGGAACCTTCAGCTCCCACTCCCATGCCTCACATGGGAAGTGCATTAGTGCTCGCTTGACGAAAAGAAAAGCATCATGTCTTCGAACTTCCTATTTTTCCCACAATTTGTACACCCATTTTTATGGCAAGGGGAAGGGTCCTCATGGTGTTTCTCCTATGTCTCAGCGTCCACAACCTCTTAATTTTCATTTGCTTGCCCCTAAGGTAGAGAATGGAAAGAGGCCCACCATCGAAGTGCCTATTTTTGTTTCTCTTCTTTTGGTTGCTTCTGATCCTATGCTTCCTCCTCCAACTCATGACCAAGAGACTATCCTTTGTTTAGAAATGATTGTGAAGGATACTCATATGGTTGAGCAACATATTCTAGTCTCTTCTTGGATTGCATCTTCTAGCGCCTATAGCTGACATAATCAACTTGCATGTAAGCGCAAGAATAGGTGAATGACTCTATCTTCCAAACATATCGTCTTGAAGTAGGCACAAGGGGACTATGTGGTCCCTATTTCTATATTATATTTTTCTATTATGCTTCCTTTTTCTATGCCTGCTTTAGTTCCAATTACTTCTATTTTTATTTTGGCTCCCCCAATGGGTCCTAGTGATACTAACCCCAAAAGGGTGCAATTTTTATTTACCCCTTCCATGGAGCTCCCTCTTTTGAAGTCCCTCTAATACATCCCTCTCTTTTCTTAGCCTAGAGACATGTTGAATATAATGGTGGTGTCTATTGTAGCTTTGTCTTCTTGTTCCTTGGCTTCTACTTCTTCTATCAGGATTCTGCATCCTCCACTTAAGCACAAGCTGGAGGATAACCTCAATGTAAGTGGAGGTTAGAAGAAGGGTTTTCCTTCTTTAGAATTTTGTTTTTCCTTGACTTGTGTGATCCTCATGATGGAGGTGGCCCTCGATTCCCTTGAGTTTTTCATTGCCCGTCTTGATGAGGTTGGCAATGGCTCTCAAGCATCTCTTTCTTCTCCAACCCAGTTAACACATGGCACTTCAGTGAAGTGCATGTTTAATTCGGTGGATGATATCCTGACTCTATCCATGATCTTTGCAAGACCAATGAATTTTTCCTCACAAGAGCCCAGTGAAGAAGACCTTGAAGGGCCTTCTTCCTTGGCCCTTGTTTCAAGAAAGTTAGAGGGTAACACTCTCGCTATCCTACCCTTGCATGATCATTCACCCTCCCCCTACAATTATCTAGATTGGGATTAGAATGACCTAATTTCAAAAAGGACTAGTGTGGTACCTCTTATTTATATGTAGCACATTTTTTTTTTGTGTTTTTGTTCCCTCATTCTTGTTTTTTTATGTTTATGATCCTACTAAGAGGACCCTCACTACCCTTGTAGGTGCTTGGATATAAGCATGAAATTTTTTTCATGCACTTTTTTTATGTGTATCGTCATTCTTCTATGCATTTTTAAATTATTCTCAGATATTGGGGATGATGCAAAGTGTTGGGGGAATTTAGGCATTCTTCCATATTGACCCAATTTTTTATTTTTTATTTTTTCTTCATGTGCTCTTATTAATGTTTTGAGAAATTTGGAAATTGATGACCATTTTTTCATACACTATGTTATATCTATTTGTATCTATGAACAAATCTAACCCTGGGTTCTTAGATCCCTTCCCTCTCTTGATTTTTTATTTTTGTCTACTTATTGATGTTGTGGTTCGTATGTGTTGTCCCTCGCATGTGTGTGAAAATATAACACATAATAAATATTGTCATGTATTGTGTGCCACAACATCTCTACCTCCCCTTTCCCTCCCTAGGATGCTATGTGCTCCTTTGCATAGTGCATACCATCCTAAGGGGGGCCTAAAATGTTCTAATTTTCAATAAGGTGAATTTTTTCAAAAGGATTCGTTGGTGTCAATTTTCTTTACAATGAATTCATTGAAAAAAGAATCCCTTATTGAAGCCTATCATTTTCAAAAATTGTATTCTCTCAAAGACTCATTGATGAAATTTTTTCCTGAAAAGGATCTTATAGATAAAAGAGTCAAAATTTTCCTCTGAAAAAGGATCACTCTTCCCAACGTTTGGAATCCTTGATGAAAAATATTTTAAAGGGATCCCTTGATGACATAATAACTTGTGGAAAATATTGTGTTTTTCAATTGGAGCATTCCTTTGAATGGACCCCTTGATTTCTTGAAGGGTTTCCTATCAAAATAACCCCCTTTGAAAGCTTCTCCTTCTATTAAATTCATTAGTCTTTCAATTGTGTGTCTTTTATCATATATCCTCATGTCTCGCTTGGTGGTAGCCTCACTAGACCCGTCTTTTCTATGATTGTCCTACAATGGAGTTTTTAGTAACCATAGGCTTATCTCTTACTAGTGTATATTATTAGGTTGTGTCTTATCATGTCGACTTGTGTGTCTTATGATTTTTTACCTAACATGTTTTTTATACAACTTAACATGTTTGTGGTGAGATCACATCTTGCTTTGTAGGAACAAGAACCTATGAAGCCTCCCCTCTTTCATGTTCAGCTAGCTTTGCAAGACCGAGAATTCATGGAGACATTTCTCTTTTATTCATGTCTAGGATTTCTATACCAAAGATATGCTTCCTTGATGTTATGCATATATTCTCTTCAATCTCTTTATACTTTAGCTTGCATCTGCGTTGACACATATTCTCTCTAATATGGGGACAAAATGTAATGGCATGAATTTGCACCCTAGATGAATTCCCCATTTATTTACCCTTAATTTAGAAATTATAAGTCTAATGATACAAACCCACCATCTCTAACTTATTTCTTCCACATGGTGTGGTCTTCTTATGTTAGTGGAGGAATTTTTTTCAGGGATTCATGGACATCCATGCACTGCACTATTGTTGTGACAATATTCCTTCCCCTAGAATTTGTAGAGCATTACATTTCTAGTTGGATATGAAGCTAACATCTTTTATCAACCCTTGATTGATGAAAAATGACTAGTTACTTCTATTTAAGGTATTTAAACTCATTATTTCACTCCTTCATTCATATTTCTCATTCCTTCATTCAAAATCTCACTCTCTTCTTGATCACTCTTCTTTCTTCTAGTTCTTGCAAGATCCCTTCTTGGACTCCATAGCACCTTCTTGTTGTAATATTATTGTTTTTTTAGTGTCTACAAAGCTCCATCCTCTTGGAAAGGTGTAGCCTCTCATCATCTTCTCCTCTCGATCTTGAGTGCTAGAAGAAGGGAAGTTGATATTTCTATTGTTATTTACTTGCATCATTGTGTCTTATAGAGTAGAATTTAGGGTATCTTTGCACCCTATTTAATAGTATCATTTATTTTCTTCTCTTTATCAGTTTCTCTATATTGTGGCATATATGGTTGTTTGTGGAGGTGAGAACACCAAAAAACCAGTCTGACTAAGGTAGAACTCAAAACAAAACCCAACATTTCTCCTATTTTAGTGTGTGTAGGTGTTGGTCCATCCGATTGGAGTTTAAACTAAAGACTTAGATTTCATGAGTAGAATGTGTTAGAATTATGAAAAAGGCATAAAACCATGAGCCACATGATAAAAAAACAAATAAATACACCTTCTATGTCAGAGATCTACAAACAATATATGCAATATTCCTCAACAATAAAAAGATATAGAAGCAAGAGACTCTCAAGAAGATATGAAAGATTGAGATAATTACAATGAGGGTTGAGTGCTTATAAGAGAAAAAACCTAAATGAGAAAGGAATTAGATCATGATAAGTTTCAAAATAACATGAGATGATACATAATGATCTAATATTAGCTCAACTAATAAAAGCAGAAAACACTCCTAAGTTTAGCTTAAGTGCATGAGAATAAATTAGACTAATAATCAATTAAAGATTAATTAATTGTTAGTTAATGCATGATAACTCTAACACCCACCTTTAAGATGACTTTAGGGAGTATCTAAAAACCCTAAAAATAATGCATGATGGGTCCCAACAAACAAGGCTTGGTAAGGTACCCATGTACAAAAAAAATATCTCTATAATGCGGAGAAATAGGGAAAACCTCTTGGGAAAAAATCCACTCCAAAAAGAGATGAAATCCAAGTGAAGGTTTGAAGAAGCCTCCAAACAAGACAATGTTGTCAAAAAAGAGAGGAAAAAAGGATGAACAAAATAACACCACTGAAGCATGAAGAAGCCTACAAACACTGTCGAAGAATGACTGATGTAATGCCAAAAATAAGAATGCAAGAGTGTCCATATGGTAAGTGATCCATCTTAGCAAAATGAAAGTAACCAACCACTGATGTACATTGCATCCAAAAGTACATAGGAACAAATATTGTATGCATAGCTCACTCCAACTTGAAACAAAATAAGCATTAGAACCAACAATAGAAATCCCCCCATAATGTTGAAAATGGAGATGTGTGATAGGTACATTGAAATTGACATCCACAAAGAAGTGTATGAAGAAGAATCAGGAATATCTAAACGTGCAATAATGAAAGTACCCACATATAAAGGGTGTGAGAACAAAATTCGCACATGTATGAGGCTACTGTCATGGAAGGAAAACCATCAACCCCTCCATAGAACTTTATAACATTGTGTGAGTACAATAAGGCACAAAGTGATGTGCAAGATCCTATAAAATATACACCTGCTATGGCACTTTATTTCAATGTGTTTACATAATGATAAATTCATACAATGTGAGACCATAATGTCCAAAAAAGGAATACATGTTGAGAATACAATTTTTTGACAGAAAGAGAGAAAACTAGTAGCACCATGATGAAGTACATGAAAAAACATGCACTTTCAAAAATAATGGCAACCAAAAATGTGTCTAGATGCATAAGATATGGTCCATCAAACTCTCCCAAATGAGAACTGAACAACAACAAAACTGAAAAAAATAGAATTATGGAAAAAATAGAATTCAAAAATTAGAAAACACCTACACCACCGTGAAGAGCTCAAAATTCTACCCTATTTCAAAAAAGTTGCATTGAAAAATATCATTGTATGACCACGATATGGCCTTGGGAAGATGGGCGCAAATTTGAAAAGCCTAGCAAAGAGGGGCTAAGTAGGGAAAAATAAAACTCCTCCAAATTTGTCAAAACTCCTCTAGAAATAGAGGCCCATCAAATATAGGGGTGCTGGGAGAAAAAAAAAATTCCCCCAAATGTCCAGGTACAATGCATGTTATTTATTTTGCAAAAAAATATATTGCAAAAAAGCATGTTTTATTTAAAAAAATAAAAACAACAAAAAAACATATTAAAACATGTTTCTATTTTGAAGTTAAAAAAAAAAAAAAAACTATTATATTTTAAAATATATATATATATATATATATATATATATATATATATACTTATTATTTTTTTAAAGAGATAAAAAAGAAAGGGGTGTAGGGTTTTACCCACCACCGCCACCCCTGGGTGGGGGGCTTGAGGGAGCCACTACCCTGCCAATGTTAGGGGGCGATACCCCCAACGGTACCCCTCCCATGGTGGGGGTGGTGCTTGAGGGGCATGCCACCCTACCATGGCAGGTGCAAGTACTTTGGTACCACCTAAATAAATATATATATCTCAATTAAAAACAAATAAACACCTGCGGACCCCTAAGGGGATTTTTAATTTATCTTTTTCAATATGATTTTTTTTTAAATTACAAGAAAAAATATAAATATTTTTTTTTTTTAAATTTCACCTCGACCTACATGCTGGGGAGGCCGTACGACTTCCATGGAAAAAAAATTACCTCAAAAACTCCCGATGCAAATTTTGATGATTTGACAAGCAATTTTAAGGTTTTGGGGCCTTCTCAGTGCGATGGAAACCTTTGTTTTGGCTCAAAACACACCAAAAATGTAGCTACCCTCTGGATCTAGAAACAAAGCAACCACTTCAAACCTTCTTATATCTAGCATCTAGAGTCAAAATTAGGCAAAACAAAAGCCAAATTGGACTTTCTTGATAGCTTTGAATCCAATGGTGAGGTTCTTTTCATGCCAAAATGCACAAAATACTCCCACCTCCAAAATTTTCAAAAAGAACAAAGGGGATTCAGATCTAAAGCCTGCAACCCTTGTTAAAAAAAACCCTCACAAATCAAGAAGGGGTTCGTTGAATCCACACTTTGATACCATGTTAGAATTGTGAAACAAGCACAAAAACATGAGCCACTAGATCAAACAACAAATAAATACACCTTCTACGGAAGAGATATGCAAATAATATATGCAATATTCCTCAACAAGAAAAATCTACAAAAGCAAGATACTCTCAAGAATATATGAAAGCTTGAGATAATTACAATGAGGGTTGAGTTCTTATAAGAGAAAAACCCTAAATGAGAAAGGAATCAGACCATGAAAAGTTTCAACATCACATGAGATGAGACATAATGATCTAATATTAGCTCAACTAATAAAATCTTAAAACACTCCTAAGTTTAGCTTAAGTGCATGAGAATAAAGTTGACTAATAATAAATTAAGGACTAATTAATTATTAGTTAATGCATGATAACTCTAACATAATGGTATCTTCTCCTACTCTTTATCTATAATTTTCATACTAGAATAGCTTTCTAGTATTCTTCTTCTTGCACTTTCTTCTTTTTTGTATTTTCTCTATCAAACTATGAAACTTCAATAGTTAGGTCATAAGTAGGCCCTCCATGTTTTCTAACTATTTGTCAAACCTCTATCTATACAAGATGCTAGTGCATCCTTGAGATTCTAGTGTTTCATGTATGAGTTTGATTCTTGTATTGTCATCCTCACACAGTAAGTTGTTTGATCTATCGAAACCTTTGTGGATAGATAACCTAATTTTTGAAACACCCATCAAACAAATTGAGGTATTTTAGGGTAGTTTTTTCCTTGGGGCTCTCCCATGGCCTAGAGCTTCAGGGGTGAAAAATCACCCTACTCTACAGCAATATGAAGTCCAACAAATTTTTTCTTATGTTTTTCCTAGTGGGGATAGCTTCAATCTATTTTGTGAAGTAATTTATTGCTACTAGGGTCCATTTATGCTCACCACTAGATTTTTTAGAAATTTCTCTAATTAATTCAACCCCCGATGATTTAAAAGGGGGTTTTACAAAAGAATTTGGTGTAAATAGGTGATTTTCTTATCTAGTCTTATCTAGGTCCTATTTACATGTTAGATCCACTTAGGTCCTTAGAGGGAATCTTTATAGTTAGCATTAATTAGGGATGAATCTTTCTGGTTAAGTATTAGTTGTCACTTACCATTTGGAATTTAATTATTGTTTCCTAGGTCATTTCATATTTTTCGAGGATAGTTGTCTCATTATATAGGATTAAGACACATTCCAAGATCTTGTTTAATCCTATCCCACATTTTTCCTTTATAAGAAAGACATCATTTGTACATCTTAGAGAATTAAGTTCAATAATTATAATATATCATTGAAATCTTGAGTATTACATATTGGCCTTATCTTGCATCCATTATTGTAATTTTGTGTTCTTTCTTTTCCCTCCTGTAGAAGGTTATTTTTTGTTTTTGTAGGTGATCTTGGAGGCTTGAGTCCTTGAGTGACTCTAACATGATATCAAAGCTTTAGAATTTGCAATCCCCTTCTTAGATCTAGGAGATAATCAATCTTGATCTATTGCAACATTACAAATCTTGGTTGGTCTTGAAAATTGGAATATGCTCTTTTCTTACATCATATGATGACCTAGAGAATAAATTAATCTTGATAGAAATACTATATTTAGGGGTTTTCCTTTGTGGATTTATATTTTAAGTTTATTTGGGAGCATTTTGGGTCATAATAAACCCTTCCATTAAATTCAAAAGGCACAAAACCCATCATATATACTACTTCATAGGTTTGTGTAATAAAAAAAATTATCTTTTTTACATGACTATCTTAAATTTGATGGCAAAATGATCATAAAAAATGCTATGCTAAATTTCAAGGCTAAATGACCATCACCAGACATTGTGTTAAATTTGATGGTCAAATCACTATCAGATGCCACAATATTAAATTTGACAGCCAAATGACCATCATCAAGTGCCTCTCCAATATTCCCCCTATTCATTAGTAGTTTTGATTTTGCAATCTAACTTTGGAATGGTATATATTGGTCATATGAGCTCCGTTCTTCAAGAATTTTTTTTATTTGGGTTATAATTTCATGATCTTCATAGTGGTGCAATTAGTTTTTTATTTTTATGCATGAAGTTTTCAAAAATCATAGATTTTTAGATTTATTGTTGAGTTGTTCTCATTTTCTTAAATTTTAAGGCTCCATTATCAATCATATAAGTAATATTTTTGGTTGGAGTTTTTTTGAAAGTGAATAATTTTTCATGTACTTTGTAGATTAATCTCATTCTATGTAAAAGTTTTACTTTGAGATTGTGGTAAAATTTAGCATCTGGAAGTGTTAAGATCAAGTCTAGTTTTATTGTTTCAGCACGTATCACCTGTAATCACACTAAATATAAATTTTAAAATCATATATTTCAAGGGGATACTCTTCATTAAGTGATTTGGGGTTTCTCTTGGTGTATTGTTTGATCTATATGATTGTGCTCTTCTTTTTTCCATAGATCATTCAAAGGTCCATTTCATAACATTGCATAACTATTCAATGTACAATCAACATGCATGGAGTATACTAATTAATGAATGTCACTCTCTATATGTTGAAAATAAGGTACCTAAACCTATAGATGATGATAAAAAGATCAAATGGATGATTGAATGTATCAAATCTCTTTGATGTCTTCACAAGCTAGTTTCTCAATAATCATTGTCTCAAATTCAATCATGTCAAAATTCTCATGAGGCTTGGGAACTTTTTTTTAAAAAGTATCGTTCTACAAATAAAGTAAGAGGATATCAAATTGATAATGAATTAATTATCCTTGATCCTAAGAACTTTGACAAATTATAGGACCGCATCACTAAGGTTAAAGATCTAAGAGAGAAATCTAAAGCATGTGGATTTGTTAAGATTCAGTTGGCCTACAATTCATTGAAAGTTTTTTTTCTTGATTCTACTTATTTTTCTTCTAGCTTTCATAATAATAGATTTACTATGGGGTTTGTGTATACTACAACTTTATTTCCATAATTATTTGATATTTTGATACATGAGAAAAAAATATCTTAATGGGTCTCATCAAGTCCTCTAAATCTCAAGCATTTTTGGCTAGTCAAGTGAAAGAATTATAAAATACTAATAATAAACAAAAGAAATTAAAGAACAATCCACATTGAGATCAACCAAAGAATAAATCCTCTTCCATAGATAAATAATTTAATAAGGAGAAGTATACTTGATCATATATATTGGAAGAAGCTTGGGCATGATAAGAATTCAGGTTGTAAGAAAGATATTTATGATCTGAAATATCTTCTAAAAAAGAATGAGACTGACTTGCCTTCCAAAATATCCAAGTCACCTTATTCTTCTTCTTCTTCAAAATAGTCTAATAAGGGCAAAGGTCATGCTAGTCTGGTTTCTACATCAAGAAATAATGGTATAGCTCTTTTTCTTAGGTCATGGATCAGAGAGATGGATTCTAGATTCAAGAGAATCTCATTATAAAATCTTCACAATCTATATTCTTTTTCTTTGAGCCTTGTATTGTATCTCATATTTTTATGGGAAACAATACACACATGAGTGTACATGGGAATGGGTCCAATGGTTTTGGGAAAAACACTTTCAAAGATGTTTTATGTGTACCTCATTTTGATGAAGAATCCCATTTCCATATATCAAATTACACATGGTGGAGATGGGAAGACTATGAAGTTCAATCCTAATTCACTCATCATTCAAGACTTGGGGACCACAAAGATTCTTGTGACTAGGATGGTTGATCATTCATCTTAGTTGTATGCCATTACAATTTTTACTTTTGATGGTGAAATTGTTCCTTTAGTTGTTGATCACACTTCTAGTATGAATCATGATTTAGAGAAGATATTTGGCTTCTTAAACTTGGGTGTTCCCACATTCGATCCCATTATTGATCCTTTCATTCTATATGATCCTCAATATTCTATTACATTTCATGGTGATCATATTGTCACAAGTTTTTCCTCTTATGATTTAGTACAATAGGATATGCATCATCTTCTAGCTACATCTACTTTAGATTCATACATGATAGACATTGGTGGGTTGTTTGTTGATTCCCACATTTAATATTTGGGAGACACTATTGATTGTATACATCTTCACTTTGATGGAGATGATTCTTCTTCATTTGTTGTGAGGGAATTCTCTGACTCTCTTGTTTATTCTCTACATGATCACTCTTTGCAACTTTATATGAATATGGATACTTTTGGATATCATTTTGAGGGGACTTATTTTTCTTTATAGGAGGCATATTATTTTTAGGAGTGTGTTCTTCATTTGTCTCAAAGAATTTCTAGATTGATATCTTCAACTGTGTGGCTTTGAATGTATGTTTAGAGTTTATCATCTTTTGACATTGACATGGAGACACTTGAGCATAGTTTAGAGACATCACATATCATTCTTCTTCCCACATGTTCCTTTAAGAAATGAAAGGACATCCTATATATCATCTTGGTTTTGTTTCTTCCTAAGGGGAGGAATGTTGTTTTATGAGATTGGATCATCTTTATTATTTAGTGTCGAGCTTATACCATTATAGGAGTCTCACCATTGAGGACAACTACATTTCTCTTATTCTCTCTTATGGGGGGTCATTTTCCTTTGATGGGGTTTTATCTCTTTCATGCATCATTGAGAGTATTTTTTATTGATCTCTTTTGGGAAGGAGTTTTTTCCCACTGGGTTTTCTCCTTTTCTTTTTTTGTGAGATGGCATTTTCATTTTTACATGGGTACCTAACATGGATTTGTACATGGGACCCATCCCTACATCTTTACATAATCAACTCCCTAATTTTTACTTAAGGGGAGGTGTTGGTACAAATAGGTGTTTTCCTTATCTAGTCTTATTTAGGTCCTATTTACATGTCAATTCCACTTAGGTCATAGGAGGGAATTTTTCTAGTTAACTATTAGTTGTCACTTATCTTTTGAAATTTAATTCTTGTGTCCTAGGTCATTTAATATGTGTTGTGGTAGTTGTCTCATTATACATGATTGAGGCACATATCAAGATCTTTTCTAATCCTATCCCACATTTTTACTTTACAAGAGAGGTATCATTTGTACATCCTATACAATTCAATTCTATAAATCTAATCTAGCACTACAATCTTGAGTGTTGCATATTTTCCATATCTTGCATCCATTATTGCAATTTCATTTTATTTATTTTCCCTTATAAAAGGTTATTTTTTCTTTTTTCAGGTGATCTTGAAGGCTCAAGTCCTTGAGTGAATCTAACCTAAATTGGTCTTGAGGAAAAATTTCTAGAGTATTTTGTGAGGTCCACCTCTATGATACATTTATTGCTTAGTCTATTTTGAGTTTTAGTATTATTAACTATGTTTGGTGATACCATTTAGGACATGATATTTTAGACAATTGAGATTTTATGATGGTTTGATTATGAAGTTTAAACATTTGAATTCTTATGATAATTAGACTATGGGTAGGCTAGATGCTCAGTTAGCTTATTGTGATGGTTGACCAAATTTTATGCTAATTACTGTGGTCGTTCAATTTGATTTTGAAATGATGAACAATGAAATATGTGATATGAATGAACCTCATTGCAGTTTGAAATTAAGGTAAATGAATTGGAGATGATATGTGATTTGTTATTTTTCCAATTATGATTGATTTGAATGAAAACTTATGTATATAAAATGGTGTTTCGTTTGTTTTGAAATATGATTTATTAGATGGATTAATGTGTGCATTGAGTGTGCAAGTACACTTTCCATGGCCAATGAAAATTGGAGGTAATTTTGGGAACCCTGAGTAATTAACCCGTGAAATCGAGCTATAGTCCATATGAAGGGACTATAGTTCCATTTTGTAATGTATTTTATTAATGTTGTTTGTGAATGTTTGTAAGTGATTTTTTATTTCCATGTCAATTCATCTAGATGGTGAGTTGTCCATCCAAGTGGAAAAACTCGGATTTGAACTTTAAGGCACTTTTTGGGGGTTGAAAAGATATGTTTTTTTAAGTATTTTTATGGGTTTAAGGTCCTTAGGTCAAGTACCTATGGGTTAGGTACCTTTTTAGCTCAAAAGTTCAAATCAATTCCATGATTGGGCACTCTTTTTGAGGCCTTAAAAAAGTTTGACAAAATTAAGGTTTTGAGAAGTGAGATGGGGATTAGTCCCTTTCCACTCCCACTTCTCTATGTGTCTTGGAAGTCTCCCAAGTTCTCACACATGTGTGAGCACACATGGGTGAATGTGCTAGGGAGAGTGAATGGATGAATGGCAAATGTCACTTCCCCATTCAAAGGAATTCAAACTTGAATTCCTATATAGAAAACCATGAACAAGGGTTTTGGGGGGTTTTTTTTTTGCATTCTTTGTTTTGGAGTTATAATTTTGGCTTGGGGGCTCTTGGATTTGGCTTGGGGGATTGGAGAGAAAGCTTGGAGGAGGAGTTGTGCTCTTTCTCATCACTTACTTTCAAAGCTTGGATTGAGGTAGGATTTCCACATCTTTTGCTTCTTGTGTTTTTTAAATTTGTAAGCTATGTACATGTATTTGAGTGTTTTGGAAACGTTTCCTTTAAATTTTGTTTTGTGGGGAAGGGTTTGTAATGGGGTAAGCTCACCCAAATTTGGGAAGAGCATCCCAAGTTGGGGATGGTTGGAGTAGGAACCTCCATGGGGACAAGTTATTCCTCCTTAGAAAGGAGAGGTTAAAAGAAGGGTAAGAGTACCCATATGTTTTGTGAAATATGAAGGGTGGCTTGGGTGGATAAGAAAATGTGAAAAAAGGGTTGCTTATGAAAGGTTGAAACCTTGTGATGGTTGGTTAAGGTGTTTATTTATTGAGTTCCCAAAATGGAGTGCGTAGTCCACCCTCCATTCCCCATTTTGAGTTCATAATGAACTCTTTGTTATGTGAAATATCCCTTGGGAGGGTGTGAAATTTTTATGTGTATTTTTGTAATAAATGTTATTTGGTGTGCATGTTTGTGCCCAGTTCTCATGTTACCTCCTAGCTCGGGGGTGGTTGGTTTTCCAACCAAAGATTGGGAGGTGAGCTTTCCATTGGCCTTTAGAGAAAATTGTGTATATTTTGCAGATTTGAAACAGCTAAACAGTTTTTGGAATAGTTATGTTCGTGTGGGTAAAGACGGTGTTATTATGCCAAAGTAAATCTACCATCTCGGCGGAAAGTATTGGGTTGTCAGTTTCAAAAGAAATTTACCGTTTTGGCTGAAAATTTTAAGTCCCTGCTATGATGTAAGAAAGAAAGTGAACTTGTTATTGTATGATTGAAATAAAGTGTAATACTGTGTTTATTTAGTTTTATAGCTTCATATACAAGTACTCTTTTGCTGTGAAGAATCCATTTTTATTTGGAAAGGGAATGAATCGGCCAACTTTTAAATCTGCATTTCTTTTATAAAATACAGGGGTATGACTTATGTTATTGTGAGCTTTGTGCTCGAGTTATGATTCTGTATATTTAAGAGGAAGCTATTACTCTACGTTGTGTAACCCAAAATAAATCACCAAGAAAAAGAGACACTCAGGATTCTAGTATGTTCTGGTTGAAATCTGAAATACCTGCAAGGAGTTATTCAAAAATAATAAGGGTACCTGTTATAGGGATAGATTTATTTATTTTGACCTGGAAACGAATGTGTAGTTGCAGTTGGAAAATATTTCCATTAGGCAGATTTGTTAGGTTTAATCTGTTGTTTCTTTGGCTCTACATAGTTGGAAAATGAAAGGGGAATGTATTGCATAATGTGTAGTTGCAGTTGGAAAATATTTCCATTAGGCAGATTTGTTAAGTTTAATCTGTTGTTTCTTTGGCTCTACATAGTTGGAAAATGAAAGGGGAATGTATTGCATAATATATTCTTTAGTTTAAAGAAAAAAGAAAAAAAGGAAAAAAGAAAAAAAAAACAGAGGAAAATGTACATATATAAATGTAAGATCTGGTTCGATAGAGAAGACTAGATTTTTGTTTGGCTCATAAGCTTTATGTAATAGTGAGTGCAGAAAGGATTCAATAATAATGTAGGGAATTACATGCGTTGTAAAGTAAATGTTGCTATTAAAATCTCTGCTCTTCTGTCAATAGTATAGTTGCAAGCGAAAAGATTTACATGCCTGCTCCTTTCAGTTTTACATTGATAGAAGTTGTTTGAAATTTTGACAAAATAAACGATAAGAATTTGCATCAAGTTATAGGCATTGAAATCATAAATATATGAATACATTTTATTGTGTATCTACAATGTATTATAGAAAAGAAAAGCCATGTTACTTTCATAATTCAAATGCAAGGTATTTTAGTATAAAATCGAAACAGCGTGAAGATTACTTAGATCTCTCTTTTAGCAGCAAAGAATACAAATTTACTATTCCTCAATAAAAAGCTCTTCCTGTGCAATATAGTATTGAAAGCTAAAATAAAATAAATTGGAAACTAGCATGTAAGATAGCTTTAAATAGGCCAGTAAAAAAATACAGGCCAAAAGGCTCTACAAAAAGGGGGCTACAACTCTCACATGCCATACCCTGTAGAGAGGTCGCAAACCCCAAAGAAGGCGAATGACTTTATGGAAAAGCCCTCACCAGTTTTAGATGATAGATGAAGCCGTTCAAAGAATAAATCTAAAAACGTAAAATGTATATTAGTTACAGTTTGAGAACCATCTAAGCTAAAACAAAATATTTATACATATATATATATATAAGTAAATAAATAAAAATGCCAAACCTAAATGCAGTCTACTTGGGATTTTCCCCCCAAATAAAATGATCACCCTGACACCGTCATAGTTTTTGACCAGCCTCCTCAGAAAATAAATCAGACAGATTTGGTATGCCGTCCAACATATTCAATCTGCAGCACTCTTGAAAAGCTTAACCTGAAATAAATGGTGCATCGTCTTGCTCTCTGGAAAACCAGATAAAAAAAAAATGCTAACTTAGGGTTGAAATAGTGACATTTAAAATGGACGCCAAAATATACTTAAACTCCATTAAGTTTTGCTTGCCGCCTAATGAATTAAAACTTAGTGTCAAACGTTAATGTCGGGGAAAAGTAAGTCTTCATTATATCGAAAGAAAAATCAGTCATAAATCTATGCATATTTTTAGCATTCACATTTCAATGCTAATTAAATTATCTTGGAAGCTTTCATTAAGAAATTCCTCCAGATGTTGCGCTAGGGTTCACCCCTTCCTCCCACGTACATGATGTATCTTTTGTCTATTATTTACATCACCTTATATCCCATGTTTAGTTTCTCTTAAAGATAAAAGAAGGGAATGTATTCCCACACCTTTAGGAAAGATTTTTTTAAATCAAATAAGAAAATAAGGAGGGATTTTAAACACCTACTATTAGGGTTTTCTTTTGAAAAGAAAAGAAATTAGTACTTATATTATTTCTTCCTCCCCTTTAGGGAAACTATTAATATGTAATAATAAGTAAATGTAAAGAAATTTTAAATGTATTTATTTGTAATTAATTTTAACTTTTTAATTTATTTTAGAGTAAGTATATATAAAATAATTAGATAAATAATAATTTAACAAAGGATAATAATAAATAAATTAAAAATGGGAATTTGTTAGTTATTATGTCGAGTATAAATATTTAAATGTTGTAGTGAAATGTTTTATATGGCTTCCTACAATATTGTCAAAATGGCTAAATGGGGTAGGGCAATCAAGTAAATAATGTTTTGTTAATCGATCCTTAGGGTTTCTAGTAAACCAAATTGATAATATTTATATGCTTTCCCATGTGAGAAACCACACCTTGGAGGTCTTTCAAGAACATTGACTTTCTTGCAAATGTGAGTTTCAACTTTGGGTAGTAGTTACGAAATTAGTAAACCTGGTGTTGTTGACAACCCGAATGCAATTTTATTCCCTTCCCCTACCCTTGGGCCTAGTGTCGGGGATGATGTGCGATATAAGTACCATGTACATGTACGGTTGCTAAACGTTAGTATTTTGGATTATTATATATATAAAAAAAAGAGTGGTGTTTTGCCCTAGTGTAATTTTTGGGCATTACATATTTCAACTTAGCTGAATTTTTTTGACAAGAATCACATTTTCTTACTAATTTATGTGTGTCACAAAAGAAATTAGGCCAACAGTAACTTTATCATAGAACCATGTGTGTAGTAACTTTTTCCATGAAGTTTCCACCACAAACTTCACTATGCATATCATTTAGGATTCAAGTAACATATATCTCATTTACACACTTGAGTACTATTCAATCATTATTTCTCTAATATAGTTCACCCGAATACATAACATACTTGATAGAGTGTATTTTTTAGGGTCCTTTTATAATTTTCATTCATACCTTCAAGACATGTCATATGTATTCTGTAAATAATATGTTGGACTCAAGGAACACTGAGAGGGAGGGCGTGAATCAATGTTCTGTAATTCTAAAGTTTATTAAGATGATATTTAAACCATTTCAACATTAGACCAAAGGAAAGATGAAAACACACAAAGTAATCATCCACAACACCATAACACAAGGATTTTTACGTGGAAACCCTATTAGGGGAAAAACCACGGTGGAGGTCAATCCACAATTTTGAGTACTCATTTGTAAGTTTTACAAAATGGGAATGCACTTGAATTCAGGCTCACTACCTAGAGCTCACTGCTAAAAATCGGAAGGTTCACTTCCTTACAATTTTTTTAGATTAAGACCATTTAAAGGATTGAACTTAAGTAGTAAAATCTACTCATGCCCGGTTATAGTTCCGATTCAGCTCATAGATCACATTCTGGAGCTTATGTATGATTCTACACTTCACTCTGCTCTGCTATGTTGTTCGCATGACAAATCCATACATAAGTAAATTTGCATCGCTATCCTTCTGAATTTCGCACCACACACTAATATAATTTACATCACATATGCTATCTCTTTTGAAATGATACAACCGATCTCTCATATATATCCACAACCAAAGATTTGATCATCCATATGTCAGCTTTAACAAAACATAGAATACTTTTCAACAGTCGGATAAATCCACAAATAATTATTAACGTGCACCACCCATAGTCATCCATATCATAATAAGGACCTAATTAAACATGCTCAAGCACAAAAAAAATTAAGTAATTACTCCTTAAACATCTGCAACGGCTATATCTACCAAGTCGGCCTTCTAGCACTGATAACCAAAAAATCAATACACCGGATCTCCTAGATAGTACACCAGTGAGTGTGCACCCAAATAATTCTTGGATAAGGTAGTATGAACATTAAAATACCTTTCTCTAAGATCCAAAACCAAAAATGATAATCTGGTGAAGTATAAAGATCGACGGATTTAACTTTAATCGGATACCTTGTTCTTCACTCTTACTTCCAGTACTAGCTAGATCTTTACTCTATCTGTTGGTATGGACCAATACTAAAATATGGACCAAATCAATGACTTAGGTTTCCATCAATGACAACACTAGAATCCATATGCCAACAATCTCCCCCTTTGGCATTGATGGCAACACTTAGTGAAAATGACTAATTGTCAAAACCAATATGAGTATGCTTCCAAACTTCAAAACTTCAAAACATAGCTCCCCCTAAAATTGATAAGTCATTTTTAACTATTATCTCTCCCCCTTTGACATCAATGAAAAATACGTATTGAATATCCCCCTTTGAAATTTAACCAAAACTTCAAAACTGATTTAAATTTTGAAAAAGAATAATTGTTGCTTGAGTCAAAAGATTATCTTGTGATTTTTTTTCATCTCTAGAAGGAATTTCTTCCAAGCTTCTATTGCAATCCCAATTATTATGATCATGTTGTTATTCTTATATGTATTGTTGACAATATTCATGAGGGATTCTGAAATTGTGATCACATTCTCTATTTTTTCTCCTTTCCTCAGTATCTCAATCATTTGTTCCAATTTGCATTCAGTTAAGTCCTTTACTTTCCAAAAATTGTCTACAAGCTTATTTCTAGTGAATTGAACTTTTTCATGCTCAAAATTTAACTCTTGAATCCTTTTCTTGATTGTACCATCCTAATCCTATAACATATCAAATATTTTTCCAATCCCATTTAACTCTGTTTCAATTTGTTCCAATTTTTCTTTGTATTTTCCAACTGCATGAGGCCAATAGATGCAATAGTTATAGATGTTAATTGTTGCACTTATGCATTGCCCCAGTTCATTCATTTCACTTTTCAAATTGGTAAGAGATATTCTATGTTGCTTCTTCATATGTAAGATTACTTCTTCTTCTTCTTTGTTTTGAGACTCGGAGTCCATGGTTTCCTTGATGCATTCAATCATTTCTTCTATAAAAATATTCTCCAAACTATCCAACTTGATCTAGCTATGCACAACATGAGCACTCAGTACACTCAAAATCATATCCTGATCATATGAGGGTCTGATAGACCATAACTTAGCAGTTTTATGCATTCCGCTTCCCTCATGAACAAGCTACAATAGTTTTTCTTTTGTTAAGTCATCTTCTTCTTCACTTTCTTTTGTCATTTCCTTTTCTTGTTCTGGTTCGACTAATTCTAGTTCTTTTCCCTGGGTGTCCTCAATTTCCTTATCAGATTCCTCATATGGTATATCCATAATCTCATGTTCTTTTCTGTTTCCTTCAATTTTTGGAGTCTTGCATGATGGAGGGAGTACACGCAACAGTTTATTTTTCTCTTTTCTTCTTTCTCTCCATCTCACCAGAAGTGGAACCAACTTCAAGTTCCCTTATCGAAAGATAAATACCAATTGAGCCAAACTTTCCTAGCAAAATCTTAAAGAATTTTTTGAATTCTTGATCATAGTTTTCCAAACTCTTAGAGTGTGTGTAGATTTGTTTGCATACTAGTTCATTTTCTTTCCACATCACATTGTCATTCATCGATAAGAATTTGAGAAAATACATTACTAGACATACAACCAGAGTACCAAACCTAAAAGGGTAATCTGTCTCCTTTGTTAATTGCATGTTCTCCATTAGTTGATCCTCTAGAAGTCCACATAGGTCAAATTCCTAACCTTCCATTATAATTTTTTGAGAGATGTAAACAACACCTGCTAAAGTTGCACCTTCTCTATTTCTAAAAAAAAATTTGTAGGATACTCTGTGTGCAATATACCTTGATACTGAATCTCTAATTGTTGAAATTATCAATGCCCTTTGATCTCCAATAACTCCAGTTAAGGTTTTGACTTCTTTATTCTGGATAGACTTCTTTCTCATTATATCCCCAATTTTGCATAATCCAGTTAAATTTTCAATTACTTCTTTCAAAATGAGGTAGGGTTTTTTCAAGAATTAGAGTATTGTCATTCAATTTTCTCAAAATAAACTTAATGGTTTATGCGTTCTCGAAATAGGGAAGCTCATTCCAAATGTCCAAATTCTTGTGTTTAGCTTCTTTCAACCACTTCAATTCATTACGTGACAACAACTTCCTTATGGCTCTAATATTCTCACTATTATACTCATCTATATTGATTGTTCCTTTGATTTGTTCCATTTTTCCTTCCATACTCAAGTTTCATTTTTATCAAGCGCACACCAAATTAAATGAAATATTTTTGAAGTACCTAATGAATTAGGGTTTAGCAGATGAAATTCCTTCATGCCTTTGAAATTCCATTGCAGAGCACTCTCCTTCATATTTTCTTTGATGCAAAGTGACAAATGAGATTTACAAGTTGCCTTATATAGCTCACACACTTGTAATAAATGTCTTTGCCTTAGGTGTTCTGGATACCCTATTTTCCTAGACAACATGAAAAAAATTATTTTGCGCATCTTCAATTGCTTGAATTTCCTTGTGAATGTTTTCCAGAGCATCTATAGATAATTAATACAACTTTTGACAATCTTTTCACGATCTGGTACCAACTTATGGGCAGGGGAAAAAGGATTTTCTTGAAAAACTCCCCCTAGGCCAATGGCCTGAAATCAATTTCCAGAGGAATTACCAGAAGTAGGTTCCCATGCAGAACCATTTCTAGCATCAAACTCATTCTTTCTTACCAATGTCTTCTTCATCTGACCTCTTATTTCATCCGCAATCATTTTTTGTTTTCCTTTATCATCTTTTTCTGAGTTTATTCCTTTGTATAACAGACCTCTTCTACCCACATTTTTGTTTCTACAAAATCTTGCAATATGACCGTATCTGTTGCAATTGTAGCACACAAAATTTCCTTGTCTATACCAATCATTCCATTGATTAATTCTTGATCTACATTTATTATTAATATTCCCAAATCTTCCACAAGTGTAACATTTAACATTCCTTATACTGATAGAGTTGTTTGACATGTTTTTGCATTTATTTGACTTATAGCCAAACTTATTGCAATTGAAACACTGACTAGAGAATGATGAATTACTTGGTTTCATTTTACTTCTACATTGAGTAGCCTTATGACCAAATTTATTGCAAGAAAAACAATATCCATTAAACTTTTGAGCATTAGGTTGTCATACCGGATACCTTCCACATTTGTTCATCTGATATCCCTACCTGAAATTTCTTTGTCCAGATCAAGAAATTTCTCCTTTCTCATATCCAAGACCTCGCTTGTCTTTAGCATTATTTTTTCCTTGATTCCTTGAACATCAAGCTTAACAAAACCAATCTTAAACTTCTCCTTGTATTCATTTCCAGTAGTAAGTTCATCCCTGAGAATAATAATCTATTTTTCAAGCTCTTCTTCATTGTTTCTAGATTGTTGCAATTCCTTTTCTAACTAAATGAATTATCCATTTATTCTTCTGCATTCATCAGATCTTTCTTTTAAGGTTTGGGAAATATTCTCCTCATTCTTCTTTCTTTCTTGAATTTCTTTAGTCAACTTCATCACCATAGATTCCATTTCATGCTTTAGGGCAGCATTGTTTCTAGCAAGATTTTCACATTCTTGAGTTATTTCCTTCAATGTTTGATTCAGGTGAGCATCATCCATGTTTTCACTCTCTTTCTGATTAATCTAATCACAAATATCCCTCTTTTACTTGGATTGAGCAATCTGATCCTTCAATGACTAAATGAATTTCTCAGCATCCCTAAGAATTTCTTTCCATTCTTGGACTTCTGCTTTAGACTGATCAAGGTGATCACGTGCCACCAAAAGTTGCTGTTGAATACTATCAAAGTCCATTAAATTCCAAGATCCACCTCAAGTTGTCAAAATTCTTCCAAGGAATTACGCTCTGATACCAATTGTTGGACTCAAGGGAACACTGAGACGAGGGGTGAATCAATGTTCTGCAATTCTGAAGTATATTAATCTGATATTTAAACCATTTCAACATTAGACCAAAGGAAAGATGAAAAAACACAAAGTAATCATCCACAACACCATAACACAAGGATTTTTACATGGAAACTCTATTAGGGTAAAAACCATGGTGGAGGTCAATCCATAATTTGAGTAATCAAATATAAGTTTTACAAAATGGGAATGCACTTGCATTCAGGTTCACTACCTAAAGCTCACTAGTCAAAATGGGAATGATCACTACCTTAAAAAAATGTTCAGATTAAGACCATATAAAGGATTGAACTGAAGTAATAACATCTACTCATGCCTGGTTACAATTTTGGTTTAGCTCGTAGATCAGATTATGGACCTTCTGTCTAATTATGCACTTCGTTATGCTCTGCTCTATTGTTTGCATCGAAAATCCATACATAAGTAAATTCACACCACTATCCTTCTGGATTTCATACCACACACTAACATAATTTTCATCACATATGCTAGCACTTTTCAAATGATCCAGTTGATCTCTTATATATATATGCAACCAAAGATTTGATCATCCATATGTCAGCTTTAACAAAACATAGAATACTTTTCAGCGGTCAACTAAATCCACAACTAATTCTTAATGCATACCACCCATAGTCAACCATAGCATAATAAGGAACTAATTAAACATGTTTGAGCACAAAAACATTTAATAAATTACTCCTTAAACATCCGCAATGGCTATATCTACCAAGTCAGCCTTCTAGCACTGATAACCAGAAAATAATATGTCGGATCTGCTATATCATACACCAGTGAGTGCACACCCAAGTAATTCTTGGATAAGGTAGTACGAACATACAAATGCCTTTCTCTGAGATCCACAACCAAAAATTATAATTTGGTGAAGTATATGTATCGATAGATTTAACTTTAACCGAATACCCTATTCTTCACTCTTACTTCTAGTACTAGCTAGCTCTTTACTTTGTCTATCGATATGGACCAATACAAAACTGTGGACCAGATCAATGAATTAGGTTTCCATCAATGATAACACTAGAATCCATATGCCAACCTAATATACACTATCCTTGTACTAAAGAGATTACTATAGATTGAAATCCATTAAATGAGTGTTTGTCTACAAATGATTTACCTAATTGACCATAATATTTACTCCATGAGCTTAGCCAATCCTTATCCTCTGACAAGCTTTGTAACCTAAATGAATGTTAAACACTTGGATCTTGTTGGTCCATATACATCATCTCCCTATCACTTCCTATGGATCAAATGTGTCTTCGAGAATATTAGGAATTGAAACACTTGAAAATGGGAGCAAGGTGCTTTCATATGGTTTAGGACATAGAGCACACCCACTTTCCAATTATTTCATTCTAGGATAACCCTAGAAATCTCAATGCAAAAGAGAAAGAGATCCAAAAACAAGTTTGTCCTCGGGGCTGATTGTAAACTAATGAGGGGTTGAACACCAAGTTAAGACTTGGAAAGACAAATGCAATGTAAAATAAATTGATTAACCCTAATATGATGTAATATTTCACTAAATGACCTATAGATGCATGAAAATCAAAACAAAAAGTTGAAAGATGAAACGTTTGCACCTAGAAACCTGAAGTGGACTTGAATGACCTCTGAAATGCTAAAAATCCTAGAATTTTGACCTATTGGGACTCATACACCACTCTGGGCGAATCAGTCCTAGGTGTGGGTTTCTATATAGGAATGAGTTTCTAGAAAAAGGGTATCTGAATTTGCAAAAATATTGAAAAGTGTATGTAGTGGGACTGATACACCACTTCTTGCGTATCAGTCCCATTCCACTTTTTTGAGAATTCAAAGTTTAGATCTACACTTCAACACCTGCTCTTTTCTCCCAAATTGATTTTTGGATCTGAATCTACGAAAAGACCTACAAAATAGAATACATAATTGATTGAGGAAAACCCCTAGTTTGGTAATTAAACCTTGATAGGAATAATGAAATATGCATGTAAATAGGAATGTAAACCCTAACCTTAAGTATTTCTAGGATTAGGAAATTTGAAAGGAAATGGAACCCTATTATAATGTGCAAGAATAAGATGCATGAATGACATATGAAGATAAATGACTCATTTTGAGAGATATCTAATCACCCAAATGAGTCCTAATAATGGTTGTACCTTTAGTAGGCCGAATGTAGAGTGATAATGGAAGATGGAATCACTTAGGAAACAATTCATTAGGCTTGGCTTGATGGCTAGTTGCATCTCCCCAACCTAGAATCCATAATGATTCACCATAGACAACCATGATCAACCATTGAAAATGTTAGATCTTGGATGAAAGTGAGCTTGAAGACCTACAAAAACACTTTAATGTTGCTCCAAGACTTCACCTTTGCTTGATTTTTAAAATTGAATGCTCTTGTCAAAGAATTCTTGAAGGCTCTTGAATGCTTGGATCTTGAATTTTCTCTTGAAAATGCTTTCTTAGATAAAATAATGACTTATGATATTGCTTATATAGGAATCTACACCTAATTTACAATTATTCAGATCTCAAAAGATGACATCAACCAAAAATTTGAATTAAAAATATGTTTTTACTGTCCAAACCCTAAAAAATCCCCAAATGGGACTCATACACCAGCCTTGGCATATGGGTCCCACCTAGGGGAACTTGTACAACCAAGATGGTGTATGAGTCCCACCCTAGAGTTTCAAGGTGGGTTGTTAAAATTTTAAATGCTTTTGATGATTTTGTTAGGTTTTTAGCTAAAATAAGCCTTGAGATTTGAAAATAAAGGGTCTTAGGGGCCTATTAATGATGAATTAAATGGTAATTAATGATATGGTATTATAATAGCTCCAAATTAAATGAGAAATTTCCCTATCTCCAAGAATGAGGTATATTTTTTGTCATTACATATAGCCCCCACTTTAGCGCCCATATGAATCTACGTGCATATGCAAGCTAAAGGAATCTAAACAATACACTTTATTTCATGAAAGGATACTCATATGGATTGGTTCATAACATGGGAGAATGAAGCCCCCACTATAGCTATTTGCAAAAAAACAATGTTAGGAGCCACACCCTACAACATGAATTCTTTAGTTGTTCAAAAATCCTCATATCTATCTTCTAGAAATCAAATTCAAGGGTAGATGTATGGCCCCCTTGATTCTGCTTGCTTTTATGGAGGTGGAATCAAGGTAGTAGTCTAACCACATTGAATAAGGTAGGTCACATCATAAGGTATTTCTAGGTGTACCATATAACATAATGATAGACATTTTATGAGAATGGGAGTGGATTCATGATTCCAACACAACAAACAACATCAAAAACATAGATCTTTAGCTCCCATTATGTTAATTTGAATGAAATACAGTTTTTAACCCTAATACAGTAAAATCCTTAATTTTCACCTATATGAGAGAAAAAAGTGAAGTAATTTCTAACTATTTTTTCATTTACATTCTTGTAGCTTAACATTGGTGGAGTGATTGAATATTCTGAGTTGATGAGATTACGAGCCTCCAAGATTGGACATCCTATGGGATAAAGTAGCCCACAACAAGCATCATTATTAGGTGAGTTTATTTTTCTACCTTAGCTTTTTCCTTACACACTTAGTTTATGATTTGTACACATTTCTAGGTTGATTTAAGACCCTGGAAGAAAAGTTCACAAAGCTCCCTTTTTCACAAAGTGTCCCCTTTAATTGCAAACTATCCCTTTTTGTCACAAAGTGTCCCTTTTTGTTGCGAAGTGTCCGAAAAGGGGTCTAAAGTGTCTAGGAACCTTAGAAGAGTACACTAGAACAAATTTAGTGAACTATTTTTATTGTCGATGTATAGATTTGGGATTGTAGAATGCTTATAGGACATATTTTTTCTTTTTTTTTTAGATTCTACTATGACCACGACAATGTCTTAGCAGCAAATAGATCTGTCATCTTTGAGACCTAGCCCCGACTCTATCAGAGGAGGATACACATATTTTTCAAATGACTGGACTATACTAGGCATACCTCATACCCCCATGAGGTACCATGATTCTATATTTATGGCTTTGGCAGAGTGGTGGAATGCAAACACATACATGTTTCATCTTTCCACATGCGACATAATGATCACGTTAGAGGACATCCATCACATACTCTAAGTTTTGAGTTAGGGTGAGAGGGTAAATTTTCTAGTGGATCGATAATTTCATGAGATGAAATATGATATGCAGTATTGTCTTGGAGGTCTGGTTCATGATAGCATTGTGAGGTCGTAGATTGATCTAGCCATTCTACTATATTTGTGAGCTCCACTTATTGCACAAATTATTATGCTTACTATAGCACTAGTACTTGAACTTGATGATGGGGAGCACATTTAGAGGGAGGACTAGTACATATGATATGGGGGATGGTAGAGAATAGGACCATGTACACTTGGTGGCACAACATACTTGTGCACTTATATTATGATCTAGGGTGATTTCCATTTCATGAGGTGTACAGTATGGTACATTTTACGTTGTTGCAGGTGCAATTCCTAGAGCATATCATGTGCACCAGGCTAACAACATCTCCATGTACATTGGCCCTAGGTTATCCTTGTGCATTCGGTTATCCACTAAGGAAACTATGGAAATATAAGGATTTGCATTTTTGGAGAGTCTACTTCGACCAACTAGATGAGGAAGAGATCATATGGAGACCTTATCAACTTATATCATAGTGGCTAGATGAGACTCTTCAGCTAAGGAGATTACAGATGGATAGATTTTTGATAGGAATATATGATTACATAGTATGACCTTTCTACTATGATCATGTCATACAATGGTTTGGATAGGTCTAGGTACCACCCATGGCATGACCCTTTTTTAGGAGATTAGTACAGACTACCTAGAGGCCCGACGATACTAGACAGTTCACTACCAATGATGTCATCTATAGTGACTTTGATTATGAGGATCATGATATGCCTCTAATATTTGACATTGATGATGTTGGTACCACAAATTCTTATGGGGAGTGGTGGGTATCAACACAAATGACTCCTATATTCATGATGGATGAGCCGATAGGTGATGTAGGACCACTCCGAGATCAGATAGATAAGGAGGAGGATAGAGCAGAGGATGCACGCTACATATTCACAAATGTGATAGATGAGGAGTATGATGAGGCTTCAAATATTGAATGTAATTTCTAGGATGAGGAGGATGCAGAGGAGGATGAGGAGGAGGAAAAGAACGAGGAGCAGTTGATAAGTGAGGGTGATGAGACATCACATGAGGATCCAATGGATCATGACTGGGGAGAGCCAATTCCTACTCATGTGACTAGATCATGGTTAGCAACTATAGGAGGAAAAAATACCTACATTCATGGAGAGGCTAGCACATCCTCTATGCCTCCTACACATGAAGAGGTTGTTCTTACATAGCCATCCAAAGAGCTAGGTGATGATAGTTTATTTACTGTTATGCTTTATGATTATTCCCATGCTTTAATTTTATATCTATATATATATATCATGATGTGTATTGATTATATTTATGATTTCTATCTTGTAGAAGCCATGAGAGACCTTCATAATCTCTATCATCGGGTGACTGCTAATATAGTGGCCCCATTAGTCTATGAGGAGGTTGTTGATACAAACTATGTGACCCCACCCATTGTGGACCAGGATACAAAGTTGTTCAAGCCATACATCAGATTATGGACAACATATGAGAGTTTCAAGAGGTGCACACACTGAGTCAAGGTTGAACAGGATGCTTAGTCATCTTGAGCCCCAAAAAAGGTTGAGAGACTTTATTCAGAGGTAGACGAAATACAAGTAGAGAGAGAGCATCTAGCGAAGGATCATCAAGAGGCCCTTGGATAGGTACAATGTTTATAGTATGCTTTGAATGTACTCAGTGGCTTGCAATCACGATCACATACCACTGTCTCATGATGGACCACCTCCAGAAAAATGTGATCATCGGATCTCTGGGATCTAGTAGTCACAGACCTCATTAGCATTGTATGTATTGATGACATGTACACAAATTTTATATATATATATGATCATTTGATTTTTTTTTGTTTATATTTATGTTTTCTGATGTTAAATGGAAATGTGATTTATCAAATAACCTTTTTAAGAATATTTAATAAATATCTCAATGATTTAACATGTATGTGATATAATTAAATCTTGTTCTAGTTTCTCTTAGATGCAAATTTTTTGATTAAGTATGTTATGTTAAATTGAATGCACCTATGATCTAGTTAAAAAACATTAAATGCATATAAGGATCTAATCTAACACAACATACATGATGAACTTGAATAGCATGAAATCTAAAGTAATCATATTAAATAATCACTTTAGCATCAAAGACACACAAATAATTGTTTGTCAAGAATGAAGCAATGTGAGAGCACATAGACTATCATCTACTAACTCTAACACCACTACTTTATAATTCACACTATTCAAGAAGAATAGACATAATACTGACATAAGTGTGTGACATTAATAGGTTCTTTAAAGGTGTATTGGTCATCCATTTCTATTATCGTATAAGCTCCAAATAAAAAAAATGATCGATTATGTAGGGGCCTAAACAATTAGGGATAAACTTTCCTTTTTCTATTGGGTCAACATGTTGAAATTATGTTGATTCTCGTATAACACCAAATCACCTTTATTAAAGGAACTAGGTATGAAATTATCATTGTAACTACACTACATTCTTTAAGAATAAGCTTGAAGGTTCTCAAGAGTGTTGATGCATTGTTCATCGAGCATTTCACGGTATGTGCAAGATCATCATGGAAAAAACATGCCCTTAAGTGGCGATGAAAATTTAGAAAGTCGGAGTTAGGATACTTGACGTAAAAATTTGAATAAGTTATCTATATTATTTCAAAAATATGTAAGAATAGAATCTATAGAAAATTTAATATAGTTTCTAAGCTACTAGGTTTATTTATTTTTTTAAATTATTTGGTGAAAATTTGAAATTTCAATGTAGTAGTACTTAAATTTTAGGGAAAAAAATAGAAGCAGGTGTCTGTCTAACCACCCTAACCACAACAAAATAATAATATTTTTTTATAAGATTTTAGATATAAGTAGAGGAATAATTTCTCGATGTGATGCATATTTTTTTGTAATTTTTTTCTAAGTAAATAATTAATTATGAATTTTTTATTACAACTTTTAAAAAAAATAAAAACTCATATGTTTGACCACCTTAACTTGGTCAAAACTTCATGATTTTGTTTTTTAAACCTGTAGTATGTGAAGCATAGAATGTGATGTGTGTTTTGGACTCAAAAAATGTGATACCATTTGAAAGGTATAGATGTTTTTCAACCATCCTATCAATCAGGACTTAGTCATAATTCAAAGAAATATTGGTGGAAAGCTGAGAATCTCCTTTAAAAACCCTTTTCATTTCATCAATTTTGGGTTAAAAAAAATCTTCAGCCACATAGGCCATCATATCACTTACATATCGCCACTTTTTGGCCCATCATGATCCTACACATACCCTACAAGCCGATGCAACCATTGTTCCTTATATGTATTGCCATCAATAACCCCTTGAAGAGTGATTCTTAATGAAGGGATCTCTATTTCCAAGGTATTATTGCCTCGGTTCTATAGATGAGATGATAAAGGGTATGCCAAATTGATGCTTTAACATTCGTATGATAGGCCCATAAAGCATATGTTACCTATGTATGCCAATATTTATTGTGTTCTTAATTTTTTCCTTAGTATTTTCTCAAGGGTTCTATTAGTTGATTAGACTTGACCATTAGATTGTGGGTAGTAAGGTTTCGAAAACAAATGTTGTATGTTAAACATTTCTAAGAAATTCTTCACATCTTTATTATTAAATGGTGTCACATTTTTCGAAGCTAAAGTGAAAGGGAGTCCAAAATGAGAAATAATGTTTTCCAATATGAAATGACATATTACATCGACAGTTGTTGAAAAAAGGGGAATTGCTTCCACCCATTTCATGAAATAATTTGTTGTAGTGATTATGAATATATGTCTAGTGGAGGAAGGAGGTGAAATTTTTCCAATGATGTCCAAGCCCCACATCAAAAAATACCAAATAGGGACATATGCTTGAATCTCAAAAGGAGGAGCGTGAATCATTGTATTATATTCTTGACATTTGTGACATTTCTTAACATAAGAAAAGCAATATTTTTCCATGTTCCTCCAATAGTATCCTATATGAGTTAACTTGTGTATTAATGATCTTCCTCCAAAATGTCCTCCACAAGCACCTGAATGAGATTCCTCAAGTGCTAAAGGGATTTCAGATTGCTTCAGGCATCTAAGCAAGAGACCATTAAATGACCTTTGATACAATACATCAACAAGAATTATATACCTATATGCAAGTTTCTGAAGGCATTTTCTAGTATTCCTATTTTTGGGCTCAATAAAGATACCCATTTGTAGATAATCAAATATCATCACATACCATTCGCTAGAGATTTCTGTGGCGATTGCTAATATTTCATCTATTTTATACTCAATCGATGGTTTCATAGTTATGTGGATGAAAAATATGAAATATTTTGAGAGATCTTGAGGGGATATTAGAGAAGTTGTGCTTTCCATTGCACCTGCATGTCTATTGTCTTTGTGTGGGATGTTATCAATGGTAAACAAATCAAGATTTTCTAATAAAGTCATTGTGAGATCTTTATATTTGGATAGTTTGGCATGCTTTTCTTGATATGTGATATTTATTTGTTTAATTATTAATTGTGAATCACTGAATATTTTAATGTCTTTGGCTTCTAGAGTTAAAGCGGCATGTAATCCAACAATTAATGCTTCATACTCTATTGCATTTTTTGTGCATAGGAAATTTAATCAATATGATAAGGGAATAGGTTATCCTCCAAGTGGAGCTATTATGACTCCCACGTTGGAACCTATTCTACACTTAGATTCATCAAAATAAAATTCCCATGCATTCTCATGTTCTTGAATAGTACACACACTCTAATAAGGAAATGATTCTTGATTAGGTAATGTTAGGGGAGAAGGAGCGTCAGCTAACTAGTCAATCAAGGATTGTCCTTTGATTACTTTTTGTGAAACAAACTTAAGGTCAAAGGCAATAAACAACACAACCCATTTAGCTAATCATCTTGATAAATCTGTTTTAGCAAAAAGATGTTTTAAAGGATCAAAATTTGTTCACATGTATTTTAGCATTCAATAAGTAATGTCACAACTTACTAGTAGCGAATACCAAATCCAAAAATTGTTTCTCTATCATTGTGTATCATTTTTCGTAGTCAATCAAAGTTTGGCTAATGTAATACATATGATTCTCTTTACCATTTTCATCTCTTTGATCCAACAATGCTACAAGAGCATGGGTTGATGCTATTTTATATATTATGAATGGTTTGTTTTGCATAGCATGTTGTAAAATAGGAGTAGCAAGATAATCTATCAAAATCTCAAAAGCCTCTTTACAATCCACATTCCAATTAAAATGAATTTATTTCTTAAGGAGATGTGTAAATGGTAACGTTTGAACCACTAAGGATGCATCAAAATAATGAATAGCTTGAACTCTTCCTTGTAAGGTACATAATTTTGAGATGTTTATAGGAGGTGGAATGTTAAATACAACATCAAATTTCTTCGTGTCCACCTCAATGCCTCAGTCAGATACAATAAAACCTAGAGGCTTTCTACTATCTAAACAAAGACACTTTTTCGGATTCAATCTCATGTATTTTCACATTCACTCCAAGATTTTTGAAGGACATTCACATTGTCTTATCTTGTTAAATATTTGGCTAGAATATAATCAACATAGTCTTCCAAGATCTTGCGTATGTGTAGTGTAGGAAAATGTATACCCTTCCATTTTCACACTTGTTTGGGCCCACCTTTCTTTATTTATCCTTATTTATGTCTTAATTGGTCCTATTTTACATCCAAAAGCTTAATAAACTATATCTTTTTATGGATAATCCCAAAAAACATGAAAGGATAAATGATAATTTAATGATTTTGGTTGTGTGGTTGGGACTAAGATGCCAGCTATGGTGTATCTGTCCCCTAAAGGTCTTGGGACCCTGATTTCAAAGGAACCTTAAAGGGGTCCCTTTTTGGAATTTGTGCACCGGGTTTCAAGCCTTGGGACTAAGACACCACCTAGGGTGTCTTGTCCCCTTAGGTTATTTTTGTGATTTAATTTCAAAAATTGGTGGGATTTAGCCTCCCTCAATTAATGATTTCATATGGTAGCTTGTTGTGGTGTAATTTTGGGATATTAAGCATGGATAATTATAAATACAAGGTTCTTTCACTCATTTTCACCTAATACTTTTGTGAGATAATTCCTAATAGAAAATTTGAGTTCACAAGAGAATTCAAGATAAATTCATCAAGAATTTATAGCCATCATCGAGATTCAAGCATCATGTCAAAGAAATTCTTGCATCGTGTGTGTTTTTGAGCTAAAATTTGTGATGTAAGGTTTTGATTCAAGCAAGCAACTCAAGTCAAGATCCACATTCAAGCTAACCACTTCACACAAGTTTTCAGATTTCATAACAAGGTTTTTGGTGAGTTGCAACATAACACTTTGTTCATTCATCATTTCCCTCCATTACTTTATTTCATTCCAAGGTTTAATTACCAACAAGGGGTTTGACCAAGGAAAACCCCCATTTACTAACAATCAACAAGGTTTTCCTCTCTTGTGTGTTTGTATTTGCAGATTTAGGTTAAAGATCAATTTGAAGTGTAAATTTGCATTTCAAAGTTGTCATCTTCACGGAAAGTCACCTATAGGCCAAATCTAGAAGTTTTCAAGATCCAATATCTAAGAAGGTGGAAGTCCAGACATGGAGCCTCAAGATCACATTCAGATATTTCATAGATTCATATTGGGAATAAGACAATAGTAAGGGTGTCTTAGTCCTCCCAAGGGTATTTTGCAGAGATTATTTCATATTCTATTCCAACATCTGAAGATTCTACATTTCCCCCAAAAAATAGTAGCAGGACTAAGAAAATGATAAGGGCATCTTAGTCCTCCCTAGCATATTCTGACATCATTTTTTAATTTCTAGAATCATTATCACATTTCCAGTCTTCCAAGGTACACACATCCTAACTTGTTACTTAATTTTGTCATTTGCATTCATCATTTGAATTGCATTACTAGGTTTTGTGAGTTGAGTATTAAGTTGTCTTTTCCAAGCTTTTGCTTGGTGGTAAACCCTTTAAAGCCTAGAGAACCCCCCTAGGTCTTCTTTGTTGAGAATTGAATCACTTTTCTATTGATAGTAAATCCAATTTATGATCCTAGGGAATCCTCAGGTTGAATGAACTATTATTGGGGAAAATTGGTGTTTTATGACCTGAGTTATAAACATCATTTTTCACCATTGTTCATGTTGGTGAAATTGACATTTTTGAACATTCATTTTCTTTCATTAGAGTCCTAGATCTAGTTTGCATTCATTCTTGCATTAGTGAAAGTGCATATAGGTTGCATCTTTTCTTTCTTGCATCAATTTATCTCATTGAAAAATAGAAAAGTGCATTATTAATCATTCTAATTTAATTTAAGAACATTATTATTATATTCAAAATTGAAAAAAATTGCACTCAAATTTGCATTCAATTACTTCTCATTAGTCACTTTTTCTTGCATTCATTGGAATAGTTTTTGTTTCTAAACATCAAGTCCCTGAGTAGGCAACCTGGGAACACTGTTATTAATATAGATTTTGTTGTCTTTATAAGAAAATCCTTACTAGGACTAAAAATGCCCTTAATGGATTCTTAGTCCCTCTCTGGGTTTGTACCTCAGAATCCTATCTAGGTTGATTGCATTCTATTCTAGTTTTTTCAATCTTCAAATTTCATCAGTAGGACCAAGATGCCCTTGTTGGCATCTTAGTCCTCGTGGAGTTTGAAGTTATGGTTTTTTTGGTTTAAATATGCTTTTATGCTCTTTTGTTTGCTATAGTTACTTTCCTATTTTAGTTTTTTGATTTGTTGTTTCATCAAATTTAGTGAATCTAGCTTACTTTTTCTTCATTCACTACATTTTCAAAATTCAAAAGGACATTTAAAACATCTCATTTTTAGTCTATTGCATAGTGTAATCAACAAATTACCTTGTTTTAGGTCTAAAAATCTGAAAAATGTTTAATTTTTTGGAACTTTGTATAATATGGATAAAATCACTTTTCACTTTTGCATGCAAAATGTTTACATTCATAAAACTTTGCATGATTTTGATAAAAGTGCTTTTCATTTTTGGATATACATTGTTTTCATTCTTAAAGTTTTGCATACATTGGATAAAAGTGTTTTGCATCTTTGGATACACATTGTTTACATTATTAAATAATTGCATGAGATGGTTAAAAGTTCTTTTTATGTTTGGTCAAACAATGTTAGTACCTTACCTTTCTAGGAATGCTAAGAAAAAGTTCATGTCCCCTCCTTATGAGAGTGTTTTAGTGAAAGAGACCTTAGACAATCCTAACTATCATATTCATTATTCTCCTAATATCTCTCCTATTGGTGAAGAAGATACTTTGGTGCTAGAAGAATCAATCAATGAGAGTTTTGAGAATACTATTTGTTTCTCTTCTTATACCTCTCTTATTAGGTAAGACATTAGTGAACAAGAAGAAACAACCATAGGTAGTCATGATGACCATATAAAACAACAAGAGACCATTGAAACTTCAACTAGTATACATTCATCTCCCAACATCTTCACCTCTTGCGATAATGTTCTAGAGGATGAAAGTGTAAGTGAAGATATGTTGGTATTGGATGATCAAGACATTCAGATCTATGAAAATCCTCCTTATGCCCCCTATCCTATTTTGGAATAAATTATAAGACGAAGGAATAAATTATAGATAATCACGATGATTACATTTTTTCTTCTCCTAGTATCTCTCCTAGTTGTGAGGAAGATGCCTTGGTGTTAGAAAATACAACCAATGAAATCCATGAGGAAAACACTCCTAAAAAATATAATGACATCATTGAATAAGCAAGATAATTCAACCATTGATCATTCCCTTACTTTCGATGAAGTCATTTTGGAGGAACCAATCCTTGAATGTCAAGAACATTTGGTTTGTAGTTATCCTAAAATCTCTCATACTAGGAAAGATATCATGGTGGAAGATTATGAGAACATTGATAATAGTAATTCCTTAGATGAAGATGATGGATTTAGATTAGACACCCCTTCACTAAGGGATCATGATAATGAAGGAAAGACTTATGAGGTTATGCACATTAAATATCCCTTGAAGTACTCTCCTAAGCCTAAAATTATCATTTATCCACCTTCACACAAACCTCAAACTCAAAACAAACCCAAACTTATCCTCTACCCACCTAAGAACAATGTGTCACAATATCCAAGTAATAATACCATTGCTCATACATACAACACTCAGAACAATTTGTAACCAAAACAACCAACTTCAAAAAATTTACCTATGCCTAACCCCATCTTACCAGGCCCCCTTCATTTACCTTCACAAAGTTGAAATGAGTATGATATTGATAAGATATCATTGAGGGACCTTATTCAAGCCTCCCCTCACTATCATAACATAGTTCAAAATTCCTTACAAAAAGTTCCTATCCCTTCTAATTCACAACCAAATGACATAACAACGATGATTCAAGGACTAAATATTGACATTGTTTTCCACCAAAGTGAGCTCCCTCCTTTGGAAGGGAAAAAAAAATGTGATGCTTTCATGGTAATAGCTCAATACAATATGGGAGGGATAAAGTGAACCCTTGTTGACAATGGCTCAACCTTAAATGTGTGGAGTGTAAACCTTTTGGATAAGCTTGGTGTCGATAAATAAAAAATCCAACCCGCCACTTTATCTATTAGTGGATTTGATAAGGTGGGAAATGAATTCTTGGGGTGATCACATTACATATTAAATTTGATAAAGTTACATTACAAACCCCAATCCATGTTATTCCTAATGATCTTTCATACAATCTTCTTTTAGGCAGACCATGGATTCATGAGATGCATGTTGTGCCCTCTACCCTTCATCGTATCATGAAGTATGTCTACAACAACAAAGTATATACAATTGAAGCCAGTCCTAAACCATATAGTTGTTTGAACATTTCCAAAGATAAAGAGAATCTATTGAAAACATTAACACCAAGTACACAAGTAGAACCCATACAATAATAACAAAAGGAAAGATCCCCTAAACCTTTCAAAATGATATTGCTAGATGATTTGGAATCATTGAGTCTCAAACCAACATTTATGGGAGAATACAAGATCATAAACAAATACTCTGACAATGGAAAAGAAAAGGATGTAATATCAAAACAATATTTGGAAGACCATTCGAAAGCATCCACCTCAACCACTTTAGAAGAAAAAGATAATTACATAAAAAACTTTGACAAGATAGACTATCAACAACCACAAACTCCTAAATAAATGAAAAATCTTTATGGAAAATGTTATGAGCTTATGAGACAACTTGGATATAGTGGAAAAGGATGTGGTGCTAGAGAACAAGGTATCTGTGTTCCTATAGAACCTAACATGCAAGAAACAACTCATGGTCTTGGTTATTTTCCTATGATAGAAATCAAACCATCAAAAAAACCTTCACTCAATATAACCACTCTTACACAATATTCCTATAAGCTGAATTTAACAATTGTATAGCCTGAATTGATAGATAGTAGTGGTCTTGATTGTTATTGTTGATAATGATTTCACTCACAACAATAGAAGTGAATAAAAATTATTCAGATACAAACCAAAAAGAAGCTTATCCTTCTTGAAAGATATGGAAGAAGACATTCTAAAAGATGGAATCTGCCTAAATAAAACAAGAAGATTGACTCAGTTCAATCCCAAGTCTCTGATAATTAGGTCATGATTGTACTAGGTTTACTTCAGGCTATGATCTGATTTTTTTGTTAATCTCAAAGGGAATATGTTGTTTAGAAATCACATACTTACTAGAGATTGAGTTTTCAATTTGAATTTCGAGAAAAAGTATCATGAAATCAAAAGATTTGAAATAATATTTCATGAACATCAACAATTTTGTTTTCTATCACTTAAGTAGATTTAGCTTTAAGCATTCATAAATTTTATATAAAATGAAAGATCTTCAATAATTTTCCACCCACTCATCTATTTTTGGAACATTTTCAAAGAATTTAAACATCTATTCTAAAATAAAACATAAAAATACTGAAACTAAAATTTCTCCTGGTTATTCTCCATGCATGCCCCAAAGGATTAATTAAATAAAAGAGAACCACTTATACTTCACCAGATTGTTTCACGGATACATACAAAATGGTGCGAGATTTTAAAGAGAGGGTTTTAGTTTACACACCAAGTAGTTTTTGTATGCACCCTTAAAGGGCGCAACATAAAAGATTGTTCGGCTGAACTAACAAAACCAACTACAAAATATTCATGAGATAGGTAGATATATAATTGGATATGATATTAATCAATTTCTACATGCATACAAGTGTTTAGACTGAAATGATTCAAAAAATAGGAAAAAAGATTAAAACTTAGAGAAGTTTTGGCTCTTCCGACATCCACAAATTTTGAACTTAACTTTAAAAAAATAATCCTCTAGCCTTTTATAGAAAAAAAGGCACAGACACGATAAGACAAATACATGAGAGAGAATATAAGGGACTAATCATATCAAGACATGTGGAAGATAGTGATTGACTAGTAAATTACAATTGAAGTCCTTGAAGATTAACTTCAATTGCTCATTGAAGCTCTTCAGATTTTAATCTTTTATTATCGCCAAGATAATAACTTGAATTAGGATAGCGTGTTGGAGCTTCCCATACATTCAGAATGACCATGTTATCGCTTAGTTCTAATATTCGTTCTTGATTCGGATATGTTACTCTTGGGAATGGGCTTCCCCCAAGATTGACATTTGCTTCCACCATATGTATATTACTGGGATCTACAGCATTTCGGTGGACTCAAAGCCTTCTACATTATAACCCCCTAAGTAAGTAATATTATTTGGAAGTGATTCTATCCGTGATTCAAGTTTTCCTAATTGTCCATACCCAAACTTTGCATCACAATCTATATTTCCTGCAATCACAAATTCCATACATTAAATCGCTTAAAAGAAAAGTATAAACATCTCATGTAAATAAAACCATTATTTAAATTTCATAATATAAATTTCCATAAATAACACGCTTTTCAAGCACATATAAATTATTGTATGATTATCCTCTAAATATACATGACTACAGGACTATTAGACTCATTAGATAATCACAAAATCTCAAAAATTCGCTTTATATCACAACCCGGTACCCAGTACTCGGTACTCAATACTCGGTATTCAAATTTACCCATAAAATTTCTTGGACTTCAGTTTTACCAAACTTCCTTCTATCTCGGGCTTCAATATCAAACTAGAACTCTTAGCTCATATCCTCATTACCTTTTTCGCCTTTCAAACATTTTTGATTCCTAGTATTTAATACCTAGAACACTTTATTTTTTATTTTTTTTTGGACTGCAGGAATCGGGTAGCACGACCCCCTATAAACTGTAGTGCGCCTGGTAAACTTTTTAATGTGACCGGTGGCGCTGGCACGACACGCCCTCCGATACCACGGGTTTGGGGGAAGACTAGACCTCATGACCTCTTGCTTGCAACAGGATGCTTTAGCCAATCGAGCTAGGACCCCCGCCCCACCTAGAACACTTTATTATGAAGTATTCTTTTAATCAAATATTTCTTTTACATCTTTTCTCTTTTCAGTGATCTTCCAATTAGCTAGCTCATACTATAGGAGTTAAAAAATAGTTTGGGATCCCCAAGCCTTACAATCTTGGGGTGTTTTGTGAGACCACACAACAACTTGCAACCAATAAAACAAAATTTAAACAAAATTTGAAATTTTATCACCAATTGTAAATTAGAATTTATACATATTTTAAAACAATAAACTTTACCTTTACCTAGATTCTAGCATAAAAAGGATAACTCCCCTGGAAACATCCATGTGTGCTCTGATTAATTCCAATTTTTGAAACTTAGTAAAAGAATTAGTTCATTAACATTGAACTACGTAATATGGTAATCATCCAAAGCCGACCAGGGATAGAGCCTTGCTTCTAGTCAGGCATCCATAGCCTTAACAAGGTTATCTCTGCGATTCCCCCAAACATAGCTCTACTACTATCCGGGCATCTATAGCTCTGATAGAGTTATTTCGATAGCCTGAAGAGTTTATTTTCTCTCTCTTTTTTTTGAGATATAGAAATGATAGATCATTTTCAACTTTTGAAATTTCAATAATAGCTCATTTTTCAACTTGTAGGAAATGAACCCCGCTATTAGATTGGGAATTATAGTAGCAGTGAACGTTACCTTTTGATTTTTCATTCAATGAAAATCCCTTCGTCAATTCACCATTTCCCAAAAATTCACTTAAAATATTCCCTTTTGGTGTGTATTTCTGGCTAAATTTTACCACCTTATGCCAAACCCTAGCTAATTGGAAACTGTAATGTGTTAAAATATATGCATAAATTAAAATTTAGTAGCAAACAATTTAATCACCAAATTAAATCTAAATTTAGAAACATTAGTTACCACCCTTCCGATAAATTCTAATGGCAACTGCTAAAATTTTAGCTAACACCTCTAATTTGATGGCACTGCACCTCATTAATGGATCAAGATTATCATTATTATAGCAGAACATGATCACATTATTTTTCATTTAATTCACACGCCTAACTTTGCACATATCATTTCTATCCACTTATCCGGGTGATGGCGTGTACTTCCTTGTCAGCTTAGTTTTCTTTTCCATTCCACACATACCAACACCTCCATAATTAATAAGTCTAAAAAAATAATTTGAAAAGACCACTATTAACTTTGAAATCTTCAATTTGCTTGATTCACAATCTTCATACTACTCAACTTTGAAGCAATTTATCACCAACAATGGGAAAAGAATTAATTTGATTTAACCTTCCATTCTGAAAAAAATTGTCTAGTTGCCGCCTTGCTTACGATTTCCAAGACTTCTCTCAAGGAAAATATGTACCACACTTCTCTCATGGATTTCTATAAATTTTGTATTGCTTTCTTCTGAATTCTTCACATGCTTTCTTAGCTTTCTTTTTTGGGTTTTTATTTTTCTTGCCCTACTTATTCTCATTTGCTTCTGGACAATGGATACTCCAATTTGTTTAAGCTTCTCTCACTGCCAAAATGTTTTCTTAGGAAGTATCACATCACAGAGGCTTGAAGAGATTTTCTTCATTAGGAATCCTAGTTTTACTATACCAAATTTGTGCTTAGTCCTCAAGAAAAAGTATGTAGAATCTAGCCACTGCTTTTGCTTTTACTTTGATGTGGCTTCTCATTTTGTAGCATCTCTTCTAAATATAGGGCTTTCTATGGAAGATGTTCGCTTAGCTGCCCATATGATAGTGAGACCTGAATACTTGGAGAATCTAGACACTATTTTATCTATGGTGCATCCAACCATTGGAATCCCCTCGATGGATGATATTACTCGATTCTTGGAGCATGGGGAATTAGTTCCTCTTTGGCCTTTCCTCTTAGACCTCCATATTCGGGACATTGAAACTCAATGAGAACTCACCTATATTGGATATTTAGCTCTGATAGATGAGGCATCCAATATTGACTAAATAACAACCACCATCGGTAGCTAGGCTCACCCTTTTTAACCTTTTTTTGGATCTTTTGGACCAATAATTCCAATACTGATGTATATATATGCAATATACACATACATACATATATATATATATATATATATGAAGCTTTTAGTACTTTTCAAAGCATGCATTTATAGTGTATGGGTTTATCATTTTTGTATTTCACCGTGTCTCCTTACAAATGTTTAGATTAACTCATGTGTATGCAAGATAAGTTAAGAAAAAATTACAAATTCAGAGGCCAGACAAAAAGAAAGAAAAATAAAACAAAACAAAACAAAAGAAAAAGAAAAAACAAAGAAAAGCAAACAAAAACAAAATAAACCCTAAAAAAAAACTAACCCTAACTAACTAGGCATCTAATCTAACAAATGATTAACCCTAACAAAAAAATTAATTATAATTTCTATGATGATTTCCATCATCATGTTAGTATGAATTACAACAGGCTTATCTTTAAATTCATTTAGAAGCATTACAACAATCCTACTATAACCATGAATTATTTTAAAATTTATGTGTTTGATAATCATAAATTTAAAGGTGTAGTTAAGAATGAATTGGCTCATATGTATGAAAAAAACCTCATTAAAGTTCAATTACACACACTTTGTCTGATGCAACCATACTCTACCTTCTTTCAACATCGGTTAATGGTTTTTTTTTGTACTCTGTTTACTCCCTTGAATGGCTGCATCCATTTTTCAACTTTATCCTCTGAAAACTTTCATGTCTTGGCTCTTGTCTTCACTTTGCACTTTGTTAGACCAAGATATATCACAATTTAATTATCATGAGAGAGAGAGAAAGTAAAAGAATGATAATTTGTATCTTGCATAGAATAAGAAAAAATTCCCTTTTTATCTTGTAAATTTTTTGTTTGGGATAAAATATACGTGTCTCCCACTCAATTTTCCCACTCATTTTCTTCATTTTCTTTTTCCACGTATGAGGAGAATGATTACTCATAAATTTTTTTTCCTCTTTTCTGATGCAATATTCTGAAATACCAACATTCTTGTTTATTTTACTGAAATGTGTTATGATTTTCATTATAATAATTGTAGCTATCCAACTATTTTGATGCATTAGTTGATTTTTTAATATTTCTGGTTTTATGAGGGTTGCACACAAATTTTCTAATGGTTCCTTTCTTCTAGAAGTTATAAATTTTTCTGTTAATAGAATAACTTTACACATGGCTAAGCTTACCCTAGTTAGGAAAATTTTACAATCAAATTCACCTTCACTAGTTGTATCATGAATTCTACATTCAACGACTCTACCAAAAGTGAGAAAACTCAAAGGATATAACCTCTAGTTAAAAAATTTCATGAGTTTCTCAACTTTCATACTGAAATACTAGCTTGTATTTAATTTCACTTTACAAGCTTTAAAACTCGGGACTGATAGAAAGAAATCAAAATGGCCCTCCTTCTAGTGCCAGTTCCTATTGACGATGATTTCGCTCGCAACAATAGGAGCGAATAAAAAATCTTCACAGACAAACTGCAAAGAATATTGTCCTTCTTGAAAGATATGGATCAAGGCAACCTCAAAGAGGAAATCTACCTAAACAGAATAAAAATATTGACTCAGTTCAATCCCAATTCTCTGATAATCAGGTCATGATTGCACTATGTTCACTTCAGGGTATGATGTGAGTTTGTTGTTAATCTTAAAGGGAATATATTGTTTAGAAATCACATACTTAATAAACACTGAGTTTTCAATTTGAATTTCGAGAACAAGTATCATGAAATTAAAACATTTGAAATAATATTTCAAGAACATCAACAATTATGTTTGTTATCACTTAAGTAGATTTAGCTTTAAGCATTCAGAAATTTTATATAAAAATAAATATTTTCAATAATTTTCCATCCATTCATCTATTTTTAGAACATTTTCAAAGAATTTAAACATCTATTATAAAATAAAGCATAAAAATACTAAAATTTAAATTTATCCTAGTTATTCTCCATGCATGTCCCAAAGAATTAATAAAATCAAAGAAAACTGCTTTATACTTCACCAGATTGCTTCACAACTACATAAAAAACGGTGTGGGATTTTAAAGAGAGGGTTTTAGTTTGGACACCAAGTAGTTTATGTACATGCACCCTTAAACAACGCAACATATATGATTGTTTGACTTAACTAACAAAACCAGCTACAAAATTTTCATGAGATAGGTAGCTATCAAATTAGCTCTAATACTAATCAATATCTACGTGCATACAAGTTTTTAGACTAGAATGATTCAAAAAATAGGAAAAAGAAACAAAAATTAGTGAAGTTTTGGCTTTTTCAACATCCACAAATTTTGAACTTCACTTAAAAAAATAAATCCTCTGGCCTTTTATAGAACACAAGGCACATACAAGATAAGACAAATAAATGAGAGAGAATATAAGGGACTAATCATATACAGACACGTGGAAGATAGTGCTTGACCAATAAATTACAATTGAAGTCCTTGAAGATTAACTTCAATTACTTATTGAAGCTCTTCAAATTTTAATCTTTTATTATCGTGAGGATAATAACTTGAATTAGGATAGCATGTTAGAGCTTCCCATACATTAAAAAATGTTCATGTTATCTCTTAGTTCCAACACTCTGTCTTGATTCAGATATGTTACTCTCGGGAATGGGCTTCCCTCGAGAATGACATTTGCTTCCACCGTATTTATAATACCGGGATCTCCAGTATTCTAGTGGACTCAAAGCCTTTTGCATTATAAACCCCCAAAGTAAGTAATCTGATTTGGAAAAGATTCTATCCTTGATTCATGTTTTCATGACCATCCATACCCAAATGTTGCATCACAATCTATATTTCTTCCAATCGCAAATTCCATACATAAAATCCCTTAAAAAAAACAATTATAAACATCTTATAGACACTGAAAATTGGTCTAGGCCTATGACTTCAATTTTTGACACAATTCTCATCTTCTTGGTCATGATTAAATAATGTTAATTATTTAATTATTTTCTAAGGTCACCTATTCTCCATTAATTAAATAGCTTTAATTATTTAATTAATTCATTATTGTAACCTTTATTCTTCTTTGATTAATTAAATAAATATTATTTATTTAATTACATCGCTAATTAATATATCTTCTTTCTAAAATTAAATAAACTATTGATTAATTTATCCTCATCATATTTTCGGCTATAAGTAAATAATCATTTAAAATTATTTAATTATTTCTTAACCTTTCCTCTAGTCAATTAAATAAATATTTATTTATTTAATTTAATCCCTGAATTTGGAATGTTCAATTAAATAACTAGTTAGTTCATAAAAATAATTATTCTTAGCATATTCTTCTATAGTTAGATAATCACTTAGTTATGTAATTAGTCATTTACCACTTAAGTTGAGATTTAATTAAATCAATCAGTTATCTCCTAATTTAATATCTAATTATTTCTGATGAACAAACCTTCTATATTAATCAGTCAATTATCTAGTTTTAATTCTTCTACGTCCAAACTTTTATTAATTAAATAACTTTATTTATTTAATTAAGTCATTCATGCATTCAAACAAACCATTTCATCTTTATCCTTTACATGCAGTCCTTATTCTTCTAAATTTTGATCAGTCTCAACTAAAGATTAAATTATTATTTAATTTAATCTCCATCTGTTATGATTTTTCACTCACGTTATTACTGACACTAATCTCTATCTCATGTCATATCTTTGATCATGATCGTTGATTTATCATTGAATCTAAGCCGGTCATTTCAAAATCAAAATTTGATAGATTGGCTTGATCTTTGTCATTATTTCCCCTACCAAAATCTTTATATTTTTAGGAAGCGACTTTAAGAATCTTTGATATTTTGCTAATAATTATCAATAGGACACATTCACATACTTAAGAGAAATCTGGGGGAAATTATCATATAAAGCCAAAATGAAGAAGTGTAATGAAGGTGATTCATGGAATGGATGAAGACTTTGGTGATATTGTTCTTTTATTCATGTTTTGTATATTTCCATTGTTATTTGTTGTTAGTATAGGTTTAGATTTAAGTTTATTGCATTGTGTTGCTTAATATTTCTATTTTTTTCCTTAGCGTTACATTGGTGAACCCTCCGTGAAGACACCATCTTCAAAAAAATCCATAGAAATTTTGAGTTTTGTAGGTACAGGTATGATGCGATGCATTTGTTGCATGAAATTAGATAATTCATATTGTGAGTTGCATATGAATTTTTGTGACAAATTTGACATTGTGCAATGCATTTGTGCCTCCTTGCAATGAATTTGACTAGTAAATAATTTTTTTGTTGTTTAAAATTTTGAATTTGAATTTTTAAATTTTAGTTTTACAACTAATTTGGAGTTTGCAGTGTGTGTTCTTGAGGAGTTAACATAGTTTTTGTAGGATGTTTCGTAGAAGACAAGTATTCAAACCTTTTTGCAGGATGATTGATGAAGATAAAGATCAAACTACTAATGAGTTGTTTTGCAGAATGCTTGTCGAAGATAATTTTGAAACAAATTGTTTAAGTAGATTAGAAAATTATCATTTGGGCTTAAAATTAATCACTGTCTACTGTGTTTGGTGCATTTTCACATTTTTTTAGATTAGAAACCCAATTCAATAACAAAATTATCCTCTCCCCTTGCACATTTGTTCGATCTTGGGTGCAAGAGAAACTATTATTGATTCTAGATCTAGACCTACTTTGTTGGGAAAAAGTACTCACCCCAAAGCGACTCAAATTGGCAATGAAGCTTTTTAACCAAGCTACTCTCGACCGATATACAAATGTGAATGCTATTAGAAAACTTAGCTTTATAGGTGCAGATGTGTTATACACACAAGTTAATCTTTCCTCATGTATAGCCACTAAAATGGGTTCCCTTATTAAAATTCCAATTGTTTATAGATTAACCAAAAAACCCTATTTGCTAGTGCAAGAGGTCGGACCTCTGAAGCCATCTCACATTCATGCGATTCTTAGTAGAGATGAAAAGTTCATCATGGGAGATTCATGAGAACTGAAGCTTGGCTGACCTAAGAAGTGAGTGCCATGTAATAGGGAGCTAGTGTGGTCAAGCTTCTAATCATCCACTCTAAATAAGCATAGCCGGGGAAACCCAAATGAGAATTTAACAAATATTGTCATTTCCAACCTTAGGATCATACTTGTCTTCTGGAATTTTATACGTTCATGTTCATTAAAGCTAAAATGCTTTGTTTTCTGATTTTCTATATTTTCTAAAACTTGATCACAAACAAAGTCAATCAAACTTGCAATTAACTAGAAAACTGCAACTATTAGCCAGAAAATCGCATCTGCCAAAACTAGCTCCAATCTATCATTTACCATAAAATTGAGTCGCATTTGTTTATTAGTAAGCTGCATCTGTCACAGTGAGCCACATATGTCAATTTGAAAACCACATCTGATATCTTGAGTCACATATGTCAAGTCTGTTAATACCTCTGGTATTGGAAAACTGCATTTGAAATCCTCTGTGACACATCTGATCTAGTGAGTCAAATTTGTAGTTTGGAATGATGCATATCCTCTATCACAGACTCAAGCCTTATTTCACTAGTAAATAGTCTTTGAGTCTGAAAATTGCATATGTCAAAATTTATGACACACTTGACTTTATGAGCCGCATTTGTAGTCTGGAATGACACACTTCCCTGTCACGGACCCAAGACATAGTTTGCCATAAAACCACATATGACACTAATAACTACATCTATTAAATTATACGACGCATCTATAAAACTAAATTGCATTTTCTTGATAACTAGAAAACCAAAATTCACTATCACAGTCTGAAACCAAATATTCATACCAGTCTCTGGTTTCTCTTTTCACAGTGATGTTTGGATAGAAACCAGAAAGTTTTCTCATAATTTGCATGCTTTCATCCTTTTGGCATCATTTATCTTTAGCGATAGGCATCCTAGTTACAAAACTTAGTCACATATTAGGAGTCTTTATTACTTTCACATAGATCAAACTTTTAGGAAAATCACTTTATAGATCTTAGAATAGGCCAACTTTCCATGGTTTAGACAAACCCTTGCTTAAATGAACATTGTCATTGAACCTAGTCACTTGTCAACATATCTTTTTTTCTACATTTGCGTCCTTCCAACTCATTATTCTAGTTTGGGAGCTCACCTTATCTTTTGGTCCTAGTCCTAGAAAGGTTCCGTGACAAAACTAAATTGTAGCCTTGGTTAAACTATAGGTGGTAGGTAACCTCCTTTTAGAATCATCCAAAATTTATTACCTTAGAAGTTTTCTTAGAATTTCACATACTTAGACACTGTCATCCTAGCATAGCATCATTTTAGACATTCCTTATTTACTAGGAAATACCAAAAAAAAATAGTTGCATTCATTCTTTATATCCATAAAATCCAAAAAACATAGCCTACAATCATATGATAGACATAGTTTTGCATCACCCCATTTTGAGCAATATCTTTCATGGTCAAAACAAGGTCTAAAATAGACAAAGAGAAATGGTTGATCCATAAGACTACATCAATTCCTTCTCAAACGTACCATCAAGGACATAAAGACCTCACAAAGCCTTGGTAGAAAAAATTGTCACTAGAGACCCACAAGGATAGATTTTTGTAGAAGACATGGACGTTGTTGTCCAAGATCCTAAATTTGTGTCTTTTATAGATGCATTTTTGGAAAATGATCCTAAAAGATATCTAGAAAATTTGTTAGTATAAGGTGCCACGCTACCTCCAGGATTTGACATCCACACATTGAAAACTTCATCTACTTAAGGGGCAAAAACCATGACATCTAGTGTCTCTATTCCTCAAATAAATATGGCTATACCATCTGGAATACCTACTCAAACTGCTACAATAGTACACATAGCACCATTTGGTATGACACAAGGGCTTTGTTTTACTACAGGAGCATCATCGTGAAATCCATTTGACACTAATATCTGAAGTAAAAGGCCTAGAATTAGCATAAACATGACATAGGCTATACCACAAATAGGGGTTATACAAACATGACACACACCTACACCGAATTAGAATATATCACAAAATATTATGTTTCAGAACACTTACATAGATCCCAACAACACAACCGATATGCCTCTGACACATGTAGATGTTTTGCAAACACAAATGAAAACCCTTCAATAGAAAATGGACAACATGACAATTTCTGGAAAATAAAACATTTTAGGACAATATTTATGTCCATGTCCCTTCGACAAAGCTTTATACATGACACCCTTCCCACACAAATATGTTATACCAAATTTTCCTAAGTATAATGGGAAGAAAAATCCTATGGAACATATAAGGGAATTTTTCACCACATGCATGGATGTCACATGTGACCCCACATACCTTATGAGACTTTTTCTATGAACCATTGTTGGGATAGCATTGGAATGGTTCTCTAAACTTCCATACAACATGAAGTCATGGGGTGAATTGGCTGAAAATTTTGTTGAACAATTTGCATTTAACATTGACAATGAAATCATGATAGCTTCTCTATGTCATACCACATAGGAAGAAGGAGAAAATTTTATCACCTTCTTCCAAAGATGGAGGAGTCTAGCTAGTCGATGCCCTGTTGAAATACCAAAGAAATAAAAGGTCACAATATTCCTTGAAAATCTAAATCCAAAATTGAGAAGTGACTTAAGAGTATAATATTGTACTTCTTTTTTGGATCTAGTACAAAAATGCATTATACTTGAGAAGGCCCTCATTGACAAAGATGACATTAAAATGCCAAGTAGAAATCCAATTGTTCAACACCAAAATGCCCCCAACGATAGAAAAATGTTTTGGTCCAGAAACAAAAATGTAACTAATGATGGTATTGGTGATGCTAAGACCCTACATGTAGGACCAGTCATTACATTTAGAGGACACAATCCCTCTCATGACATACCCAATAGTGTTGATCAAACAACCAATTTTTTCCAAAATACACAACAATCACAACCATAAAGGAGGTTTCCAAAATGTGAGTTCACCCCCTTAGGGGAACCAATTGAGTTAGTCTTCAAAGAACTGATAAAACATAAACTCATACAGCCTCAAGAGCCAGAACAGTATGATCTTGGACAGTTTAAACCCTCTTGGTGGGATGAGAATTATTTTTGCAATTACCACCAAACTAAGGGACACTATCTACAACAATCCGAACAACTCAAAAACATTATACAGGATTTTAAAAAAAATGGAACCATAGAAGTCAATGGGAAAAAATATACCACAAGTAGTGACCACAAGGTCTTCATAGATCCATTACATGAACATGGAAAAGGAAAAGCCTCCAGTTCAGGAAATAAGACAAATACCTCAGCCAACTATGCCAGTACCAAGTATGATTATAACCAAGGTACAATCATATATCATATTCGAGTTGCTGATGAAAATGTCAATACTATTACCATAAAGAAAACTCCTGAATGTGCGGTCAACACACGTCGAAATAAGATAACCATCCTAGGTCCTTCATCGCAACAACAACCACATTCCTCCAAGCCTCAGTATAATTTACTTGACCAGTTGAGGAAGACCCCAACACAAATATCCATCTTGGAACTATTGACCATATCACCTGATCATCAAGCCTTTTTAGACAAAGCCTTGCAAAGAATGACCATACCTACCAAACTAGATGTCAATCATTTCTAATAGATGGTAGGATAATTAACCAGTTCTCATCATGCTACCTTCTCTAAACAAGACTACTCAATTGAGAAGACAAACCATAATGATCCATTACCCCTTGAAGTTCTTTCTCATCAAATGAAAGTTAGATGAGTTTTGGTAGACAAAGGAGTAGGTTTGAATCTTTGCACCTTGAAATTGGTTAAGGTATTAGGTTTCTTAGAGGCATGTGTGGACACTACTAAGAACATAGTCATTAAGGCATATGATGACGAGGAAAGATCATCTAAGGGAGTTGTGACACTCCCCATTAGAATTTTCCCTAAAATTATGGATACTAACTTCCAAGTCTTGGATCTCATCCTTCCATACAATCATTTACTAGGTAGACCATGGATACCTGATATGAAGTTCACCCCTTCCACTTACCATCAATGTCTTAAATTATCATATAAGGGCACCAAGATCATGATAGATGGTGATCTTGATCCTTTCCAATATTGCACTAGCCTATGCAAAATACCACAATGATAGGTGCCTGTTAATAAGGAGGCTTCATCCTTCAACTTATCCTAGTATGTTGATCCATCAACAATTTCCAAATCATCTGCATCCCAAATGCCATCATCCACTCCTAAGGTCGAGATACAAGACAAGGGTTGTGGAGAATATCACATGAAAGCATCCTATTGTGTTAGCCAGTTGGTTCCTCCTAAATCATATGGTCTACCAATAGTAGATAGGAGACAATCCATTATCACAATACATGTCCTTCCTACAATGAATTTCATAAAATGGGGAGAATTAAGTAAAGAAGTTATGGATCAAGAAGATGTGACCTCTTGGGTATATAAATAAGATAATGAAGACCCTCCTTCATCCATTCAAATACCTAAAGATCAATATGAAAAAGGCTTCATGATAATGCAAAGTAAAGGATATAATAGAAATAGTGGGTTAGGACTACATCAGAATGGAAGGATTGAACCAATCATTTTCTCTTAGCAACCAAAAGGCCTAGGGCTAGGGTTTCAATCGATTAAGATTGGCATTCCTAGTACCTTGGCTCCATCACAAGAGGAAGTAAGTTCTTTTGAAGATATTGAGACATCCAACAAACCATTTAAACCCTTCCACTATTACTCCCCTGACTCAAATTAATGTGAATGGTATTCCATTTCCTCAACCAGTGTAATGGACCTAGATAAACTATTTTGGGAACTTGAACAAATTCTCAATCCCTCGCCAAACTCAATTGATTCCCATCCTCAAGTATCCTTGAAAAAAGAAGAATGGCTCAAGATTTACTATTGGGAAACCCTTGATCCTGCCTCTTGGGAACTTGACAAACCAGTTTCTGATGACCAAGCCTTAATAGTGGGCCCACTTGAGAGTCTACTTGCCCCTAGGAAAAATAATGAGTTGGTAAGAAAATTTTGTTACCATGTCAATAGATCTATCCTCACTTTTTTAACCTCCACCTTTGATAATTATGATGATGACATGTTCCTCGTATGTCCCCAAGTTATTGATTGGGATCAACAAGACACCCCCATCTTAGACATATTTGAGAATGAAAAAGCAATAGCTGAGCTCATGGGACTGCGAGAAGGCATACTTAGTGGTGACCACAAGGCTAGATTTACCATAGACTTGCATAACATGGATTATTTTAGGGATTATTTTCACCCCTTGAGTCACAAAAATGAAAATAGAAAGGAAAAAAATGACATAAATGAAAATGACAAGTCCCTAGGTGGAAACCGAAAGGTTCCTTTGGATGATGAAAACATAAAAATAAAGGGCACATCTAAGGGCAAAAACCTATTTGAGGCACCCAAGGATGGAAGGTTGAACATTCTCCCAGTTGCTAAGGAAAAGTAACCAATGTTAGTTGAGGAATCTATGGAGATCAACATAAACACTAAAGATAATCCTTGGGTAATTTATTTTGTAGCATCTTTGACAGAGACAAAGCAACTAGAGTTTTGTGACTTCTTTACAAAAGGACAGATCAAATTTGCATGGTCATATTCCGACATGCCTGGACTAGATCCTGACCTTATATTACATCATTTTCCGTTACAACCAGGTGTTAAGCCCGTGACACAAAAATTAAGGAAAATGCATCCACAAATTTCTTTATTAGTCAAAGCTGAGCTAAAGATACTATTGAATGTTGGCTTTATCAGATCAATAGACTATGCAGAATGGATTTATAATCTTATGCCAATAAAAAAACCATCTGGAGGAATCCACATCTGTAAAAACTTCAGAGATATAAAAAAAGCATGTACTAAGGATGAATTTCCTTTGCCAAACATTTACATGATAGTGGACCTAACAACAGGATATGAGATGCTATCCCTCATGGATGGTTTCTCTAGATATAATCAAATAAAAATCACACCTAAGGACCAACAAAAGAAAAAATTTACATGTCCATTGGGAACATATTATTGGAATGTCATGCCTTTTGGACTCAAAAATGTTGGAGCTACATACCAACATGCCATGACAACTATATTCCATGATCTTCTACACACTCTCATGGAAGACTATATGGATGACCTGATAGCTAAATCACTGATAAGGGTTGATCATTTACAAGTCCTAGATAAGATATTTCAAAGACTAGAAGAATACAAAGTAAGGCTAAATCCAAAAAATTGTGTATTTGGAATTCAATCAAGAAAAATTCTAAGATATATTATTTCTAGACGAGGCATTCAAGTGGACCCAAAAAAAGTAAAAGCTATAACAGACATGCCTCCACTAGGCAACATAAGTTAGCTAGGGACACTACAAGGGAGACTACAGTCTATCAAATGATTCATAGTGCAGTTAGAAAATAAAATACATCCATTCCAACATTTACTCAAAAAAGGGGTACCATTTGTATGGACAAAAAAATTCCATGAATCTTTTCAAAAGATCAAGGATTACCTACTTACACCATCAGTGTTAATGCCACCTACCAATGCACGCCTTCTAATCCTCTACATTTTGGCAACCACATCAGTGCTAGGAGCCTTACTCACACAAAATGATAATGAATGTCATGAAATAGTAGTGTACTATATTAGTAATACCTTGGTGGGATATGAGCTAAACTACAACCACATAGAACGTGCTTGTCTTGTAATAGTTTTTGCTACTCAAAAACTTAGGCACTACATGTTAAACCGCCAAACCATTTTGGTCGCAAAGATAGATCCTTTGAAGTATCTCCTAAGTAAAGCAACATTAACAAGTCGATTGGCTAAATGGGTAATGATACTCAGTGAATATGACATCCAGTATGTAGAAATAAAATCTATAAAGGGACAAGATATTATAGATCAACTGGTAGATGCATCAATTAAGGTAGATCATCCTCTAGTTGTGGATTTTCCTGATGAGTTCATCTTCACCACTGACACAAAAATGACATGGAAGTTATACTTTGATGGGTCCCACACTAATCATGGTTCAGGAGTTGCCATATTATTCATCACACCACAAGGTGACACTATTCCTAAGTCATTTAGAATTATTTTTCCATGCACCAATAACATAGAAAAATATGAGGCTCTTGTGATAGGATTATGAATGGAAATCAAATGGAAGATTGAATATTTAGAAGTTTATGGAGACTCTAAGCTAGTATTTTGACAAGTTAATGATGAATATGGAACTAAAGATAAGAAGCTCACCCCATACAAGCATATGGTAGATAGTGTCAAATAATACCTTGATAGCATCAACTTTCATCAAATACCCCACATCTAGAATAGGGTACTAGATGCTATGGAAACCGTTGGTTCACTATTGGATATTCCTAGCAACATGCCTAAATTCGAGTTTTTGGTGGAACAACTTTTGGTCCCTGCCTTTGACATCCCCAATTTTGAAATGGTGTTTGAATTGGTTGGTCCCACTTTCCCATGGTATAAAGACATATATGACTACCTTCATGCCCAAATCCTACACTTAGACCTTTCAAACAACCAACGTAGGAAATTTATCCATAAGTCTTCCAAGTATACTATCATCGGAGATACACTTTATAGACATGCCCTAGACAACACCTTGTTGAGATGTCTCGATGTTGAAGAAACAAAAGCAACATTATGTGCAGTACATGATGGTATATGTGGATCCCAATCTAGCGGTACCACCTTAGCTAAGAATATTATGAGACTAGGTTATTATTGGCCTACCATGGAAAAGGACTCATATGTCTTTGTCAAGAAATATCGACAGTGCAAGATTCACGAAGACTTGGTACACATGCCAACACAAGATTTTTGTCCAATAACTTCACCATGGCCCTTTGTCAAATGGGGAGTTTACCTCATAGGTAAGATACATCTTGCATCCTCCAATGGCCATAAGTTCATCATTACTATGACCGAATACTTTACCAAGTGGATCGAAGTCATTCATATGACCTACATTACCAACAAACAAATCTCCAAGTTTATTCTTAACTACATGATTTTTCGTTATGGTGTTCCTCAATCCATAATCATGGATAATGTCTGCCCATTTAAAAACCAATAATTCCACCATCTCAATGAAGAATTCCATATCCAACACCACTTTTCCACTCCCTATTATCCACAAGGTAACAACCAAGTTGAGGCATCTAACAAAACAATCATCAAAATCCTTAAAAAGACTATTAATGACCTTGGATGTGACTGGCATTTATAACTCAATCAAGGCCTATGGGCTTACCATACAAGCATCCACACTCCTACCAGCACCACTCCTTACTCCTTGGTATTTGGTTCTGAAGCCATCTTGCCTATTGAGGTAAAAATTCCTTCCCTAAGGGTATCTTTGAAAGGGAATATTAACGATGAAGAGTACCATGTGTCAAGATTGCATGAGTTAGAGTTCCTAGATGAACAAAGACAAAAGGCACTAGATCATCTCCAAGAATATCAAAAATACCTTCATCGCAGCTATAATAGGAAAGTTTTGAGTCGACATTTTGACATTAGTGACTTGGTCTTAATGGAAAATCCAAAGAATCAAGTAGAAAGAGAAAAACTAGGCAAGTTTGAAGCAAACTGGTTAGGACCTTACATTGTTACAAAAGCCTTTGGATTAGGAGCATATCAACTCTCTACCCCTAAAGGAGAACCACTATCATCACCAATCAACAAACTTCATCTGAAGAGGTTCTATGCATAGCTTCTGAGAGCCTTGTCTTAACAAAATAAAAATACAAAAACAAATAGAAAAAGAAAAAAAAATGTTACCTTAATGAAAACCTATCAAACAGGAATCTTTGTAACACCAAAAAAATTGAAAAATCTACAAATTAGTAAAGAGAAATAATTCGTCCAATAGTGAAAACCACTTTGGTGGCACTTTGGATAAGTACCATGGTGAAAACCTAGCAAACAGGTGCCATGTGTAGCCGACTTCACTCCTTTGTCTACCATTATTCCAATCTGATTTTCCTATCATTACACCCATAATAATATTGTCCTTTCCATAACTTGGAACGATTGACATCAAGTCTACTCCACATCCCCATTCCATCATATTGGTCTTATACCCGACTAGGGGAAAATAATAAACCTACATCATTTGGACCTTGCACTTGCTATTCCAACATCATAAAATATCTTGAAAAAATCCAAAAATAGCGTAAAACCTCAAAAAGACAAAAAAATTAAAACATGACAAAAACCCAAAAACGAAGTCAGAGTCAATTGTGTTAGTCAGTCATTGACATTGTTGAACTACATTTCCTCTATGACTGGACGTAGGAAAGACCATCACTTGATTTTCCCCCAAGGGATTAGGTCCATCTTTCTAGGTTTGTCACGTATCACACACATAAAAACATGACTCATTTTTTGTACATAAAAGTCATTGGTCATGTCGACCTATGAGGTCTCTATGTGTATAATGTAGGAAAGGCCATTAATCAATGAGCCCTTGAGGCCAGAATAGGCTATACCATTAGGGTTTATCACATTCAATATTACACACGTCTGATAACATCAAGTTAAGTAAAAAAAATTAGTCAGTTTTGTTAGTCAAAGTCTAATCAAACTATAAATTTTCTACATGTATAATGTAGGCAAGGCCATCAATCAATGAGCCCTTGAGGCCACACTAGGTCAGTCCTTTAGGGTACATCATGTTAGTCAACATAATCCATACACTATCATCACACACAAATAATGGTCAGGACATCAAGACAAGTCGCGCATCAACACAACAAACAAGTCAACAATGTCATCAAGTCAAACCAAAAAAATTTCCAAAACAATCAACTTTTGTCTTATACAAGATGTGTCCTTGACAACAGACAATATAATTTAATCAAACATTATTAGTGCCTTAAATAGGTGGCCACATGATCGAAACTAGACTCGACATCTTATACGATATGTGTCTTTCTAAAACAAGGCTTCCTCATTGCCTTAAATAGGTGGCCACATGATCAAAACCAGACTCAATGTCTTATATGATATGTGTCTTTCCTAAAATCAGACTTCGTCTAACAAATAAAAAAACAAAAAGTAGATCAAATTTTGGAAAAATATTTTTACTGGTTATTGACATTATGGCTTGTTTTGTCTTATCTTTTTATTTAAGTCCAGTTACTAGCTTTCTTGAGGATGTCCCATGAAGGATCGAGAGAAGCAAGGATGTCTCAGGACTCTTTTTATTTGACTATTGTTTGTCAACTATCTTTTGGATTTGTCTTTGAGTTAGGTTACTAGCTTCCTCAAGGATGTCCCATGAAGGATTTAGAGGAGTGATGATGTCTCATGACTTGTATTTTTATTTGATTGTTGTATGTGGTTTGTCATGAAAAAAAGACTAGAGAAATCTTGCCCTTAGTATGAGTTAGGACACTCCTAGTCTGTGACTATCTGTTTGTAGCAAGTGGATGACTTTGTAAACCTTGGTCTATCTCATATCATGGTTTTTATTATCCATTTGTGTCACTTAATTCCCAATGATGATTTAATGCAAGGCCTAGTATGTATTTGTTAAAATATTGAAGATTCTACATTCTTCTAACATCCATTTCTCATACTAACATCTAGATTATTTTGTGCTAACATTTCTTCCATCCTTCATTATGATGGAGTCCAGTGACACACAAAAAAAAAGGTATTCTGCATATGCATTCATTTTACAAACATCATTTAGACATTTTCATACATATGTACATAGTAAACCATACATCTATGCTGCATTTCAAAAAACACATAAATATACATATCTATCGCATCTAAGTAACCATGGCATACATATGTTTACCATTAACAACTATACATATTGTAATACATTCACATGGAATTGTACTAATTCAGATCACTTTGCATCTCATTATCATAAAAATAGAATGTATACATGACATTTATAAATACCATGCATTCATCATCATATCAAATTAACACATAATCATAAGAACAAAAATATCATAATGTAAACATGATCATCCATAACATCTGCATGCATATAAAGAACTTCAAATCATATAATCATTGCCAAAAATGATATACATCACTCAAAAAAATATAATTGTCATATTACAATGTCATAATGTATCTATCAACTAGAGCTCGTAGGCTCTCTAACCATAATAAAATGTCTGCAAATATAAAACATGTCCATAGGAAGTGCTGCCACTACTCCCATGTAGAGTTTGAAGAGGCTACTAATGGGGAAGTGCTCACTATGCAGAAGGGGGCCTATCATTTGGTCTTGCTCTGGGAGGTCCTACAATACCCTCTATGCTTTGAGATCTACTACATGAAATGTTGATATACGTCTATAAATAACTAGGATCTCATCTCTAAGGAGGTACCTCATGCTCATATAAATCACTATAATATCTCTCCCTATCGCTAGCTCTAACCAACTCTTGAGAAAAATCTGCAATCGGTCTAGTGAAAAGAGATCTCAACTCCACAAATCTTTGCTTTGTCTCCTCTCTTCAAGCTACTACTTGATCCCTCTCTAGATAAGTATTGTCCATCTCCATTTGTATAGCATCATGCTCTATGGTCATAGCTCTCACCCGCTCCTCCAAGGCCTCTACTCAGGCCTGTAAATTGGTCAGTTGTTTATCAATGGGACCCTCCTCCTCTCGTTGTGGCCTCTCTCCCTTCTCAACATCCCACTCCTCAAAAATCCTATCTCAGAGATCTCTCTCCTGATCTCCCATCTCCTCCTCCTTCTCACCATCCTGATACCCGACCAACAAACAAAGGGAATCTATCTCCATCTCCTTCCCACTGACCTCCTTCTCTACGACATGCTCCACATCCATCTCTACCTCCCCTCCTCCACTGAAATCCAACATAGAAACATCATCTCCCTCCCCCTCCTCCTCACAGATGGGTGACAAACTCGGGCCTTGGCCTCTATGACCTCATTGACCCCATCAACCACCTCTACTACCTCCTCCTCTCCCATCATCTCCACCACCTCTGTCACCTCAACCACCTCTCCTACCACCACAATGGCCTCATGGTCCTATCCCTCACCACTCTACAGTCACCGACTACTCTGGATCTGTATACAACACTGGCTTGTGATCTCCCCACCATGTATCATATGTTGTTGTGGTATCGAGATCTACAACTCCACCCCTCAATCCCAACTAAATAGGTTGCAATGCATCAATATCTACCTCAATTGTAGCAGTAGGAATCTTGGACCCCACAGAGGAACCTCTCTCAAATGAGCTAACTCAGCTTGCCCTCATGGCTCAACCTGAACCTCACCAAACTGTTTGAGAACTCTATCTGATAGGTGTCTCTCATTAATGTGCACCCTAGAAATTGTCCTCCTAATCAGATAATGTGTCTATCGACAAAAAGTTAAGTGTTTATCCTCATCATGCCACTGTGCACAATCCATTTATGGCCTCCATATAGACTACATGAGGGTGTCAATAGCATGCCTCCAATACCATGTGTCACCCACATGAATCTGACTAATGGTCTCGGCATATCAAAAAACATAAGGGCATCTATCATCTAAATTAGGTGGAACTGGTGGGCAGAAAATAACAATGTGTTCCCATGCCCAAAATCATCAATAGAGTGGTACCACAACTCATCAACTATGCCTCCCTATAAGCTATATTATGCAAATGAAAATATAACATCGCAAGTAAACATGGGCGCCAAGAATATAAAACCTGATGCTCTAACATCCCTACCAACATCTCACCCTTCCCAATATGAAAACTATGACCTTGATAGTCAAGTAGTACAATCCCAAAAATCAATGTACACAACATACAATCAATACGCTCATATCTCTCAACAAGGACATCCCATCTAATCTCATAATGCTCGATACCGAGCTATCTAATATCATCATACACATAAAATAGGGTGAGCTCACTATAACCCCTCTTGGTATCATACAGGACTCTCTTACCCCTGATTGACAATCTCAAAATCCTATAGACATCCTCTAATGTAATAGTAGCCTCTCTTGTAGATAGATGAAAAGAGGAAGTATTTGACTGCCACACTCATAGAGTGTCATCAACATACCTCAGTTTTCCCGAATGGTGGGCATAAATGTCACATGATGCAATCCAAGACTCCATATCAATCATCTCTTTAAACTTTGTAGTTGGTCTCGCAACTCATATGTAGTCGACCTCAACTCCTGAGTGTATATTGGATCCAAAACAACCTAAAAAGCATAAATAATACCTTGTGTTAGAAAAATAAAGCCAATTTTTACATCACAAAACTTCAAAAAATTTGATAGATAAATGCATCGTTTTGTTATCAAATGTGATGCAAAAGTGCATATGCATCGTTTAAACCTACACATGCATTGCATAACCACAAATGTATCTTTTAACCATGTAGATGTGTTATTATGATGTAGATGCATCAACCAAAAAATTACACCCAACCAATCAAGTATATGCATCACATTTTTAAAAATGTAGTGCAAAATCAAACACCCACCTATCATAACAATGCATATCAAAATAAAAAATGTGGTGTATAACTCTACATGCGACACTATTTTAAACATATGTGATGCAAAACTATAGATACGGTGTGCAAAAAAGAAAATGTGTGCATATAATCTAAAGACCTAAATCAACCTAGACGTGTTTTCACATATGTGTCATTTCATGAGCAAATGCATCACACACAAATGCATATGAATTGATCTAAAAGTGACATATTTGAAAATTAAAGTTTAAAGGCCTAAAAATTTGTAAAATTTGAAAATTCAATAGACGGTTTAGGGGTACATATCGGGGGTCCTACATTGTCTGGTCATCTAAAATTCTAAATGTGATATCCCCGATTCTTTGTGTAGGGAACGAGAAACATCTTTGCTGAGAGCTCCAAAGCACAATCAAGGTTTTCAAAACTTTAGGGGTGCAAATGAATTGCTTTTCCACCCAAATCCTATTTATACTTAGGGTTTTTGGAGGGTTTTTCTCATACCTTCTGTATTGGGCACACTATGTACCAACTTTAGACATTCATTTCACATACTAGACCTCCTCAAAAGTGATTTATTTTGCCACCATCACACTTCTAGCTATTGAATTACTTAATTAGGACAATTTCCAATTTTTTCTGAATTTTTCAAAAAATTATCATTTTTCTCGAGGGGGCATACCCTTACCTATTTCATACCATGCCACGACAGGGACATGTTTTGATTGATGTTCTTTGACACAACACTGAAATGACATTGTATCAAAGAGGGGCAAACTGTCAACACTAAAAATTGGTCTAGGCCTACGAGTTCAATTTTTGACATAATTCTCATCTTCTTGGTCATGATTAAATAATGTTAATTATTTAATTATTTTCTAAGGTCACCTATTCTCCATTAATTAATTAACTTTAATTATTTAATTCATTCATTATTACTTTATTCTTCTTTGATTAATTAAATAAATATTATTTATTTAATTACGTTGCTAAATTAATCTATCCTCTTTCTAAAATTAAATAAACTATTACTTAATTTATCCTCATCACATTTTCGGCTATAATTAAATAATCATTTAAAATTATTTAATTATTCCCTAACCTTTTCTGTAGTCAATTAAATAAATCTTTATTTATTTAATTTAATCCCTCAATTTTGAATGATGAATTAAATAAATATTTAATTCATAAAAGGAATTATTCTTAGCATATTCTTCTATAGTTAGATAATTGCTTAGTTATCTAATTAGTCATTTACCACTTAAGTTGAGATTTAATTAAATCATTCAGTTATCTCTTGATTTAATATCTGATTATTTCTGATGAACAAACCTTCTTTCTTAATCAGTCAGTTATCTTGTTTTAATTCTTCTGCATGCAAAATTTGATTAATTAAATAACTTTATTTATTTAATTAACTCATTTGTGCGTTCGAATAGATCGTTTCCTCTTTATTGTTTACATGCAATCCTTATTCTTCTGAATTTCTAATAGTATCAAATAAAGATTAAATTATTATTTAATTTAATCTCCATTAGTTATGATTTTTCACTCTCTTTATTACTGACACTAATCTCTATCGCATGTCGTATCTTTGATCATGATCATCGATTTAACTTTGAATCTGATCCGATCATTCAAAAATCATTTTTCTATAAATTGGCTTGATCTTCATCATTATTTCCCCTCCATAAATCTTTATACTTTTAGGAAGCGACTTTAAAAATCTTCAATATTTTGCTAATCATTACCAATATGCCACATTTGCATACTTAAGAGAAATATGAGGGCAATTATCATACAACAACAAAATGAAGAAATGCAATGAAGGTGATTCATGGAATGGATGAAGATTTTGGTGAGATTAATCTTTTATTTATGTTTTGTATATTTCCATTGTTCTTTTTTGTTAGCATAGGTTTAAATTTGATTTTATTGCATTGTGTTGCTTAATCTTGTTGTTGTTTTCCCCAACATTACACATCTCATGTAAATAAAACCATTATTCAAATGTAATAATATACGTTTCCATAAATGACACACTTTTCAAGAAAATATAAATTCTTGTATGATAATCCTCTACATATATCGGACTACTAGACTACTAGACTCATTAGATAATCAAAAAATCTCAAAACGTCACTTTATATCACAAATTGGTACCCGGTACTTGATATTCAGCTTTACCCATAAACTTTCTTGGACTTCGGTTTTACTGGACTTCCTTCTATCTCGTGCTTCAATATCGGACCAGAATGCTTAGCTCATATCCTCATTACCTTTTCCACCTTTCAAACATTCTCAGTTCCTAGTATTTAATACTCATAATAATTTATTACGAAGTATTCTTTTAATCAAAGATTTTCTTACATTTTTTCTCTTTTCGGTGATCTTCCAATTAGCTAGCTCGTACCATAGGATTTAAAAAATAATTTGCAGTTCCCAAGCCTTAAAATCTTGGGGTGTGTTGTGAGACCACACAATAGTTATCATTTGTAAGAAACAAAGAAATCCTCGCTTAACATCAATGCCATCATGCGAAACACTTACGATTCAAATTATGTAGATTTTACATCTTCCTTTAAAGAAGAGAACAAAATATTGTAATCTAAAGTCTTGTGTTGGTATGACAGCTAATACTAAGCAAGAGATATATTTGTCATGAAATAATGAAACATCCTCTACTTTTGATCAAGAAAGTATCTTGTTGAGACTCCTCTAAGAACATGAAATAAATCTTACCACAAGAATTCATTTTTTTCATATCATAGAGTTCATGTTCATTCTACTAATGAATGGAAGGCTTTAAGTGATAAAATTCAACATCTTAAGGAGTGTGGTTCTCTTCCTTATAGATGAGTACCTATTTCCTCTAATTGATACTGATTTTCAATTTAGCATGTTTTTCATAGGCTCACCCTTGTCCTGCACCAAGTGGGGGCAAGGAATTAGCTAGCCTTGTCATTGTCTCTTCTGGCTATTTGACCACCTTCCATGTATAGGTAAGAGAAATATTGGGATTTGGATGACATGACTTAAGTTGGCTCACATGTGACATACTTATTCAAGATGTAGTTCAATTCAGAAAGATATGACTTGGCATAGGGATTTCCAAATAAGCTCTTATGTCTTCTTCTACTTTAAAGCAATTAGTCACACCAATGGTGTTAGCAACCACTTTAAAGTGGGGGCATACATCGACACTCATGTTTCATTGTGCGATTTTCTTTCTTCTTGTGATGTATTCCTTTCTTGGTGGTGTCATTGGATTTGATTTCCTCTTAGAGCATCATATTTCCTTGCACATGTCCTCTCTTAGAGACATTAAGTACAATGTTCACTAAGATGAGACCTTGCATTTTTCCTCTCTTGGAGACATTAAGCACAATGTTCCCTAAGATGAGACCTTGCACGAACTAAGAAAAAACCCTTCGAACATCCCTCTTTATTATTGTGTTGCATCATTGCACCTTATTAAAGTTATGGAGGTATGGATTTGATATGGTTCCTTGGGGCTCACCTAGTGAACACCTAGATTCACTAGCCCTTGTGAGCATGCATTTTCTTTATCCTTATCATAGTCATGGGGGTATGAATTTGATATGGATCTCTTGGGGCTCACCTAGTGGACAACTAGCTTCACTAGCCCTTGTGAGCATGTGTTTTGTTTGCATAGTGGAAAACATGTTCCACTTGTAAACTCTTTTTGGACAAATAGCCTATACCTAGTCCATAATGCATTGGATGACCAGTCGAAGCTTGATCAGTGACACTTTTATTTTTTATTTTTTCCTTTTTCTGTCTTTGATGGTGTATGTTTGAAATCTAGTTATGGATTCATATATCATCCGCAAGTGTGTTAATTCATGCCTATGTTGGTCTATTCTAGGATCTTGGTCCTAGGGGCTTGTCCACCCTCTTGGTTATTGCTATCCTATCTTACTAAAATTTATACATTTGGACCCCTCTTGATTGTGTGGTTGGCTACTTTAGAGTGGTTTGAAGCAAGTTCATCCTCTCACTAAAGTGGGGGTTAAATGTAGTGTGGGAAAATGCATACCCTTGCATTTTCAGACTTGTTTGGTCCTACCTTGCTTTATTTATCCTTATTTATGTCTTAATTGCTCCTATTTTGCATCCACAAGCCTAATAAACTATATCTTTATATGGATAATCCCGACAAACATCAAAGGATAAATGATAATTTAATGATTCTAGCTATGTGTCCCTAATTTTTGGGTCATGAATAAGATGTCACCTAAAGAATATTTGTCTACCAAAGGTCTTCGGACCTTGATTTCAAAGGCACCTTAAAGGGGCCCCTTTTTGGAGTATGTGCCTTGCGTTTCAATCCCCAAGAATAAGATGCAACCTAGGGAATATTAGTGCCCCTTAGGTTATTTTTGGGATTTAATTTTAAATCTTGACAATATTTAGCCTTCTTCAATTAATGATTTAATATGTTGGCTTTTTGTGGTGTAATTTTAGGATATTAAGCATGGATAAGTATAAATACAAGGTTCTTTCACTCTTTTTTAACTAAGAATTTTGTGAGAGCATTCATAATAGAAAATTTGAGTTCACAAGAGAATTCAAGAGTAATTCATCAAGCATTTTGAGCCATCATCAAGATTCAAGCATCATGTTAAATATATTTTTGCATCGTGTGTGTTTTTGAGCTAACATTTGTGATGTAGAGTTTTGATTCAACCAAGAAATTCAATTTAATATCTATCAAGCATTCACTCAAGTCAAGATCCACATTCAAGCTAGACACTTCACACAAGTTTGCAGATTTCATAACAAGGGTTTGGTGAGTTGCAACATATAACTTTGTTCATTCATCATTTCCATCCATTATTTCATTTCAATCCAAGGTTTAATTACCAACAAGGGGTTTGACCAAGGAAAACCCCCATTTACTAAGAATAAAAAAATAAATTATCTCTTGCATTTTTGTGTTTGTAGATTTAGGTTGAAGATCATTTGAAGTGGAAATTTTCTTTGCAAAGTTGTCATCTTCACAGAAAGTCACCTACATGCCAAATCTAGAAGTTTTAGGATTTGAGATCTGAGAAGAAGGAAGTGCAAACATTGAGACTTAGGATCACATTTAGAGACTTTAAATTCAGGTTGGGACTTAGAAAATAGTAAGGGTGTCTTATTCCTCCCAAGGGTATTTTGTAGAGATTCTTTCAGATTTTTTTTTGACATCTAAAGATTATGCATTTCCCCCAAAAAATAGTAGTGATACTAAGACAACAGTAAGGGAATCTTAGTCCTCCCTATCATATTTTAACAGTATTTTGGCATTTCTATAATCCTTATCACATTTCTAGACTTCCTAGGTACACACATCCTAACTTGTTGTTACTTAATTTTTTCATTTGCATTCATTATTTGACTTGCATTACTAGGTTTTGTAAGTTGAATGTTAAGTTGTCTTTTCCGAGCTTTTGCTTGGTGGTGAAACATTCAAAGCCTTAAAAACCACCTAGGTCTTCCTTGTTGATAGTTGAATCACCTTTGTCTTAATAGTCAATCCAATTTGGGATCCTAGGGCATCCTCCTTGAATGAACAATTATTGGGGAAAAGTCGTGTTCTATGAACTAAGTTATAAACAACATCATTTTTAAACATTGTTTTGTATGTATTTGTGAAATATCAATATAATAGCCCATTGATATGTGGCACTCACATTATTCAATCCAAAAGGAATCATGACCCAACAAAATTTTCCCCCACCTATTGTGAATTTTGTCTTATATTGGTATTGAGGGTTGATTAATATTTGATTATATCCAGAAAATCCATCCATGAATGACAACAAATCATATCCCACATTCGAATCTACTATCATGTCAATATTAGGAATGGGAAATTAATCTTTTAAATATTCTTTATTCAAATCATGAAAGTCTATACACATCATAGTACAATTGTCTAGTTTTATGACTGCAACAATGTTTGAGATTCGATGAGAATAATCAATAGGACATATAAAACCAGCTTTAAGGAGCTTTTCAATCTCAGCCTTTACCAAAAGGCTATCTTAGGGTTCATATTTCAGATATTTTGTCTAATGGGTTTTACATTTTCAATGAGAAGTATGTTGTGTGATACAATCTTAGGGTCAATTCTTGACAAATCTGAATAAGTCCAAGTGAAATGTTCAGGAAATTCACAAAGTAAAGTTGCATGGTATTCTTGTTCTTCATCATCAAGGCACTTTCCTATCTTAATCACCTTGTCTTAATTGTTAACATCCATTTGTATGTCCACTGTATCTCCTAGAGGAAGCACATTTTGTTTTGGAAATTTAGGGTTGTATTCTTCTTTGTTCATGTCAACTTTACTACTTTCCTCTTCTCCATATTTTTTCTTGGTACTAATCATATTGCATGTAAGTCATTTATTTTTAGGGGGACTAAATTTTTTATAATAAAATCCTAGAATTTTTGTAAAGGATTCATCATTTTTGAAAAACTCCAATGATTCTTTTGTATCAATCATTTTTGGATGCTTCAAGGTCAGAGTTGTTTTAGGATTACACATGATGGTGTTGATATTTATCCATGGTATCATTGTTTCTTGTCTAATATTAGAAGGGAAATAACCAAAACCACTATTTTTCTTGTGTATTAGGTTCTATAGGAACATGAATACCTTGTTCTTTCTTGCCACATCCTTTTCCACTATAACCAAGTTGTTTCATCAATTCATAACCTTTTCCATAAAGTCTTTCCATTTCTTACAGGTTTGGTGGTTGATGATAATCTCTCATCAAATTTTGTTGTATAACTTGTTTCTTCTTTTAGAGTGGATGAGGTAGATTTCTTGTGATTGTTCTTCTAAATTCTGTGTTGACATAACCATTGGTTTTTTTTGCTTGTCATCTTCTTTACTTGTGATTATTTACTCTCCCATTAATGATGGTGTGAATTCTAAATAACCACAATCATCATCTAATAATTTTGAAACTTTTCCCATCTCTCATTTTTCCTCTTTCCTAGGTTCTATGTTTGATATTGGAATTAATGTGCTTAGAGAACTTCTCATTCATTTTTCAACTTGTAAGCAACTTCCAGGATCAAGGTCTATTTCAACTTGGAATACCTTCTTGTTATATAAATATTTGATAATACGATGAATATTTGAAGGCATCACATGCATCTCATTAATCTAAGGGCTTCCTAAGAGAATATTGTATGAAAGGTCATGAGACATAATATGGATAGGAGCTTGTAAGGTAGCCTTTCCAACTATAATAGGTAAAGTAATCGCATCGAGTTGTTGCCTTTTGTAGTGTACTAAAATGCATACCTTTATATTTTCATACTTGTTTGGGCTTGCCTTGCTTTATTTATCCTCATTTATGGCTTAATTTCTCCTATTTTGTGTCCACAAGCCCTATGAATGGCATCTTTTCCTGACTTATCTCAACATTCTCCAATGCATAAATGATAATCCAATGATTTTGATCTGTGTGTCCCTAATTTTTGGTCGGGACTAAAATTCCACCTAGGGCATCTTTGTCCCCTCAAGGTCTTGGGACCTTGATTTTGAGGCATCTTAATTGGGACCCTTTTTGGTGTCTGTGCCCCAAGTTTTATGACTTGGGACTAAGACACCACCTAGGGCATCTTATTCCTCCTTGAATATTTTTTAGATTTAATTTCAAATTTTGGTAGGATTTAGCCTCCTTTATTTGATAAATCATATGTTGGCTTTGTGTGATATAATTTTAGGATATTAAACATATCTAAGTATAAATACAAGGTGCATTCATTCATTTTGATCCTACCAACTTGAGTATTCATTCCTAAGGAAAATTTATGATATCGAGTGCATTCTTTAAGCATTTGGAGCCATCATCAAGATTCAAGCATCATATCAAAGAGCTTCTTGCATCATGTGTGTTGTTGTGCTAACATTTGTGATGTAGGGTTTTGATTCAAGCAAGCAATTCAAGTCCATATATATCAAGAATTTCAATATCCATATCCATTGCAGCCATTTCACACAAGTTTATAGACTTTATGAGGGTTTTGTGAGTTTTAGTATTACATGTTGTTCATTCACCATTTCCCTTCATTAATTTATTTCATTTCAAGGTTTAATTACAACCAAGGGGTTTGTCTAGGGTAAACCCCCATTCAATAACAATCAAAAAGTTTTCCATCTCTTGCATATTTGTGTTTGCAGGTTTAGGTTGATGTCTTGAAGATCATTTGGAGTGGAAAGCTGTAAAAGTTGCAAAGTTGCATTGCAAAATTGTAATCTCCATGAAAACTCACCTATAGGTCAGATTTGGAAATTTCAGAACCTGAGACCGGAAAGGAAGCAAGTGTAGACCTTAGAGATAATGACCACATTCAGACTTTTCATAAATTTTGAATTGGAATAATAGGCCATCTTTGGCGTCTTAGTCCTCCCAGGCATATTTTTCAAAGATTCCTTTAGATCTGGTTCTAACATCTGAAGATTTTGTATTTGCCCCAAAAATTAGCAACGAGACTAATACACCATCTTGGGAATCTTAGTCCTCCACAACACATTTTGGAATCTTCTTTACATTTCTACAATCCTCACATCTCTAGACTTCCCAGGTACACATATCATATCTTCCTGTTGCATAGTTTCATTATTTGCATCTCTCATTTAGCTTGCATTACTAGGTTTTGTAGGTTGAATGTTCATTTGTCTTTTCCAAGCATTTTCTCGGTGGCGAACCCCTTAAAGCTGAAAGAACCCCTTCCTAGGTTCTCCTTATTGTGAATTGACTCACCTTGTGAGGTTGCTAGTCAATCCAATTAGGGATCCTAAGACATAATCAAATGGCCAAGATAAAATAGGTGGTCACCCACCATCCTATTTTATTTATGGTTCATTTTGGTGAACCTGAGACATTTTAACATTCTTTTTCTGATTTGGAGTCCATAAAATTCCTAGATCTAGATTGCAATCATTGTGTCTTACATTAGTGAAAGTGCATCTAGGGTTTCTTATGTATTGTATTATTGAAATTACATTTAGGGTTTCTTATTTTTGCATTAGTGAAAGTGAATATAGGTTGAAATTTTACTTTCTTCAATCATTTCATTTCATTAAAAACTGAAAAGTGCATTTTTCATCCTTTTAATTGCATTTAGAAACATTGTTATTGCATCAAAAATTGAAAACTTGCATTCAAATATTGCATTCAATTCCTTGTTAGTAGTCTCTTTTCTTTAGATCCATTTGCATAGTTTCATGTTTCAAAACATTAGGTCCCTAGGTAGGCAACCTGAGAAAGTTTTTATCAAACCAAAATTTTCTATTTTTCTCAAAAAACCTCTACAAGGACTAATATGCCCTTCCTCGTGTCTTATTCCATCTCAAGGTTTTTTCTCCAAAACCATCTCTTTATTGTTTGCTATTTATTTCACTCCCTCAAACTCTAGAATCTCACCAAGAGGACCAAGATTCCCTTACTAGTGTCTTAGTCCCTATTGACTTTGACTCTCCAGTTTTTAGGGTCTGAAATTGCTTTTCTGTGTTTCTATGGGTTGCCTTTAGTTTTTTGTTTCAATTTGCAGAATTTATGTTATCATAGTTTATTTCATTTTCTAATGCATTTTCTTAATATTTCATCATGGATATGTGCTTCAAAAAGTTTTGGATGTCCATGAAATCTTTGGTAGATGCATCAAATTGTGCCTTTGATAATGATCCTAATGAAGTTGAAATCACTCATGCTCAATAAAATCCTAATGTATGTCATCCTCATGATGTTTATATCATTAGAGACGATGATGACAACATGAATAAGCTCCTAAACGATTGCATTGATAACATTGAAGACAATGCATCCTTTTACCCATCCATGAAACAACTAAATCCACCTAAAATACAACCTCTTGAGATATTTGGTTACTTATATCCTGAAACTAAAGAAAAAATTGAACCTAAGCTCCCTACAATAGGCGAACCTAGTTCCTCTAAACAAACAAAGACTCAACCATTTTATGATAACAAAGTAAAAAACACTCCAATAAATCTCAAAGAAACATATGGAAAAGGATTCACAATATTGAGTAAACAAGGATGTGATACAACAAGCGACAATGAAACTCATCAACTCCTAGAGCAAGTTCCAACTACTGAAAATATAAAAGGGTTAGGATATCAAGATCCCTCTCACAATGCAAGAATACCTATAGAATACCTAAAGCTTCGTAGTGATGGTACGGTGATTTTATATAATAATTTCTTGACTCATAACAATCACAAGGATGATAGGATAACCTTAGGTCCTATTCCTTCAACTAGAGAAGTTGGTGAATCTAGAAAATGAAAAAGACATTACAAATTACAAAAATTACAACCTTCTCATCCACCACCTAAAATTGAATGGAAGCTACAACTTCTTCTCAACAAAGGATTCATAACATTAACACCTATGAATAGATTAGTTCTTTACCCTAAATATGCAAAAGTCCAACATTTCAAAACTATCAAACTCTCGAACATAGTATTAATGAGTTTCATGCATTCGATTTAATATTGCAAAGTTTTCACTTTGATTGCAATGATTTACATCTAATGATTTAATATCCTTATACCCCTTGTCATGTAATAGTTGTAGAATCTTGACATTCTCACTATTACATGACCCTTCTCATCACCTACCTCAACCCATTATCTTCTTACACTTAGTGTGGGCAGGAAGTAGATGGCCTTGTCCTAGTAAGGGATTTGTTGTTGTCCCTTAGGTTCATTATCTACCTTCTACTTATATAGACTAAGATTAGGAGGCATATTTATTTCTTTAGGTTGACTCGCCTATGCCCTACTAGTATTTTTTCTTTCTTTTTTGTGTGATTTCATGCACGTATTGTGATCCCTCATGATGTTTTTTTTTATGTTTCACTTTGTGTGCATTCCTCTATTTGTACCTTCATTCTTCTAAATGTCGTAAACCTATTTTCCTTTTTCAATTTCACTTTTTTTCTTGTGTTTTCCTTTTGGGGATGACACAAGGCATCGAGACACCCTATGTCTCTTCCATGTTGACCCAAAAGGATTTTTTTTTTCTCTCTTTGTGTCATTCTTCTAGTTTTGTGTGTATTTGGGGAATGGTGGCATTTCTGAGCTCTCTAATATTACTACAGTAAAGACAAATACTTACCCCAAATCTATAGATCCCTTGTGTGTTTCTAGGAGGAAGCCCTCTTTTCCTTTTCATCTTTTGGATACTTTAAAGTAATTTCTCATAACATGGTGTTAGCAATTTATTTAAAGTGGGGGCATACATTGGCATTATTTTAGCATGATTTCATTTGCATTTTCCTTTTCATGTTCGTTAATGTGAATTTATTTCTTTATGCGATGCATTTTTCCTCTTGGTAGTGTCTTTGGGTTTGACTCCCTCTGAAAGTGTGATATTTCCTTTTCCTCGCTTGGAAACATTAGATGCATTATTCCCCAGGATGAGACCTTGCACTTGTCCTCTCTGGGAAACAAGATGAGACCTTTTTCTCTTGTCTTCTCTTGGAAGCATTGGATATGATGTTCCTCAGGATGAGACCTTGTATATATCCTCTCTTGGAGATGTTAAGCATGATGTCCCCTAGGATTAAGACCTTGCATGAACTAAGTGAAATCCCTTTGAACATCTCTCTCTTTCTTGTTGCATTTTCCTTTTGTCTTTATTAAAGTCATGGAGGTATGGCTTTGATATGGACTTCTTGGGGCTTACTTAGTGAACAAATAGCTTCACTAGCCTGTGTGAGCATGCATTTTCCTTTTTTCCTTATTAAATTCATGGAGGTATGGATTTTTGTCAGCATGCATTTTTGTACCTTATTAAGGTCACGGAGGTATGACTTTGATATGGTCCCTTGGGGCTCACCTAATGGACACCTAGCTCCTACTAGTCCTTGTGAGTGTGTTCCACTTGTAATCTTCTTCAAGCCTAGAGTTGGTTCACTGCATTAGATGGCCAATCAAAGCTTGATCCTTTGCAATTTTTCTCTTTTCCTTTTGCCTTTTTCGTATCTTTGATGGTGTATGATTGTGATCTGATTTTCACTTCATATATCATCCACAAATGTGTTCCTTTGTGCAAATGTTGGTTTTCCATAGGATCTTGATCCTGGTGGCTTGATCATCCCTCTTTATTATTGTCATCCTATCTTACTAACATTTGTGCATTCGAATCCCTCTTGATTGTGTGGTTGGCTACTTTAGTGTGAGTTTGAAGCAAGTTTATCCTCTCACTAAAGTGGGGGCTAAATGTGGTGTAGTAAAATGCATACCCTTTCATTTTCACACTTGTTTGGGATTGCCTTTATTTATTTATCCTCATTTATTGCTTAATTGGTCCTATTTTGTGCCCACAAGCCCTATGAATGGCATCCTTTTCTAGCTGATCCTGACATTCTCCAATGCATAAATGATAATCCAATGATTTTGATCTATGTGTCCCTGATTTTTGGTTGGGACTAAAATGCTACTTAGGGCATATTTGTCCCCCCAAGGTCTTAGGACCTTGATTTTAAGGAATTTTAATTGGGCCCCTTTTGGTGTCTATGCCCCAAGTTTCATGAATTGGGACTAAGGCACTAGTAGGGGCATCTTAGTCCTCCTTGAGTCATTTTTGGGATTTAATTTCAAATTCTGGCAAGATTTAGCCTCCTTTATTTAATGAATTCATATGTTGGCTTGGTGTGATATAATTTTGGGATATTAAGCATAGATAAGTATAAATACAAGGTTCATTCATTCATTTAAATCCTAGCAACTTGAGTATTCATTCATAAGGAAAATTTATGAGAACAAGAGAATTCTTCAAGAATTTGGAGCCATCATAAAGATTCAAGCATCATATCAAAGAGCTTCTTGCATCATGTGTGTTGTTGTGCTAACGTTTGTGATGTAGGGTTTTGATTCAAGCAAGAAATTGAAGTCCATATCTATCAATCATTTCAAGATCCATATCCATTGCAACCATTTCACACAAATTTGTAGACTTTACAAGGGTTTGGTGAGTTGTAGCATTGCATGTTGTTCATTTACCATTTCCCTTCATTACTTTATTTCATTTCAAGGATTAATTACCAACAAGCGGTTTGACCAAGGAAAACCCCCATTCACTGACAACCAATAGGTTTTCCCTCTCTTACATATTTGTGTTTGCAGGTTTAGGTTGAAGTCTTGAAGATCATTTGGAGTGAAAAGTTTTGAAAGTTGCAAAGTTGCAATGAAAAGTTGTCATCTTCACGGAAACTCACCTACATGTCATATTTGGAAGTTTTAGAACCTGATATCAGAAAGGAAGCAAGTGCAGACCTTGGAGCTCAAGACCACATTCAAAAAAAATAGAAATTCAGAATGGGACTAATATGCCACCTTGGGCGTCTTAGTCCTCCTAGGCATGTTTTTTAGAGATTCCTTTAGATTTAGTTCTAACATCCAAATATTTTGTATTCACCCCAAAAATTGGCAGTACAACTAATACATCTTGGGTATCTTAGTCCTCCATAGCACATTTTGGCAACTTCTTTTCATTTCTAGAATCCTCACATCTCTAGAATTCCTAGGTACATATATCATATCTCCCTATTGTATAATTTAATTATTTGCATCTCTAATTGAACTTGCATAACTAGTTTTTGTAGGTTGAATGTTCATTTGTCTTTTCCAAGAATTTTCTTGGTGGTGAACCCCTTAAAGATGAAAGAACCCCTTCCTAGGTTCTCCACATTGTGAATTGACTCACCTTGTGAGGCTTCTAATCAACCCAATAAGGGATCCTAGGACATAACCAAATGGCCAAGATAGAATAGGTGGTCACCCACCATCCTATTTTATTTATGGTTCACTTTCCTACCTTGTCAAATCCTTGGATCGATAAAGAATCAGGTACAATTTTTGATTTTTCTATGCTCATTCTATCTAAGAGATTCACACTACACACATTGAGGGTTGAGCCATTATCAACAAGGGTTCTTTTTACTTTTTGTTGTACTGAATTTGGATATTATCATGAAGGCATCATGTTTCTTTATTATCTCCAAGGGAGGGAGCTCATGTTGGTGAAAATTAATGTCTACATTAATTGTATTCATTCCTTTAATTAGAGATGCCACATCACTTACATTTGTATTAGAGGGGATCACAACTTGTTGTAGGGCTATTTGAAGCATAGTGTGATAATTAGGTGAATTTTGAATCAAATCCCATAGGGATATTTTTACGGGATTATTTTTAAGTTGTTCAACAAGATCATACTCCTTTCCACTATTCAAAGGAAAATGAAGGGTACTAGGCAAGATGGAGTTCAGTAAAGGTAAAGGTGTTGAGGTTGTTTGTTTTGTTTCTAGATTGTTTCTAGTGTTATATGTATGAGCAATGGTATTATGACTTGATTTCTGCAAAACATTATTCTTAGGCGGTTCAAGAGTGTAAACACGTTTGTTTTGAGTTTGAGGTTTGTGTTAGGGTGGGTAAAGGATAAGTGGAGGTTGAATAACATTAACATCTTTTCCTTTTGGTTTTTCAAGATAGGCTTTATTGGATTAACCTTGTGAGATGAAATCCTAAAGGGCTTCATCTAACATGTTGAATTCATCACTACTAAAAGGATTGAGGGTTAGGTTAACTTGGAAAAAGAGATTTGACAGTCAAATAAATATACTTTCTCCAAGTGGCTTAAAATCTATTTGATCTTGTTTTTGGTTTTTTTTCTAATGTATGCCAAATGTAATCTAATCTAATTGAACTATGAACTAATGCTAAAAATTAAAAATACAAGAATCTAATTCTATCCATGATTGCAATTAATGTAAATTATGTTACTTCCAATTATTTTAATGTAGCATATGTTATGCAAACCTAAACAATTGTTTTTAACAACAAATAGAAACTTAGAAATAGGGAATTTAACTCTGGAAAATGTAGTTCAAAATATGCACTAGGATTGATTCACCCAGAGGGGCATATGAGTCCCAGTGGGGGTTTTCTTCAAAATTAAAAAAAAAAATCATTTGATTTTTATGCTTTTTATGTTGTATGATCTATCTCCTAAGTGAAAATGCAGATTCTGTATGATTTGAGATGATTTGAGATGCAAAAATGTAATCTATATGCACTTTCACTAATGTAAAAATCAGAAACCCTAGAATGCCAATTAACTAGCAAATACTAATGCAATGTTAATGCAAACAAGATCTAGGATAATGATGCACTTTGAATCAGAAATATGATGTTCTAAATGCAAGTTTACCAAAATGAAACAACATAAAATGGGGTCAAGGTTCTTTCATATGGTTTAGGAAATAGAGCACAACCACTTTCCAATTATTTCATTCTAGGATAACCCTAGAGATCTCAATGCAAAAGAGAAAGAGATTTTACAATAAGACTGTCCTAGGGGCTGATTATCAACTAATGAGGGATTCACCACCAAGTTAAGACTTGGAAACACAAATTCTATGTAAACTAAAATGCTTAACCCTAATATGATGTAGTATTTCACTAAATGACCTAGAGATGCATGAAAATTGAAACACAAAGTTCTAAGATGAAATGTGTGCACCTAGAAACTTAGAGAAAAATTAAATGAGCTCTAAAATGCTGAAAATCCTAGAATTTTGATGGTCAGGCATTGTATCTGGGATGCATTTATTATCATTTTTGGGTCTATTAAGTTATGAATTTGTAATTTCTCTTCATTTTTACATTGTGCTTCGATTAGAGAAACCTCCATTTTCCCTCGACATTTAGTGTTGGTGATCTGGGCATATGCATTCTGTATTTTTATCGATCTTCACATGCTTTCTACTTGTTGAATTTCATTTTCCTCGATTGAAAGGTATGAACACTTAATATTTTGTTATTTCAATTTGATTTTATAGGTTTTTGGTCATTCAATGGCGTGTGCCTCCATGGTTTGTCTCCTCATAGTTGGATTGATATTCAAAGTTTCATTCCCATGGGTCTATTTTCTTGCACATGGTATGTTTGGGTTTTGATGTTGAATGATAGATTTTGATAGAATTTGCGATGTTCCTTTGTGATTTCTTGGCATCCATTTGATTTTGTTCAAATTAGGGGACCATTAGGGTTCCTCTTTTTGGTTTTCTATAATGGCAAGCTAGGGAACATGAGCTTTTATAAGAACTATGGCTTTCTTCAATGGTTTTTTACTATGAATGTTGAGACCCAAATTCACTTATACCATTCTATTTGTTAAGCCCCAACTGTACTTACCCTTGCCCTAGTTTTGGTTGGCAGATTCGAGTATGTTGTGATGATGTTCAAAGTTCAAGTTCTTAGGAAATTTCATGGGTTTCTGCTTTAACTCTTGCCTAGGGTTTGTATTTGAATCATTTTGAGCTAGGGGTATGAGTTGAGAGTCAAGTTTTTTGAAGATTGAACAAACGAAAGGGGTGAATGACGAATTTAAAAAAATACACCCTTGGGTGGATTCTTTGAAAGTTAGTTCTTTCATAAAATCCATGTGAATGTGGATTCCCCAAATCAATTGTACTCTCAAACTCTAAAGCGTGATAGGTGTAGGTCAATGCGTTAGGAGGACTTTAAGGTTGGTGAAGGAGTGGTTTCATGGCATGAATTGAATGTTTTAATTTATATCTTGGTGAGTTGATATCCTTCAATAATTCTATTGTGTCATAGATTCTACAAGTGTCTTGAAATTCAAAAAATCCATCCATCCAGAAATTCTCTGAAATCCTTCGAAGGATTTAAAACCCAAACTTTTGATTGAGAAACACACATGCATGAATCTGACTTGCATTGTGAGTAAGGTGATTGCACAAGGTAGGTGAGTGAATAATGACTTAGGTTTGGGATTAAACTGACATCTTCAGGAAATCCTTCTTTCTTTGGATTCCTTGAACGTCTAGGAATTTAGAGAATCCGCCCACCTCCGGTTTACCCAAAATCCTTCGAGCCCCAAAATTTTGAACTTTGTTAGATGGGGATGAATGTTTCAACTTGATCTTTGCATGATGGTGGAAATTATTACATGGTGATTATGATTGAGCTTTGACTAAAGGTTGTTCTAAATTATCCCTTTTTTGGAGAATCCATTCTTGCATGGATTCCTTGAGTGTCTGAACCTTCAGAGAATCCACCTAGAGGTAGATTCCCTGAAATCCATGCCTTCTTGAAATCCCTGAAGTATGGAGAATCTTGAGGTCTCACAATGCTTCACTCTATGATGATACTTTATAGATTTCATGAAGCTTTCAAGGTTAATTATGTAATGATTAAGGGGATTTCATGATAATGTGGTTAGATTAAATATGGTGCTCAAACCATGGTGATTATTGCTTCTTTCTAACAAATGCAGGTTGAGACTAGTCTGGAAAAGGGATACAAATGAAATACATTAGAGGTTGGTCCTAAGGAACCTCATACTAGAGCATACAAGATGAAGTATGAATTCAAAGGGATTTGGCTTGAGTCCAAGATTATTTCAACATGGAGCAAGATTGGTGATACAAATATGGGACATGTTGACTATGATGACTTCAAGCAGAGGATGTTTGGGAGTGCACCTTTTTAGTTGGCACAAATCACTCATATGGAATTGGCCCAAGAAAAAAGATTTCCACCCACCTTACTATGTCGAGAGTTGGTAATAGAATTTTCAAGGAATTATGATTCAGACAAGAGAGTAATTATGGGTATTTATTCATTTCAATGTCATATTTTGGTTGATGTGTGAATGCTTCATAATCTAAATATATTTATGGCTTAGGAGATTGCATTGTTTCTATGATATTGTAGATTTAATCTAGGTTTAGTAGGAATTGGTTTGAAGGGTTGGTCCATTTTGAATGATCTTTTTGTTCATGATTGATTCTAGGAGTTAGTTTTAGAATTTATCTCAAACCCTTTAATATTTTGCTATTTTTTTGAATCTGGGTTAGCTTTAGAACTAGAAAAGCATCATTACATTACTATACTTGATGAACCTAAGAGTTTCTAGTATTTTTTTGTAAGGCCCCTTATGATTACCAACATTTTAACATTATCTCAAAGCTATTTTATTGTATTGTCAATAACTGACATTAGAGACCTTGGGGTTATCTCTTGAGGCTTGCTGATAGAGATTTACCTTTGATGAGAGATAGGATATTATATTCTATCTAAGTTGTTGTGTAGAAAAAACTGTCAACAAATTGGTGCTATAAGGAGATCTTATTCAACAAGCTAGAGTGTTTTCTATCATCAATATCTCCACAGAGATTCAAGAGGCAAACAAGGTCTATAGTAGAAGGAGATTTTCAGGAGTTAGGAAGCCCTACTAGGTGAAAGAGGAAAAAAAAGGGAAAATAATCCTCTTCTTCACCCATTTGGACATCAGTGGCTTCTTCATCATCTGATTTTGAGCCTATTCCCACTAATCCCACTCCCATTGAACCTAACCCTTCACCCATTATACAACCTCATAAATCGGTTAATTATCTACTACCACCTTCAACTTCACCAATGGATTTCCTAGAAAATAACCCCTCGCCCCTTCTCTTTAACAACTACAATGTCATGCCCAAAAATCCAGAGCACTTCTGCACCAAGTTCCATGTTGGTGATCCCAATAGAATGACTCAAGAGCACATTAGGATTTTCTAGACTACCCTTAGGGATAGGGGAATTAATCATGAGGATGTTTCATGTAGGATTTTACCATATTCCCTAGGTGAAGAGGCATTTTGATGGTACAATCACCTACCAGCTAGGTCTATAACCAGTTTGGTTTAGTTGGAAAATGCCTTCTTTCTTAAGTTCAAGATTCCCATCAATTCTAATGAGTTATATCTTCAGTTCACTAAGGCCAAGAGAGAGGTCAATGAACCAATAGGGTCTTTTAACAATAGGTTCCATCATACTTACACTCAGTTGTAGCCACCCTATGGTGTAGATGATGCAACAACCAAAGAGGTTTATTATGATGCCCTATATAGCCTCACCTCTATATTTATCAAATAGAAGCATAATCGGTGTGCTACCTTGTTGGATGCATATTTAAAGGTAGTTTAGGAAAGCATCGATTTAAGGAAAAAAATTTCAGCACCTTTGCCATCATTACGACCAAATTATCATCTAGGGAAAGTTCAAGCAGTGAACCAAGCACTGACCAATCATACCCCAATTATGAATCTAGTCCCACAGCTACCTATAGTTCCTCATCTAGGACCTCCATTGAATCAAGCGTCATCTATGCCAAGTTATTCACATGATGGAGGTCAGGCAACTTTTCCTCAGCAATAAGCCAATATCCCAAGCTACCTGTAGAATTCTGAAGTACTAAATCAATCCTTAAACTAAGGCTCTCATGTAATTTATTTGCAAAATTCTATAAAATTTGTGTCGAGAGAAAGTAATTCAGATAAGGAGAGGTTGGATGAATTGAAAAAACAATTAAAAAAGTTGCCTGCTGAGGTCACCTACCTAAGAAATCAGAATAGCTAATTACAGGATTCCCAAAGAACTATACAATCTAGCTATAACCAAGACAACATAGACCATAGAGAGTATGGTTATAATAGATATAATAGGGAATCCACACAAGGTCATGGTTAGGGAAATGATAAAGGTTAGTCGTCAGGATAATACTTTGATAGGAGACCACCTACGAAACAAAATAGGGCCTGGAATACCATACCTAACAACGGGGGAGTCCCTACACCATTGGACCAACCTAGTAATCTACATAAGTCAACCATCACAATACTCTTGGTAGAGGCTGCTTTAAAAGGATATTTCTGACTTCACAAAACAACCCAACATTCTAAGTTTGAGTGTCTTGAATTCCAAATGGGGGTGCAAGATGCCATAGGAAGTTCTAAATATGGTCAATAAATTATTCCATCAGATCCCTATGATTCATTGATGCTAGTGTTGAATCATGGCCTTTTTTGAGAGGTGAAGAGAATGAGCCCGAAGAAGAGTCCATATAAGAGTGTGCAAAACCAAAATAGGTATACAATGAAGAGTCAGTATCTAAAATGAAAATGATGGAATTGTTGAGAATGGTCCTTTGGATGAAGAAGAGAAAAGAATAGATGAAGTCCAGATGTTTCACCAAATGAGTAGGCCATATGATCTAAGGAATAGGCAATCTGGTGGACCATTTACAACATCTACACTTCCGAACAATTTCAACACTCCACCTAATCCTAATGCTAGAAACAAACCTTAATATCCTCATGTGGAAATAAAATAATTCTCTAGAGGAGGATCTTATGAGGCACCAAAAGGAGAAGATTCCAAGGATCAACAAGGAACACAATCTAGAAGTAACCAGTCTGACATGACTGTGTTTCAAATGGGAGAATATGTAGCAGAGGAACTCAAGAAAGTGAAGGCGAGTCTCTCAACTTTTGAGTTGCTAAGGTTCCCAACCATTAGGAGTGTTGTGTTGGGATCTTTGAATGATCATACATCTACCATATTTTCATAAGATTCTACCATTAAGAAAGTTGGTTTTACTGAGCCATTTGTTGAGGATACACCCGAAAGGACATAGAAATCTCAATCAGATCTAAGTCATAATACCCAACCTGCTAAAGAACAACCCCAAGTATAGACAAGGGATAGAAGCAAAGAAAAGGATAAAAATCAAGTGGCTAATGTTGATTCTCCAGTAATTCTATTCCAAACCAAGTAGGACCTTCCTCCATTTTTTATTTCTATCAATATATTTGGTAAAAACCTGCACAACTAATATATATATATTTATTATATTTTGGAGCATCAACGAATGCAATGCCATTCTTAATTTGCAAAGCTCTGGGCATTATTCCTAACACTTCCGAATGTAAAGTTACTCGATTAGAAAATATTGAGGTTAGCGTTGTGGGTTAATTGAACATGATTCCAATGTAGGTAGCATTTGACCCACATGTGGAACAAGTTATCAACATTCAAGTCACTGACATACTAGATTCCTATGGGCTGATTCTTGGAAGGGACTTCATGAGAGTGCTCAATGGGTATATCTCCATGGATAATTATCACTTGTGGATTCTATGGAAAGGAATTCCTAATCAAATCTGAATTGAATGTGAACCTAGATTAAAATATCTAATTAATAAGTACGAGAATACATCCAATGAAGTCCTAATTTCTAAAGCCAATTTGGGAAACTATATCCTAGTAGTTACTGTGGATGAATCATGGGTAGAGGAATTTCTAATGATACATGATGTTCTCAAAGATTCAACTAAATATTCCAATAGTACTAAGGCATTAATAGAGACAAATGAAGATTTTGAAAAGAGTCATGGTAATTTGGGTCTGCTAGACAATTTCGAGGAGTTCATTTAGAGGTGCATGAAGATCAAATCAGTCTTCGGAGGAAAATAAACTTTGAATAATTTCTACTACCCGATTGGTGTAGGGTCCACAATGCTTCTCATCTAGGACTCAAATGTTGTCTCTGCTAGACTTCTATGGAGAAAATTAAGAAATGTTTCAACCCACCCCTAGTAGTCATACTCAAAATGTAATAATTTCATGAGGATCAAAAGAGGAAATAACCAATTCTACAAGATTATCCTTCATCTTGCAGAACTGAAAGGACCACAGATTCTAAAGGTATATCTTCTACTAAAATCGAAACTCTATGGTTTGATGGTTCTAAGTGTAAGCAAGGTGTAGGAGATAGATTTGAATTAATTAGCCTGAATGGTAAAACCTTCTTCATGACACATAGATTACAATTCTAGTGCACTAATAATGTTGTTAAATATAAAGCACTAATACATGGACTGCTCATGGCTTTCAGGAAGAATGTCAAAGTATTACAAGTGTTTGGAGATTTGGAATTGGTAGTCAAGCAAGTCAGAAGGAAATATTTGTGTCATGATAAAAGGATGACTAATTACAAATATAGAGTATGGGATCTGATCAAATGATTTGATGCATTCAACATTCATTTAATCCCTAGAAGCAAAAACCATACTGCAGACACTCTATCATAGGCATCAAGCACATTGGAACCTTTATCCTTGTCTGGACTAAAGAAATTCTTTGTTGAACTAACACTATTCCCTTCAATGTTAGATAATGTAACAAATTTTCAAGTGTTCAAGGATGAAAAACACATTTTGGACTTCATTACTAGTTCTAATGTCTTTAATTCATAAATTATTGATGAATCAAAGCCTCAAGAAGTAAAGCTAGATATGGAAGGGGTCATCAACCTAAAAAAAATACAATCCCAAGAGGTATGGGGAAACTAGAGAGGATATTTGACCTCGATAGGATAAAAGATCAAGATCAATAGACAAAGAAAGAATCTATAGCCAGTCAGTGTGAGGTCTACAACATGGGTACTCCAAACAATATGAAGAATGAATTTATAGGAAAAGTTTGTACTCTAGAGGAAAGAAAGGGTTTAATAAATTCTTTTCACATGTACCAAGATATCATAGCCTAGAGTTATGAAGATATAAAGACTTATGACACGTCCATAATCACACATACCATTCACTTGAAGCCTTGTGAAAAGCCATTGTGATAGAGACAAAGGCCTATCAATGCATTGTTGGAGCCCATCATTCAAAAGGAGGTGCAGAAAATTTTGTCTACCCAAATCATATTACCAATTAGACATTCAAAATAGGTGGAAAACTTGGTCCCAATCTATAAGAAGAATGGGGAAATAAGATTGTGCATGGAATTTATAAATCTCAATCATTCTTCAGAGAAAGAAAACTATCCAGTTCATTCAGTAAATGAGGTACTACAAATTGTTAATGGATCCCAAATTATGTCTTTTATAGATGGTTACTCTGGTTATAATCAAGTCATGGTGTAGTATGAGGACAAACATAAAATTGCCTTCACCACCAAGTGGGGAACATTTGCATACAAAAGAATTCCTTTTGGGTTGATCAATGTGGGGGCCGCCTTTCAAAGGGCCATGGATATAGAATTCAAGGAAATCATTGGCAAGTGTATTATTTTTTATACGGATGATTTGATAATTTTCTCTAAAAAATGAGGTGATCACACTTTTGATTTATGCAAAGTGTTCCAGAGATGCAGAGAATTTGGCATCTCCCTTAACCCTAAGAAGTTCATATTTGGACTAACAATAGGGAAATTGTTGGGACATGTGATTTCAAAATGGGGCATCTCAATTGATCTGAACTTAATTCAAGCTATACTAAAGATACAACCCCCTACCAACAAAAAGGAAATTAAGTCTTTCTTCAGAAAGATTATTTTTGTTCAAAAATTTATGACTAGCTTTGCATAAATTGTTAAGCCCCTAAACACAATGTTGAAGTAGGATGCAAAGGTGGAGTGGACTACAAAAGCTAAGTAGGAATTTGATGAAATTAAGAGGGAAATAGCTATTGCACTAGTATTAGTGATTCATAATCACCTAAATCCAATCAAATAACTCTTGTGCAAGCATGCTAACACAAAAATTAGAAGAAGGGAATGAACACCCAATTTATTTCATGAGTTCCCTCTCAGGGATGCTAAACTAAAGTACCCTAATGTGGAGAAGAAAGCTTATGCAATGGTAAGGGGAGTTAAGAAATTTAGATATTATATTCTAAGGAACAAGGTATTTTCTATTGTACCTGACCTAGTAGTGAAGTTCTTGCTAATTCAAAATGAAATGGGCGAGAGAAGAGCCAAGTGAGTCAGTATGTTATAGGAGTATGACATAAAAATTCATCCAATGAAGCTAGTGAGAGGACAAACTCTAATGTAGATGATGGCTGAAACAAGACCAGCATAGCAGTATCATATCCAAGATGTGTCCCCTGATGAGTGGTATGATGACATTGTTTACTACTTGTTAAACTAGAAATGTTGTGATGATCTAAATACAATACAACAGAGGGTGTTGTGCTTGAAGAGTGATAGTTACATGTTGCAAGGAGGCATCTCATATAAGAAGAATCATGAGGGAATATATTTTTGGTGTTGGGGAAGGAGGAAGCAGTTCATGTGATGATAAAATTTCATGATAAATATGACACAGGCCATGTTTTTGGACCTGCTACTACACATAAAATCATGAGGGTAGTATATTATTGGCCCACTCTATTTAGGGATGCATACAACCATGTGAGATATTTCCATGTCTACCATACTTATGCTACCAAAGAGAAGCATTATGTTCTTCCACTATAGCCTGTCATTGAGGTAAAACCCTTTGAATAGTGGGGTATGGACTTCATTGGTATGGACTTCCTAGGAGATAAAGAGGGTAGTATATTATAGGCATTACAATCAACCCACCATATTCTATAGGACATAGGTACATACTTACTGTTATTGATTATTTGACTAGGTGGATTGAAGATATTACTTGCAAGTAGTGTACTATAGAGGTAGTGATCAATTTCATTGAATTAGGTATCATTAATTGCTTTGGTATGTGACAATGGTTCTTCATTCGCTTCATTGAAATTTTTAGACTTACAAGCATTTGACCATGGTATTTTCATTAAGTTATCTTCAAAATACTACACTCAGGGGAATAGCCTAGATGAGTCCTTCAACAAGAATCGTTTGATTGTGATCCATAAGTTGCATGATATGAAATCTAAGGATTAGCACACTAAACTGATATTTTCTCTATGGGCTAATTGTACCTGAAAGAAGGCATCCCTAGGAACATCTCCATATCACCTTGTTTATGGACTTGAGCCTATGTTCCTTGTCTAGTTGAAGATTCCCACTCTCCAGTTTATTAATGAGTATTATGAGGAAGGAGAGTGTTTAGAAGCCCACATGGCTGAATTGCTATAGCTGGAAGAGAAGAGAGATGTATCCCTATAAAAATTTTCTAAGCATCAAGGTACTGTAAAAAGGTGGTTTGATCATAAGGCCAAGGTCAAGGCCTTCAGGATTTCAAACCTAGTCCTATACTAGGATAAGGCACATGAGAAGAAATGGGAGCACAATAAGTTTGACAAGTTATGGCTTGGACCCTACCAAATCTTTGAAATCCTAGGAGATAATTATTTTCACCTCAAGACTCTCATTAGAGAGGATATATCATTGCCAGTCAATGGGTAGCATTTGAAGCATTATTTCCTTTCTTGAGCTATTTCTAGCTCATCCCTGTAAATAGTTAGATTAGGTGCTTGCTTTCGTCTGGTTTGTTTCATTTGGTTTTCTTTTTTGTTTTGTTTTGGTTAGTTTAGTTTCTTTCTTTAATTTGGTTTTGAGGTTTCCCTATCATTTGGTTTTGGGAGTGTTTGATTTGCACAAAGATCATTTATCTAGGACAATTCAGAGTATTTCTTTTACAAACTTTAATCAGTTTTTTGGATGGGCTAGTAGAATTTCTCTATTCAGTGTCACATAGTATAAATGGAATATGATCCTGGCGAACATGTTTTTCTATAGTATACAAATGCATATAGACCCAAGAAGTATTGTCTAATGTAGTAACTTCATCTAAAGATAATGCAATGAAATTTAACTCTTTTAATTTCTTAATTAAATCTTCCTTTTCCATTGCAACAAGATAGTTTTCCTATTCCCATCTGGCATTTATTGACCAATGTGAGAAGGGAAAGTGAGGAACACTCAAATAAGATAATAAACTAGAATATTTTGGGTAGTCTGTCATAGGACACCCTCTAGACAAAACATGAAAAAAAACACTCATCTGAACAGTTTTTAATAGATTTGTTGCTTCCATTGCTTTTCCAAAATGTGCCTCAAGTGTACCTTGACATTCACCAAGATTTAGAATTCTATGGTTATGCTCTTCATATTCCACAGCATACTTAACATGAAGACATTATTCCTTTGATTTCCATTGTACGATTGATTGTTCCTTTCCATCTATGATTTGTTTTTTGTAAACTTTACCTATATGATTTTCTATAGTGTCAAGATTTAGCTGCAACGTCTTGGCTCTTCCACATTTCCAACTACAAATCATACACTTGCATAGTGTTTCTTTTTCAATATCATTTTTGTTTGCTACCCCCATTGGTATAATGAATGGGCACTTTAACAACCAACCAAGTTGAAAATTCCTTGTCATTTCCCTCTCATGCCCAATTTTTGATTTTCCTTTTCTTTTCTTGCTACCAACATCATCCTCATGCAGGTCAATTATCTCACTCTAGCTACCAGGGTATGCCTTGGAACATCTTTTGTGCTATTTCCATCCTCATTTGATACATTTTTGATTTAACTCAATGACGATCTCATCTTGATCTTCTGGTGGTGGTGAGGTATTATGAATGCCTTCTTCATTAATATTTGGTGGAAGAGTTGATGATGTAGATCCATCTTGATCTGATGGATCAGAAGCTTTTCCAATTCCAAACTATTTGGTACCTCTACATTTTGGGAGTTTTGATGGCCTCCTAGTCTCTTCACTACCCTAAGGATTCTTACCCTTGCTGCTCGACATATTAATCTCTTGCTTCAATTAAAAGCTGGAAAAAAATGTCTTCTTTTTTAAGAAGGACAAAGAATATATATCACATTCCCTACTCAAAATCATCTCTAAGACTGAAGCAAGAATGGAAAAGAGATAAATAAATCTTATTATTATAACTAATAATACTATGAAGAAATTGATCACTCACCTTTAAGTCTAGTAGTCTATGTTTTTGGCTTTTTCTGACTTCTGAATTGACAAGTAGAACATCATAACTAAACAAAATATGTAAGAATAAATGACATTTCGATTGCATTTATATCAATCCATATTTGGTGAATTTTGTAAGATTTTTAAATGGTTTATTAAAAATTTGGAAAATCCAGCATGCTTATACAACGATACATTATAATTTTCAAGGCAAAATGTGTCCTCAAATGTAATTATTTTTTAATGTTATTGGCGAAATAGGTCCTCATAAGAAACTATTTATACATTTTAATTGGCGAAATGAGTTTTCACAAGCAACTATTTGTAAGTTTTAATTGGTGAAATGGGTCCTCATACAATGTGGTTTTAATAGTATTGGTGAATATGTAGTTGTTTTATTACATGCTTCTAGGATTCCACACAAAGATATTAATCAGTCCATTTGAAACATGTAGATTGTTATGGAAAATTTATTGCTTAAATATGCCCCATAAAAAAATCATTAGAAAATGGACATGCATTGGACTAATAGTTCATAAACTTTGGGTGATTTGGAAACCTTGTTGGGTGCGATTAATTCACCTATTTCGACTTGGCCAATTTCTAGAATTTTCCAATTGGTGAAGTTTCACCACTAAATTTTTCCCTGGTGAGTTGGTATATCGAGCAATCGCTAGCTGCCACCTATTTGCACATGTCATCTTCCAATCATTGTTGCCTTCCTATTGGGTCCCACCAAGGTATTCACTAATCTTCCATCACTATGTTGAAGGTACTTTAACACCACTCACTCTATCATAATGTCAAAGACACCAACTATCTTATTCCACAGATCTTCATGTTTCCCCAATGAAGAGCCTTTGTGACATCACCTACTCAATAATTTGTCACCACTTATCATCCACCATTTTCTTTATGATGTAACCTCCAATCACCACTTGTCCTACATGAAAACATACTCTACTAACTTGTTATTTATTGCTCATCACACAAAGCATGTCTTCCTTTGAATTCATAACCATGATGAACTAACGTCTTGCGATGTAATGTCAACTATTGGATGTCTTTCATTTAATCTAAGTCATTCATTATGCATTGCTCAAATCATTCCCCCTTATCACTTCACAAAAATGGCATGAAACACTGAAGTGATGCAATCATTTATTGCCACCTATCAACATTACTTCATATTCCACTAACTCCTAATGCTCATCACCCATCACCCAAATCATCTCGTTGCTTTGCTTCACAACAATGATGTGAAGCGATCAGGTGACATTATGCCATGTTTTATTGGACTCTCCAAAGTTTTTTTCTCCATCATCATGCATCATCTAATGAAAACCTATTTGATCACAACCATTCCCCAGTTCCTTGCAAGGCTTAGCCAAAATCCACCACAAACACAACAAGCTAGCGGGCACTGTTGGATCAACTTGATTGCAACTATGAATACATATCCATCGCTCATTGTTGAACTTCAAGATGACTTCAATGATTTTTTTGTGATGCATGGAACCTCAGCGATAGCCATCAAATATTCTAACCATGAACACACAATGCTAGATATCCATCATGAGCACATTAGTGATGCCAATGAGAAGACAGGGTAATGGGGAAAATCACTAAATGAGTTTGAAGACATAAGTTATAAAGTATGTAATTGTTCAAGGTGTGTAGACACATAAAAATGACTAAGGCCTGCAAGCACTATTTTACCACCTTTCATCCTAAGATAATTATGACAATTTTAATTATGTTTCTAACCCACCTTCAACTATTAATTAAATAATTCATAATTATTTAATTAATTCATGATCTTTCATTCTTCATGATTATTAAATAAGTATATTTTAATATATTGATTTAATGTCACTAAGTCCTAAATCCTCTCTTAATTAAATAGATTCATTAATTTATTTAATTAATTAACTACCTCTTCTAAATTTAATAATTATTCTTAATTATTTAATTGCTTTATGTGACACTTTCATCTTTTTAAATAAAAATAATTTATTTTAAAATGACTTCACATAGTTAACTGATTCTTCTTTTAGTAATTAATTTCAAAAACCAATTACTCATTATCTCACAAATCCATATTTTGAATTAATTTAATTCAAAATGGAAATATTCTTTGACAAATCAAGTAATTGCTAAAATTACCTGATTTTCTAAAATCCCATCTTCTTATCTCTTGATTTGCACTAATTTCATCTCAATGTAACGTTTATTCTCCACCATTGATTTAATTTCCTAAATTAAATCTTTTCCACACATTTGGGGGTTTTTACCTTAACCCTAATTGAGAGTTGTGATTTTGAATCTTAACCATTGATTCTAGGGCATTTCTCAATCTCTCATCTCATCTGTCTGTTCAAGATTACATTTTCTACAAAATGACAATCTTGTTCTCCTTTTGGACATCTCTTATCAATCTATTATTTTTATTATCTTCTAATATTGCAATCTTTTATTCTTGTTATCATCTTTAGGCTTCTTAACTACTTTCATTCTAGATTTAATATCCATTTTTCATTTAGTTCATAAAAATCCTTCAAAGTTTGGCTTAGAACTAGTCAAATATAGAGTTTTCTCACAAAATTTGAGGGCACTCATCATCACAGCAAAGCTAGAAGGTGCAATGGAAGTCATCCATAAAGGAGGAAGGCTTGGTGAGCTCATTTCATTCTAGTTCATTGTTTCTTTCTTTTATCTCCCATGCATTCGATTGTTTGTTTGGATATAATTAATATTGTATGCATTATATGACTAACCAATCTATTTTGCAGAAATCCATCATTACATTGGTTAACCCAACCCATTAACACATTTTTGCAGGTTCTCGTATGGCCTCGATTTTTGTTTTGTAGGTACAAGAGTACGGAACGACACAATTGCTAGCCTACACGATTCAAATGCTCTGTTGCGCCACATTTGAGCTCGCGAATGACACATTCGACCTTTCGCAATGCATTTGAGCTCACAAGTGACACATTAGACCTATCACAATGCACTTGATCTCCTGAGTGATGCAATCGACCTATTGTGCTGCATTTGACATCCTGTGATGCAAATGACTGGTAATATTTTTTTTGGTCTTTGTTCGGTTTCTGTTATTTTCTCTTTTTTGTTTCTAGATTAGTGATTTATCGTGTTACTAATCTTTTTTGTGACAACATGTGTCCAACTAGATTTAATTAGTTGTGTTATTTTTATTTTCCTTTCTTTCAAACAACTTTCATTTTGTATGCATTGGTTAAAAAGAACAGACATGCAAATGTATTGGTTAAAAAGAACAACAAACTTTGTTTTTTTATTGGGTTTAAAATTAACTCTTAGATAGAAAATTCTACAAACAGCTAAAATAAACCCCTTGTATGAAAAACACTACAAATGGATAAAATGAATCTTGTGCATTCTTTGTTTGTTCACATTTTAATTTTGGTTTAAAAAGAACACCATGCAAGTGTGATCTAAAATATTCATGTGCTCTCTCTTTGTTTTTAAACAAAGATCAATCGAACTATGAATATTTTTGGTCTCTTTTGTTGAACTTCAGAAAATTGGGCCTGCTTTGGTGGGAAAAATTACTCACTCCAAAGTGACTCAAAGCGGTAATGGATCTCTTTAGCCGAGCTACTTCTGACCGATATGTAAATGTGAATTCTAAGGGAAAGCCTAGGATTACGAGTGCAGATATATCATACGGACCAAGTAGTATTCCCCAAAACCATGTTGAGCTTAACCTCTTTAGGTTGGAGTGCCTCCTTAATGGAGCTTAATCTTGGCCCCATGTATGACCACTCGAACGGATGTCTGAATTAAATCCTTTGTTATAGAAAGCCAAAAACCTTCTATT